>OY757908.1:130326435-130353935 GCA_963585895.1 Sepioteuthis lessoniana | reverse complement strand
CAATTCAAAACGCTAAAATGACCTTCCTAAAACAGCCTCGTTCTGACAACTACTAATTCGAAGTTGTACAACCCTTTGCTCTTCAATTTGATGGCATCAACGTAAGAGAAGAGGGGAGATCTGCAGCATGGGCAACTGCTGATTTTCACCATGCTTAGGTCTGTACCAGAATTCGAGCACAGATCTATTTACCCTCGTCACTGACAGAAGTCATCATTATATATATATATATTGCCATCCACTGACAGAACTGTTTCGTTCTATCAGAACTCTTCAGTGCGGCTAGACAGGCTAGATTCCCGAAGCTGGGATCGGAACCCGGTTGACTCAAACGCCAATCCAAGATTCTACCACTCAGCCACGAGGAAACCAGCGCAAGCGAAGGAAATTTAAACGCTTATGTATCACATTTGTTTTTGTTTACATATATCCGCTTAACGGCTACCGAGAGCTCGATTCATATGAAGAGCCTCGCATTACGCTAATGGCAACCATTTACTTTCCTCGCTAGAGAGCTCAACCCTACAGGGCTATGGGAGCATATATATACATATATATATCCTCTTTATTTGTCAAATTGTTTGATGATTTACCATCGCTGGCCAAAATGCGCCTCCATTCCATTATTGATTCTGCCCTTCTTCTCCACATTGGCCCGAATTGCTCGATGGTTTCATCTTCCCATCGTCGTGGAGGTCTTTTCAGTGGTCTTTCCCGAAGCCCTTGGATACCACTCGACAACTGCACGGATCCAACTGATGTTTATGAACCTTGCGACTAGTCCAGCCGAATTTCAGCTTCTCAATTCCCTGCGATCACGTCCTTCACTCTGCTCCCGAATTGCCTCTCTCCGAATGTACTCACAGATAAAATATTGCCAGTTGGGAGCTTTTCTTTGTTCTCTGTGTCATTAAAAAACGGAATCTTACTGTAAAAAGGATGTGAGAGATAGTTTTAAAAGACTTTACTTCGTCATTGATTTATTTCTTGTTTGTTTGTTCGTGTTTTATGGCACACCAACCTTTGTAGGATATTTAATACCAAATCCATTTTTATACATATAAACATTCGATTTCAAACGAATCAGTTTAGCACACGTACACAGTTCCAATGTCAAAACATTTCTATTTCAAGCTATTCAGACTAGTCAAACAGTTCTAATTCAAACAATTCAATTTAGAATAAGTATAGTTTTTGTTTCCACGCAATTAAATATCAAAACAGTTTTATTTCAAACAATTCAGTTTAACATAAGTACGTAGTCTAAATGTCAAAACAGTTCTATTTCAAGCAATTCAGCTTAGCATAAGTATGCAGTTTAGTTCTATTTGACCCATAGATAGGACCCTAGCTGATGCTACCACTCTTGGCCAGAGTGGATCGGAGAGCAATGGTAATAAAGGTGTACTCCGCATTCCCCAAAGCTCCAGCATTACTGGAATCTCATCATCAGATCGTTTAGTGTCATATCAGGACACTCGTTGGAAGTGGGTGTATTACACCCCCGACTAACTGGGCAAGATCTATTATATATATATATATATATATATATATATATATATAATACAAAATATATATATAATATAATATATAATATATATAATATGATAAATATTATATATATATATATATATAATATTTATTATAAGAAGCTTTATTATATATATATATATATATATATATATATATAATAAAGCTTCTTATATTTATAGATAATGTGGGTTCAATATCAGTGATAGAGAATTTATATCTAAATTGGGTTAGCGTAGACATAGGGACATTGATGCTTGGTGACTGTCTGTTTCTCAGCTATGCGATCAATGAACCAAATGTTTTCCATACGGCCGGTATCCCTTTATACCTCGTTGTGTGGGGCAGTATCGGAAAGATGGTTTAGTTTGTGCGACATCCTTGAATGGGGCTCTAATTCATACTGTATGAATATTTACGTGGCTAAATTGTTTCTGGCGTTTTTACTTATACATATATATATATATATATACATACATATATATATATATATATATATATATATATTTATATGTAAAGAAAAATTGATAACAAAGTAATCCAAGTAGATGGAGAGATTTATTGAGAAGTAAAGTCGACCCTATAGCGTTTCGGTTCTACTGAACCATCATCAGGACCATGAGGGATGATATTAGCGATTTTAAGTCAACGCTGGATGTTTAAAAATACAAAATACAAAAACCTAGGGGAAAATTTGTATAATAAGAAGTTTGCCGTTTAATTAGAGAATCAGCGTTTGTTGTTTTAAATTACGTCGTTTGACTAATTAGGAATATCGTATAGAATTTATGTTCCGTTTGTTTATCGAGAAAGATTTCGAATCAAAAGGAAGAAAAAATTCTGTTTTTTTCTTCCTTTTTCTGATGATGGTTCCGTCGAACCGAAACGTTATAGTGTCGACTTTACTTCTCAATAAATCTCTCCTTCAACTTGGGTTAGCTTGTTATCAATTTTTCTTTACATATTGTCGGATTTCAATCCATTATTTACTTCCATATATATGTATATATTCAATTGTTTCGCTACTGGAACAGCCTCGCCAGAATTAGCTTAATATTCCACTAAGAAGGAAATCAATAAAAAAAAGAGAGATGTGTTTTACTTTCTTTTTAATTTATTCTGTTTTAATGATTTCTTTTAGTTTTTTAATTTGTCGCTGGTGAGGAAAGAGGATACGTTACAAAAACGTGACGGTAAATTGACGTTTAGAGACTCACCGATATATATATCTATATCTACATGTATCTTTATATATATGTGTGTGTGTGTGTGTGTGTGTGTGTGTGTGTGTGTGTGTTTATACTAGCAGAAGTACTCGTCCTTAGCCAGGTTTATAAATACAATCATTTATGAATGCATTCTACATTGTATCAATTGCCTTCAAAAATGTTGACAATGTTTTGCTGGTCTGGGAATGTTGATTCATTCAGAAGTTTTCGCATCGAAGCAATAGAAAAGAAAATAGTATCTCATTTTCTTTCACACGCAAACAAGAAAGAAAACATAAATAAGTAAAATTCTCTTCTTACATTTCTTTTTCTTCTATGGGAAGATTTTTTTTTCAAACTGCAATTTACATTTGCTAACAAGATACGTCATAAGTTTTGCAATATTTTATTTGTATGAGACAGAATTCAGCAGCTCTGAGGTCGTGAAAATGACAAACTTAACAGGACTGTGAGATGCCGAGCTCGCATGATACTCACCGAGTACTGCTCATCTGATTTTCCGCCAGGTTATTTAATGGTCAAGCAAATATGGAAATTTGATTATGGACACGTAGCCGTGCAGGGCAGATTATTTGTTCTTGTAGGAACCAGTTCTTCTGGTTCAATCGCTCCACGTCCACCCTATTGCTGGTTTCCCCTTGTCCCCAGCCACCAATGAGAAGGAATAGAGAAACCCAACTTCTTTTATTAGGTGTTCGTACAACCGCCTTATGTGAATGTCATCGTCCGGCTTGTCATTCGTCATCTCTTACATGGAAGGTCGGGTCTGGTGACCGCGGCGGTTATCTGATTAATAGCTGCTTTTTTCAGGGTGCTTGATCAAACATATCTAGCCCACCAGACAAGATTTTAAATTTTGTCGACTCTCTTCAAGCTGCTGTTGTTGTTTTTGATAACGCAACTATTCACACCAATGTTACACAGTAAATGATTTTTAAAACTATACTCTTAAAAAAGTAATTATTCGATTAAAAATGTTAAAATAAGAATGAATATGCGTAAACACATAAAGATGTATAAATATTAGATGCAGATTTTCCTATCTTTTAAGATCTTAGACCATGACCCTAATATATTACAAGATACAATGCACCGTATCTAATATATGGGTGTACCATTCAGAAAAACGCTTCATTGACTACCTTCTAAGAATCTTGCTATAATTTATAAAGATATAAGCAAACAGTTTTATCATTTTTCAACACAGCATATCACTACAGACGAACTGACCCGCAAAAAAAATCCATCACCATTTACATCTCATTATTTATTTTCTGGAAAATATAACCATAATTAATTTGGTTTGGTTTCTTTGTTTAATGGCATATCAACCTTTTTAGGTTATTTAATGCCAAAGCCATCCTCCTAGAAGAACATTAGTGGTTCTATTTAACCCTTAGCTGGGAAGATAAGGGGTTCATACTTTTCCCAAGAGTATTTGCCCGAAAGTGAACATAATAGAGCGACTGGTGTACGAACTCGCGTACTACGATTCCGCAGTCCACCGCTTTAACCATTACACCACGAGGACCACCCCATAATTAATTTGAATCAGTATAAATCAGGGTTTTCCTAAATGGTTGATGTCCACACTTTTAAATGGATTTTTAATTAAAAAAAAAAAGGTTGCTCATTAAATAAACGTCTGTCCTGATGGCGAGGATTCTGTTCTGGAACTCTGAGAAGTTTACTCTTTCATTCCCATTACTCCCAGGTCCACTCTGACCTGGGGTGTAGTACTTGTTAAAATCTACGGATCAAATAGATCTCTTTGAAAATTATTCATCTAAGACAGAGATACTTAACTGGGTATAAGATATTTGTATCAGATTAGTTGATTGAAGTTATAATTGTAAACTAAAGATTATCATCTTCACTATATGCGAAGATTCACACCAGTTTTAACAATTAGTTTTTCACTGAAGACTGAGTGACAGCAAGTTTCCTCGGGTCCCCAGGACTCCTCTCGGTATTTTAGCTGATCTCGAAGGTGATGAATTCTGAAAGGTCTTGATTCTTTTTCTGATTTCAAGTTTCTCGAGTCTTCCCCCCCCCTCCAGACCTTCGGAAACCGTTCCTAGTGCATCAGCGTTATCTTCATGTTCTACTACTGCTTTTTCAGCTCTCCGTCAAGATTCAAGTTTTTTTTAATCTTTTCGCTTTCTGGTCCAGTAAGCGAGCTCTGCAAAATACACGGACTGCCTCTCTGCAGAGGGCTAAGACTCCCCCAATGAGTGTCCTGGATATGACACTAAACAATCTGATGGTGAGACTCCAGTAATGCTGCAGCTATGGGGAATGCAGAGTACCTCTTCATTACCCTTGCTACCAGGTGCACTCTGGCCCGGAGTGGTAGTACATGAGAGGGTCCTATCTATGGGTCAAAGAGAACTAAACTGTGTAATTATGCTAAACTGAATTGCTTGAAATAGAACTGTTTCTATATTTAACTGTTTATAAACAAAAAACTGTTCTTACCTAAACTGAATTGCTTGAAATAGAACTGTTTATATGCATAAAAATGGATTTGGCTTTAAATAACCTACAATGGTTGATATGCCATAAAACCCAAACCAAACCAAATCACATATATTTAATATATATGTATAAAAAGGATTTGGCATTAAATAACCTACAATGGTTGATATGTCATAAACCTCAACCAAACCAAATCACATATATTTAATATATATGTATAAAGTGGATCTAGCAGTAAATAACCTACAATGGTTGATATGCCATAAAATCCAAACAAACCAAATCATATATATTTGATATATATTTATAAAGAGAATTTGGCATTAAATAAACTACAATGGTTGATATGCCATAAAACCCAACTAAACCAAATCTTATATGTATATATATTTTTAAGAAAAAACAAAACCGGTCACATTAGGATTATAAATTTATTTCCATCCTGTTATGTGTTTTTTTGATAAAATCGAAAAACACGAAAAAAATTTTATCTATAAGATCTGAAGAAGTTTTATCCATAAGATCTGCAGAAGTCCTGTTAATTTTTTTTCGTGTTTTTGATTTTATCAAAAACACATAATAGGATGGAAATAAATTTATAATCCTAATGTGACCGTTTTTTTTTTTTAAGAAATTATTGCCCTGTAATGTCTGTTACATTGAGCTCTTTACCAGGAAAATTTAAATGTTCACTGTTGAATGTTTTTTTGTCCTGATGGAAGTCCTCCCAACTCCGGTTTAACTAGACCGAATAATACTATATATATATGTGTGTGTGTATAAAGAGGAGTGTTGCGTTAAATAACCTACAATGGTTGATATGCCATAAAACTAAACCCAACTTTTCGTATTTCCTGATTTTTATTTGCTTATCCAGTGGAATGGCAAAATCTCCTCATGACAAGTTATTTTTCTTCTTGTTTATTAATCCAGGGCACCTGCTCTTCTAATCAGAATTGGGTGATCATCCATTTCTATCTCCAAATCACAAAGTGTTTTATGCAATTTTTTCCTCGAGAAGATTCTCATTTGTGCATTTACGATTTGACAGCTTGCTCAAATTTCAATCTGTTTTACAATTCCTAATGGATCACCTTTAACACCAATTATTATTATTATTATTATTTGCAAGTTTTTCACAGCAGTGTTAGCTGATGGTCTTTCACGGGAGTTTGAGTGACTACAAGTATTCTCTGGTCTCCAGGACTCTTCTAAGTATTCTGACCGATCTCAATAATGCAGTATTTTGGATGGTCTCTGCTCGTCCTCTGATTTCCAACTCTTCCAGCCCCCGTTACCATGCATTTGTATATCGTTCCAAGTGCACCATATACAATTGGTATCATCGTCACCTTATGTTCTATAGGGTTTTTTTTTGTTCCCAGCCATGGACTAAGTACTTGTCTCTCTTTTCCTTTTTTCTTTTTTATATTTTCCCTCTGAGACTCACCAGGACGGCAAAGTCCACTATTCGGTAGGTTCTCGTTTTTTTTTGTTGTTGTTGTTTTTTTAAATAATCATCAAGTCTAGTCTTCTGGCCTGGATTTGATGATCTCTTTGAATCTCAAAATCCTAGATAATTTTATGCGACTCGTTCTCCAGGATGGATTCTGGTTTGTGCTTATACCATTTGGTAATATAGTCAAATTTAAATTTCTTGCACAATTCCCAGTGTATCACCTATCCCAACCAGTCATGCCTGGTCTTATACTCCTTTTACGCTAGTTTGATAAATTTGCTGCTTATGTGATTAACCGTTTCATCTTTGTCTCCACATTAGTTACATTTGCCGTTCTTTTGCGTATTATCAATTTTTGCTTGAATATAATAAGTTCTTAAGGCCATGTGTAATATAATGGCCGAGGGATTTCGCGTTATGCCTTTGGGTTTAGTTAGGCTGAGAACCTTTCGGCTCAGTGCATGGGTTAGCTAGGTGCAACATGAACGCTGGTGTTCACGCGCGTTCGCGGGGTGGACGTGTCATTCAGAGATGTCAAAATAAAAATCCCAGATTGGGGGATGTGAATGACGTGATGCACCGGAAGCGTGCATGGAGGATTTGGGGAGATTTGAAAAAGTCTGTTAGTTGAGTTGAGAACTAGACACCGAATGAGAAGGGTCGACTTTCGGGGCTCGCAGAGGCCAGACGAATTTGCGCGCTACGGACGCCGCACGAGATGGGGTGCAGATGGAAAAGCCAGCATAGAAAGATTGTGCCTCTCTCTCCTTATGTCGAAAAACCTTTTAACTCAAGAGTAATAAGAAGTTTCGAACCTGAACTAAGAAGTCCTAAGTATTTTTCGCGTTTCGGGATTCCTATTTTCTATGTATATATGTTATGAACATTCTATGTACGTTTCGCATACTCGTATATGGCTATGGTACACATGTTCTGTGCTGCTAATAGCAGAGATTCAGTTTCTTTCTTGGTGTTTCCCTTTTATAGCTATGTCCCAATTTATCGCTTGAAATATCCATACAGTTGTTTTCCTTCATATTTCTGCTTTCTTTTTACGTTGTTGCCAATACTGTTATTGGCAGCTACAATTAGCCTTTCTTAGCTCTTTTTAACGTTGTTAACGAGTCCTTGTATCGATGCATTTACGCAAGCCTTAATGCTGGCGAGTCCTCTTCATCCTTCTTTCCTTAACAAACATAGTCTGTCGGTTATCCCCTTAGATGTAACTCCTTGTGTTTCGTCATTAACTTTTCTTTTGTTTCATAGAGCTGAGTTCTCCCCTTATCCATTTTAAGAATGGTCCCCAGTATTTTACACGAGGGACTGCCCAGATGTTTATTTCTTTGATGAGATTTCTGCCGTTGACCTTGGTTTCAAGAAACTCTCTCGTTCTTCTGAGGTATGCTTTTCTTATTTTTCTTTTTTCGTTGCTTGTTTGATGGTGTCCGATTCAAATATTCCAAAGTGCGTGTAATTCTTTTTTATACATACAAACATTCTGATTTTTGCCTGATTTGGCAGTTCTATTCCTTCCATTATTTATCTTTTTCCACTTTTCATTATAAGCATGGCACATTTTTCTATGCCAACTTCCATTCCTATACCCTGGCTGTACATTCTTATTGTCTCCATTTCTCATTCATTTTTTGCAAATAGCTTGATATCATCTATGTGCATATGGGGATTAAATCTTGTCTTGCGATTTAAAAAAAATATTAGCTCCCCAGTGCATTTCCTAAGTTTAAAATGCCAGATATTTTATACTTTTTCAGGCATCCTATATCCAAGTTTTCAGGACCATATCAAACATCTTTTTGTTGCTATCGCTACATTTTCTGCATCGTTTGACTTTTTTTCGGGATGGATTGATCTATCACTTCTTTAATCTGTGCGATCAGGATTTTCTACTTCATATGTAGACACGTTATCGGTCAATAGTTATTGGTCATGGTTCTTTTTGTGGTTCTTTTTGGATTCGGTTAGTTTTCCCAATTATCATCCATTTGGGTATTCTTGCTTCTTTTAGGCATTTTTTCAGTTGTCGAGTCAATCTGGATGGACGTGAATTTTTTAAACCAGAATCCATGTACGTCATCATGGCCTGGTATTTTCCAATTTGCTACTTTTTTGAGTGTTGCTTTTAACAATTTCAGGTGTATACTCACCTCAAGATTTGTCCTCGTGCATTCTCCACCTACTTGTTGGTAGAATTTTCAGTTGTTATTTTAGAAGGTCCTGTTTAGTTTGTATTGCTTGACTCTGTCTCTGTATCTTTTGAGTATCTCTTCTCTTACCAATATCTTCTGATGTATCTCTTTAAGTCGCATTGTTTGACATGTCACCTGTTTTGTTTTGGCCTTTTCGTCCGAGCATATCGTCACGTGTTTTATTACAGTCTTATTTCACTCTTGCATAAGTTTAGGCCAGTAATGTTGCCCGTTGGGATATTTGGTAATAATTTGTTTACCATTTTGGTTTCTCCCTTGACTTTTTTCGAATCTTGGTTCCTGTGAGATTGTAAAGTAGTTTCCTTTTCAATCATTATTTTCTTGATTAACTCTCTATTTTTTCAATCTTTTGTGTTACCATTCGTCTTCATTATTTGATATCTTAGTTCGGGTCGGGGGTGGGGCTTTTAAGTATTTTGAATTTTAATTTAGGAAGGATCCACTTGTTCATAATCTTCATGGCTTGCCTGTCCATATATTTCTAGTATCTTAAGACGAGGAAATCAACCTTTCGGTAAGATTATTTTAGATTAATCCGAAATTCTTTGGCTTGTATTAAATTTAGCAGATTCAACCCAAATTTTAATCCTAAACTTCTTTGTGCAGGATTGCTCTTCTTGAAATAACAGTGGAATATATTTTTGTTATCTTCTCTTGTCCATTTTTTCTTTTGGTGTCTCTTAATACAGTTGTTGCACGTACCTGAAATTAAAAAAGCCAACATTTGCAGGATGTCGATTGGGTTCCCCATATTTTCTATGAAAAGGTCACTTGCCAATCATGATTCTCAGATTTGTTGTCTGATCTCAGGTTAATTTGGATTTGACCTTTGCCATTTTTCATGAGTTGTATAATATAGTTATACCAGACGCAGGAGTTAATTATTATCTCTGCTCCAGTCACTGATGTAACCAGTATTTTTCGAGTAAGCCACAATAAATAAATAAATAAATAAGGAAATGCTTGCACCATTTTTCTTATAATATTTTAAACATTTTTTTATATCTATAATATTGTCATTTTTGCTGCGACTTTGCTTTTGAAGTTAATACTTCTTTCTTTCTTTCTTTCTTATCTTTTTCGAAAATTAACCATGAATCAAGACTCGAGAAAAATTTGAAATTTACACATATTAATTCATCGGGTTTAATGACGATGGATGCAATGTGAAAAAAAAAGATATTAAAATCTCTAAAATATGGTAACTTATTCTCCAGGCATCAGTAATAAGCATAGTTAACACTATGATTCCTTTTATTAATATTTTTGGTCAACCTAATTGCTTTTCCGTATATTCTGACCCCCTTATATTACAATGGGGGTTGAGATAATTCCCTTTGCGGGTGAACTGCTTTTTTTATTTATTTTTTTGTGGGGGGATAAGGGGTTGTTTCGTTTTTCTTTCTTGGGGTGGGGGTAGGTATTTAAAATTCAACTGAAAATGACGAGACTCAAAGTCCTTCCCCCAAACCACAATAATACTAATAATTTTTTAACTATTTGACCCATAGATGGGAGTAGTGGCAACGATGGGTTAACTTCATAGAGGGTTCCAGAAGTGGAGCCTCACCACTAGAAGCAGTTTAGTGTTATACCTGGGACACCTCTTTAGGATAGGGCGTCTTAAATCTGCTTTAGTGGATATAGTCGCTGTTTTTATGCCAGTACAACCAGCATCAATAAATTTTTTCTCTCTCTCTCTCTCTCTCTCTCTCTCTCAGTCACTCACGCATACACACACATACACACATATTTATATACCGATCCCTTCTCCTGTAAGCAGGATGCAACACAAGGCCACTTTTCATACGGAGTACTGCTGGCCTGAATTAAGAATTTACCTTCTCCTAGAATGGTTGCCATATGAAGTCTAAGTAACCTGGCTGGAAGTAGCAAATATAGATTCATGACTTTCCTAAGAACATTAGTTTGAAGTGAAACTTGTTCGGCTTCGTCGAGGCTTTTAACTTGACTTGATAAATCCATTTCTTACGACGATAACCGTTACTCTAAGTGCGTCTACCCAGCCACCTACTTGCCTTCTACTCTACTATGCTTGGCAAAAATATCTCCAAAATATCTCTATTGCCTCCAGTTTCTCCAAAGTTTTGAAGTGCGTTAAACCTGTGAGTTGAGCACCAACTCCAAACTTTTTTTTTTACTGGCAGCCAGCAGAAAATGGAACACGACTGCTATCCCCAATGCTCGAACTACCCGGCGTAAATTTTACTTTGAGAAAATGCCCACCCGTGATACTACAACTATGCCACAGCCTTAGCCTGCCATGCTAGCCCGTATCATGGATGCAGGTGAATTTTTTTTTATTCTCCAAGATGTGTTGAACTATAAAAGCTATTCATTCTTAGCTCGGCTTCTCACGGTGTCATAGTTTAGACAGTAAGGCTTGAAGAACATTATAAAAAAGTTCGAATCTCACTGGGTGGCGCAGTCTTCTGTTTTTTTGGGGGGGGTGCTAAGCCCATCAATGCTAGTAAAAGTTTACCGGTAAATCGAAGAGGGAGAAGAGATGGATTTATGGCTTTGAAGTTGACATTAGAGTAAAAAAAAAGTCCAGATTCATACGGAATTGGAACTCAGATTCCTCGATTCTATGTTTCACTACACCGTTTAGCCAAAATTCTATACTCTTTCTTTCTCTCTCTCTCTCTCTCTCTATATATATATATATATATATATACATTGTCATCCTCAGACAGACTGTTTCGTTGTATCACAACTCTTCAATGTGGCAAGACACGCGTGATGCTTCATGCTGGGATCGGAATCCGACTGACTTTACCTCAGTCGGATATCTTACCCCCAAGCCATCGTCATCCTCGGCGTAAGCGAAAGAATTTTTACGTACATATATACATAAGCGCTAACGGGCACTGGAATGCTCAGTTCATGAGAGGAACTTTGCATTTATATATATATATATATATATAGAGAGAGAGAGAGAGGGGGGAGAGAGTGGTGTAATGGTTTCCGCCTTAGGAAGTGGACACGGTTTCCCCGAGTTCAAATCCTAGACGAGACTGTTTGCATTTTACATAACACTAAGACCCTTGGGAAAAGTATGAATCCAACTATTCTCCCTCCAGTTATGAGTAAATAGTAGGACAGACTGTATTTTTAATTTGGTATGGTAACCAGTCTAGGAGAAGAAAAATACTGAATTCAAACCAGTTAAAGTCCGCTCAAAAAAATTGACCTTCGTCGCATCTTTCTTGTAGTTGAGGGGTTTGGTATATATATAAAAACATAGAGAGAGAGAGAGAGAGTAGGACAAAGAGAGAGATAGAGAGAGAGAGAAAGAGAGAGAAACTGGAAAGGTAATGATCTCTCTCTCCCTCTCTCTCTCACACACACACACACACACACAACATAGGTATAAACAGTGAGTACACAACTCTATGGTGACCATCATATATATATATATAGAGAGAGATAGTGAGACAGAGATATATATATATAGAGAGAAACAGGGAGAAACAGGAAAGGTAATAATATCTATCTCTCTCTCTCTCTCTCTCTCTCTCTCTATCTCTCTCACACACATACACACACAACATATGTATAAACAGTGAGTACAGAGATATCAACTTTATGGTGACTATCAGTTCCACGCTTCTCTCTCTATATATATATACAGCGAGAGAGAGGGGGGTAAGGGGGGACATAAACTAATTGTAGCAGAAAGAGTTGTTATATATATATATATATATATATATATATATATATATATATTGGATATAAATACATTTTTAGTTCACACATATACTCAGTCTCTTATAATATTTTTTCCTTTCTTTCCCATCGATTAGATTTTCTTTTTGTTGTTATTGTTGTTATTGTTTAAGTCTCTTTGATTTTGACGATGACACCTCCAACCCCGTTAATTTCTTTTTGATCTTCAAGCCGCCATTTTGTCTTCTCCACATGAAATATTATATTCATTGTCCACCGTTTAACTACGTCATTTTTTATTACCATTCTCTGAATTCTTCAGCAAGACTCCCAGCAGCAGTAGCAGCAGCAAAAGTTCAACTTCCACTCCCCAAACCCTACCTAGTAAAATTTGTCGACAACTAAGGATGGGTCTGTCAATGAACTGTCCGTCAATTGAAAAAAATTCCGGCTGGTTTCGTCAAAAAGAAAAAAAACGGGAAAAAATAGAAAATAAACAAAGACCATTCATGCCCCATTTTGTTTATCATCAATTGTCTGCAGTTTTACAGCCGATCTATTCTCCAGCCTTCTTCAGGTGAATACGTCCACTATAGAGTTTTGTTGTTGTTCTTGTTAAACTTATAATCCAGTGTTTGTGCATATTCCCAGTTTTACAGCCGATCCATTTTCCAGCCTTCTTCAGGTGAATACGTCCACTATAGAGTCTTGCTGTTGTTCCCTTTCAACTTATAATCCAGTGTTTGTGCATATTCCCAGTTTTACAGCCGATCTCTTCTCCAGCCTTCTTCAGGTGAATACGTCCACTATAGAGTCTTGTTGTTGTTCTCCTTCAACTAATAATCCAGTGTTTGTATGTATTTACAGATTTACAGCCATCCAATTCCTTACAGAACTGTTGTCAGTGGGACTACTTGGGATTCTTGTAATGATTCTATCCTTTCCAACAACGCAACCCATCACCCTTGTCGCTTCCCATTTGTACAAAGAATCAGATGATAAACTACCAACCTCTTATTATGGCACAAATCTGAATTATCAAAGTCCCTACGAAAAATAATCTACGCTGCTTTTTTTCATCCTCATCTGTGAAGTGGCGCAAATCTGATCCCAGTTTTTATTGAAAATCATCGGCGTAATTCCAAACTTTGACTCTATATACACTTGAGCATCCAATATGCAGCTTTTTAAGTTTTTTATAACTTGATCCTATTAACATTGAGGTTATTTACAAACGAGGATTGTTTATTCAACCCTTGGTAATTTCGGTTTTGAATGTTAGTAATGTTCCAAAAAAGTATTTTAGCAAAACTTCCGATTTTTTTAATCTTTGATTTGGAATAGTTTTTTTAAACGGCATTTCAACTCTTTATGGATGATTTAATCCAAAATTTGATTCATTTGTGAATGTTTAATAACATTCATTTTTTTTTTTAATTTCATTTAGTTATACGGTATCAAGTATTCCTGCTAACAATTTTCTAACAGAAGAATTTGATTGATAGATGGGATCCAAACAGGTACTACCACTTTAGATCAGAGTTGACCTGAGAGTAATGACAATAAATCGGTACTTCACACTCCCCAGAGAAGCAGAACATTTTTTGGTGCTAGTTGAGTCTTACCCCGTCAACAGATGATACAGTTGGTGTAATCTCATCTCGCTATGTTTCTAAATAACTGAAGATTTCAAGCGGTTTCTAACTGAATCAATTATTAATCCTTTATAAGAGAGTTCGAGTCTCACTGGGGGCACATTCTAATTTGGTTAACTCTTTTCGCCTTTAGAATCCCTGGAAGTATTAAAAGTCACCAGCTTAGAATATTGTTACTTCTCCAAAACGAACATTCACCCCTACCCCTCATATCAGAAAGAGATCTATCTAGGCTTTCAGCTGGCGAGTCCTTGTCACGTGATGGCTGATGTTCTGGACTGTGATGCAGTAGTGTTGCGTTCACATTAAGTGCAATGCGCCTTGAGAAGGGTATGAACTTGTTTGTCTTCCCAGCTATAGGTTAAATGGTGCCACTATCGCTCTTCTACAAGGATGGCTTTGGTATTAAATAACCCACGAAGGTTGATAAGCTATTACATAAAGAAACCTAAACCAAACCAAAGTAGGCCCTCGAAAGAAGCTTTGTGAGATTTACAGCACTAATCCTAGATTATCAAACTTTTCAGACGATAAATTTGGCTCAAGATTAGAAAAGTGTTTAACGTTGTTTTATTCTAGTTTGTAATAGTCTCACTACTCTACTTGAGGTGTAAAACTATGTTAAAACATAACTTATAAAAGAGCTAATACCCGTGGGTAAGTTATAAAACCGTCTATTCTCCCTCCTGCAATGGGAATTTGTTGGAAACCAAGCTAGAAGAAGGAAAACTCTAAATTCAAACCTGTTTAAGTTCGCTTAAAATTGACCTTTTTTGCATCCTGCTCGGACGGAGCAGGGATATACATTAAGTTTGTGTTGTATGTTCCTAATATGTAGTGCCGCGAGAATTAGCACATGGTTTCAAATATTTCAAAACCAGTGCTAATATTCTCGAGGCACTACATATTAGGAACATACAACCCAAACTTTATAGAATTAATTTCAAAACCAGTGCTAATATTATCGAGGCACTACATATTAGGAATATGTATATATATATATATATATATATATATATATTTGTGTGTGTGTGTGTGTGTGTGTGTGTGTGTGTGTGTCATTACAGAACTTCTTAATAAACTATATTTTTTCTTTTGTTTTGATTTGTTTTTACACGTATCACATACGTCCGAAAATTTTCTGAAAGTCCAACACGGCTAATAGTAACGCATCAGTAAACTTTGAGTATACAAGTCCAGGATTTAACCATCCGACTGATTCCAATTCAACAAGGAGAGAAGAACGAAACCCGTGTACCGCTGTCTCCAAGTGTTTAGCCTTTCAGTTTATCTTTATTCTAGCAGAACCTGTGGAAATTCCACCGAACAAAATCAAAAGAAAATATTTAAACAAGAAAAGATTATTCACAATTTTTTTATATATCACTTTCCTTTTGATCTCTCTCTCTCTCTCTCTCTCTCTCTCTCTCTCTCTCTCTCTCTCTCTCTCTCTCGTTATAGATAAGATAATAACGCAGTCTGGGATCTTACGAGGGCAACCCAACTAGGAGAAGGAAAACATTAATCGTTGTTCAATAATCAACTCATTTAAAAATATGACTGTTTTTTCCCCAACTTTTGCCATTATGAATAAAATCACGTGTCTGGGCAATCCCGTAATTCACATCTGAATTCATAAATTGTTTTTGATGAGATAGCTTGCTTTGATTGCATAAGATCTATTGCTAGCTCAAAAGTGTTCAACTATATTCTACATGGGAAATATATGAGGAGGCACCCTTAAAATATCCATATATTATTTAATTCAGCTTCAGCAACAATAAAACAAAGAACTTATCATCATCATGTCGCTCTGCTAGCACAGATCTCCCAGACCATCTCTCGCTACTCTTCTTTATTGACCATCGCTCCCGGCAGGTCTTCAAGGCTATATCCTGTATCGGCACAGAGAAATTGTATATAAGTTCTAGATGGTCGTTCTACCTTTGTTCGTCCATGTGAAGGGGTCCACAGGGGTATATATCTTATGAGTTCGTCCTTTCTTCTCCAGCATTGTCCCACGTCTAACTTGGATAGTTTTCGTGATGGGTAGTAGAAGACCGTACAGCAGCTGTTTTGTGGGGTGCTGCCTCCAGGATTTGTTCAATACAGCTCACAGCATTCTTGTGTAATTGCCGTCAATCTTTTTCTCCAGACGTTAAATCAAAGGACTACAGACTCAAAATAGTGTTGACTTGAGACACCTAGCAACAAGTTTCATTCGAATTGCACAATTACGAGGATCATTAAATAAGTTTCCAGACTTTTTTTTCGTATGGACACTTTTATTGATAGTACACACCAGGAATGCATTTCAATATGTATATATATATATATATATATATATATATATACGAGGATCATTAAATAAGTTTCCAGACTTTTTTCGTATGGGCACTTTTATTGATAGTACACACATGAAACTCTAGTCCCCTTCGAAGTAATCTCCTCCGGCTGCAATGCACTTGTACCGTTCCAACAATTTCGGCAAGGCCCCATCGAAGTCCTCTTGTCCGAGCGTGTCAATGACCTTCGTCACAGCTTCTTTCATCTCCTCAATTGTCTCATAACGACAGCCTGTGAGCTTAGGGAATAACCAAAAGTCACAGGGAGCAAGGTCTGGACTATTGGGAAGGTGAGGAACTGTCTGGATGCCTATCTTGGTCAAATAGTCTGTGACAAGGATGGAGTTGTGGACTGGTGTATTGTCCTGGGGGAAATGCCACTGACCCGATTTGAAGAGTGCTGGCTTCTTCCCTAGGAATCTCTTGCTGAACTCCCTTAAAACCTCAACACAGTAACCCTAACCCTAACCCTTTGGCCAATCAACTCTGGTGTATTGACTTCCTTACTCCTTCCACACCTCTCATCATCCCTCACAGACTCCTTGTCTTCCTTGAATCTCTAATGCCACTCAAAAACTGATGCTCGATTCATGCAAGATGCTCCAAAAGCAGTCTGTAGCATTCCATAGGTTTCTGTGGCATCATTTTTCCAAGTTTAAAACAGAATTTTATTGCATAGCGTTCTTCTAAAGTGTCCTCGTGTCCAGATTGCATTTTTGAAATTCACCAGCTGTGACAATCAGGCTTTAGTAGGGTGTATTCCAATTCCTGCTGTAGCTGTTCATTTGAAGCTGAAATCATAAAAATTGGTCAGTCATCTCATAAGATGTATAGCAATAACATACTGAATGTTCAAGAGTCTACAACAATTTTAGATGCCTGTACAAAAAAATGATGGAAACTTATTGAAGGCACGACGTATTATTATTATTTTCTTTTTATTATTTTTATTTGTTCGTTTTGCTACGTCTGCTTTCATTATGTTGATGAATAAGTAATTATATAATAGCTGCAACAATTCCACAAATATTTCAATATTGTATTTGCAATAATCATGGAGTGTGATGTAATATAATTAAGGATGATAACTAATTATATTAAGTAATTGTTTTATTTGTATTAATAAATTGTCATTTAGCTAAAAACTTTAATGGAAGTGTAAATCGAGAAGGTTATATGCGTCTATGTGTCAGCAGGATGTCAGGTTGACAAGTTGTTTTACAAATCGTTCAAAACGACATATTGGAGATTTGTTTTGAAATCAGTGTTGAAAGCCACATATTAGGGAATAAACATTCTGTCACTTGGCTTGGGATAAGATTAATTCAGATGAATTAAAAGCTAATAACATTTGTTCTTATATTATTTGTGAATGGAATAATTACGAGATATTATATAAGCTCATTGGTCTAGTGGGTAGAATGTTCGCTAATGGTCTGGGAGACCTGGCTTCAATCCCTGGTCGCGTCATACCAAAGACTTTAAAAATGGTACTTGATACCTGCTTGCTTAACACTTAGCAATATAAGGTGCGTATTGAGGGTAAAGTGGAGCAATCCTGGGAAAGAAGAAGCGCCCTCCCCTACACCTCGATGCAGTAGCTATTGAAAAGGGAGCCTTCTGGTCGCCCTCGTCTACGGTCGCCAACAACTTTACTTATATAAACAAAAGATTTTTGGAAGTGATTTCAGAGTTTAGGGCAGGTCACAGACAGAGTTCAGATGCAGAGACGGTCAATTGAGTTCAGAGCCCTTTGGGACAAGGGGACGAGCGGTGTGAAGGAATTGAAGTTGGTTGGTTCTGTTCGTCTACCCCCTGTATTTGATAGGGTTTCTATGTAAGACCTTTCTCGCTGTTTCTCTGGTGTTTCGATGGGCCGACTGATGTTGCAGTCAGAAATGAACTACCTCCCATCACGAAAGCTATCAAAATTAGACGAACCAGACATGCGGGACATTGCTGGAGAAGCGAGGACGAACTCAGAAGTGATGTTCTCCTATGGGCGACCAGCTCGAACATACATACAGCAGCTCTGTGAAGATACAGGATGTATCCCTGAGGACCTGCCGGAAGTGATGGACGATAGGGAAGGGTGGCGAGAGAGGGTCAGGGATATCCATGCTGGTGGCACGACAAGATGATGATAATAACGATATTTACCAAACCAGAGAGCAAAGTTCTTAAAATGTTGGGTTTTGTGTAGGTTTTCTTTTCTTTTGGTTTTTTTTTACTCTTTTGTCTTTTTCTTTCTTGTTTTTTGTTGTTTTTCCGAGGTGGCTGTTTTTTTTTAATCAATATCTTACATCAGCAAAAATCATGGATTGCTTATTATTTCTTACTATTGGATTGGTTGGATGAAGGATTCAAAATCCCAAAAGAAACACTGAATTAATCCGAAATTATTCGTCAGAATTCTTTAGAACTTCTCGGGATCGATTTTCGATAAAAGTCAATAGATTTTTTAAAAAAAGGTGGAAATTGTTTTTTTAATTTTCCAAATTACATTTTAGAAAAGTGCTAAAATAATTATATATGGAAAAAAATCTAAAAATTAATCTGGGAAAATGGCCTTAGATCATTATTTTGAGATTTATTATATCTCAAAAAATCTAAGCACTGCTCAATCTCCTATAAACTGATGCAATATATGTATATGTATATATATATATATATAGGTGTGTGTGTGTGTGTGTTTGTACCTAAATTTATCCATATTTATTGATCTGTCTGGTTTTGTAAGAGTGTGATATAATAAAATCATGATGACGGATGAGAGACTGAAAATGTAATAGATCACACAGCATATATATATATATATATATATGTATATATATATATATATATATATATATATATATATATATATATATATATATATATATATATGTATATATATCATCATTTTGTCATTTCTAGCACGGATTTCCCTGACTCTCTCTCTCGCCATTAGTCTCTATCATACATCACTTTCGGCAGGTCTTCTAGACGACATCCTGTATCCGTATATAGTTGTTGTAGATAAATTCTTATTGGTCGGCCAACACTTGCTCGTCCGTGTGAAGGGGTCCATTGGAGAACGTCGCTTATGAGTTTGTCCTTACTTCTCAAGATGTATCCCGTATGTCTTGTTTGTCTTATTTGGATGGTTTTAGAGATGGGAGGTCAGTGGCTGTACAGCTGCTGTTTTGTGGGATGCTGTTTCCTGGATTTGTTCCATATAGCTCGTAGCATTCTAGTGTAATTTTCGTCTAGCTTTTTTTCGATACGCTTAGTTAGCGTATATGTGGTGCATCCTTATAGTAAAATTGACACATATGATCGATAACCGATCGATAGCAATCCATGTCTTCGCTAGTCGAATATTAATGTCATTTTTAGTAGATGAGACGCTGCTTTCGCGGTAGGTGAACTTGTCCACTTGTTTCTGTGTGGCTGGATCATTCAGTAAATAAGGGTAAATTTGTTTTAAAAGGTTTGATGAATTGTTTTATCATATTTACCCAACCCCTCCGCTCGGGCAGGATATGACACAAGGTCAATTTTTTTAAGCGGAGTTTAACAGGTTTGAATTCAAAGTTTTCCTTCTTCTAGACTAATTGCCTCACCAAGGCTGAAGAACCTAGTCTGTCCTACTATTTACCCATTGCTGGAGGGAGAACAATTGGATTCATACCTTTCCCAAGGGTATTAGTGCTATGTGAATTGCAATTAGTCCAGGATTTAAACTCGTGTCGCCGTGTTTAGTTCCTGCGACGATAACCATTACACCACGATGAATTGTTTGATAACTTCTTTTTTTTTTCATGAATATAAATTCTGCCTTGTTTGAAAGATTCCCAATGGTGTAGTGGCAAACGTGCTGGATGACAACGTTGTAGTAAGCGAGTTCGAACTTCACTTGCGCTATTACTTTCACTTTCGGACTAATACCCTTGGGAAAGGCATGAACCCTCTATCTTCCTCGGTTATGGGTTAAATAATATAACTGCTGTTCTTCTACAAGGATGGCTTTGGAATTGACTAACCCACGAAAGTTGATATACCATTGAACAAAGAAACCAAAATAGACAAAACTCAGCATTGTTTGGAATTGGTTAATCACGCAAAAGTATTTGTTTTGAGGCAATTCAAAATGGCGGCAAATCAAATACAGTGCTTCAACAGAGGTCTATCATCAAAGTTTTGCTGTGATGTAAAAGCCATGTGAAATTTACAAAAGAACACGTGAGCAATTTCGGAGTACCCCTTCACTGCCATCACTTCCAGGTCCACTCTGAACCAGAATAGTATCACCTGATAGGGTCCTATCTATGGGTCAAATAGAACTATTTGACATTTGAAAGTTGGCGACCGTAGTCGAGGGCGACCAGAAGGATCCCTTTTCAATAACTACGACACCGAAGTATAGGGGAGGGCGTTACTCCTTTCCCTGGATTTTTCCACTTTACCCTTAATACGTACCTTATATTGCTGAGTGTTAAGCAAGGTGGTATCAAGTACCATTTTTAAAGTCTTTGGTATGACGCGACCATTGGCGAACACTACTGATTGCAAACAAATGACACATGCAAAATTGAATTGTTTGAAATAGAACTGCTTGATCATTTAACTGTGTGTAAACAAATGACTGATGTTTAATTGAAATCTTAGTGATATATAGCAATACTCGGAACTATTTAACCTTGTTGACTCAGGCTAAATTGAATTGTTTGAAATAGAACTGCTTGATCATTTAACTGTGTGTAAACAAATGACTGATGTTTAATTGAAATGTTAGTGATGCATAGGAATAGTTGAAACTCTTTAACCGGGTGCCCACATTGAGTTGTTAGTGTTCCAAGGCGATGCTTGAAACCATTTAAGTCAATGGAAACAAATGATTAATAGTAAATAAAACAATTAGTATTGGAATATTTGGCACTATTTAATTGTGTGCAATTAATAATAATTTTTAGTGCCAACAAATTTGCTCTGACTCATTCAAAAATAAGATAACAAACAAACTATTGACTTACAAAGCATATGCAGAACCGTTTAAACGTTTGCAAAGAAATGAATTCTGGCCTGGTTAAAAGTGTTATCTACAAACTATATGTTTACAAATCATATATAATATAACTAAAGAGGATCTGGCATTAAATAACCTACAAGGGTTGATATGCCATAAAAGCTAATCAACCCAAACCAAGACAAATTATATGATATGTATAGAAAACATGTATAATTTATTGAATGACCCTTATATATATATATATATATATATATATATATATATATATATATATATATATATATATATATATATATATATATATATATTCCTCCGCTACAAACAGGAGGGGAAAGAAGGTAATATTTTAAAGCAAAGAACAGCTGTTTGAATTCATAGTTTTCCTTCTCCTAGACTGGTTGCCTTAGCAAGAGGCCATTACCCCTTTTTAATTGCCTATTGCTGAATGTGTTCATGCCTTTCCTAAGTTCATTAGCACAAAGTAACACGCAGTCAACCTCTTCAAGGATTTGAACTCGAGCCGCGAATTCAATTTCCTACACTCACTATTTAGCTAAGCGCCCCTTGCCTCCGACACACACATATATATATATATATATATATATATATATATATACGGAGAAAGAGAGAGAGAGAGAGAGAGAAAGAGAGACGGGGGGTGGGGGTTAAGAAAATAATGTACAGTACGGGTGATGTTAAAATGTGATCTCAGAAGAGAATGACATTCAGAGCGAAAATTTGTCATATTAGACTGATAAGCATTCGTATCATTTTCACAATTTTTAATAGGATTTTTACCAGTTATATTTACTGATATCTTTACACACACGCGTGAGCGCGGGCACACACACACGCACACACGCGCACACACATACACACACATATATATATATATATATATATATATGTGTGTGAAGACATATAATAGTTTAACGCAGTGCAGTCCTTTTATTCTTCAGCCCATGCTATCGTTAAGATAGATAGATAGATAGATAGATAGATAGATAGATAGATAGATAGATAGATAGATATGAAGAGACTGCAATAGATAGATAGATAGATAGATAGATAGATAGATAGATAGATAGATAGATAGATAGATAGATATGAAAAGACTGTCATAGATAGATAGATATATGTAAACAGACTGCGATAGATAGATAGATAGATAGATAGATAGATAGATACTGAGGTTAGGTGAGGATGTTATTATGAGTTTCAGATTTAAAAATTGATATGCACGAATATCGAAAGAGACAGTGCTATATATACATTACTAAAGAAAGAAAGAAAGAAAGAAAGAAAGAAACACGAACGAACCGAGATAGATAGATAGATAGATAGATAGATAGATAGATCTGACCAAGATAGATACTGAGACATATGAGACAGCTGTTTTTTAAATAGATAGTTAATGTATCTAAATGTATCTGCTTCTCTGTCAGTCACTAGGTGTGTGTGTGTGTGTGTGTGTGTGTGTGTGTGTGTGTCTTCCTGCATGCGCGTGTGTGTGTGTAAAGCGGGTGGGCCCATTTGACTTGATAATTTTGCTTCATCTCACCTTACGGTAATAAGTAACATTAATGCACCCTCGTCCAGTGTAGAAGGAAGAAAGAGAGAGGGGGAGAGAGAGAGAGAGAGAGAGCAATAAGGTAATATCTGATACAACAGTAACAATAAACACATTCCATTCTGAATAACAACAACAACAACAAAATTATAATAATGCTATGTCGAAAATTACCCAAAATGAAAAAAAAAAAAATGAATAAACAAATAAAGAATTTTTAAAAAATGAAAAAAAAAAAGTTGAAGAAAACTTGAGCGGTTGAACATAAAATACGAAATGGCAGAAACATATTTGATGAACGGAACGAAAAACGAAACCTTGGGAAATTGAATGAGTTTTTTGTTTTGTTTTGTTTTGTTTTGTTTTTTACCTTTAAAATATCTCGTTAATACAGCACATACTCATTTATTTTTTCCTTCTTTCCCTTTTCTTTCTTTCCTTTTTTCTTTGTCTTTGACGTTTTCAAGGAGACATAATTGAAAAAAGAAATAATGAAAAACAAAAACAAAAATAGAAAAGACGTGGAAGAAATACGAAAAGTTAATAAATAAGTGAAAAAATCAGAATGTTATTAATAGGTCTACAATTACGGTCACACATACACACACACACACACACACACACACACACACACATATATATATATATATATATATATATATATATATATATACACGGGAGAGGGGATAGGTTTATGCATATAAAGACACACACGTACACATATATACAGAAGGTTATTTGTGTGCGTATATATATATATATATATATATATGTGTGTGTGTGTGTGTGTGTGTGTGTGTGTGTGTGTGTGTGTGTGTGTATACGAATATATACTTGTATACACACAAACACACACTCACACACACATTAGCAGAAAACTTTCTCTTTCCAATGGTTTTTTACTTGCTTGCTGTATCTGTTATAGATCTTAAATAGGGGGCATTACTTGCAAAATTTCTTATATATATATATATATATATATATATATATATATACACAATTATGATAACAATCTAACAATCTAACGATAAAGACGTTTTTATTCTTCAAAATATTTTCGATGCTTGGATTACTGAAATTCAAAGTAATATTACAACATATCAAAGCTGAATCAAAAGTTTTGCAATATTTTGGTTGTAAGTGAAGCACGATTTGGCAACTTCGGATACTTTTGCTTCCAAATTTGATTGGTTGGTTGTTTGGGCTTTATGGCATATGAACCTTTGTAGGTTATTTAACGCCAAATCCATTTTTATGAAAATAGTTCTATTTCAAACAATTCAGTTTAGCATAAGTACGCAGTTTAAATGTGAAAAAACATTTCTATTTAAAGCTATTCAGTTTAGTCAAGCAGTTCCACAATTAAATGTCAAAACAGTTCTATATTAAACAATTCAGTTTAGCGTGAATACAGTTTCAATGTCAAAAAAGTTCCATTTTAAATAAATCAGTTTAGCATGAGGACGCAGTTTAATTGTCAAAACATATCTATTTCAAGCAATTCAATCAAATCAAACAATTCAGTTTAGCATAAGTATGCCGTTAGTTCTATTTAACCCATAGATAGGACCCTATCAGGTGCTACCATCCCGGGCAAGAGTGAACCTGGGTGCAATGGCAATTAAGGGGTGCTCCGCATTCCCCAAAGCTCCAGCACTGCTAGAACCTCACCATCAGATTGTTTAGTGTCATATGTCTGGACACTCATTTGGGGGTGGGGTCTTACCCCTCTGCAGAGGTGCAGTCAGTGTATTCTACAGCCCCAGCCGACTGGGCAAGCTTCCAAATTTGTCAAGGTATCGAACTACATTAGACTGTGAGGTACCGAGCTCGCCTCAAATACTCTCACCTGGTTTGCCTCTCTGGTTTTGAACACGGCCTCAGAATCCACGATTTCACGCCAACCTGACCTTCACTAATCATGGAGGTTCGAGCAAGCCAAGCGAAATTTTTTGACCCATCTGGCATCTGTACTGTGGGCAACTGCCCATTCCCTAATCGCAAAATAAATGTTTTGGGTTGCTTCTGCAGCGTCATGGCCAAGTTCGAACTTGTAAAGCCGAAGTTCTCGAATTAGATCATATTTGGCTTTTAAATCACACAGCGTGAAGCAATACACAACGTGTCAGCGCACCAACTACCATGATACTACCAACCACAGGGGGTACCTACCACGTATAAAACTGATTTGATCCCGCGATATACACTCCGCAAATTCACATGTACCAAAATCTCACAAAAGATTTCACTCATTCCAGTACAACCAAAACGTTGTCGATCATCAACTGAGCGAGTATCCAGCGCGTCTTTTATATATATATATATATATATATATATATATATATATATATATATATATATATGTATATATATATAATGTATATATGAGGTGTTCAGGGTGTAATGGTTATCGTCATTGTAAATGGACACGGCAACCTGAATTCATATGCTGGATGAGACTTTTTGCAATTCACCTATTTCTAATACCCTTGATAAAGGCATGAATTCAGCTATTCAACGTCCAGCTTTGGATAAATTGTAGTGCAGACTGTGCTCTTTAATCTGAGAACGGCAACCGGTCAAAAAGAAGGGAAACAATGAATTAAAACCTTTTAAAATCGCTTAGAAATTGACCTTGTGTCACATTCTGCACGAGTGGAGAGGTTGCTAAACATACACACGCGTACATACACACACACACACACACACACATGTATATATATATATATATTATTGAAAAAGCAAGATATTCAAATGTATTTCTTTATATATCAATAATATACCAATAAAGCATTTTTTTCAAACTATCTTCATGGCAATGTTATTTAGCGATGTCGTCTCATCCGAAAATTTATTTTCGGATGATAACGTCGCCCTGAGAATGGTTTTTGGTTTAAAAAAAAAACGAAATGTGAACATCGACATATCATTTATGAATGAATAAATACATCTTTTTAATGCCTTGTTTTTTTCGTATTTTCTAATTTACATATTGTTTGATTTATTTCCATTTCTCTCTCTCTCATATATATATAAATATATATATATATATATATATATATATATATATAAATATATTCTCCTGTTTTTAACAGACAAAATTCCTTCCAATCGCTTATCGTTTTGAAAAACAAATTTTATTACAAGACATTCAGCCATGTTTTATGGTTTTAAACGTTAAATTTCCGAATATCTTTTTTAGAAGATTTAAATCATCAAAAGACAAACAAAAAAGTTTTTGTTTCCATTCTTCACGCCCTTCATGACAATTGTTAATATTAAGCAATATCATAAGCAGTGCGGGGTGTCCTCGTGGTGAAATGGTTAAAGCGATGGACTGCGGAATCGTAGTACGCGAGTTCGTACTCCAGTCGAGCTATTACGTTCACTTTCGTGCAAATACCCTTGGGAAAGGTATGAACCCCCTCATCTTCCCAGCTATGGGTTAAAGAGTACCACAAGTGTTCTTCTACGAGAATGGCTCTGGAATTAAATGACCTACAAAGGTTGATATGCCATTAAACAAAACAAAACAAAACAAAACAAACCATAAGCGGTGTTTTCGGTAGGTTATTCTTCCAAATGGTTATAAATGCAACCCATATATATATATATATATATATATATATATATATATATATACGGAGCTTGGTGACAGTCAAATTTTCATGATCAAGCCTAATGATTACATAGGTACCACTAACTCTATGTCTACGCAATCCTAACTTTGACATACAGGTTCCTTGATCGATATGGAGCACTATATATATATATATATATATATATATATATATATATATATATATATATATATATATATATATAAAGAGAGAGAGAGAGAGAGAGAGAAACTTAATATATGCAAATTGTGTTCTCGTTGAGTCTGTCACTTAAAGTTTCATGCGTATCACACTTTCATCTGATAAAAAAAGTTGCTGTAAGGATTTTGTCACGAGGTAGGATCTTTGTGAAACACACACACACACACACACACACATTCAAAAACTTTTCCGTCTGACGACTGTGTATTTCACAGAAAACTTTAACAGACTTCACAAGAACACAGTTTCGATATTTAAGGTTTTAGACCCACTCTTCATTTAGCACTTTATATGAAACTTTTCAAGAATTTTATCAAATTTATTCTTTATATATATATAGAATAAATGTTGATGTATATATATATATATATATATATATATACGGTAGATAGATAAATACTCAGTGTATTTCGGTAAATAAATAAATACTCAGTTTTCCCTATGAAAAATAAAATCAGTTGTATATTGTAGTGTTTTATACGGT
>OY757908.1:130323873-130326235 GCA_963585895.1 Sepioteuthis lessoniana | reverse complement strand
ACTACCACTCTGGGTCAGGATTGGACCTGGTATAATGGCAACGAAGAGGTAATCCCCATTACCCAAAATCAGATGCTTTAGTGTCATACGGAGGACACTCGTTGATGTTGGGGGGGGGGAGCTTATAGCTTTACAGAGAGCAATCAGCGTATTCTATAGCGCCCAGCAGATCAGCCAAAATAGATTATACATTTAAAAAATACCTTTTTTAAATGAGGAGTGATTTATACGCCACTAAGTATAAGATGGTTCCTTTAAGAATTCGATTACCTAAACAACGGCGATTCCTCATAATCCTGTTCTGGTTATTGTCGTAGGAAATGGATGCGACGATTCGAGTTCAATTCCTTGACGAGACTTTTTTCATTTCACATATCGTTAATACATTTGGGAAAAAGTATGAATCCAACTATTCTCCCTTCAACTATGGGTAAATAGCAGGGCAAAATGACAGTTTTTTAGCCTTGGTTAAGAAACCCGATTTAGGAGAAGGAAAACTCCGCCTTAAAAATGACCTTGTGTCACATCATATCCGTGGCGAAGTGGTTGGGTAAATACTGACCAATAAATCAATATTTCATTGACATGTATCAATGAGCGCAGCCTTTGATTCTTCGATATTGAAGTGGTTTGGCCCCTGTTGTTCATACAATCCGCTATTCGGGAGCGGACAGTCTGACACAAAGGTCTTCATCAGCATCAATTTCTTGACAACCCGGTAAAATGAACTGCATCCTGTATCAACAAAGCGGGGTTTCACGCGAAAAGCTTACCCTTCCCTGCTCTCACACACCATCGCTATTTTTTGCTTTCTTCAGCTTTGTTTTCAACTCCATTTGCGCTTCTCGTCCGTCAAATTACCAACCATGGTTGGGATTACCACTCAACCCGCAAGAACATTAATTATTATCAAGAAGAACTTAAATTAGGATGAAAGAATTATTACAATTATGAATAAATGTATTATTATTATGATTAATGACATTAAAAAATCAAAAATCAGGTTAATAAATTTAATGTGCTGATAATTTCCGTACATTAAAAGTGATTGAGATACTTATTGTATACCTATTTTTCCACCGACTCCCCTATATATATATATATCCATCATCATCATGTCGTGCTGGTAGCACGGATATCCCTGACCCTCTCTCGCCACTTTTCCCTATCGTTCATCGCCTCAGGCAGGTCTTCAGGACAACATCCCGTACCTTACATAGGTTGAATATGTCTGCCATAATGATGCATCTATAAAAACACCAAGTTACAAGAGTTCGCTGCTCCAGATGGTGACACAAGACTTCTTTGAGACTATTGCTGGTGTTCTGCATGGGAATACATTAGCCCCATATCTGTTCATTATCAACCTAGACTACATACTCCGAACATCGATTGATCGAATGAAAGAAAATAGTTTATTCTAAAAAAGGCTAGATACAGACAGAAGAGTACTCCGCCCAAACTATTACGGACGCAGACTACGCAGATGACGTAGCGCTTCTCAGCAAATAACGACCAAGACAGACCCCAAATGCATAGGTCTGGAGGAGGCAGCAGGAGCCATTGGCCTCTATGTGTGAATGCAGACAAAACAGAGTTCATTTGGAGATATATTCACACAAAATAGTGGTTCTCTGAAACAAGTGGACAATTCACCAACCACGGAAACAACGCCCTCATCTACTGAAAATGAACTTCAATATGCGACTAGCGAAGGCATGAACTGCTATGAATGGATTATTGGGTCATATGGAAGTTAGACTTATTCGATACAATAACATGCATTATTTCAAAGCCGCGGTTGTGCTATACTACTGTATGAATGCACCACATATCACGCTGACTTAGTGTATTGAGACAAAGCTTGACGGAAATAGATAAAAGAATGCTACGAGCTATGCTGACAAATCCTAGAACCAACATCTAAAAGCAGCAGCTGTACGGCCAACCTACCAGATATGCGGGACAGTGCTGGAGGAGCTAGGACGAACTTATTAGTGACGTTCTCCGATGGACACCCTTCACACGGACGTGCAAGTGTTGGACGACCAACTAGAACCTATCTACAACAGTTCTGTATGGACACAGGATGTAGTCCGGAAGACTTGCCGAAAGCGATGGATGGTAGAGTCGAATGGTGACAGAGAGTCAGGGAAATCCGTGCTAGCAGCACGACATGATGATGACGGTCAGAATGTACAGATCCGGCTTCTAATATAAAATCCCCACCCCGGAAAAATGAGCCTTCATCATCATCATCATCATCAGGAGGTGCCTGTGGTGTAATGGTTATCGTCGTAGGAAATGGACACGGCGACATGAGTTCAAATCCTGGACGAGTCTGATTGAATTTCACATAGTA
>OY757908.1:130313873-130318873 GCA_963585895.1 Sepioteuthis lessoniana | reverse complement strand
GCTGCTTAAATCAATCGAAAACTTGTTGGAATTGGTCTGTCGCCAAAAAGGGAAAAAAAAGTGGGGCATCTTGGCGAGATTTACTTCATTGTTGATTACAATTTTAAGTCGACTACAGCTGGTTTGAATTCTGAGATTTCCTTCTTCTAGCTTGGTTGCCTTACTAAGGTTAAAGAATCCAGTCTAGGGGAGAAAGAACCGAAGGGTTCATGCCTTTTCCAATATCTTTAAAGCTAAATGAAAAGTAAATCGCCTCGTCTAGGATTTGAAATCAGATTGATGATTCGACTTTATACGACGTTAATCGTTACGCTGAACGTGTGGACTTCCACCGACCTGCATCTCTCACTCTCACTTTCTCTCTCTCTCTCTCTCTATATATATATATATATATATATATAGTTATAAACGCATTTTAGAGTGAGTGAATGCATTTAAATAAGGATACTTGATTTTAGTATAAGTAATTCTTTCTGTCTCTAAGGAAGTCTTTCCATCGAAGTATATGTCTGTGTGGGAGAAAAAGAGAAGGTGTGTGTGTGTGTGTTTCCTTTTCAAATTGATTTCCACTTGACTTTCTTGACGTCATTTCAAAAATGTCATCGACACACAATGTCGCTGCTTTGTGGGTGACACACAATAACCTTAGCTTCAGTAACCATTTCAAAAGATAGAGTCCTGTTTTGGGCTCATATATATATATATATATATATATATATATATAGAAAGCTAGGTAGGTAGATAGGTAGGTTGCTATCTGAATAGCTACCTGACTGGCCAGAAGTCGATAAAATGAAAACGGAATTCATACAGCCATACGAAGAAACGAGGATAGATAGATATGTTCAAATCAAGATAGATAGATGGATAGATAGATAGATAGATAGATAGATATTAGTAGAATGAGATAGATAGATAGATAGATAGATAGATAGACAGATAGATAGATAGATCACCTTGTACTTATAGTAAGATTATTAACTGCTTACCAGTTTACTTCCTAAAGTTTTAATTGTATATATATATATATATATAGAGAGAGAGAGAGATAGAGAGAGAGCGAAGGGTGAGCCTGCTAGAATAAGAATGAGAAAGAAAGAAATAAAGAAACAAACAAAGAAACAAACAAACAAAAAAATATCTTTGTTAATAGCACATCGTAAAGTTTTTTAAAAAATGACCGTGTATCGCAATGTGCGCGTAGTGGCAAACAGTAAGGACTTCGTGTGGATGTAACATGGTATATATATGGGGGCCACAGAGGGACCCTGAAAACAATGATTTTCCCACAGCAAAGCGTCAATCCAAAATAAACTTTAAGTTCAGAGTAATGGAATCTTTAAGTGAGTTTTCAAAGATAAAAAATGACGTGAAACCTAAGCTCGAGTTGAATTCTTATTAAATACCTACGTATGTATTGAGGGATTAAAATCCATTTGAGGATTAAAGATTAAAGTTTATCACACACCCTGAACCTTGTAAACTACTGAATAAAAAGGGTCAGAATTAGTTTAATCAAAACCGGAAAATAAGTATTTGCTTAACCCTATGCCACTGGAATGATTTAATCAAGGAACAGTTCATGCCTTTCAGACATTTATTGTAATTCCGTTGAGGATCAAATTCCTTCGTGGAACTCAGAGTAGTGATCTTAATAAGCTTGTGAATGAAGTCATTATTCATGGTTACATTAGATATTGAAATACAAAAGTGTTGTGTCGAGTGACACCAAACTCCATCAGGTGGTGAGGCTCCAGTTCGGGGGATCTGAGGAGTGTTGAGAATTGCCATAACTTCCAGATCCAACCTGATCTGATGAGGTAATACCTGTGAGACTTCCATCTAAAAATCAAATAGATTTGCTGGAAGATTATAAACATTCGATGGGAATGTGTGAAACCATTTGTAAGTAAAGTTGGCGACCTTAGTTGAGAGTGACCAGAAGGCTCCCTTTTCAAAAGCTACTACACCTAGATGTAGGGGAGGGGGCTACTCCTTTCCCTGGATTGCTCCACTTTATCCTTGATCTGTACCTTATAATGCTGAGTGTTAAGCAAGGCGGCATCAAGTACCATTTTTTGAGTCTTTGGTATGACTTGACCTGGGATTGAACTCCGGTCTCCCGGACCATTGGTAAACACTGTGTGCAAACAAATAATTATTATCAAATAGAACTATTCATGTTAGACAGGAATAATTGAAACCATTTAACTGTGTGATGTTTATTCGTCTTAAGAATAGTTACTTGAAGTTGTAATTTTTTACTGAGGAACATTATAATTGGATAACTTAAACCATATAATTGTTGGCAAATTAATCGTGTTATATAGGAATACTTTAAACTATTTAACTGTGTGCCAACAAATGGTCATTATTGAATAGGAATAGATACAAAATTATTTATATTAGATAAGAACACTTAATACGATAGAAATTAATTTTTTAAATCATCATTATCATGTCACACCATCTGCACGGATATCCCGGACCCTCACTCGCCACCCCTCCCTATCGTCCATTGCTTCCGGCAGGTTTTCGGGTTTACATCCTGTATCAGCACAAATCTGTTGTATAGAGGTTCGGGCTGGTCGTCCTGCTTTTGCTCGTTCATGTGAAGGGGTCCACAGGAGTGCATCTCCTATGATCTCGTTCCTACTTCTCCAGCAGTGTCCCGCATGTCTGGTTCGTCTAACTTGGATAGTTTTGGGGATGGGAGGTAGGTGGCCATACAGCTGCTACTTTGTTGGGTGCTGCCTCCAGGTCTTATTCAATATCACTCGCAGCATTCTTGTGTAGTCGCCATCTAGCTTTTTCTCCATGCTTTTAGTTAGCGTCCGTGTAATGCATCCATATAGCAGTATCGACACGATCACTGCTTGAAAGAAACTGCGTTTCATTTTATCGGTCAAGTCTGACTTCCATATGACCGATAGTCTATCCATAGCTGTCCATGCCTTTGCTAGTCGCGTGTTGATGTCTGTCTCGCTTGATGAGACACTGCTTCCTAGGCAGGTGAACTTGTCAACTAGTTTCAGAGAGCTACAGTTTAGTGTGGGGATGTCGCCACTTTGATTAAAGCACATATATTCCGTCTTGTGTGCATTGACGTGGTGGCCTATGCTAGCAGCAGTTCGTTCCAGACTATGTAGCAGGGTTTCGGAGTGAATCTCAAATAAACAAGCCTTCCATCAATAACCTTTGATTTTGCAGCCGTTCTTATTTATTTATATATTTATTTATTTATTTCTATTTAAAGTGTATCATGAGAAAATTTCAGTGTACTCCCAATTTAAATCAAACAAGAATATTCGTATCGGAGTAGCTGAAGAGTCATAGGTAACAACATTGTCAACCCCAGAAATATCAGCGAAGATTTTTGGATTAATAAATTCTACATCCGCCTCCAAATCAAAACATTTCATCCAAGAAGCGAAAACAGTTTAATATCTCGACCACACAAAACTTTTCGTTTATCTTTGAAAGTTGCCGAATAAGTTGCAGATTTTTTTAGATAGTTACTGAAGGTTTTAACTAATTACCAAGAATTATTGTTACAATTTACTTAAACGGATAAAACTGTGCGAAGAAATTGTTATTTCACTCGTAAGCTGATCATTTTCCACTGGAGTCTCAGTGACAGCAAGTCTCCAGGACTCTTCTCAATATTCTAGCAGATCTTAATAATGCTGTAGTTTGAATGGTCTCCACCTCGTCCTCTTATTTTCAAGTCCTCCAGTCCCAGTACCAATCTTAAGGTGACAAAACCAAACGTGCCAATTATAATTGGTATCACTGTCACATTCATGTTCCATAGTTTTTTTTTTTCATTTCTCTAGCAGGGTCTTGGTATTTATCGATCTTGTCACTTTCTTTCAGTTTTACCCGGTAATCAGCCGGGGTGGTAAAGTCCACTATTCGGCAGGTCCTCTTTTTTCTTTTTGCTGCTATTGTTGACTATCAGTCGGTCGGGTCGTCTGGCCGAGATTATTATTATCATTATTATTATTTACACTTTTAGAGTTTTTCATATTAGTATTAGCTGATGGTTTTTCACTGGAGTTTGAGTGACAGCAAGTCTCCTCAAGTCTCCAGGACTCTTCTCAGTATTCTGGCCGTTCTCAGTAATGCTGTTATTTGGATAGTCTCTACCGTTTCGCCAACTTCCAAGTCCTCTAGTCCCTTTAATAATCTTTTAGTTATTGCGCCAAAAGCATCAATCACAATTGGTACAATCGTCACTTTCATGTTCCTCAGCTTTTTCAATTCTCTAGCAAGGTCGAGGTACTTATCCTTCTTATAACATTCTTTCAGTTTTATTCTGTGGTCATCCGGGACAGCAAAGTCGACAATTTTCCAAAATCTCTTTTTTTTTTTTTTGTTGATTATTATAAGGTCTGGTCTTCTGGCCGAGATTAGGTGATCTGTGTGTAGGTCAAAGTCCCATAGGAGTTTATGTGTATTATTTTCTAGGACAGGTGTTGGGTTGTGCATATATCATTTGTTTGTATTGTCAAATTTCAATTTCTTGCACATTTCCTAGTGGATCGCCTTGTCCATCCAGTCGTGTCTAGTCTTGTACTCTTTCTGCGCTAATTTGCTGCATTCGCTTATTATGTGATTAATGGTTTCATTGTTTCTTATTATCATCAACTTGGAATAATTCCTTTAAACTATATAATTGTATGTAAATTATTTATGATTGAAAGGAATACTTGATACCCAATCATCATCATCATCATCATGTCGTGCCACTAGCACGGATATCCCTGACCCTCTCTCGCCACTTCTCCCTATCATTCATCGCCTCTGGCAGGTCTTCAGGGTTACATCCCGTATCCTCACATAGCTGCTGTATGTATGTTCGAGCTGGTCGTCCTGCTTTTGCTCGGCCATATGTGGGGGTCCATAGGAGTACATCACTTATGAACTCGTCCCTGCGTGTCTGGTTCGTCTAACTTTGATAGTTTTCGTGATGGGGGGGCAAGTGGCCGTATAGTTGG
>OY757908.1:130201373-130308873 GCA_963585895.1 Sepioteuthis lessoniana | reverse complement strand
CTGTCGTTCATCGCTTCTAGCAGATCCTTAGGGCTACACCCCGTATCCCCACAGAGCTGCTGTATGTAGGTTCAAGCTGGTCGTCCTGCTTTTGCTTGGCCATGTGAGAGTACATCACTAATGAGCTCGTCCCTTCTTCTCCAGCAGTGTCCTGCATGTCTGATTCGTCTAATTTTGATAGTTTTGGTGATGAGTGGTAGGTGGCCGTATAGCTTCTGCTTTGTGGGGTGTTGCCTCTAGGACCAGTTCAATATTGCTCGCAACATTTTTTTGTACTATTTACCAACCCCTCCGCTCGGGCAGGATATGACACAAGGTCAGTTTTTAAGCGGAGTTTAACAGGTTTGAATTCAGAGTTTTCCTTCTCCTAGACTAGTTGCCTAACCAAGGCTGAAGAACCTAGTCTGTCCTACTATTTACCCATAGCTGGAGGGAGAATAATTGGATTCATACCTTTCCCAAGGGTATTAGTGCTATGTGAAATGCAATCAGTATCGTCCAGGATTTGAACTCGTATCGCCGTGTTCATTTCCTCTGGCGATAACGACTACACCATGGGCAACATTTTTTTGTAGTTGCCGTCAAACTTTTTCTCCAGCCGTTTAGTTAGCGTCTATGTAGTGCATCCATACAGCAATATCGACACGATCACTGCGTGGAAGAAACTGCGTTTCATTTTATCGGTCAGGTCTGACTTCTATATGACCGATAGCCTATTGATAGCTGTCCATGCCTTTGTTATAAAAAGATTCCTCACAACGTTCTTTCCGATACATCCTCTAGATTTCCTTTCAAGAATACAAACTTTTATTTTATACTTTGAAGAATCTTCGTTCCTTAACTGATTCGATCTGTTATCCTTGCTGAGTTGTTTCAGAATATTTAATGCTTCTCCACTGAACCGGTCTGTATTTCTACACTACCTGAACCAGGAATTGAACGCACAACATTTGCAAAAAGATTTACTAACGATCGATCAAAATATATATTTTAACAAAACTTAGTCTGGTACGAGGCCACAAAAATAGAGCCCCGATTGATAATCAAAGATACGTTGGAAATAATTTAAGACACTACTACGAAACATATACTCGACTTTTACAGGACCATAACAGTGAGGCTGCCGGTGAGAAACGAAATCATTACACTTGTATTTGTTTTCAGGATTAGTTTTTTTGTTCAGCCGGAGATTCTTTTTTTAATTTAAAGATGAAACTATGTTATTATTAATGATATTTTTATCGCACAAAAGAAAATTATCAATAATGTTATCATCATACAAAGAAGAGTGACAAAACTAACAGAAAGAGTAAAAGATTACAGTTATATGGAGAGATTGGAGAGATTGGGATTAATTACTTTAATAGAAAGAAGAATGAGTGGTGATCTAATTTGAACTTTCAAAATAATTTATGGAATTTCTAACTATGGCCGACATTTTTCAATATTTCTCCTCAAACTGCGAATTTATTGTCAAAACAGATTTCGAAAACTAAGCCTCCAAATCATTTAGATTTTTTTCTTATAAAGGAAAATATTTTTGGAACAAATTGCCTAATCATATCAAAAACGGAAATAGTGGAGAAAAATTGAAGATTAAATCGGACGGTTTAAAAAAAATGGCAAGAAAAAGAATTTAAGAGGAATTTTTTTCGGACATTTGGATGAATTACTCAAGAGAATTTGTTCTGCATGTAGATATCGTTGTGTCCAGAGCAAAGATTCATTTTTAAGTTAGTTGTGGGAAGTCGTAAAAAAAAGTAGAGATGCCCAAGGAGGTATAACAAATAAATAATAATTATTACTATTATTATCTACTCCTTGAGAGTTTTTCACATCAGTTTTAGCTGATGGTTTTTCACTGGAGTTTGAGTGCCAGCAAGTCTCCTCAAGTCTCCAGGACTCTTCTCAGTATTCTGGCCGTTTTCAGTAATGCAGTCATTTGGTTAGTCTCTACCCTTCCGCCAATTTCCAAGTCCTCCAGGCCTTTTTTATAATCCTTTAGTTATTGTGCCAAAAGCACCAATCACAATTGGTACAATCGTCACTTTCATGTTCCACAAATTTTTCAATTCTCTAGCAAGGTCGAGGTACTTATCCTTCTTTTCACATTCTTTCAGTTTTATTCTGAGATCAGCTGGAACAGCAAAGTCGACAATTTTGCAAATTCTTTTTTTTTTTTTTTTTGATTATTATTAGATCTGGTTTCAGGCCGAGATTAGGTGATCTGTGTGTATGTCAATATCCCATAGGAGTTTATGCGTGTCATTTTCGAGACAGTAGGAGATCTGAGTTCGAATCTCACCAGAAACATTTCTATTCTTGTTTGCGATGTGCCTTAATCCTTACTCTCGTAAAAATGATAATCCAGGTAAGTTGTCATAAAAAAATGATTTGGATTACGAAAATGAAGGCAAATACAAGGCAAAATTATTGACAGTAATTGTACAAACATTGAGTTTATGAAATATTCACAGACTTAAAAAAAACTGAACTTTAAATGTAAAACCACGTTGAAATAAATTATACACAGTCTATCCAACTACGTTCAATTTTTATTGTTTGATTCATTTGCAAACAAATACACGTGGTTGGCGATCTAAGTTTGACAGAGCCATTTGGAAATATTAAGTCTGAGTTTTTTGTGTTTTTTTTTTTGTTTTGTTTTTTTGCTGTTGTTGTTTGTTTTGTTTTGTTTTGTTTTGTTTTTGCTTGGGGTGTAGGAATGGGTTTCAGGGTCATTCTTTGGGGATGGAATCCAATACCTTTGGCTACATTACTAACGATCGTTCTAGGGCAAAAGTCTAAGTGTTTAGAGGAGGATATCTTTATCTTGATGTGTCAAATTTGAAGTGTGGAACCCAGCGTCATTTTTCTTGCCTGTTTTACTTTTCTCGAGCGTATGAATTCAAAATTTATTTCCTCATAAAATATCCCTGTTTCATAAAAAAAATCACAGTTGTTTTCGATTCGCTTTGTCAAACAAGAAATAGAGAATGCACCTGCCGACAGGTGGATGGAAATTCACCTTAATGACCTATATATATATATATATATATATATATATATATATATATATATATATTTACTAAACGAGCTATGATCATGTTAGATCGCCGTTGAAACAACGGTCTAGGATTTTATTTAGGAAGGAGTGAAGGATTCTAATTAACATTTCATTGTTAAAAATTGTCCATGATGATATTGATGCTTCTATTTAGGAAGGAGTGAAGGATTCTAATTAGCATTTCCTGGTTAACAGTGGTCCATGATGATATTGATGCTTCTATTTAGGAAGGAGTGAAGGATTCTAATTAACATTTCATTGTTAAAAATTGTCCATGATGATATTGATGCTTCTATTTAGGAAGGAGTGAAGGATTCTAATTAGCATTTCCTGGTTAACAGTGGTCCATGATGATATTGATGCTTCTATTTAGGAAGGAGTGAAGGATTCTAATTAGCATTTCATAATCAACAACTGTCCATGATGATGTTATTGCTTCTGTTTAGAAAGGAGTGACGGATTTCAATCAGCATTCCTTAGTTAACAACTGTCCATGATGATGTTGATGCTTCTGTTTAGAAAGGAGTGAAAGATTTTGATTAGCATTTCATAGTTAACAGTGCCCTGAAATTTTGAAGCTATGCCGTGAAACTGACAGTAGTATGGAACGCTTGTGATGGCTGTTCATATATTATTCAAGAAGACAAATGGATAAAAAGTCCTCAAATATATGTGCCATTTTGATTTGATATAAACCCTAATCACCCTGTTTTGAGATGAAATTTGGCTGTCGCAAACTTCTGTATAAACAAATATTCCAGCCGGTCAACCACTGTAAATTCAAAAAGCGCCCCTCCTTCTTCACCAAAAATCAAGAAACTCTCAAGACAGGTGCTTTCATGTGTAGGAAAAGTCAACAGAAGACATTTTGAAAAACATGATCGTTGTCGTTCAACAACTGACTATACCAAGTCACTCGTAGATAGATAGATAGATAGATATGAAGTGGTCGAGATAAATAGATAAACAGTTCGATAGGCAACACAGCATTCTAAAAAATAAGAACTGGTTGGTTGGTTGGTTGGTTGGATTTTACGGCATATCAACCTTTGTGGGTTATTTAATACCAAATCCAGTTTATACATATATACTCGCCCAGTTAGCTGAGGCTGTAGAATCTCTGCAAAGGGGTTAGGACTCCCCCCACCAACGAATGACCTGAATATGACACTAAACAATCTGATGGTGAGATTCCAGTAATTCTGGAGTTTGGGGGAATGTGGAGTACCCCTTCATTGCCATCGCTCCCAGGTCCACTCTGGCCCTGAGTGGTAGCACCTGATAGGGTCCTATCTATAGGTCAAATAGAACTAAACTGTGTCCTTATACTAAATTGAATTGCTTGAAATAGAACTATTTTGACATTTAAACTGCATACTTATGCTAAACTGAATTGTTTGAATTAGAACTGTTTGACTAAATTGAATAGCTTGAAATAGAAATGTTTTTTACAATTAAATTATGTGCTTATGCTAAACAGAATTGTTTGAAAAAGAACTGTTTATTTGTACAAAAACCAACAGCACGGAGTTCCCGGACATTCTCACCATCCGTTTCCATCATCCGTCTCTCCTGGCAGGTCTTCTAGGCTGCATCCGTTATCTGCACAGAGCTGATGCATGTAAATCCTGGAATCGGGTTTCGATCCCAGCTACGGGGAGATACTGTCTAGCCACACTGATGAGTTCTGATAGAACGAAACAGATCTGTCTGTGGATGACTATTTATATATATATATATTCTTTTTTTCTTTTTTTCGTTGGTCCCATAAAAGAAAGAAGTAAATACTATAAAAGGAATAGGTCCGCAAGTTCCATGTTATTTATTTATTTATTTATTACTTCTACTCGTGTTTCTGACGTTTCAAGTCGTCTTCGGGAAGTTTATTGCTGATTTGAGCGTTCCCTTTGGTTTTTATAATGGTGAAAGTTTTGATAGAGTTGTGATTCTTTTTTAATTCCCGGATTTTTGCCAGCAAATGTCCAGTTAATTGTCTGTGACAATCTGCAGATGTGTTTCTTTATCTGTTTTGTTTTGTTTTGTTTTAGTTTTTTGTTTGCTTTTTTTTCTTGTTTTTTTTTTTGCCTCATTTTTTTTTGTATGCTTACAAGAGAATTTTCAGCGTTATTTGTGTATACATGAATGTTCGTATCCTCGTGTGTGTATATATATATATAGTCCCCCTAAATAATCTTCTATAGTCGATATGCCATAAACCCAACTAACTACTAACCTTCCTCCCTGAGTGATTCTGTGTATCTTTAAGTGTGTATTGTTGGATTCTGTTTAATGTAGGTTTAAATTTATCTATGAAGTTTGTTTTTGCTTGTTTTTTGTTTGTTTGTTTTTGTTTTTTTTTTTGGTGGGGGTTGTTTTTTTTTTGTTTTTTTGTTGTTTTTGTTTTTTTATTAATGTTTTGTCATTTGTTTTGTTTATTGGCATTATTTCAAATATTTCATTACTGCATTCGTAAAGCAGTTTTAAAACAAAGTTTTCTTTTTCCTGGTAATTTAATGTTATTTCTGTGTAAAGATACTCTGTTGTTTAGAGGCTACGTTGAGTTTGTGTATGTTTTTTTACATGTTATACATTTGATTATGTAGACAACGTTTTTTTAAATTGCAGCTTAATTTTTATTTATTGAGAATGTCGTTTAGGATTTTCTTTCTATAATTATATTACATACTCCTCATCTTTTATTCTTGTATTGTGTGTTCCCCAAATGTTTTGTGGTATATCAATTATCATAGATTATTTAGGGAGAGAAGAGAAATAAAGGAAAAAGCAAAACCCCCGAAAGTATAAACAAACACACAGAATGCACTCTTCTAAACATACAAACAAAATAAATAAATAAACACACCTGCAGGGGCCAAAGCTTGTCACGGACAATTAACTTCAACTGGACATTCATAGACACAAATCCAAAAACTGAAGAGAACCACAACTCTGTTAAAACAGTCGCCATTTTAAAAATCAAAGGGGACGCTCAAATCAATCATTAACTTCCTGAAGAGGACATCAAAAGTCAGAAACACGTGTAGAAATTTTTAAAAAATGAATAACCTGAAACCAAATTCCTTTGCAAACCTATTCATTTTAAAGTATAATAATAATTATTATTATAATAATAAGTGTGGTGCCATACAGCAGCTCTGCAGGTGTATGCCCAATGTCTTCTTTGATAGAAGCAATAATAATAATTGAATGCAGTAAACTAGCACAGAAAGAGTATAAGACTAGACATGACTGGGTGAGAAAGGTGATCCACTAGGAACTGTGCAAGAAATTGAAATTTGATCATGCAAATAAATGGCCTATGCACAAAAGCAGACACACCAACTCTACTAGGATTTCAACATACAAACGGATCACCTAATCTCGACCAGAAAACCGGACCTTATAATAATCAATTACAAAAAAAAAAGAGAATTTGCCGAATTGTAGACTTTGCTGTCCCGGCTGACCACAGAATAAAATTGAAAGAATGTGAAAAGAGGGATAAGTACTTCGACCTTGCTAGGGAATTGAAAAAAAAACTGTGGGTCATGAAAGTCATGTTTATACCAACTAAAATTGGTTTCTTTTGGTCCAGTCACCAAAGGATTGGTAAAAGGACCAGAGGACTTAGAAATAAGAGGACGAGTGGAGACAATCCAAACTAGAATATTGCGATATCGGCCAGAATACTGAGAAGAGTCCTGTAGACTTAAGGAGACTTGCTCTCACTCAAACTCCAATGAAAGACAGTCACCTAAAACTGATGGGAAAAACTCTCAAGGAGTAAAAAGAAAAATCATAATAAATAGACCTAAATTCCTAATTTGAAATCAGTGGAAAAATTCATTTTGAAATATTTACATTTTTCTCAGTGTACTAACAACGACAATATATATATATATATATATATATATATATATATATATATATATATATCCAGGGAATGGAGTAGTGCCCTCCCCTACATCTTGGTGTAGTAGCTATTGAAAGGGGAACCTTCGGCTCACCCTTGACTACAGTCGCTATCTTTACTTACTTATGTGTGTGTGTGTGTAAGCACATTTACACAGACGTTATTTTGTGGTAAATAACGCGTTTATCTGACTCTAACTCTCCCTACTTTTAATACTTGACCATCTCATTGGTCTAATGAGTTGAGTGTTCGCCAATTCTTCCTGGACACCGGGGTTCAATCCCAGGTCACGTCGTACCAAAGACTCAAAAGAATAGTACTTGATGCCACCTTGCTTAACACTCAGCATTATAAGGTAAGAATCAGGGGTAAAGTGGAGCTATCCTTCCCTACACCTCAGTGTAGTAGCTATTGAAAAAGGAGACATCGGGTTACCCTCGACTAAAGGGAGACAACTTTACTTTCTTATTACAATACCACAATTCCGGAAAATGGAATAAATTGTAATTCTCTTTTATTCCTATTATTTGTATCATTCGAATAACTTAATTTCCCGATATTTAGAAGCTATTATAACTGACCAATACAATTTCTCTGTAGAATTGGTAATATAAACAAAATGTGAGATTGTTATTATTCGAGGTTGAATTCAGAAAATATTTACAACGCGTCCTTGTTTAGAGGTCTTTAAAGTTTGGTGTAAAACGCTGGTATTTCAATTTGTAATTTATCTGTAACACATAGCAGGGGGTTAAGTCGGCCTGCTTAAAATCATTGATATTTACAAATCTTTGTTTAACCTGGCCGAGAATCAAGATAGATAGATAGATAGATAGATAGATAGGAGGTTCCCGTGGTGTAATAGTTATCGTCGTAGGAAATAGACACGGCGACACGAGTTCAAATCCGGAACGAGACATAGCATTTCACATAGCACTAATACCCTTGGGAAAGGTATGAATCCAATTATTCTCCCTCCAGCTATGGGTAAATAGTAGGGCAGACTGGAGTCTTCTGCCTCGGTGAGGCAACTAGTCTAGGAGAAGGAAAACTCTGAATTCAAACCTGTTAAACTCCGCTTAAAAACTGACCTTGTGTCATATCCTGCCCGAGCGGAGGGGTTGGGTAAAGATAGATAGATAGATAGATAGATAGATAGATAGATTGTGTATAAAAACTTGTATCCACATCGGTGTATACACATATAGACAAACCTATATCCATAGAAAATACACAGAATTATACACTCTCCCACGTCAATGAGTTGCTCACTAAATGAAAAATGATAAATATTCCCAATTTGACGATGACAATACAATATAAAAGGAAACAAATATAAATAAGTGGAAGAAATACAGACAGCCGGTTGGTTTACAGTAAAAGTGTGTGTGTGTGTGTGTGTGTGTGTGTGTGTGTGTGTGTGTGTGTGTGTGTGTGTGTGTGTGTGTGTGATGACAGTAAAAGTGTTATACATTGTATATATTAAGATATAAAAAAGGAACAGCCTCAAAGTGCTAGATAAAGTGAATGATTGCAGATAAGTACGGAATGTGATATATATCTGTGTTTGTGGGTGCGTATTCATATCTCCTCCCTAGCTCGCACGTATCCATATTTCATTTCGTCAATATATTCATTACATATCAACGAATATATATATATATATATATATATATATATATATATATTCAATTATTATTATCATTATCATTATTATTAAAAATATCATAAATTATATATATATATATATATATCTTGTTAACAAACAATCTCTGATCTTGTCTGCATCTTCATCAATCTCACACGGTCTGTTCATGTGCTTTCATCTATCAATTTAGATCTGGCCATACCCACCTACTAATATATATATATATATATATATATATATAGTTTATATTTACGTTCGTAATACAAGACAAGCCTTGTCTACGTTAATGTAATTATCAACATGATATGTGTGTCTTTCTAGTGTACCCATTTGTTCCCATTAATTCAGCTTATATTTATGAGTACATACACATACACACACACACATAGAGATATGTTTGAGAGAGAGAGAGAGAGAGAGAGAGAGAGAGAGAGAGAAAGAGTGTGTGTGTGTGTGTGTGATGAACTCTGAGAATATGGCAAGTCGAAATTTTCAAGAAGGAAAGATAAAAGATTCACGCAAAAAATGCCCTGGTTTCCTGAATAAAACTAAGTCATTCTTCCTTCTATACTTGCTAAACATAGGAAAATATGTTTTCATGCCTGTCTGTACATGTGCTTTTATTTCAGTATACATAAATGTGTATGTGTACATATACCATCGTGGATTAAAAAAAAGCATCGAGACTGACATTAGAAAGTTTTTTATTCCAAAATTTAAGACGTGTGCATAACTCCGCAACTTATTGAGAGTGCGACAGAAATACGTCCCACATTTTAAATTGTCACAAATTTGGTACAAGTGAATTTAAGCAAGTAGTAATGGTGGCTCTATCAAGCTAATATTTCGCCATTTTTGGTTGATACGATCAGTTATGATCGTGGCGGGGACCGGTGTACACTGTGTGTTTGCTCTTGCAACATTTTTTTAAGACTGGTGAATATGTTATTGCTAAACGAAGAGCTTTTCTTGCTCACTTCATGGTACAATAGAATGATACTGTCCTAGATAGAAGATCGATACTGACATGGGTTGAAAATTCGAAGGAAGAGGACACGTTTGGTGATTACGCTGACGATAAAAACTACAGGACATTTTGCTGTGAATAATGGCTATTATGCCTGGGGGCATTTTTCAAGGTTTTCAGCATTTGTAAAAATTTGAATTAATTAGTTGAAAATAATGTCACATAATAAATTGGGTCTATTATTGACCTGCTCTGTTGGCTAAGGCTGTAGAATACGCCAACTTCACACCCAACGAGTTTCTTTGTTTAAAGGCATATCAACCTTTGTAGGTCATTTAATGCCAAAGCTATCCTTATAGAAGAACAGTAGAGATACTATTTAACCCATAGCTGGGAGGATAAGGGGGTTCAATACCTTTCCCAGGGTATTGGCCTGAAAGTGAACGTAATAGCGAAACTGGAGTTCGAACTCGCATACTACGATTCCGCAGTCCAGCCCTTTAGCCATGAGGACACCCCCAAGGGCCCTGTGTATGACACTAAATTGCAACTGATGGTAAGACTTCAATCCCGGAGCCTTGCGGAATGTGATGTAACCCTTTATTGCCATTAATCCCAGGTTCACCCTGACCCGGAGAGGTTGTACCAGTTAGGGCCCCATCTATGGGCCAAATAGAATTGTTTGTTATTATCATTAGAACTTACTATAATTATTATTATTACGATTTTTTGAAAGTATATATATATATATATATATATATATATGTGTGTGTGTGTGTGTGCGTGTGTGCAAATTGTTCTTATCAGAAAGGATAAATAGAATTACTAATGTTACTGTGTGCAAACAAATGATTAATATTGAATAGAATTATTTTTGTTTGATAGGAATACTTGAAACAATTTAACTGTGTGCAATCAATTGAATTCTCACAAATCGTTTAAAAATAAAGTTACTTACAAACTATTCGCTTATAAATCATATATGTAAACAGGATTTGGCATTAAATAACCCACAAGGGTTTATATGCCATAAAACACTAATCAATCGACAAACCAGCGACTGACCAGTAGTGTTGCAACCCAGTTAATACGTAGCCTTGAAAAGCGTGGAAAAATTCAGCGTGTCGATCAGGATGACTGAGAGCTACTGAACTTGAGATCATTCTGAGAACACGGGTCTCATTGGATGGTTTTAACCAGGTGATCAAAACGGTTCTAGAGGTAGAAATAAGTTATTCAGTTTGAGAGAGGATAAACATTCTATCTTGATAACTGATTCATTATTTACTCGGACGGATAATGAAATCGTGGGTTATAAAGAAATAAAATTAATATGGACACATGAAAATGTGGTCGCGTTTTTATTCATGATCGTTGCAGAAAAGAACCTAAAACAATGGGAGAAGATGACAGAAGATAATGAATAAAAACAGAGATGACGACACGAAAGAAGGACACGAGGAAAAAGACAAGACCGACCAAAGAACAAAGTGAAGTGAGAAGGTGGGCGCTGACCAATCGTTGAGTGAAAGCCATATAACAGATCATTAGTCCCTCTTGCCCATGATATAAAATGACTACACGATAATATCCTCCTTCTCTCTCTTTCTCTCTCTCTCTTTCTCTCTCTCTTTTCTCTCCACTCCTCCATCCGTCCCTTTTTATCACTCCTGGCAGGTCGTCCAGACTGCATCCAGTGCCCTTAAAGAGCTGATGTAGGCAAGTTTTTGCTGTTGGGTCAGTACTGGTATGTTCATATACAAGAGTCCATGGAAGGACCTCGCATACGAGTTCTTCCTTACTTTCCCAGCAGTCTCCTTGTTCCCCTTACTTGAATGGTTTTTGAGATGGGAGGTAAGTGGCTTTACTGTTGCTGTTTTTTTGGGGTGATGCTTCCAGGATTTGTTCAAAACAATACGTAGCATTCTTCTGTAGTTCCCATTAAGCTTTTCTCTAAAAATTTCGTTAGAATCCGGATGGTGCAGTCATATAGTAGTGCCGACCTGCCACAGCTTGGAAGAAATCCAGTTTTATCAGAGAGATCAGATTATATATATATATACTGACATGAAATAGAAAAGCAAAGAAAGACAACGACCTGGTTGGTAGGTTAGTTGGTTGTTCTTAATGGCACATAAACTATTGTGGGTTGTTTAATGACAAATTCTGGGATTTTTAAGTGAGTAGTTTGTCGTTAACATTCTCTAAACGAGCTGGAGCTCATTTCTTTGCACACGGTTAAAGGATTTCAAGAATTGATATATAATAATAACAATTCAATTTAACATCAGTCATTTATTTGCACTCAGTTAAGTGATTAAACAGTTCTATTTGACCCATAGATTAGATCACTCTGGGTCAGAGTCGACATGGGAGTAATAATAATTATTCAATTTGGCATTAATCATTTGTTTACACATTGATAGATTGTTTTACGTACACTAGATATTTGAATAGTTCTATTTAACCCATAGATTATACCCTTTCAAGTACGGTCACTTCCCGTCAAAGTGAATCAGGGAGCAATATCAATGAAAGGGTATTTCACCTTCTCCATCCATGTAGCTTTCCCATCTGAGGGTTTAGTGTTATATCTAGGATACTTGTCGCAGGGGTGGTTCTCTTACCCCTCTGCAGTGATGCAGTCAGCGTATTCTACTGCCCCAGCCGACAGAATTGCAATTTTGAACCAGGTTCACTTTATATAAGATTTTTCATTGGTCCAATGATTGCTTGTCTGGTTGTTTGAGTTTTATGGCATGTCAACTTTTGTAGGTTATTTAACGCCAAATCCATTTTTATACAAATAATCAGTTCTATTTCAAACAATTCAGTTTAGCATGAGTACACAGTTTAATTGTCAAAGACATTTCTATTTCAAGCAATTCAGTTTAGTCACAGTTCTAATTCAACCAATTCAGTTTACAAATAAGTATAGATTTATTATTTATTTTGTTTACACACGGTTAAATGTCAAAACAGATCTATTTCAAAAACTTCAGTTTAACAAAAGAACAGTTTCAATGTTAAAAACAGTTCCTGTGGTTCAATGAGAGAAAAAAGTAAAGATAAAAATCCAATCTCCTTGTGAAGCTTTTTATTTTAAAGTATTTATTTTTTTCTCTCATTGGACCAACAAAAACATTATATATATATATATATATATATATATATATATCATCATCATCATCATCATCAAGTGATGCAGATAGCACGAAGTCCCCTGATTCTCTATATCTCTCGCCATCTGTCCCCGTCATTTATCGCTCCAGACAAATCCTCTTGACGGCATTGAGATTATTTGAGATCACTGGATGCCATCAGATGGTCAAGTATGTAATTTCGGACCAAATCGAGTAAAATATATACTTTAATATAAAGTTTTGATATGTATTTTCTTTTACTTCAGACCAAGTTAAAATTCCTGTTTTTACATGGCCAGCTATATGTCGGATGTTGACGAGCAAGTTGTAAAAAAGAAACTTACATATTAAAAAAAAAATGAAATAAAAGAAATATAGTGTCCAACGAGACTCTCAGAATTTTTATCAATTTTTAAAACTATTTTGTGGCGTATTCATGTCATATATATATATATATATATAAATTTTTTGCTAGTTCAATGACACAAAAAAAGTAAATACCTTAAGATAAAAAAAGTCCACAAGGGGATTTATTTTCAAGTTATTTATTTTTTCCAACACCTGAAAACGGTTGGAAAAACTCCGAATCATTAAATATTGATCTATGATTCATATATTATAAATTGTTCTTTCACACACACACACACACACACACACACAATCACTCAGCGCGAAAGATTGGTGGTCAGTCTAACTTGGTGGCAAATCAGCTGTCATGGATTATTTGCGGAGATAGGAGTATTAAAGGAGAAAAACAAGAAAACCTGCAAAATATACATTTACTTCCTGATGACGACGTAAGACGTCAGAAAGACGTGTTGAAGAAAAATCAAATCTTCTTCTGGAGCTTTTTATTTAAAAGCATTTACTTTTTTCTCTCATTGGACCTCCAAAAACATTATATATATATATATATATATATATATATATATATATATATATATATATATCATGTCATGCATTATTTGCGGAGATAGGAGAACAAGAAAACCCTGAAAATTTACAAACCATTTACTTCTCGAAGAAATATAAATGACTAAAAAACAAATCCCCTGGTGGACCTTTTTATTTTAAAGTATGTATATATATATATATACACGCGCACACAAAGATATTAAGAGAATTGTGGGAAAGTACTTATATAAAACAACAACAATAACAATGCTTGCCTTTGTCAGACAATAGGGCGAGAAGATTGGTGTTTGGAATATTTTGTTTGTCCACCCCGGGTGCGGCAGTGTCAGTTAACTCATCTCAAACAGCTCTAATCTACCCCTTTTAAACCTTTACACCACCACCCTTTTTTCTTTTAAGGCCGATCCCATGTCTCATAATCTACTCTTTCTTCTTCTTCTTCTTCTTCTTCTCCTTCTTCTTCTTCTTCTTCTTCTTCTTCTCCTTCTTCTTCTTCTTCTTCTTCTTCTTCTTCTTCTTGTACTTTTGCCTTATTTTTTGTTCATTCTTCTAATCTTCCTATGTTTTTTTCCAGAATTTTTTAATTAAGATTGCAAAAAGAATCCCGTCTATTTTTCTACCAACCTGATATTTACCTTGTTATACTTCTCAACGCCCGAACCTAAAATGTTTGTTATGCCCTTGTGCCAGACTTATTATTTACGTTGAATGAAGACAGGTTAAAACCGAAGCGAAATTTTCCATTAACTTTGTCCTTTTTTATTCTCTTACTTTTTAGCTTCTTCTTCTTCTTCTTTTTCTTCTTCTTCTTCTTCTTCTTTTTCTTCTTCTTCTTCTTCTTCGTCTTCTTCTTCTTCTTCTTCTTCTTCTTCTTTATGCGCACAACACGAAACTTGTCTGTCACTCAACTGTATATTTCAGCACGTATCGTTCGAAGCAAGTCAAATACATACGCACATATCTCTCTCTCTCTCTCTCTCTCTCTCTCTCTCTCTCTCTCTTTATCTATCTATATATTTATCACACACATACTCACTCTCTCACACACTCTCTCTCTATCTATCTCGCACATATACACACTTACTCTCTCAGTCTCTGTCTCTGTCTCCCTCTCTATCTCTCTCACATACACTCCCCCTCTCTCTCTCTATCTATCTGTCAATCACACACACAAATATACACTCACTCTCTCACAAACTCTCTATTACTCTCTCTCTCTCTCTCTCTCTAAATCTATCTATCTATTTATCACACACATGCATACTCACTCTCTTACAAACTCTCTCTCTCTCTCTCTTTCTCTCTTCCTCCCATATATACACACACTCTCTATCTATCTATCGATCACGCACACATATACACTTACTCTCTCAGTCTCTGTTTCTCTCTCTCTCTCTCTCTCTCTCTCTCATACACATACACTCCCACTCTCTCTCTCTCTCTATCTATCTATCTGTCAATCACACACACAAATACACACTCACTCTCTCACAAACTCTCTATTACTCTCTCTCTCTCTCTCTCTTTCACACACACACACACACACACATACACATTCTATTTCTCTCTCATTTTGCTACACATACTCACATAATCCCTCTCTCCTTCTCTCTCTCTCTCTATATATATATATATGTATATATCAGTGGCGACTCTAGCCTATTTTTGCTACTCGTGCCCCCCACCCGCCCTCTGTCAACTTCAGTTCCCAACCCGTGGTCCGTGGACCCAAAGTAAGTCATCATAGTTCCTATTGCGTGATTCTCCATTGTATAGCACAGATTGACAAACGTACTTTGCATGGTGTTTTTTTTGTAAACAATCAAGATACCATATAATTTAAAGTCTTGTTAATACAGTAGATAAGATAATTTTTTTCCTTTCAAAAGTATACAAGAAAAGAGAAGATGTTCATTACTATGACGAGAAAAATATGTTTATTAGAATAAAGAAACTGATGACAATATACACAGACACAGCTAGTAGTTTCAATTTCGCTTAAAATAAAGATTATTTGTTGAAAATGTATTCAAATAAACAAATTTTAGTTACAGAATGTAATATATGCAACATTCATTAAAGAAATAGACATCTGTTAGTGAAAAAACGAATTAAAACACGCCGTTTAACCAACATTTACCATAGCGATGATGATGATGATGTCGGCGACTGCTCTAATCTGCTATCCTCTCTCTCTCTCTCTCTCTCTCTCTCTCTCTCTCTCTGTCCCTCGCCCTCTTCCCAATATATCTATCAACAGTCGCACGTGCTAAGATTTTTGAGAGGGTTGCTCTTGCTATTGGCTACTGCCAAAAGCGTATTTCTCTAACATTACTGTTATTATAAGGGTCTAGTGCCTGGCACAGATCGGGCGTTCAACTTTATAGCCGATTTTATGGGATGTTCAATGAATCTGACGGTGGCCGGACAAAGAGCATCCGTTCAAAACAGCATCGTTGTATTATTCCCAGATATATTTATGAACTTTTGGCTACTTAGTTATCGAAACTTGAATAGATACGTAATTTAATTGAGATCAGACTAAGTATGTTTGCTTGAAATTAATGGATGATTTTTAATCCATTTTGAATAACATTGACCGAGTTATTGGTCGTGCCGGGCACGAGTAGCACTAGTCCCGTCTCCGCCCCTGATATATATATATCACACATGCACACTAACTCTCTCTCTCTCTCTCTCTCTCTCTCTCTCTCTCTCTCTCTCTCTCTCTCTCAACAAATACACACACACAAATGCATTTACACACACGCTGGTTTATTTATGCTACATGCTTTTTTGAACAAATCCATGAAGCAGCACCCCACGAAACAGCGGTTTTACAATCACTTACTTCCCATCTCGCAAACAACTCATATAAAACGAACAAGTCACGCTGGGGAAGTAAGAACAAACTCATCAGCAGCTTTATCATATGGACCCCTATGCATGGACACACAAGCGATGGCCAACCAGTAAATACATTATATACATCTGCTCTATAGGGACACCGAATGCAGTCAAGAGGACCTGCTAGGAGTGATGAATGTTAAGGATAAATGGAAAGAGAGAGCGAGTCATGGGACTTCATACTATTAGCACGACTTGATGATGTTTTATATATATATATATATATATACACGATATTATCAGGGAGACATTCTCTAATATATTCCACTGAATTTTATCAAAAGATTTTATAACTCATAATGTTTACTGAAAAGGATTAGAAGGATGTAAAAGAAGCCTTTGTCAGGATTCGAACTCGCTACATCAAATCTTAATAATGTCAGCTAACACATTCACTAAACGAATAAAGATTTTATAATCAAAATCTAATGTCAGCTAACTTGATATATAGGTCTATATATTCAAATGCTTTATTCGAAACTGATTGGGGCAGCCTTTTACAGAAATCGAACACTGCTCACTGAATTCAAATCTTTGCAAATAACTTCAAAAATATCAACCCCACTATTGATCTTAATCCACTTCCGGCAAATATCTGGTTGGACGGTTTCTTTGTTTAATGGTATATCAACCTTCATGGGTTATTTAATGCCAAAGCCATCTTTAGATAAGAACGGCAGTGGCACTGTTTAACCCATTGCAGGTGAAAGTTCTTCTTCATGGAATATTTGGTAGACCAGTCTCTTTCAGACTTTTATTTACCAGTACATATTTTGTTTTTTCCAGTAAAGGAATTAATATTCACAATATTAATTCTTCTACTCAAAAAATAAAAATATGTACATCTATTCCCTTGCCCCTGAGGTATGATAATTACGCGGATGCGTATTTCTAAGCTTCTTGGGAAGACGTGGCCCTGGGGTGGGGGTGACCGCGTCCTCTGGAAAGAGTACGGATGTAACTTGCAAGAGACATTTAGGTTATTTGGCCGCGCAATTACCATGACTAGTTGATTAGTCGTCAATTGCGTACGAATTGAACTAGTGACTCATTTGTAGAGTTTCGGTACTGCAGACTATAGTCGCTGGTTCGATCTCCTGTGGTGGAGATTACGGTATATACTACTGAGGGGACCGAATAAGGTCGAAACAGCTGTCTAGTGTTCCCGTATATCGTGCGTAGTTGTCCGGTAGATTTTCTGTTCATGATAATTCAATTCACAATTTTATTTAACCCATACCTGTTGGGAGGGTTTCTACCTTTCTTAAGGGCCTTATTCCGGGAGTGAACGTAATTTTCTGATTGGGGAAATCAACGGTTCATTGTGGTTCGAGGGGGCACCCCCCCCCCGAACCACAATGAACCGTCTTTTTGTTGCAAAGGCGACGCAGCAAACAATTATATTTAAGTGTTTGATTTATTTCATCGGTTTAACGACTGAAATTCAAGCTCGCTTTCTTCGAGTCTGCAGTACAACACTTTAACCATCTCGGGGACTTTCGATTATTTGTGCTTTTCTTAGGAAAAAAGGGACTTGTTAATTAAATTAAGTCTCAAGGATAAAAACAGTCCAACACAAATTATGAAAGTCTATTTCCATGACAGGCTGTGTTAGCTTCTTGTCAAATTTTTGATTTGTTTTTGTTTTACGGCACATCAACCATTGTAGTTTATTTAATGCTAAATTCTTATACATATATATATATTAAATATATGATTTGTAAAAGCATTTTGTAGATACACACTGATAAATGATCAAACAGTTCTATTTCTAACAATTCAATTTAGCATAAGTCAACAAAGTTAAATGTTTTCAAGTATTGCAACGTTTCACTAACAAATTAATTAAACATCAATCATTTGTTTACATACAGTAAAATGATCAAACAGTTCTATTTCAAAAATTAAATTTAGCATAAGTCATTTGTTTGCACTCAGTTTAAACGTTTAACAGTTCAATTTGACCCATAGATATGACCCTATCAGGTGCTACAAATTCCGGCCCAGAGTGGACCTGAGAGAGATGGCAATGAAGGTGTAGTCTGCATTTCCCAAAGCTCCAGAATTACTCGAGCCTCACCATCAGATTGTTTAGTGTCATATCCAGAACATTCGTTGGGGGAATCTTACCCCTCGGCACAGATGCAGTCAGTGTATTTTACAGCCTCAACTGATAAGGCTGCCAGAATTTTGATAAGTGCAATGATCGAAATATTAAAAAACAAGACGCGAGTCTTTTCATGAAGTTCAAATCTTTAGTAAAATTTGCAAAGCCTTTTGAGTCATTTGTATGCTCACAGTAGAGGAGCAAATAATTGAGGAGATAGTCATTACCTTTCAAAATGGGACAATTCCTATATATCCACACACATACATGTGTGTGTGTGTGTGTGTTTTGTTATATCTATAAATACTGAGTGCTCAATATCAGTGATAGAGCATATGTAAATCTAAGTTTGAATAATGTAGAGTCAACTGCGCTTGGTGACAGTCAGTTTCTATCCTATACCAAGATATCCTCCGATGACCACATAGGCGAGAAACTAACATTCACCAAGCGCCGTTTGTTCTACATCAACGCTATCTTAAATTATATTTACTCTATCACCGATAATGAGAACTAAATTCATAAATATAGCAAACTGTAGTATTCGGCCCACTGGCTTAGTGATGGTTTGCTAATAGTCCGGGAGACCGGGGTTCAATCCCAAATCGAGTCATACCAAAGACTCAAAAAAATGGTACTTGATACCTCATTGCTTAACGCTCAGCATTATTAGGTATGGATCAAGGGTAAAGTGGAACAATTCAGACAATGGAGTAGCGCATTTCACTATACATCGGTGTAGTAGTTATTGAAAAGGGAGACTTCAGGTCGCCCTCAACTACGGTCGCACACTTTACGATCTTTACTAACATATATATATATATATAAACACAGACACACAAACACACACACACATATATATATATATATATATATATATATATATAAAGAGGTTCTTTATTAAGTATGGCAGACACAGATTGACATATTCGCCAACAGAAATTTAAGTAAAAGAAAAAGCTATCCTTTTCAAATTTAATCAAACATGTATAAAAGAAAATTTTCAAGCTAAATTCACATTATATATATATATATATATATATATATATATATATATATATATGCGTGTGTGTGTGTGTGTGTGTGTGTGTGTGTTAACTCAACTACTTTGCCACGAGCCGAATTCGAGATAAGCTGATTTGATTTCAGATTTTTCCTTCTCCAAGACGGGTTGACTTACTTAGGCTAAAGAATTGTCTTTCCTATTTGCCCATAGTTGGGTTGGAGAAGAGATAGATTTATGCCTTTTGAAAGGACATTGACATAAAGTGAAACACGAACCACTTCATCCAGGATTTGAACTTAGGTCACCACCTCCATTTTGACAGATGATAAGCGTTATGCTCGTCTCCCAAAATATGTATGTGTGTGGAAACGTTAAGGGCGTGCATTCTTTCTTCTTAAGATTGAGTAAATATCTTCATACAAGTTTTAGACCTTCTTCTCTATTTATCTTGTATGAAGGAGCATAAATTATATAAGATTAAATAATTATTGAATATATATATATATATATATATATATACAGGGTGACCCCCCCAAAAAAATAGAACCCATATATCTTTGACTGAAATTCATAAATCTAATTCTAGCCTTTTCTTTTTTTCAGGATGTGAAGTAGATTCTGTGCGTGAAAAATTGGAACCTTAATATTCACCAACATGTCCAGAAGTTCGAGTGAACAAAATTAGAATAATTTTGCTTTATTTTTGTAGAAGTAATAAAAAAAGTTTATGGGTTCTTTTTTTTTTTTTTGGTGGGGAGGGTTCACCATATATATATATATCGTGTGTCTATCAATGTATTTCTCCAATCCCTTTATCACGGGCAGGATGTGACACAAGGTCAATTTTAAAGCGGGGACTGATGATTGTTTATAACGATGGAAAGACTAAAAGTAAAATAATAATGGATCCTTTTCAGGTTGTATTTACTTCAGTATGTTAAAACGTAAATTGTCATGTGTTTCTGTCGTCGTGTATTTATACACAGACATTTATCTGCGTTTTTACGTGACTGTTTGTGTTTACACACACGTCTCTCTGTTTTTGAGGTCGTGTAAACGCATCTCCTGAAGGTAAAGTAATCACACTGCCGACAACTAACAGAAATATGAACCATTTAATTAGTTTCTTTGTTGAATGGCATATCAACTTTCGTGGGTTATTTAATGCCAAATCCATTCTTGTAGTGATACTAATTAACGCATAGCTGGTCGGAGGATAAGAAGGTTCATACTTCCCCAGCCCCAAGAGCATTTGTCCGAAAGTGAACATCCTGGCGGGACTGGGGTTCGAATTCGCTTAATTCGCGGGCAGAAGTCAACACGTTAACCATTACACCACAGAGACTACAGCCAAACTACTTAAATAAAAATAAAAGAAAAAAATTAAATAAAAAAAAATCAGAATTGAATAAATTTTTTTACTCTTAAATTAGGTGAAATGAGATAAAAGAGGACATACACACACACACACACATATATATATATATATATATATATATATATATATATATATATATATATATATATATATATATGGTGCCTTCAATAGGTTTACAGACATTTTCGTATGGGAATTTAAAATGGTCGAAGATTCTTGAAAATTCAGTATGTCATTGCTACACATCTTATGAGATGACCGACCAATTTTTATGATTTCAGGTTCAAATGAACAGCTACAGCAGCAATTGGAATAGACCCTACTAAAACCTGATTGTCACAGCTGGTGAATTTCAAAAATGCAATCTGACACTTTAGAAAAACGATATGCAATAAAATTGTGTTTTAAACTTGGAAAGAATGTCACAGAAACGTATGGAATGCTTCAGACGGCTTTTCGACCATCTTGCATGAATCAAGCATCAGTTTTTGAGTGGTATAAGAGAGTCAAGGAAGGCAGGGAATCTCTGAGGGATGATGAGAGGTGTAGGAGGAGTAAGGAAGTCAACACACCAGAGTTGATTGGCCAAAGGGTTAGGGTTAGGGTTACTATGCTGAGGTTTTAAGGGAGTTCAGGAAGAGATTCTGCCGGAAGAGGCCAGCAAATCGGGTCAGTGGCATTTCCACCTGGACAATACACCAGTCTACAACTCCATCCCTGTCACAGACTATTTGACCAAGATGGGCATCAACACAGTTCCTCACCGTCCCTATAGTCAAGACCTTGCTCCCTGTGACTTTTGGTTATTCCCTAAGCTCAGAGGCTGTCGTTATGAGACAATTGATAGAGATGAAAGAGGCTGTGACGAAGGTCATTGACACGCTCACACTAGAGGATTTCTATGGGGCCTTCCAGAAGTTGTTTGAATGGTACAACAAGTGTATTGCAACCGGAGGAGATTACTTCGAAGGGGACTAGAGTTTCATGTGTGTCCTATCAATAAAAGTGCCCATACGAAAAAAGTCTGGAAACTTATTTAATGATCCTCGTATATATATATATATATATATATATATGTATTCACATGTTCTATGATAGATATATATGTATATATATCTATCGTCCATTGCTCTTGGCAAGTCTTCTAGAGGGCATCTAGTGTCCGCAGAGAGTTAATGTATTTATGTCTTTCCTAGTTGGCCAACGCTAGCTCAATCATGTGCAGATTTTGATTTGATTTGATTTGATTTGGTTTTATGGCATATCAACCATTGCAGGTTATTTAATGGCAAATTCTTATACATATAAGCAGTTCTATTTCAAACAATTCAGTTTAGCATAAGTACACAGTCTCGTTCTATTTAACCCATAGATAGGACTCTAACAGGTGCTACCACTCGTGGCCAGAGTTGACCTGGGAGCAATTGCAATAAAGGGATACTCCACATTCCCCAAAGCTCCAGCATTACTGAAGCCTCACCATCTGATTGTGTAGTGTCATACAGGACATTCGTTGGGGAAGGGGGTCTTACCCCTCAGCTGAGATGCAGTCAAAGTATTCTACAGCCCCAGCCGAACGGGAAAACCATGTGTAGAACTTCATAAAAGAACATCGCTGATGAGTTCGTCTTTTTTTTTATCTCACTTGGATGGTTTGTAAGATTGGAGGTAAGTGGCCGTACGGTTGCAATCTTGTATAGTGTTGTTGCCAGGATTTGTTCAAAACAGCGCGCAGGATTCTGGTGAAGTTACCGTTTAGTTTTTTCGCTATGCGTTTCGTTAGGGTACGAGTGTCGACAGAAAAGTTCTGAGGCTGACCAAGATACACTCAAGGAATGTAACCAAATGAGGTTTGTTTTTCAACATATTTCCCCTTGCAGTCAACACACTTCTTCCATCGGTGTTGCATGGTAGGGATCTTATTGGTCCAAAAAGTCAACTGCAATAGAGATAAGTTTTCAGCCTCTGAACATTCAAGCCCACCTTCGAGTACACACGCATACACACACACACACACACACACACACACACACACACACACACATATATATATATATATATATATATATATATATATATATATATATATATGCACAGGGCAAGAATTAAATACCATCTCAAATTTCTAGAGGCGATTTATATCTCTATGAATCGTCCCTCTCTGTGCAGGCAGTTAAACAGTCACACTCTTGATATATTTGGGGAACTTCTGGATACAGGGGTTACTTAATTTTTTTCCCCCTCTATCTGGCCATTTTACTTATAAATTATAGATATATACCCCGTTTTTATTTAAATTTTTCGGTGTCCTCAACTTGAAAAGTACCGGACGAAAAGGGTCCTTCGTTGTTTTACAGTTTTACTTAGTTCCCCGACTATAATCACCAATGGTGTCTCTACTTATTTTATATATATATATATATATATATATATATATATATATACTTTTGAAATTTACCAGTAGAGAAAAATATATGATCTTAAGAGGATGATTTTATTTATAATTGAATTATTTTCAATCGTAGGATGTTACAGTTTTTTTTAAAACATTAAACCTTCATTCGGGCCCTTGAATATGTGATTTTGTATCTTTCGGGTTTGAGTTAAATTGATCTAAACACACACACACACACACATATATATATATATATATATATATATATATATATATATATATATATATACAAATTGTTATGAAAAGATCTGTGTGTGTGTGTGTGTGTGTGTGTGTGTGTGTGATGTTCATGGTTTTATGAGATTTTCTGTATGAAAAAGTAATTTACACAACGTCTCGTCTGAAATTTACGCATAAATAATTTGTGTAACACCGAAAATACATTTTTTTTTATGTTTTTAACTTTCATTTTGATTTATGTGTTTTTTCTTCTTTTGTCTTTTTTTTCCTTTCTGTTTTGAATGAACAATTTTCATCGCAAATATTTTGAAAAATACGAAGTCTCCTCCTTCCCAACGCCATCAACCCCCACCTTTTTTTTTTCTTTTTATTTCTTTTTAGTCTTCTTTATTTATTTATTTATTTTATTTTTTTTTTTACCGAGAGGTGAGTGGGTGTCGATTTTCGGCCCCAAAATTTGAGAATCGGAAGAATAGAAATGTTCACATGACGTCTTGCCTCTCCCAACTTCTTTCGTCATCTCCCGTAGAGTTTTAACATCATTTACCTTTTAAGCAAAACCTTAAGGCAACCGGCTTCAGGGGACGAAATCCCCGCAGTATAGTGGCTAAACTGCTGGACTGCAAACTCGAAATAAGTGGGTTCGAACTCCAGTCGCGCTATTACGTTCACTTACAAACTAATATCCTTGAGAAATGCATTGACCCTCTTATCCCCACCCTCGCTATCGGTTAAATAATATCACTGCTGTCCTTTATGAAAGATGACTTTGTTATTAAATAACCCAGAAAGGTTGAGATGTCATTAAAACAAAGAAATCAAAACTATTATCTAAAGTCAGAAAAAATGACTAAAATAAAAGAGGGAAATTTTGCAGGGAAATGCCTTTGATCATCTTCTATTACTTGTAACAGTCTTAAGGAATAAGAAATATTTGAAATTAAGATGAAAGAAACTCTAACCAAAAATAGATTGCTTGATTGTTTTGTTTTACGGCGTATCAACCCCTTTTGGGTCATTTAACGCCGAATAAAATTTCAAACAATTCCGTTTAGTATAAGTATAGTTTTTGTTTACAGTTAAATGTCAAAACAGTTCTATTTCAAACAATTCAGTTTAGCAAAAATACAGAGTTTAGTTCTATTAAAAAACAGTTCTATTTAAAAAACAGTTCAGTTTCGCATAAGTACACAGTTTAAATGCCAAATACAGTTCTATTTCAAACAATTCAGTTTAGCATAAGTACACAGTTTAGTTAAATTTGACTCTATCAGGTGCTACCACTCCGGGTCAGAGTGAACCTGGGAGTAATGGCAATGAAGGGGGACTCTGCATTTCCCCAAAGCCCCAGCATTACAAGAACCTCACCATCAGATTGTGTAGTGTCATATCTAGGATACTCGTTGGTTGGCGGTGAGGGGGGGGGCATTCACCCTCTGCAGAAATGCAGTCGGTGTATTTTATAGCCTCAGCCAACTGGGTAATAGTCAAAAGTAGTTGAGAATGTCTCATCAAATAAAGATTAAGGCAATTTTGACATTGGAGGTGCACGTGGTGTAATGGTTATCGTCATAAGAAATGGACACAACGACACGAGTTCAAATCCTGGCTGAGACTGATTGCATTTCACATAGCACTAATACCCTTGGGAAAGGTATGAATCCAATTATTCTCCCTCCAGCTATGGGTAAAATAGTAGGACAGACTGGGTTCTTCAGCCTTGGTGAGGCAACTAGTCAAGGAGAAGGAAAACTCTGAATTCAAACCTGTTAAACTCCGCTTAAAAAAATTGACTTTGTGCCATATCTTGCCCGAGCGGAGGGGTTGGGTAAATAGGATTAAGTCAATTTGTTATCTTTCGTGTTTCTGTTAATGTTTCTATCTTTTTATTCCCAGCTGTATTGTTGATTACTAGATAATATTATTAGTATCTATCGAAGTATTTTATTTTTACTCGACTGTTTTTTAACCTTATGTAATTCTCTACATCGTAGTGATTGCCCAGTCGGCTGGAACAGTAGAATACACCGACTGCATCTCTGCAGAAAGGTAAGACCCCCGCTTACGAGTGTCCAAGATATAACATTAAACAATCTGATGGTGAGGCTCCAGTAATGCTGGAGCTTTGGGAAATGCGGAGTACCCCTTCATTGCCATCGTTCCTATGTCCACTCTAGCCCGGAGTGGTAGAACCTGATAGGGCTTTATCTATGGGTTAAATAGAACTAATCTGCGTACTTATGCTAAACGGAATTGCTTGAAAAAGAACTGTTTTGACATTGAAACTGTACTTACGAGAACTGTTTTTGAAATAGAAACTATTCTTACGCTAAACTGGATTGTTTGAATTAAAACTGTTTGACTAAACTGAATTGCTTGAAATAGAAATGTTTTTGACAATTAAACTGTGTACTTGCATTTAAAAGAGCGTACTTATGCTAACCTGAATTGTTTGAAATGGAACTGTGTTTCACATTGAAACTGTACTTACGCTAAAGTAAATTGTTTAATATAGAACTGTTTTGACATTTAACTGAATGTAACCAAAATATATACTTATACTAAACTGAATTGTTTGAAATAGAACTGTTTGACAAAACTGAATAGCTTGAAATAGAAATGTTTCTGACAATGAAACTGTGTACTTACATTTAAACTACGTACTTATGCTAAACTGAATTGTTTGAAATGGAACTGTTTTTAACATTGAAATTGTACTTACGCTTAACTGAATTATTTGAAATAGAACTGTTTTGACATTTAACTGTGTGTAAACAAAATCTGTACTTATACTAAACTGAATAGCTTGAAATAAAACTGTTTTTGACAATTAAACTGTGTACTCATGCTAAACTGAATTGTTTGAAATAGAACTGATTATTTGTATAAAAATTGATTAGGCATTAAATAACCTACAAAGGTTGATATGCCATAAAATTCAAACAACCAACCAACATCGTAGTGAGACGTAGAAAAAACAAGTTCTACTTTATAGGAATTATAATATGAACTATTTTCCTCGTAAGCTTTTGATTTCTTGATTCTGATAATTTTCATAGCTTTCTTTAGTCTGGCACACAGATCTTAAATTGTTTACGTGACCCGTTGATGGATTATCCTCTGCAGAGAGGTAAGACCCTCCCCACCCACCCCAAAAATAGAGGATGTCCTGATTTTGACGCCATACGGCATCTGGTGGTAGGTTCCGCAGCTCGATGGTGTGTGGAGTCCCTACTTCATTGACTTTACTTGCAGATCCACTTTAACTTGTTTGATAGTACTTGTTACGATATCCCCAGCAGAAAGATAGGACTCCCCCCCCCAAAAAAAGGAGGAATTCTGAGTTTGAAAACAAACAGCATCTGATGGTAAGCTCTGGAGCTCGGATAAATGTGGTGTCCTCTCTTTATTACCGTTACTCCCAGGTCCACTCTGACTTGGAGTGGTGGTACCTGTTATGGTATCCTCTGATAAGAGATAGGACTACCCCCCAAAAAAAGGGGTTGTTCTGAGTATGAAAACATACAACATCTGATGTGAGCTCAGGAGCTCTGGTGAGTGTGAAGTCCTCTCTTTATTGACATTACTCCCAGGTCCACTCTGACTCGGAGTAGTGGTACTTGTAACAGCCCTATCTATGAGTCAAATAGAACTGTTTAAATTTATATTCATTTGAGAAGACTTTGCAAAAGATTTATTTAGAAACTACACAAAAAAACTGTAAAAATGAATGTAAAATGAATGCGATTACCTGACCTCTATGCATAAGATAATCCTTGATGGGTTGAAATGCCGTTAAAATCAATAAATCAGTTTGTTAATGATACCTAATGTTTCTAGATGATCTGCTCTCGAATTTCTAAACTCATCTCTTCTTCGAATGGAAAACAACAACCCTCAAGTTATTAACTCAATGTTTTTCCTTCTCCAAGATTGGTTGCCTAACCAAAGCTAGAGTTACCTGTCTGTCTTATAATCTTGATAGGAGATTGTTGCTATCAAGAGGTGTGAATTGTTATCAATAATCTTGAGGTAAGTGTAACGCGACAAAATACTTTTCACATCAATAATAGAAGGCAGAAGTCTATTGTATACGACATTTTATCGAAGGCTTCTGCCATCGCCAGGGTGTAACACAAGGTCAATTCTTAAGCGGGGTACAGCTGGTTTGAGTATAGATCACTTGTCATATCAAAGTCAAAGGGCTCATTCTGTCTTAATATTTTAGGGGGACAGGAGTGAAAAGATGTAGTCATACATTTCTTAGGGGAATTAGCACGAAGCGAAACGAAACTGTCTGAATTCGACGAATATTTGAATAAATTTAGGTGCCGTCTAAACAACTGCTTTAGGTATGGCATCGTATTTGTATAATAGATAGATAGATAGATTGATAGATAGATATCAATTGATATTCTTCTTAATGCTGATTTTAAAGGTTGCAATACAATCCACCCCGATTGATAAAACCACAATAATAAAGAGGAAAAAATCGGGGGTTAATGGTAAAATTCCAAAAAGACAAAATTGATAAGGAGGCAAAAAAAGTAAGATACTTGCATCCTTTATCAATTTCATTGAAATGTGTATCGCCTGCTGGGATGGCGTCTCTCTCTCTCTCTCTCTCTCTCTCTCTCTCTCACTCTCTCTCTCTCTCTCTGAAAAAAGTGAGACTTAGCAAAAAACGCTTTACGTTACTCAAGGTGACACTTCGCTAATAAGATAAATCTATCCATTTTCTCCGCTGAAATTCTATCCCTCCATCAGGTTAGCAAATAATCAACCAACCAACCAAATTGTGGTTTGTTTATAGCTATAAACAATAAATATCTATATGTCTATATATCTATCACATAATATATATATATATATATATATATATATATATATATATATCAGTTTATCTCTGTCTCCCATTGTCAATCTTTTTTGACTATCAATCAAAGGTGTAAGCTTATCTATTCGGGTAAATTGACACTCTCACTACTTGTCTTGCATTTCATCGAGGCTTTCCACACATACTGACATAGATAGATAGATAGATAGATAGATAGATAGATAGATATGAAGAGACTCAGATAGATAGATAGATAGATAGATAGATAGATAGGAACAGACTGAGATAGATAGATAGATAGATAGATAGATAGATAGATAGATAGGAACAGACTGAGATAGATAGATAGATAGATAGATAGATAGATAGATAGATAGATAGATAGATAGATATGAACAGACTGAGATAGATAGATAGATAGATAGATAGATAGATAGATAGGAACAGACTGAGATAGATAGATAGATAGATAGATAGATAGATAGATAGATAGATAGATAGATAGATATGAACAGACTGAGATAGATAGATAGATAGATAGATAGATAGATAGGAACAGACTGAGATAGATAGATATCAATGTTTCTCATTTATCAATCTCATATCTCAATGTTCCCATCTCTCTCTCTCTCTCACACACACACACACACACACACACGCAGAGTGGGCTGGGGCTGTACAATTCGCCGACTGAATCTCTACAGCGGAGTAAAACCCACCCACCTCCAAAACTGCATTTGATGGCGATGCTCAAGTTCTGGGGCTTTCAGGAATGTAAAGTACACTTTCATTGCCATTACTCTAAGGTCCACTCTGACCGGGAGTGGTTGTACCTGTTAAGGTCCTATCGATGGGTCAAATAGAACTATTTAATCATTTACAATACTTGAAACCATTTAACTGTGCGCAAACAAACCACTGATGTTAAATTGATTGATTAGTATTACATAGAAATACTTGAAACTGTTTAACTTAGTGTAAACAAATGAATAAGGTGGAATAGAATTATTTGTGTTTGATTGGAATACTTGAAACAATTTACCAAAGCAAATAAATGAGTTCTGACTTGTTTTAAAATTATGACCTCCAAACTATTCGCTTGTGTGTGTGCGCGCGCGTTTAAACAGGGTTTGGCTTGGAATAACATAAAAAAGAGAACATACTCTGAAACACAACCATCTCTCTCTCTCTCTCTCTCTCTCTCTCTCTCTCTCTCTCTCTCTCGTTATCTATCTCTCTACCGGGAAAACAAGAGACAACGAGTCTCCTTTATACTCTAGAATTCTAGTATTCTAGTTGATTTTAGTACCACAGCCATCAGTCTGCTTTTTGATTCTTAGGATCTTTCCGACTCTTCAAGACTTTTTTTTGCCGGAAATATCGGAACTATTTCATGTGATTTATCAACTGTGAAAACAACGACAAACAAAAAACAAAAACAAGCAACGAAAAATTCAACCATTTTTTTTATTGACACAAATTTTAAAGAAACTTCAATGGCTTAGACACGCATAGTAAGTGATTATTTTCCTTGATCATACGAGGAGCATACGATAAGTTTCCAGACTTTTTTTCGTATGGAAATTTAAAATTGTTGTAGACTCTTGAGAATTCAGTATGTTATTGCTATACATCTTATGAGATGTCTGACCAATTTTTATGATTTCAGGTTCAAATGAATAGCTACAGCAACAATTGGAATACACCCTACTAAAACCTGATTGTCACAGCTGGTGAATTTCAAAAATGCAATCTGGACGTGAGGACACTTTAAAAGAACGACATGCAATAAAATTGTGTTTTAAACTTGGAGAAAATGCCATAGAAACGCATGGAATGCTTCGGACTGCTTTTAGACGATCTTGCATGAATCGAGCATCAGTTTTTGAGTGGCATAAGAGATTCAAGGAAGGCAGGGAGTCTGTGAGGGATGATGAGACGTGTGGGAGGAGTAAGGAAGTCAATACACTAGAGTTGATTGGCCAAAGGGTTAGGGTAAGGGCTACTATTTTGAGGTTTTAAGGGAGTTCAGGAAGAGATTCGGTCGGAAGAGGCCAGCACTCTTCAAATTGGGTCAGTGGCATTTCCACCAGGACAATACACCAGTCCACAACTCCATCCTTGTCACAGACTATTTGACCAAGATGGACATCAGGACAGTTCCACACCCTCCCTATAGTCTAGAGCTTGCTCCCTGTGACTTTTGGTTATTCCCTAAGCTCAGAGGCTGTCGTTATGAGATAATTGAGATGAAAGAGGCTATGACAAAGGTCATTGACACGCTCACACAAGAGGACTTCCACGGGGCCTTCCAGAAGTTGTTGGAACGGTACAACAAGTGCATTGCAACCGGAGGAGATTTCTGCAAAGGGGTCTAGAGTTTTATGTGTGTACTATCAATAAAAGTGCCAATACGAAAAAAGTCTGGAAACTTATCGTATGCACCTCGTAGTTATCAAAGATTCCTTAGTTGTAATGAAAAATCATAATTTTCAACAACAACAAATATATATATATATATATATATATATATATATATATATATATATATATATATATCATTGACTCTTCTATCGATTTCAAATATATCATCGACTCTCCTGTCGCTCTCAACATTTGAGGGTTCAGCAATTCAATTTAGATATGAATAAAAAGACCAGAAAGTAAATTGACTAAAACATAGTTGTTAAAACAATGAATATGATTAATGAAGGTCAAATAATTAACGAAATAGTTTCCGCTGAAATTATTCTAATAGATAATACTATGCAGGAATCCATGTAGCTGAAAAATCCCATGGAGCTTGTCTCATGCCATAATAAATTGAGTATGCAATCACTATAAATTAAATCTATATCTATAATAGAAAAGAATTTGTCTGTCTGTCCTCTATAAAGCAGCCAAATGGTTTGATATACAGTAGAACTACCAAATTTGATACAATTGAATGCAAGAGAAAGTTTTCACATAGAATATATTTTGTTCCTTATAGGAAAGCACCCGCACATATTAAGCGCAGGTTTCTAACAATGGATAATAATAAAAAGAAAACTACGTTACTGAAAAACTTAGCTAATAGTAAAGAATATGTAAAAATACAGTCTGACTAAAATAATTGCCCACGTTTAATTAATCATTAATAATTACTTTTATGACTATTATTTTTATTTTTCGATTAGATGTAAAAAAAAGTAATTCCATAACGTTATTGTTCAGTTCGGACGAACAATCCGTGTAAAAGACAAAAATATTGAAAATCAATAAATCGCTTAAATGACGAAGTAGAAATAATTTGAGAGTGTTAGTAAGAAGAGAAAATGTTTACAGTGAAAAAGAGCCATGTAGAATCAGCCACAGTTTTTTGGCATGGGTTGATAACAAAAGTAACCAATGTGCCTCAGATTTTTCCCAAATAACTCTCATCAGCTTTTTAATTCAGAGTTTTTCGTTCACTTTGTTTCTTTGTATTAGATCCATTCACTTGTTGGAGCGTTCTTGTAAACACAGCCAGGCAATTCTTACTTGTTTTTGCAGGTTTTGCAGTTTTTTTTTGGGGGGGGGGGGTCCTGCATTTAATAATATCCAATTGCTCTTTAGTGAGTGGTGGTTGTGGCTTGAGGGAATTAAAACAGACATATCTCGTGCGGTGAATAAAAGAAATGCATTCTGTTCTGTGAAGTAAAAACGTTGCTCATTATTGATTAAGGATAAGCTTGAACTCATGAGAAAAAAAAAACTTGACAGTGTTGGATCGGTGAAAAGTAAGTGTTACTGTTTCAACATTGGTTCTTTTACAATACAGATGAAGAAAAACAAAACTTGTAAATTACTTCATTAAAATTCTACTTGCTATTCATTTACTGTTTACGATCATCTAACTCGCACTGACTTACATTATATCTTCATAGTATACACATATATATATATATATATATATATATATATATATATATATATATATATATATATATATATAATGTTAGAAAATAATGGAAATAAATCCGACTGTGCGTAAATAGAAAATATTTTTTTAAATATTCAGTGAGTACATTTTTTTATATTATGATAATGTGCCAACGCCACGTTCCGTTTATTTAAAAAAAAATTAATAAATCATCTTCAGGGCATAGGGGACAAATGTTAAGTGCTTCATCTGAAACATATCTTTAAATGAAAAAAAAAAAACAACCAAAAATTTTTTATGTTCTTTTAGTAATAATAACATTACATTTCATATATATATACATGTGTGTGTGTGTGTGTGTGTGTGTGTGTGTGTGTGTGTGTGTGTGTGTGTGTAAAAAAAATTTTTTTTTGTTGTTGTGGGTCCAAAGCGAGAAAAAAGTAGATATTACAAAAATGAGTAGGTCCATTAGAGATTTGTATTTTTTTTAAATTATTCATGTCGTCCTTACATGCGGGTATGTTTTCAGCTTGTTGCTTTCGTCAGAGAATATATGTGGCACAAGGCCATATGAATGAGGCCCTGATGCCACATATATGTTCTCTGACGAAAGCAACGAACTGGAACCATACACGCATAAATAATTCTTTAAAAAATACAACTCTTTTAGAGGACCTATTCATTTTGAAATATATATATATATATATATATATATATATATATATATATACGAGGCGACGCATGATCTTGTTGGATCCCCATTAAAATAATATTCTATGTTGATATTGGTATGTCTTTCTATGTAAAAATGAAAGTACTCAAATCAGCAATAGTAATTCCCGTTATATATATATATATATATATATATATATATATATATATATATATATATATATATATATACACCTGGTGAATTCAATAAGGTTCAAGACTTTTTTTGTACAGGCATTTAATATTGTCATAGATTCTTGAACATTCAATGTGTTATTGCAATACATCTTATGGAGATGACCGACCAATTTTTATGATTTCAGGTTCAAATGAATAGCTACAGCAGCAACTGGAATACACCCTACTAAAGCCTGATTGTCACAGATGGTGAATTTCAAAACTGCAATCTGGACGTGAGGACACTTTAGAAGAACGATATGCAATAAAATTCTGTTTTAAACTTGGAAAAAAGGCAACAGAAATGGAATGCTTCAGACTGCTTTTGGAGCATCTTGCATGGATCGAACATCATTTTTTGAGTGGCATAAGAGATTCAGGAAAGGCAGGGAGTCTGTGAGGGATGATGAGACGTGTGGGAGGAGTAAGAAAGTCAATCCCTGTGACTTTTGGTTATTCCCTAAGCTCAGAGGCTGTCGTTATGAGACAATTGAGGAGATAAAAGAGGCTGTAACGAAGGTCATTGACACGCTCACACAAGAGGACTTCCATGGAGCCTTCGAGAAGTTGTTAGACCCGTACAACAAGAGCATTGTAGCCGGAGGAGATTACTTGGAAGGGGACTAGAGTTTCATGTGTGTACTATCAATAAAAGTGCCCATACGAAAAAGTCTGGAAACCTATTTGATGATCCTCGTATATATTCCCTTTTCTTGTGATACACATCTTATACTCATAGGTAGTTAGATAGGGAGTATTTAATGATCCTCGTAAATTTATAATATTCTTTTATTTGACAATTTAAATCATTTCAAAAATTTTAATTTCAATTATTACAATTGACATCATGACTTCGTAAATAAATGATTAGCAACAAATACAAAAAAAAATGTACTGAAACATTGAAAATAAAATTTAGATTACAATGAATCATAAAAAAAAGTAAAGTTGGCGACCGTAGTCGAGGGCGACCAGAAGGCTCCCTTTTCAATCGCTACTACACTGAGGTGTAGGGGAGGGCGCTACTCCTTTCCCTGGATTGTTCCACTTTACCCTTGATACGTACTTTATATTGCAAGGAAGTATCAAGTACCATTTTTAAAGTCTTTAGTATGACGCAACTTGGGATTGAACCCAGCTCTTCCGGACCATTGGGCGAACACTCTACCAACTAGACCAGTGAAATTCGGTATTAAATAAACGAAAAGGAGTTGATATGCCGTTAGACAAATAAAACAATTTTTTTAAAAATTAAATGTGATCGTTTAGTGTATCACCTTTGCAACAAAAAGACAGGATTTTTCTCCCGAAACACGATGAACCGTTAACTTTCCTAATCAGAAAAATTGCGTTCACTTTCGGACTAATACCCTTTGAAAAAGGTAAGAACCCCCACCCTTATCCCTCCAGCTATGAGTAAAATATCAACACTGGTGTTCTTCTACAAGGATAGCTTTCGTATTAAATATCCCATGAAGTTTGATATGCCATTAACCAAAGAAAAGTAAACTAACCTAATCAGAAAACGCCTTTCTCTTTTAATGCGTCATTCAATTTGATTCACTAATTAACTTCTAATATTTCTATAACTTCACATGTGGTTTGTGCTGCATCTTTCTACCAAACTTCCTTCAATTCATCAATTTCAACTCATGTAATCCAACAGAGAGAGAGAGAGAGAGAGAGAGAGAGAGAGAGAGCACCGTGTGTGTGTGTGTGTGTGTGTGTGTGTGTGTGTGTGTGTGTGTGTGTGTGTGTGTGTGTGTGCTTGTTTGTCTGTCTGTTTGTAAGTCTCTCTCTCTATATAAATATATATATATGTATATATATATAGGCGAGAAACTGACAGTCATCAAACACCGTTGACTATTTGTCTACGCCAACCTAGGTTAGAAATATATATATATATATATATATATATATATATATCCTAACATCGATATGTATACATATATATATATATATATATATATATATATCCTAACATCGATATGTATACATATATATATATATATAGATAATATTGATATGTATATAACATCAATATATATATATATATATATATATATCCCAATAGCAATGTGCATACTGCATATATGAATTTTACGTCTAAAACAGACACATATACACATCACGCACATGAACTCACTTGCGCATAAAATAAATACACATACACACGCACACACACACACACACACACACACACATATATATATATATATATATATATATATATATATATATATCAGATTTTTTTAAATACTTGTAAACATTTGTAAAACACATGTTTTGTGCCTGTTTATTTATCTTTTCTTTTTTCTGTTTTTTTTTTTTTTCCTTACTTGTCATTAAACCTCTGCCGAAACTCTTTTCCCTTACGACTTCCGTTATGTGGTCAAATAACATCCGTATCCTTCCGCAAAATGCTGGCCAAAGTGCTATAAATAGTTCTATTATTATTGCGCAGTTATGCTTATTTTATTTTATTTTATTTTATTTGGGTCCTTTTTTATTTACTGTTCTTCCTCATTGATTCTTTCTTTCCCTTTTTTTTTTTTTCGCTTATATTTCTGTCCGCCCGTCCAAAGTCAACTTATCCAACTCATTATATAAAGATTCTAATTTTAGATCTTAAGCCTCAGCTAATTTAAGAAAAAAAATGAATTAACTGCATATTCTCCTGTTAAGGTCGGTAATTGTCTCAACGGATAGACTGTACTATGTCGGATTTTGATGGCTATCGAGTTTTCAGCACACAACGAAATGATAAACTGGGAGAATATTATCGATGTTTGGTCGTTACTACAAATACTGTCCTCCCAACGAACAAAGATAAATTAGTTGCCACATTTTTCTCTCAGACTAATGACCTTCATTGGTCTCTACGTGAATTTAGAAAAAAAAAACAGAGTTGTGTGTGTTTAATCCAAATGATGCTATCTCCTTATTAAATGGCCAGCCTCTAAAGTCAGTTGATCACATTCATATTGCTAATCTCAGAGAAGGAATATTCTGAATTCAAACCAGCTGTACTCCACTTAAAAGTCGATCTTAGGACGGAGGGACTGGATAAATAATAAATATTTCTCTAAAATGTCCGATCGGCTAGTTGGGCTGTAGAATACACCGACTTCATCTCTGCAGAGTGGTAAAAGCTCCCCCCACAACAAGTGTCCTGGATATGACACTAAACAAGCTGATAATGAGGCTCCAATAATGCTGGAGCTTCAGGGAGTGCAGAGTACCCCTTCATTATCATCGCGACCAGGTTCACTCTGACCCGGAGTGATAGCACCTGATAGGGTCTTATCTATGAGTCAGATAGGATTGTTTGACATTTGAACTGTGAGGAAACAAATAACTCTTGTTAAATTGAATTGTTTGAAATAGAACTGTTTGATCATTTAACTGTGTGTAAACAAATGACTGATTTTTATCATTAAGGGTTTTCGGACAATTGTCTTCATCTTGTTCGTGTTTGTTTAACTCGGGAACCTCCACGGAACTTCGAACTACGTCCTTTATTGAATCCACGGGGGTCACCTGTTCTGATTCCGTTACCCATAACCGGGTACAGGTGTTAAGTCCTGCAAGACACGTAGCGTATCGGTTATAGGCGTTGGTTCCCTTAGCTTCTAAGGAGACAACCATCTCGATGTTACAGGTTCAATCCTGACGACAGGCGAGTAACAATACAGGAATACTTACCACTTGTACCCGGTTATTGCTAACGGAATCAGAACAGGCGATCCCCGTGGATTCAATAAAGGACGTAGTTCGAAGTTCTATGAAGGATCCTGAGTTCGACAAACACCTGAAGAAGGCCGGAGGGCATATCGGCCGAAACGTTATAGAAATAACAATAAAGATAAAGACAGCAGTCCGAAAACCCTTAATGATAAAAATCATCAAGCTTCATCTCAGAAATTTATTCAACCAAATGACTGATATTTAATTGTTACTGTTAAATAGCAATACTTGGAACCATTTACCTTTGTTGACTTATGCTAAATTGAATTGTTTGAAATAGAACTGTTAGGTCATTTAACTGTGTGTATCTAAAATGTGTTTAAAAATCATATGTTTAGCATATATGTAAAAACAGGATTTGTGGCATTAAATAACCAACAATGGTTGTAATTCCATAAAATCCAACCAAACCAAAACAGACCAAACCAATATTCTATGAAGTTTTCATGTATACAAATAGTTATATGTATTCAAAATGCTTTGATTTCATAGATTTTTCGGGGACTTTTTCGGTATCTTTGAATTGTTAAAACCATTTTGTATTTTATGATATGAAGCACGTAGCACTTTGAAGTTGACAAGTCAAAAGATTCTATTGCATGTCAAAAAAAATTCTTATTCCAGTTCTATGATCTAAACCAATCAGTAAAAGAGAACCTTGGATTAGCAAGCTAGACAAGCAAACGTTCATGAGTGAGTGCGAGTCTTATTGGATGCCCCTTTCATACGACCTTGTGCCACATCTAACCAAAAAAAAAAATTAATTAAATATATTCAGCGCAGGCGCCTCGGGTGGTGTGATGGTTTGCAAGCTAGACGAGCAAGCCTTCACAAATGAGTTCCAGTCTCATTGTGCGCCTCATTCACACGACGTTGTGCCACATCTAAGCCAGTCTATAAGGCTTTGATTACTCTAACTGCATCTTCATCTGCAAATTGATAAGACAAAAATCCATCACAAAGAGGAAAAAAAACCTGAATCCAAAGCTGCGTTTAATAATTGACCTTGTGTCACATCCTGCTTATGGTCGAAGGGTTACATCAAAGATAATCCTCTAAGTATGGATAAGAGGAATGAGAACAATCTACACTGATGGACTGAATAAAAAGTTCAGATCGATCTTACAAAAATGTAGCCGGTGACGTCACATAATTAAAGATGGCCAGAGGATACAACGACTGAAACACTTGTAGGAGGGTCATGAATAGAAAACTCAATTGCATCTGGTAGTAAGTCTTCTGGTCTGGAGCTATGGGGAGTGTAGGGTTACTTTTTCGTTACCATTACTCCCAGGCCAACTCGAACTCGGAGTGGTAGTACCTATGAGAGTCCCATCAATAGGTCAAAAATATTTTTTGAGATTTACCCTTAAAACATTAATACTAAGCATATCTTTACTAATCTCTCCACGTGAGTAGGATGCGATAACAGATAAATCTCTTTAAGTGGAGATTAACTGGTTAAGGGGTGTCCTTGTGGTGTAATGGTTAAAGCGATGGACAGCGGAATCGTAGTAAGTGAGTTCGTACTCCAGTCGCGCTATTACGTTCACTTTCGGGAAAATACCCTTAGGAAAGGTATGAACCTCCTTATCCTCCCAGCTATGGGTTAAATAGTACCACTACTGTTCTTCTAGGAGAATAGCTTTGGCATTAAATAACCTACCACGGTTGATATGCCATTACACAAAGAAACCAAACCAAACCAAATCAAAGTTTAACTTCTCCTAGACCATACCAAGGTTAAAGAGCCCAGTCTTCCCTGCTATTTACCCAGAGCTGGAGGGAAAAATAGTAGGATTCATATCTTTCCCAAATGTATTAACGATATGTAAAATGCAAACATCTCCATCCAGGATCTGAACTCCGATCGATAGGCCCATTTCCAATGACAATAACGATTACATGTTTATCATCTTTTTAAATAATATGGGGGGCATTTGATTGGCAACAAATACAAAAAAAAATGTATTGAAACATAGAAAATATAATGTACATTACAAAGAACCATTTACAAATTTAAAAAAAAGTAAAGTAAAGTTGGCGACCATAGTCAAGAGCGACCAGAAAGCTCCCTTTTCAATACCTACTACACCGAGGTGTAGAGGAGGGCGCTATTCCTTTCCCTGGATTGATCCACTTTACCCTCGATACGTACTTTATATTGCTGACTGTTAAGCAAAGAGGTATCAAGTACCATTTTTAAAGTCTTTAGTATGACGCAACTTGGGATTGAACCCAGCTCTTCCGGACCATTGGGCGAACACTCTACCAACTAGACCAGTGAAATTCGGTATTAAATAAACGAAAAGGAGTTGATATGCCGTTAGACAAATAAAACAATTTTTTTAAAAATTAAATGTGATCGTTTAGTGTATCACCTTTGCAACAAAAAGACAGGATTTTTCTCCCGAAACACGATGAACCGTTAACTTTCCTAATCAGAAAAATTGCGTTCACTTTCGGACTAATACCCTTTGAAAAAGGTAAGAACCCCCACCCTTATCCCTCCAGCTATGAGTAAAATATCAACACTGGTGTTCTTCTACAAGGATAGCTTTCGTATTAAATATCCCATGAAGTTTGATATGCCATTAACCAAAGAAAAGTAAACTAACCTAATCAGAAAACGCCTTTCTCTTTTAATGCGTCATTCAATTTGATTCACTAATTAACTTCTAATATTTCTATAACTTCACATGTGGTTTGTGCTGCATCTTTCTACCAAACTTCCTTCAATTCATCAATTTCAACACATGTAATCCAACAGAGAGAGAGAGCTCCGTGTGTGTGTGTGTGTGTGTGTGTGTGTGTGTAATCCAATAGAGAGAGTTTTTTTAGGCGGGGGGGGGGCCTTCAGCTTCAAATCTGTATTAAAAAAAAAACTTTCCCAAAACTTACATGACACGTGTGCTGTATCTGCAGTGTTCCATTGAATGACAACTACAGCGCTTTTCACCCCCAACCAGACTAAACGAAAAAATCGTAATACAGCATCGAAAGTGCATTTCACATTCAGTAATGATTTTTGCAAAACAAAATCAAGTTATCAAATTATCAAATTAAAAAAAAATGTCTCTACACGCACAAGCAAAAAGAAAGTTGAGCAACTTTCAAAGACACTTCTAAGATTTTTCAAAGATTGCGCTCAAGACGTTAATGTAAACTTTTGCAGCAATATACATATATGAAAAAACAGAATATTCAGAGGATGTATTTTATATATCATCATCATGTCGCGCTAGTAGCACGGATGCCCCTGACCTCTCTCGCCACTCCTCCCTATAGTTCATCGCCCTAGGCAGGTCTTCAGGACAACATCCCGTATCCTCACATAGCTGCTGAATGTATGTTCGTGCTGGTCGTCCTGCTTTTGCACAGCCATGTGTGGGGGTCCATAAGAGTACATCTCTTATGAGTTCGTCCCTGCTTCTCCAGCAGTGTCCTGCATGTCTGGTTCGCCTAACTTGAATAGTTTTCGTGATAGGAGGTACTATTTACCAACCCCTCCGCTCGGGCAGGATATGACACAAGGTCAATTTTTAAGCGGAGTTTAACAGGTTTGAATTCAGAGTTTTCCTTCTCCTAGACTAGTCGCCTCACCAAGGCTGAAGAACCTAGTCCGTCCTACTATTTACCCATAGCTGGAGGGAGAATAAGGGGGTTCATACCTTTCCCAAGGGTATTTGCCCGAAAGTGAACATAATAGCGCGACTGGAGTACGAACTTGCGTACTACGATTCCGCCTCTCTCGCCACTTTTCCCTATCGTTTCGTGATAGGAGGTAGGTGGCCGTACAGTTGGTGTCTTGTGGGGTGTTGCCGCCAGGACTTGTTCAAGATTGCACGCAGCATTCTTGTGTAATTGCCGTCTAGCTTCTTCTCCAGCCGTTTTGTTAGCGTCCATGTTGTGCACCCATATAGCAGTATCGATGTGACTGCTTCCTGGAAGAAACTGCGTTTCATTTTATCGGTTAGGTCTGATTTCCATATAATCGATAGCCTATTGATAGCTGTCCATGCTTTCGTTAACCCTACAAGCGACATTAATATTTGTCGACTTTACCAAGGCCTTTGATTCCATTCACAGAGGAAAGATTGAACAAATCCTACTAGCGTACGGCATACCTAAAGAAACCGTAGCAGCAATAACGATTCTCTATAGAAACACCAAAGTAAAAGTACGATCACCAGATGGAGACACAGAATACTTCGACATTGTAGCAGGAGTACTACAAGGGGACACGCTGGCTCCGTACCCCTTTATCATTTGTCTAGACTACGTACTTGGAACATCGATTGACAAAATCAGAGAGAATGGCTTCGAGCTGACAAAGAAAAGAAGCAGAAGGTACCCCGCAACAACAATTACCGACGCCGACTACGCCGATGACATAGCGATACTGACAAATACACCCGACCAAGTCGAAACACTACTGCATAGTTTGGAACGAGCAGCCGCAGTCATTGGCCTCTATGTTAATGCACACAAAACGGAATATATTTGCTATAACCAAACGGGGGACATCTCCACTCTAGAAGGAACCCCTCTTAAACTAGTAGACAAATTCACTTACCTAGGAAGCAGCGTCGAATCAACCGAAAAGGACAAAAAAATTTTTTATATATATATATGTGATATTAACTGCGTTCCGGTTTTTTAAAACCGTCTTCAAGTGAATATTATTGGTGTTAGATATTCTATCTGAAAAATAATTTCCAAATACATATATATATATATATATATATAATGAAGTTTTCTATATCAATAAATAGTGGTGAGTATCAGTGATACATCTATAGAAGTTAGGTTTGCATAGACATAGAATCAATAGCTATGAGTTCATTATTTATGTATATATATATGGGTGGGTGGGGTATTCTGAACAAGCCTGTCTGCGTTTCGTGTCACACAAATGCATTTTAAAAAAGGCCCTGAATCCTACTTGTCTTCCTCCCACAGCTATGGAAAAATAGTATGGTTGAGTGCGCTCTTAAGATTTTGTAAGGCAACCAGTCTAGGAGAAGGAAAAGCTCTGAAATCAAAATCTAAAGAAGAAGTATCTGCGGCCCAATGCTGCACCATTCCTCTGTTATCAGCTCATCCAAAATGTCTCGCTATTCCGACACAACTGTAAACAAATCATCTGTGTATAGTTTCTACTGATTAACATTCTAAATTCAACTGTTTAACCCTCATACGTCGAGATTGAAAAGGAAATCCATTACAGCCACACACATACACACACACACACACACATATATATAGAGAGAGAGAGAGACACACACAGACAGACAGACAGACTTTAGCACAAATGCAGACATAATCTCAGGGATATTTTGCGTGTTATTTTTAGGACTGTTGACCTCCTCTTTATTGTTTTGGCGGTAAAATAACGTTTTGGCCGCTGTAACCAGGGGTTTAAGACATTACGATTAAAAGTTTAATATTAAGGTAATGTGTTTGTCTAGGGGGAGAATTAAAACTAATCATCATCATCATCATGTCGTGCTGGTAGCACGGATATCCCTGACCCTCTCTCGCCACTTTTCCCTATCGTTCATCGCCTCTGGGAGGTCTTCTGGACTACATCCTGTATCCTCACATAGTTGCTGAATGTATGTTCGTGCTGGTCGTCCTGCTTTTGCTCGGCCATATGTGGGGGTCTATAAGAGTACATCTCTTATGAGTTCGTCCCGGCTTCTCCAGCAGTGTCCTGCATGTCTGGTTCGTCTAACTTGAATAGTTTTCGTGATAGGAGGTAGGTGGCCGTACAGTTGGTGTCTTGTGGGGTGTTGCCGCCAGGACTTGTTCAAGATTGCTCGCAGCATTCTTGTGTAATTGCCGTCTAGCTTCTTCTCCAGCCGTTTTGTTAGAGTCCAAGTAGTGCATCCATATAGCAGTATCGATGCGACCGCTGCCTGGAAGAAACTGCGTTTCATTTTATCGGTTAGGTCTGATTTCCATATAATCGATAGCCTATTGATAGCTGTCCATGCCTTCGTTAACATCGTGTCGATGATCTTTTCGGTTGATGAAACGCTGCTTCCTAGGTAAGTGAATTTGTCTACTAGTTTAAGAGGGGTTCCGTCTAGAGTGGAGATGTCCCCCTTTTGATTATAGCAGATATATTCCGTTTTGTGTTCATTGGCATAGAGGCCTATGCCTGCGGTTGCTCGTTCCAAACTATGCAGTAGTGTTTCGGTTTGGCTGGATGTATTTGCCAGTATCGCTATGTCATCGGCGTAGTCGACGTCGGTAATTGTTTTTGTTGGGTATCTTCTGCTTCTTTTCTTTGTCAGCTCGAACCCATTCTCTCTGATTTTTTCAATCGATGTTCTAAGTACGTAGTCTAGACAAATGATAAAGAGGTATGGGGCTAGCGTGTCCCCTTGTAGTACTCCTGCTACAATGTTGAAGTATTCTGTGTCTCCATCTGGTGATCGTACTTTTACTTTGTTGTTTCTATAGAGTATCGTTATTGCTGCTACGGTTTTTTTTAGGTAGGCCGTATGCTAGTAGGATTTGTTCCATCTTTCCTCTGTGAATGGAATCGAAAGCCTTGGTTAAGTCGACAAATAGTAATGTCGCGTTTGGACACCAGAATAATTAGTAAGCAACTGGACATTAAACTAGGACCGTTCACACAAGAAGAACTCGACTCGGTTCTCAGAAAAATTAAAAATAGGAAAGCTGCAGGGCTGGACGAGATTTCCCCAGAAGTATGGAAGACCAGACAATTCGACGACATACTGCTCGGACACTGCAACGCAGTCTATAATCAAAATCCCATAGACAGATGGATGAAGGGATGCATCCTCCCCTTCCCTAAAAAGGGTGACCTCGGATTAACCAAAAACTACCGAGGCATAACACTTACATCCATAGCAGCCAAAATCTACAATGCCCTACTACGAAACCGCATACAACCCAAAATCGACAACATACTTAGGAAAAACCAAAATGGCTACCGAAGAAATAGGTCCACGACCTCACAAATATTAACCATCCGTAGAATCCTTGAAGGTGTACGGGCAAAAAACATTAATATTTATAAGCAACACATTTCTCTTTAATAAACTGAAACAAGTAATAAAATATTATATAAATAAGATGAATAAAAGATATTTAAAAAAAGGGAATCGCAACCCTTGAATAGTAAAAAGATCATGAAAGCGAAAGGTAATATCGAAATTTTGTTTTAACCCAGAGATTTTAAAAGACTTTTGGGGGAATTTAGGGGTCTTGGAAGGAATTGTCAATGACTTACCATAAGGACAGTTTCAGGAATCCAAGACGAAAACAAGAAAGGAGTCTCCGTGGCGTAATAGCTAGCGTGATGGACCGTGATTTCGTTTTAAGTGAGTTCGAACTGCAGCCGCGGCGCTATTACGTTCACTTTTGGACTTATACTCTGGGGAAAGTTTTGAAACCCCTCATCTTCCCAACTATGGGTTAAATAATTCTTCAGCTAGTCTTCTACAAGGGGGCATGAGATTTTTTTTGGGGGGGTGAGATCTTGCGGGAATGAGCCAGCTGTCTTAAAGTGGATCCCAAGAATGCTGACGTCACATCACAGACTGAAAAGGGTCGACATTTTCGGGACACTTCTGACTCTCCGCTTCCTTCTGGGTGGGGATTAGAACTTTTTGAACGACCTGTAATTAGAACAGTAGTGGTACTATTTATCCCATAGCTGGGAGGATAAAGAGATACATACCTTTCCCAAGGGTATATATATATATATATGTATATATTGACCTACCCCTCCGAATATATGTTTATATAAATATATATATAATTTTATATAATTTTAATGATTTCAGCTTCAAATGAACAGCTACAGCAACAATTGCAATACACCCTACTAAAACCTGATTATCACAGCTGGTGAATTTCAAAAATGCAATCTGACACTTTAGAAGAACGATATGCAATAAAATTGTGTTTTAAACTTGGAAAAAAGGCTACAGAAACGTATGGAATGCTTCAAACTGCTTTTGAAGCATCTTGCATGGATCGAGCATCAGTTTTTGAGTGGCGTAAGAGAGTCAAGGAAGGCAGGGAGTCTGTGAGGGATGATGAGAGGTGTGGGAGGAGTAAGAAAGTCAATAGACCAGAGTTGATTGGCCAAAGGGTTAGGGTTACTATGTTGAGGTTTTAAGGGAGTTGAGGAAGAGATTCCGTCAGAAGAGGCCAGCACTCTTCAAATCGGGTCAGTGGCATTTCCAGCAAGACAATGCACCAGTCCACAACTCTATCCTTGTCACAGACTATTTGACTAAGATGGGCATCAAGACAGTTCCTCAGCCTCCCTATAGTCCAGACCTTGCTCCCGGTGAGTTTTGGTTATTCCCTAAGCTCAGAGGTTGTCGTTATGAGATAATTGAGGATATGAAAGAGGCTGTGACGAAGGTCATTGACGCACTCACACAAGAGGACTTCCATGAGGCCTTCCCGAAGTTGTTGGAATGGTACAAGTGCATTGCAGCCGGAGGAGATTACTTCGAAGGGGACTTGAGTTTCATGTGTATAAAAGTGCTTATGCGAAAAAAGTCTGGAAACTTATTTAATGATCCTCATATATATATATATATATATATATAATTTTTTTGTTGGTTCAATGAGAAAAAAAAGTAAATACCTTAAGATAAAAAAGTCCACAAGGGGATTTATTTTTAAGTTATTAATTTTTCTCCAAAACCGTCAAAATGAAAACGTTTGGAAAAACTCCAAGTCATTAAACATTGATCTATCTTTCATATATTATAAATCTTTTAAATAAATTGTTCTTTCATACACACACACACACACACACAATCACTCTGGGCGAAAGATTGGTGGTCAGTCTAACTTTGTGGCAAATCAGCTGTCATGGATTATTTGCGGAGATAGGAGTATTAAAGGAGAAAAACAAGAAAACCTGCAAAATATACATTTACTTCCTGATGACGACGTAAGACGTCAGAAAGACGTGTTGAAGAAAAATCAAATCTTCTTGTGGAGCCTTTTATTTTAAAGTATTTACTTTTTTCTCTCATTGGACCAACAAAAACAATATATATATATATATATATATATATATATACATCATCATCATCATCAAGTCATGCAGATAGCACGAAGTTCCCTGATTCTCTATATCTCTCGCCATCTGTCCCCGTCATTTATCGCTCCAGACAAATCCTCTTGACGGCATTCAGTGTCCGTACAGAGCTGATGTTTTTAAATCGGCCAACCCTCGCGCATTTATCTATAGTTGTCTATAAGAGATCCTCTCTAATGAGTCTGTCTTTACTACTATCGCCGTAACCCACATGTCTTGTTCGTCTCACTGAGATGATTTTTGAGATGAGAGGTAAGTGGCCACACATCAGCTGTTTTATGGAGTTCTGCTTCCAGGATTTGTTCAAAGCAGCGTGTAGCATTCTTGTATAGTTAACATTTAGCTTTTTTTCCATGCGTTTCGTTAGCGTCCATTTAGTAGTATCGATGCAGCCAGAGCAAAGAACAGATCCCGTTTCAATTCATAAAAGAATTTGGAATAATTTCTTTTCAGAGAAACGCCACCTGCCAAACTAGAATATATATATATATAATGGATTCTCCCGTCGATTTTGACCCCTTTGACTCCAACAGTTGAGTTAAAGTTATATATTACTGGACTACCCACACATGGGATTTGTTTCTAGTGGAGAAGGTTTGTATAGATCCAGCCACACTTTTTGGATGAACTGATAACAGATAAATGCTACACCAGTGTGTCACAGACTCCCCTGAACTTGTCGCATAGTTTGTATTCTTTTTCCTTCTCCTTCCCTGGTTGCCTTATGATGGCAATAGAGTTCCGTTTGCCCTGCTGTTTCTGGGAGAGAAACGATGGATTCATGTTTTTCTGAAGGGTATTAGCGCGAATAGATAGATTAGTAGATAGTTAAGTCCTTTGTGGTGTAATCGTTACAGTTGTAGGAAATTGACATAGCTACCCGAGTTCAAATCCAGGACGAGTCTGTTTACATTTCGTATAGCACTAAAATCCTTCTAAAAAGCATGAATTCAATAATTCTCCTCTGAGCTATGGGTAAATAGTAGGGCAGACTAGGCTCTTTAACATTGGTATGGTAGCCAGTCTAGGAGAAGGAAAACTCTGAATTCACCTTTTGAAATCTTCAAATTTTTAAATATAAAATTTAATATTTAATATAAGAAGTATGCACAGCTGAACAAATTGGATAATAAATTGATGATGGCTAGATGTCTAGACTAATGTCTAGATGAGCCATTGCCAATTCTCCATACTTTTTCGGTAGCAGTCCAGATACCTTTTGAACGAAATGTTTTTGGTTAAACATAGGATTGTGAAAGTGTCATATTCTTCATACTCATCAGACCAAATTGGGGTGTTATTTCTATCACTCTCGGTAAACTGGATTGTGGATGTACCAAAGATTGTCGATCGTTTAATTGACAAAGGACCGGTCAAAGGTCATTTTGGCTCAAGTCAAAACCGAGGATGAGTGGAAATTGAAGGGGCGTTTGCTGATTTGCTAAAAAGGCAGTCCCGTGAGATTCGAGATATACGAATTCTAAACAGTTGAATACGGACCTTTCAAAGTAAAAAGCGAAATATTTAAGTAAAACAACTCCCCTTCACTATTGGGGTGCGGGAGAGAGAGGGTAATAGTTTATAAGTTAAGAGGGGGGTCCTTTTTTGCTATTGATTGGACGAGGTCATACCACGTAGTCCTTTTCAAACTGGTCAAAGACAGAAAGTAATATCTTGAAATAAACATGTTTCCTTTTTTTTCTTGTTTTACCTACGCCTCTGTGGTGCTTTTCTTTTATCAGATTCAAGTGACAACTTTTAAGTTCTGGACATTTGGGGAGAGTGGAGAACCCTCCCATTGAAATTACTCCCATGTCAACTCTGGTCCGGAGTGGTAGTACCTGTTAGGGTCTCATTTATGGATAAAATAGAATTGTTTGAAAATTATTGTTATGATCATTATTATTTTTATATAGGAATAATTGAAAGTATATGACGATGTAAACAAATGATTATTATTTTATAAGAATACTAATTTGATGCGATATGATCGAGAAAAAACTGACAAGAAATGATTCAACAAGAATTGACATATTGTAAAACCAACCAACCAACCAGCATAAGGGACGCTATACTAATCATAAAGGAGGAAATAGAATTTACGCATATGTAAATTTTATGCTAAATTAGTCACGTGGCAAAACTGTTCTTGTAAACATGTTTAATTTGATAATCATTTTATTAAGATAACGGTTTTATTTTTAATATTTTCTAAAATAGAATATTATACATGCATATATATATATATATATATATATATATCTTTTGTACAGTGTCACCCACAAATAAGTGTGTATTTACCCAGACCCGCTGTAATGTCAGATTTGGAAAAGTGAAGAACATAAAATGAAATACGAAGACGTAGCTAAACACTATATTAAAAGAGTCTCAGAAGTGCTTTGACAAAAGGAAAACTTCCTGGAGTAAGTATGTTGATTGCCAAAAATAACCATTTTGAAGAAAATTTACGTTTCATTCCGTTGTAACCAAACAAAAATGTTACTGAATGAGAAATAACCAAAACGAAGATTGGAAATGAGATGGAAAGTTTCATAACATTAACAAAATACAAATACTTACCAGCGGCGTGAAGAAGGTAAACCACTGCTGGTGGTGACTACTTAGTCAGAAAAGTATGCTATTTGTCGCGCGCCTCACCAAACGGGCGAGTATGGCACAAAGACTTTTTAAGGTGTGTCCAGGCGTAGGGCCGTAGCTCAGACACGCCAGGCGGTTCCAAAAATGCCTCGGGCCCCGTCAGCATTCCCTTTAAAAATAGGGCCTCAATCGCCAGGCAATAAAGCTAGTCCCTCCAAGGAGGGTTAGAGCCTGTAGTGACGGCCTCCTGAGACTCGTGATGCGAATGCTGGGCTTCCCCGGCACCCTCGTCAGGCAGCCTCGACCTAGTAGTCACTGGCGTCAGATACAGTCAGCAAAATACCCAATATTTATCTCTGCCTCCCACCAGAGAGAACTTGACACAAGGTCAATGACCCGAAGGTTGATGATAGTGGGGGTTTAGGGGAGGGGAAAGTTGGGCACGAACCTCGGCTCGTGCCCCGCTTGAATTTGCTGGTCATCAGCCCACAAAGGACCTGATGAGCCAAACATGGTCCAGGCACGAATGCCTAATTATAACTTAAAATGGACAGCGAGGTCCAGTGCTATACAAAGGTGACAAAGTTGTTAATGCTGCGGCTCGCTCACCCGAAGGTGGCTCAGCCGAAGCCAGGGGCTTTTCGACCTCCAGTCTGCCGGGCGGGTACTGCTTGTTAATGCTGTAGCTCACCCACCTGAAGTTGGCTCAGCCGAAGCCGGGGGCTTTTCGACATCAAGTCTGCCAAGGCATGACCACTCAAAGTTTGGGGAAAGGAAGGTCGGGGAAGGTCGAACCCAAACGGAAGGTCGAGCCCTGCCGGTTATCATCCCACTTTGTGCAATGTGGGCCAGATGAGCTCAGCTGGGTCCAGGGACGTATGCCTGATAATAGCTTAAACTGGACAGCAAGGTCAAGTGCTATACAAGGGGGACAAAGGTGTCAATGTTGCAGCTCGCCCACCCAAAGGTGGCCCAGCCGAAGCCGAGGGCCTTTCGACCTCAAGTCTGCCATGGAGCATTAACCGTCCAGCGCGGATGCCAGACAACCCACTGAACAGTCAGCGAAAATGCCCGATATTTATTTGTCTCTGTCTCCCACCCGACAGTACTTGACTCAGGGTCAATGACCCGAGGGGCGATTATAGCGAGGGTTTAAGGGTGGGGAAGCTCGGACGTAAGCGGAAGCTCGAGCCCTGCTGCACTATGCTGGTCATCGTCCCACTTGGTGCAATGTGAGCCTGATGAGCCTAGCTGGACTTGGGCCCAAATTTGGGTTCAGGACGTATGCCTAATTATAGCTTAGACTGGACAACAAGATCCAGTGCTATACAAGAGGGACAAAAGTGTCAATGTTTCAGCTCGCCTACCCGAAGGTGACCCAGCCGAAGCCGAGAGCCTTTCGGCCTTAAATCTGCCATGGAGACAATCCGCTGAACAGTCAGCGAAGAAACGGCCATCACATATGTGTCCAACGTATTTATGAGGAATGGGATGTACCCATTAATGATCCAAGCAATTAGACAGCAAACTAGGACAGTTTACTCTAGAAGAACTTGACTCAGTACTTAAAAAAATTAAAAATAGAAAAGCTGCAGGGCTTGATGAAATTCCCCCAGAAGTAGGCAAGACCAGACAATTCGACGACATACTATTCCGACACTGTAATGCAGTTTATAATCAAAATCCGATAGACAGATGGATAAAGGTGTGCATCCTCCCTTTCCCTAAAAAGGGTGACCTCGGATTAGCCAAGAACTACAGAGGTATAACACTTACATCCATAGCTGCCAAGATATACAATGTCCTACTACGAAACCGCATAGAACCCAAACTTGACAACATTCTTAAGAAGAACCAAAATGGCTTCCGAAGAAATAGATCCAAATATTATCCATAGAATCATTGAAGGCGTACGAGCAAAAAACCTACAGCCGACAATTCTATTTGTCGACTTTACCAAGGCCTTTGATTCCATTCACAGAGGAAAGATGGAACAAATTCTACTCGCATACGGCCTACCAAAAGAGGCTGTCGCAGCCATAATGATTCTCTATAGAAACACCAAAGTGAAAGTACGTCCTCCGGATGGAGACATAGACTACTTCGACATTGTAGCAGGAGTACTGCAAGGAGACACACTAGCCACATACGTCTTTATCATCTGTCTAGACTACGTACTTAGAAAATCGATTGATAAATTCAAAGAAAACGGTTTCGAGCTGACAAAAAAAAAAGAAACAGAAGGAACCCTACAAAAACAATTACCGACACCGACTACGCCGATGACATAGGGATTCTGGCAAATACACCCAACCGAAATACAGCCGAAACGGCAAATACAGCCGAAACCCTACTGCATAGTCTGGAACGAGATGCCGCAAGCATTGGCCTCTATGTCAATGCACATCAAACGGAATACATGTGCTTTAATCAAACAGGCGACATTCCCACACTAGGCGGTGGCTCTCTGAAACTAGTTGACAAGTTCACCTATCTTGGAAGCAGTGTCTCATCAACCGAAAAAGACATCGACACGCGACTAACAAAGGCATGGACAGCCATCATGTGGAAGTCAGACCTGACCGATGAAATGAAAACGCAGTTTCTTCCAAGCAGCGGTCGTTACTGCTATATAGATGCACCACATGGATGCTAACTAAACGGATGGAAAAAAAGCTTGACGGCAACTACACAAGAATGCTGGGAGCAATATTGAACAAGTCCTGGAGCAACACACCACAAAGCAACAGCTGTACGGCACCTACCTCCCATCACGAAAACTATCAAAGTTAGACAACCAGACATGCCGTACACTGATGAAGCAGGGACGAGCTCATAAGTGATGTTCTCCGATGGACTCCCTCACTAGCCGCACAAAAGCAGGGTGACCAGCTCGAACCTACGTACATCAGTTCTGTGAGGATACGCGATGTAGCCCTGAAGACCAACCAGAAGCGATGAACGATAGGGAGGAGTGGCGAGAGCGGGTCAGGGATATCCGTGCTGGTGGTACGACAAGATGATGATGATGATGATGATATAATACATTCATTGTTCACTTTTGTCGCATTAAAAACAAGTTCAGTCTCGATAAAAAAAAGCACCTCGGGTGTATAACAGTCCTCAAAGATTAAATTATTTTCTAATTATTTTGACACCTTGATTTATACTTATATAATAATCCATTTCTTGTTTACTCCATATGAAAATGTATTGATTTGTTGTTTGTGGTAAATATATATAGCTTCATAAGTATATGTTACAATTGGTGTTGATTTTACCAGAAACACTGATCTTTAAAAATACATTTGCATATATATATATATATATATATGTATATATAGTTTATGGCAAACGCATTTCAATATATACATATAGTTCCTGTCAAGGTCACAGCTTTCAGGCACGACTTCTTGAACGGTGGGGTGGGCAATGGGGAAGTGGTTAGCCCAAATAATACTCATTCACCCACTCTATTTTCTGTCAACTTTCATTGAGATTTTCTCAAAACATCTGGCGATGAAACAGAGCGCATGAAGAGAAGGATTTGTGTCTTCCCCCAAAGGCTGCTTCATGTTCAGTGAACATGAAGCAGCCTTTGCCGAAATTTAGACCCAAACTCATGATTCGGATTTCTGTACGTGTTGCTGTCACGCTACCCGGTGCCTTCTATCTATCAATCTCACCTCAGTCTGTTCATATCTGTCTATCTTACCTCAGTCCGTTCATACGTATCTGCCTGCCTTAGTTCAGTCCGTTCATATTTATCTATCTATCTTACCTCAAACCGTTCATGTCTATCGGTCTATATATCATACCTCAGTCCGTTCATATCTATCTATCTATTTTACCTCAGTCGGTTCATATCTATCTTACCTCAGTCCGTTCATATCTATCTACCTTGCCTCAGTCCGTTCATATCAGTCTATATATCTTACCTCAGTCTGTTCATATATCTATTTATCTATCAATCTATCAGTCTGTTTTTATCCATAATACCTCAGTGTGTTCATACATCTATGTATATATCTATTTTATCTCGATTTCTTCATATCGATCGTAATTCGATCTGTCATATACCTATCTATTTTACCTCTGTTTGTTCAGATCAATCTATCTAGATCAATCGGCTGGGGCTGCAGAGGGGTAAACAACCTCCCCGCCAGACACACACACCAACGAGTGTCCTGGATATGAAACAAGACCATCTGATCGTGAGGTTCCAGTATTTGAGCTTTGAAGAATTTGGAGTACCCCTTCATTGCCATTTCTCTCAGACCCAGAGTCATAGCACCTGATAGGACCCTATCAATGAATCAAATAGAAATGTTTGACATTTTAACTGGGTGCAAACAAATGACTTATGCAAAATTAAATTGTTCAAAATAGAATTGTTTGATCATTTAATTTTGACTTGTTAGTGATACATAGCAAAGCTTATTGCCCAGTCGACTGGGGGTGGTGTAGAATTCACTGACTGCCTTTCTGCAGAGGGGTTAGACCCATCCACCTAATGAGTGTCCTGGATATTGGCACTAAACAATCTGATGGTGAGGTTCCAATGATACTGGAGCTTTGGGGAATGCGGAGCATCCCTTCATTGCCATTGCTCCCAGGTCCACTCTGGCCTGGAATGGTAGCAACTGATTGGGCCCTTTCTATGGGTTAAATAAAAGTAAACTGCATACTTACACTAAACTGAATTGTTTAATATAGAGCCGTTTTGACATTTAACTATGTAAACAAAATCTATACTAAACTGAATTAGCTGAATTAGAGCTGTTTGAATCAACTGAATAGCTTGAAATAGAAATGTTTTTGACAATCAACATGTGTACTCATGCAAAACTGAATTGTTTGAAATAGAACTGACTGCATAAAAATGGATTTGGCGTTAAATAACCTACAAAGATTGAAATGCCATAAAAACCAACCAACCAACCAACATAGCAAAACGTAGAACCATTTAATTGTGTGCCAACGATTGAGTTACTTTGATAAGGATTATCAGCGTTAAAAAGCGATACTCAAACTCTTTACTTAAATCGAATAATTAGTATAATATAACAATACTTAGAACCATTTGATTGTGTGCAAATGAATGAATAGTGTTGAATAGAATAATTAGTGTTAAATAGCAATACTTGTAACCACTGCAAACAAATGATTAATATTAAATAGAATTATTAGTGTTTGATAGGAATAATTGAAACCATTTAAATATGTAGAAACAGTAGCAATACTCGTGTGCAAGCAAATTACTTTTAACTCATTTAAAAATGAAATGACCGACAAACTTGTCACTTACAAATCATATATGTATAGCCCAGTCGTTTAGGGCTGTAGAATACACCGACTGCATCTCTGCAGAGGAGTAAGACCCCCTCCAAGAAGTGTCCTTTACATGACACAAAACAATCTGACAGTGAGGCCCCAGTCTTGGAGATTTGGGGAATGTGGAGTAACCCCTCATTGCTATCACTCCCGGATCCACTCTGACCGGGAGTGGTAGCACCTAATAGGGTCTTATCTATGGGTTAAATAGAACTGTTTTACATTTAAACTATGTGCAAACAAATGACTTACATTAAACCGAATTGTTAGAAATAGAACTGTTTGACTATTCAACTGTGTGTAAATAAATGACTGTTTAACTGAATTGTTAGTAATACATAGCAATACTTGAAACTTTTTAAATGCGTGCCTAAATGAAATTAGCGGTATTACATAACAATACTTAAATGAATAGCGTTGAATAGAATACTGAGAGTTAAATAGCAATACTTGTAAGCACTCCATTGTCAGCAAATTAATGACTAATATCAAATAGAATTATTAGTGTGAGATAGCAACACTTGAAACCATTTAACTGTGTGCAAAAAATGAGCTCAGGCTTATTTGAAAATGTTATCAACAAAATGTGTTCACAAATCCTACATATCTAATATATATGCATAAAGAGGATTTGGCATTAAATAACCTACAAAGGTTGATATGCCATATAACCCTACCAAACCAAATCATATATATTTAATATATATGTATAAAGAGGATTTGGCATTAAATAACCTACAATGGTTGATATGCCATATAACCCTACCAAACCAAATCATATATATTTAATATATATGTATAAAGAGGATTTGGCATTAAATAACCTACAATGGTTGATATGCCATATAACCCTACCAAACCAAATCATATATATTTAATATATATGTATAAAGAGGATTTGGCATTAAATAACCTACAATGGTTGATATGCCATAAAACCCAACCCAACCAAATCATATATACTTGTATAAAGAGGATTTGGCATTAAATAACCTACAATGGTTGATATGCCATAAAACCCAACCCAACCAAATCATATATACTTGTATAAAGAGGATTTGGCATTAAATAACCTACAATGGTTGATATGCCATAAAACCCAACCCAACCAAATCATATATATTTGATATATATGTATAAAGAGGATTTGGCATTAAATAACCTACAATGGTTGATATGCCATAAAACCCAACCCAACCAAATCATATATATTTTATATATATGTATAAAGAGTATTTGGCATTAAATAACCTGAAATGGTTGATATGCCATAAAACCAAACCAAACCAAACCAATCTATCTTACCTCAGATTGTTCATGCATATATATCTAACTTAATCTACACATATCTATCGATCTATCGATTTATCTTACCTCGGTCTATTTATATATATCTAACTCCTCCAACTCATATCTATGTCATCTCAGTTTGTTCGTATGTATAACACTATATATATATATATATATATATACAGAGAAAGGTAGAGAGAGTGCGTACGCGCACTTAATGTTGAATATGCACGTAATTTGCGCACTGACTACGATTTTGATGACTGTATTTCAAAGTCGACCTCTCTGTTCCTATGGCCTTGTGCCAGGCTTGCTCTAGTTTTGTCGCAAAAAGAACGAGTGAGTCTCTGTACATTTGCCTGTGAGAATGTGTATGTTCCTGTGTCATGGACAATAATAATGTATAGAACAGGGTCGCTTGGATAAGAAAATGGTAACGTCTGGGCAGAGACGAAAGGCAGCCAGCCTGTGGCTTTTTAAAAGGTGGATAGGTACGGGTAGTGGGGAGTCTGTGTTGAGAGCCGAGGTTTGATTGTGAATGAGTGAGTAACGTGGGTTTAGGGAGGGCAGGAAAAAAATGGGCACTTTTTATGGGTCGGAATGGCGGGGAAAGGTAAAAGGGGGAGCTGGGGAGGTGGTAGAGGAAGCTGGTATCGTTCTTTAATGAGAACCAGACTGTCTGCGAGTTCTTGTCTCATCTTGTCGCACTACCGTCCCCCGTTATATCACCATTAAAATGAACCGCCCTACTGGTGACACATATTACCGTAACCACCCACTCATCTCAAAATAGCACTTAGCTGTGTACACACACACTCACACACACATATGTATTCAAATGTTTATACATATATATATATATATATATATATATATACGCTCGTGTATACATATATCTGTACATAAATATAGATGCTTGTGTGCAAAGATGTGTACAAAGATGTGTATATACATATATATGGTTTGGTTTGGTTTGGTTTCATTCCTTAATGGTATATCAACTTTCGTGGGTTATTTAATGCTAAAGTCATCCTTGTAGAACAACAGCAAGAATACTATTTAGCCCATAGCTAGAAGGGTAAGAGGCGTATACTTTTTCAAAGTGTATTAGGGTGAGAGTGAACATAATAGCGTGACTGGAGTTCGAACTTATTTACTTGCTGGCCGCAGTCCGGAACTCTCGACATGATTCCATGGGGACTCGCCCATACATATTTATACATGCATATATTTTTTTTCGAGCTCATAAGTGATGTTCTCCTATAGATCCCGTCATATGGCCGAGCAAAAGCAGGACGACCAGCTCGAACATACATTCAGCAGCTCTGTGAGGATACGGGATGTAGCCCTGAAGACCTGCCAAAAGCGATGAACGATAGGGAGGAATGGCGAGAGAGGGTCAGGGGTATCCGTGCTGGCGGCATGACATGATGATGATGCTGATATATATATATATACGTGCACACGCATGCATACATACACACACACACACACACACATATATATATATATGTGTGTGTGTGTGTGTGTGTGTGTGTGTGGACTTCACTAGAAAGTACGTGTTGTTTTCAACAAATCCTGGAAGCAGCACCTCCTAAGACACCAGCTGTACGACCACTTACCTTCCATCTCACAAATCATCCAAGTTAGACAAACAAGAGCACTGCTAAGTAAGGTCGAACTCATCAGCGATATTCTATAATGGACTGCGACACCTGGACACACCAGCAAAGACTTATGTACATCAGCTCTGTTCTGACACTGGATGCAGTCAAGAGGACCTACCAGGAGCGATGGACTATTGGGACGGGTGCCGAGAAAAAGTCTAGAAACTCCGTGATATCAGCACGATCGGATTATTTATTTAAAGGACTGATGAGAAAATAATAGGAAAAAAAACAACGTCGGCAAAAATACAGTGCTCGTGTGCCGGTAAGCAGAGCAGTATACAAACTAAAGTACTTATTTGCTGACCTTTCTTAACTCGTTTATTGCTAATGGTTTTATGAGTTTCATAAAGCAAAAGAAAAAAAAAACAATCCTACGACAGAATTTCTTTGGGGGTGATAAATATTTAATCTTTCAAATATTAAAATATTTAGTTCTTCCCAAAAACATCTGTCGGAGGATTGAGCTTAAAAATACATGAAACTAAAAGGAACTGAAGAACTAAGGTAAGTTGATTGGGTTTGGTTGGGTTTTATGGCATATCAACCTTTGTAGGTTATTTAACGCCAAATCCATTTTTATGTAAATAATCAGTTCTATTTAAAACAATTCAGTTTAGCATAAGTACACAGTTTAATTGTCAAAAACATTTCTATTTCAAACTATTCAAGCAATTATGTATAACAATTCAGTTTAGTGTAAATACAGTTTCAATGTCAAAAACAGTTCAATTTCAAACAATTCAGTTTAGCATAAGCACGCAGTTTAAATGTAAGTACAGTTTAATTGTGAAAAACATTTCTATTTCTTGCTATTCAGTTTAGTCAAGCAGTTCTAATTCAGCTAACTCAGTTTAATATAAGTACAGGTTTTTTTACACACAGTTAAATGTCAAAACAGTTCTATGTTAAACAATTCAGTTTAATGTAAGTACAGTTTCAATGTCAAAAAACAGTTCTATTTCAAATAATTCAGTTTAGCATAAACACACAGTTTAAATGTAAGTACGATTTAATTGTCAAAAACATTTCGATTTCAACCTATTCAGTTTATCAAACAATTCAGTTTTAGCATAAGTATGCCGTTAATTCTATTTAACCCATAGATAGGGCGCTATCAGGTGCTACCACTCCGGGTCCGAGTGGACTGGGAGCAATGGCAATGAAGGGGTGCTCCGTATTCCCCCAGGCGGCACCATTACTGGGACCTCACCAACAGACTGTTTAGTGTCATATCCAGGACACTCATTTGGGAGGACTTACCCCTCTGCAGAGGTGCAGTCAGTGTATTCTACAGACCCAGCTGTTAAATGTCAAACAGTTTTATTTCAGATAATTCAGTTCATCATAAGTACACAGTTTAAATTTCAAAACAGTTCTATTTCGAGCAATTCAGTTTAGCCTAAGTACGCAGTTTTAATGTCAAAACAGTTCTCTTTCGAGCAATTCAGTTTAGCATAAGTACGCAGTTTTAATGCCAAAACAGTTCTATTTTAAACAATTCAGTTCAGTGTAAATACGCAGTTTAAATGCAAAAAACAGTAAACTCCAACCACCGTTTAGTTATATTTAACCCATAGATAGGACCCTTATCAGGTGCTACCACTCCGGGCCAGAGTGGACCTGGGAGTAATCGCAATGAAGGGGTACTATGCATTCCCCAAAACTCCAGTAGTGCTGAAACCTCATCATCAGATTATTTAGTGTCATATTAGTACACTCGTTGGAGGGGGGGTCTTACCCCTCTGCAAAGAAGCCATCGGTGTATTCTACAGCCCTAGCCGACTGGGCAATAAGTAAGGTAAGAAAAGATTTATATTAGTTTATATGTATATATATATATATATATTTGCTAAATCAACATACACAAATACACGCCCAGTCGGCTGGGGCTGTAGAATATACCAACTGCTTATCTTCAAAGGGATAAGATCCCCCCCCCCGCACAACGAGTGTCCTGTTTGACACTAAGCAATCTGATGATGAGGCTCCAGTTACTGTGGCGCTTCGGAGAATGAAGATCACACCTTCATTGCGATCGCACCCAGGTCAACTGTGGTCTTTAGTGGTAACACCAGATAGAGTCCTATCTGTTAGTCAAATTGAACTAAAATGTGTAATTATGCTAAACAGAATTGTTTGAAATAGAACTGTTTTTGACATTGAACCTGTCTATTTATGCTAAACTGAATTCTTTGAAATAGAACTGTTTTTGACTTTGAAACTGTTTTATGCGAAACTGAAATGTTTGAAATAGATCTGTTTATATGTTTAAAAATGAATTTGGCATTAAATAACCTACAATGGTTGATGTGACATAAAAGCAAACCAAACTAAGCAAACACACATACACACATATGTATATATATATATATATATATATATATATATATATATATATATATATATATATATACACATCTATATATATATATTTATATATATATATAAAATATATATATATATATATATATATATATATATATAGAGAGAGAGAGAGAGAGAGAGAGAATGTGCGGAATTGGAATTGGCTGAGATTTCAATATTTATGTCATATTAAGAATATTTTTTTTTGTCGGGGATGGGGGTCAGGGGATTAAACTAAACTTCTCACACATTATCAAAATTCATAAGTTGTCAATCTCTCGGCCCATATTAATCATGAGAGGGCGCCCTTGGTATGACACTAAACTGCATCTGATAGTAAGGCTAAAAATCTTGGAGTGTGAAGTAACCTTTCATTGCTATTACTCCCAGGTCCACTTTGACCAGTAAGGTATGTACCTTTTAGGATCCCATCTATGAACCATACAAATTTACAATTAACGCAATTCCTTAATTAAAATAACCCTAAATGGTTTGACATCCCATTAAAATCAATCATTCATTTCGATAATAATATCAGGACTCCCCTACACCTCACTGTAGTAGCAATTGAAAAAGGAGCTTTCTGGTTGCCCTCGACTATGGTCTCCAACTTTACTTACTTACGAGATGTGAACGTTTGTTTAAACTGTGTTCAGTCATTTTAAGAAAGAAATACTTGATGCCATATAACTGTAAATTATTAGTATCAAATATTGTTACTTGCAGCTATAATCATTTACTCAAAAAACAATACAACCAAGTGCAAATTATTTGTATTTGATAAAAATACTTGAAACCATACAATTGTGTGTAAATTATTTGTATACGAATAATTACTTAAGGATATAATAGTTTACAAAGGATTATTCATCCTCATCATCATGTCATGCCGCTTTCACAGATTTCCCTAACTCTCTCTCGCATCAAAACAGCAAGTGTATGGCAACTTGCCTCCCATCTAACAAACCATCAAGATATGACAAAGGATATATGCTGGGCACTGGTTGAGAATCAACGTTCTTTTACTGACATATTTTAGCTCTTTCCAGACATAGAATGTAGTCTAAAGGATCTGCCGGGAGCCATGGACGATAGAGACGTAGAGAGAGAGAGAGAGAGAGTCAGGGAACTCCGTGCAATCAGTAAGACTTGTTGATATCATCATCAGTATCATGTGCAGCAAGCACGAATTTCCTTAACACTTTCTCACCATTCGTCTCTATTTTCCATTGTTTCCGAAAGGTCTTCAAGACAACATCCTGTCTCCGTACAGAGCTGTTGAAGACAACTTCTAGCTGTCGTCCAACACTTGCTCTTCCGTGTGACGGGTTCCATAAGAGAATGTCTCTTATGAGTTCATCCTTACTTCTCTAGCAGTATCCCGCATGTCTAGTTCGTCTTATTTTGATAGTTTTTGAGATGGGAAGTTGGTGGCTGTACAACTGTTGTTCCAGGATTTGTTCAGTATAGTTCGTAGCATTCTTGTGAAATTCCCGTCAATCTTTTTTCTATACACTTAGTCAGCGTCCATGTAGTGCATCCATATAATAGTATGAACACGACCGCTGCTTGGAAAAAATTGCGTTTTATTTTACTGTGTAGGTCAGACTTCCATATGATCGATAACCTATCGATAGCAGTCCACACCTTCACTAATCGCGTAATGATGTCATTTTCCGTAGATGAGACGCTGCTTCCGAGGTAGGTGAACTTGTTCAATTGTTTCAGATTAGTAATCATCATCATGTCGTGCCGCCAGCTCGGATATCCCTGACACTCTTTCGCCACTCCTCCCTATTGTTCATCGCTTTCGGCAGGTCCTCGGGGATACATCCTGTATCCTCATAGAGCTGCTGTATGTAGGTTCAAGCTGGTCGTCCTGCTTTTGCTTGACCATATGAGGGGGTCCATAGGAGTACATCACTTATGAGCTCGTCCCTACTTCTCCAGCAGTGTCCTGCATGTCTGATTCGTCTAACTTTGATAGTTTTCGTGATGGGAGGTAGGAGTCCGTACAGTTGGGGATGTTGCCTCCCTGAAACCGTACGTGTATTAATAAATAGAAATAATACACTTAAAACCATATAATTTTTAGTATTAGATAGGAATACTTGAAACCATACAACTGTGTACAAAATCTCTTAAGAAACCACAACAGATGAAAAAAAGAGAATTTGCAAAATTGTTGACTTTGCTGTCTCGGCTGACCACAGAATAAAACTGAAAGAATGTGAAAAGAAGGATAAGTACCTCGACCTTGCTAGGGAATTGAAAAAACTATGGAACATGCAGGTGACAATTATACCAATTGAAATTGGTGCGTTTGGAACAGTAACTAAAGGATTACTAAAGGGAGGGGAGGACTTGGAAGTTGTCGGACGAGTGGAGACCACCCAAACGACAGCATTATTGAGAACAGCCAGAATACTGAGAAGAGTCCTGGAGACTTGAGGAGACTTACTGTCACTCAGACTCCAGTGGAAAACCATCGGCTAACGCAGATGTGATAAGCTCTAATGAGTGAATAATAATAATAATAATAATAATAATAATAATAATAATAATAATAACCTTGTTGTAATCAACAAAAAAAGAGAACCTGCTGAATAGTGAACTTTGCCGTCCCGGCTGACCTCAGAGTAAAATTAAAAGAAAATGAAAAGAGAGTTGAATACGTAGACCTTGCTTGAGAACTAAAAAAACTGTGGAACATGAAAGTGACGGTGATACTAATTGTAATTGATGCACTTGGAACAATCCCCAAAGGATTGGTAAAGGGAATAGAGGAGTTAGAAATCAGAGGTTAAATAAATACCATCCAGACTATAGCATTTCTGATATCGGTCAAAATACTGAGAAGAGTCCTGGACACGTAAGGAGACTTGCTGTTACTCAGATTTCAGTGAAAGACCACCACCAAATACTGGCGTGAAAAAACTCGCGAAGAATAAAATAATAATAATAATAATAATAATAATAATAATAATAATAATAATAATAATAATAAACTCCTCTGGCGTTTTGAGATACGAACGGATGACCTAATCTCGGCCAGACGACCAGAATTTATAATAGTCAACTAAAAAAAGAGAACTTGCCAAATTGTGGACTTTGCTATCCCCGCTGACCACGGAGTAGAATGGAAGGAAAACAGAAAGAAAGATAAGTAGCAGGATCTTGCTTGGGAGTTGAAAAACTGTGGAACACGAAATTATAATTGGTGCTCTTGGTATAGTTACCGAAGAATTAATAAAGGGATTAGAGGACTTGGAATTAAGAGGATGAGTGGAGACCATCCAAACTACAGTATTGCTGAGATCAGCCAGAATACTGAGAAGAATCCTGGAGACTTGAGGAGACTTGCTGTCACTGAGACTACAATGAAAGACGATCAGCTAACGATGAGGTGAAAAACTCTCAAGGAGTAACAAGTAGAAGCAGAGTAGAGCTGGTTTAAGTTTAGAGGGGGCGGTTCTCCTAGACTGGTTGCCTAATGAAGACTAAAGAACCTAGTCTGCTCCATTATATAACTGAATTCATGCTTCATGCGAAGTGAAACGCTTTCTCGATCTTTAGTAAATACACATCAAGTTCATGCCTGCAAACGAGTGTGATCAAATCAGAATGATATCGTCGGTTTGTGCAAGATCACCGAATTGAAGCATCGATCAGTCAAATAAGTTGATAAATGGGTGACCACGTAGCTGACTGGCCGATTGGCAAGACTAGTAATAAACAAAAATATTTTATGGCTTCAGTAAAGAATTACTGGCGTTAGAACCCAGTCAGTGGGGTTTAAAATACTTTGAATTTATCCCCCCCCCAACAGAGGGATAAAACTCTCCCTCCCAAAATACAGGGTGTCCTGGTTTTGACACTGGACTGCATCTGATGATAAGCCTCCAGTTCCAGGAAGTTTGGAATAGTCCTTCATTCATATTACTCCCAGGTCTACTCTTGTCCGGAGTGGTATTTCCTCTTAGAGTCCCATCTATTGGTCCAAGAGGTCTGTTTTCAAATTATTGGAATAAGATAGGAATACTTGATATCATATTATTATCATCATCATCACATCGTGCCATCAGCACGGATATCCCTGACCCTCTTTCGCCACCCCTCTCTATCGTCCATTGCTTCCGGCAGGTCCTCAGAGATACATCCCGTATCGGCACAGAGCTGCTGTATGTAGGTTCGAGCTGGTCGTCCTGCCTTTGCCCGTCCATGTGAAGGGGTCCACAGGAGTACATCACTTATGAGCTCGTCCCTGCTTCTACAGCAGTATCCCGCATGTCTGGTTCGTCTAATTTTGATAGTTTTCGTAATGGGTGGTAGGTGGCCGTACAGCTGCTGCTTTGTGAGGTGTTGTTTCCAGGACTTGTTTAATATTGCTCGCAGCATTCTTGTGTAGTGGCCGTCAAGCTTTTTCTACAAACGTTTACTTAGCGTCCATGTAGTGCCTCCATATAGCAGTATCGACACGACCGCTGCTAGGAAGAAACTATGTTTCATTTTATCGGTCAGGTCTGACTTGATATCATATAACTGAGGGCAAAAACTTTCAAGAACTTTTATGAACGAAATTCCCTAACCTCTGACATAAAATAACCCCAGACTAATTGACGTGTCGTTAAAATCAATCATTCACTCTATCAATCTAAATTCCCCATCCCTGAGAAATAATTTTCAATGAAACCTGTTGAAAAAAAACAGGTGTGAAAGTTACTTCGCTAAAAACAAATACAAACAAAAAACAAAACAAAGAAAGACAAAATAAAAACACCCTCCCCACCTCGCCAACCAAAATAATTAATAGATGTGTTTTTTATTATTTGTATTCGATAGGACCATGCGTTGAAAAAAAATCTCCCAAGAAACAATTTATACAGATTATGTAAATAAAAATGTACAACGAACGCGATTCTTTAACCTCATGGTATAAAATAACCCTTGACGAGTTGACATCAATCAATCACGTTATTCTACTGGCCCGGGTGAGCTCAAAAGCAAGAGTAACAAAACTGGCAAGTCCAGGGCTTTGTTTATTATGGTATTGTCATTATGTTGTTTTTTCTTTTACTGTTGAAGGACAGGGGGAGCAAAAAAGAGGAGGCGATTGGGATGAATCACAGTTTAAGCATTTCACCGGCTGTTCTTAATCGTTGTTCAGCTTCTTTAAAAAAAAAAAAACAACTTAGGCTAGTCAAACTATCAACCAATCATTACAAACACTTTACACTTCCCCCGTGTATGGTTCCTAACATCCGCTGTGCGGACAAATGACCACCTCGTTTTTCTCCTCAAAGCGTTCTTTTCGTACACACACACACACACACACACCAACCCTCTAGCTTTATATTCAGCCCCCCCCCCCACACACACACACACACATACACACACCGACCTGCAAACAAAAAAAAAACAGAGGGGCGCTCAGCACACCAAGACCTACTTTAGGGTCCCTGACAGGGATGAAGACGGAACCATTGGCGCGTATTTTCGTCCACCCTCACCCGCTTCAAGTCGGAACAAAACGACCAAAAGCTAACACGGTTGGTTACTCTTGCTACCCCGGGTGGGCCTAGCGATGTCTATTCGGCCATCCGCTCTTTCGTTCATCTTTCGCTCCCTACACTTAATGGGTGTGAGGGTATGGTTACGAGCCAGGATTTGGGGGGTGGGATTGAAAGAATGGGAGGTTATAGAAGTGAGTTCAAGGGGCCCGATATGCCAATGACTGGCTGTTGCTCAAAGTATATATATATATATATATATATATATATATATATATATATATATATGCATGCGTGTGTGTGTGTGTGTGTGTAAGTCAGAGAATGCGTATGTGTGCCTGTGGGAAGAGTAGGTAAGGTGCATTTCTACCTCATGTGTGTGTGGTATATATAAGTGTGCGAAGATATAGATGCGTATGTGTTTATAGATATGTTTACATAGATGTATGTAGATATGTATACAAACGTATATATATATATATATATATATATATATATATATATATATATATATAAAAGTAAAATTTGTGACCGTAGTCGAGTGTGACCCGAAGGCTCCCTTTTCAATAGTTACTACACCGAAGTGTAAGAGAGAGCGCTACCCCATTCTCTGGATTGCTCCACTTTACCCTTGATACGTACCTTATAATGATGGGTGTTAAGCAAGGAGGTATCAAGTACCATTTTTTGAGTCTTTGGTATGACTCGACCTGAGATTGAACCCCAGTCTTTCGGGCCATTGGCGAACACTCTACTCATTAGGCCAATGTACTGATATGCAGGGGTCTATTGATATCAAGGAATATGAATCTATGTGTATAGTATATGTGTACGTGTGTGATATACATGTGTGTGTGTGTGTGTGTGTGTGTGTGTGTGTGTGTGCGCGCGCGCAAAATTTTCAAAAGTGCGCCGTGACATTCTGTATACGCCAAATATACAAGGTGTTTCAGAAAAATTGATATCCTTTCGTAATATAAACACTTGACCAATTCTCACTCAAATTTCAATGCTTAGTGTTTAAAAACATCTTTTTTTTCCCCCATCAAATAGCATTTCTTTCCTTGAAAAAAATTTGAAAAACCGAAAACTAAACGTAGAATTTTGTATTGCTTCTTTAGATGCTATTAAAATTTGAGTTCATTTGCACCTAAAACTCGTCATATAAGATCTTTTTTTTCCCAAACCACCCTATATATATATATATATATATATATATATATATATGCGTGTGTGTGCGTATGTGTGCCCAACCCATCCATGCGAGCAGATGTGACACAAGGTCAATTTCTTAGTGGAGTACAATAGTATAATTCTCTGTTTATATAAGCTGTTTACCAAATAGATGTTTTCAAAAATCTATTTTTTGAAAACTGCTTGAGATATTAACGCTTACGACGCATACATTTGTGGAGAAAACTTTGAAATGCGTTAATTAAGTAGTCTGTTTTGTTTTGTTGTTTTTTTTTAATTTTGTGGGGATTGTTTGGCTTTGGGTTTTTTGTTTTGTTTTCTTTGTTTTTTGTAGGGGGGTGTTTGTTGCTGTATTTAATTGTTTTGTTTTTTCCTCCTGTTAATTTAGATGATCCGACTCAACATATTACAACAGCTGTTTCTACTGTAAAGAAAAATATGTTAACGAGTATTTGGCAAGAAATTCACGATGGCCTTGATATATGCCGTGTGACCAGAGGGGTTCACACATCAACTGGTAAAAGTTGTTGTAATAAATTTAAAGTGTTTCCCTCCCCCACCCAAAAAATGTATGGTTTTTGTTAATTTCTTAGGGGGGGGTTAAATAAATTTTCTAAACTATTTCTTTTCCAACCCTCTCTATAAGGACGCCAAAGTTACCCCCATTAAAACCAGCTTATAACAAAATCATGAAAACCATGTTATGATTCGAACCCACTACTTGAAGTTGATCAAGAAAATGACATATCATTTAAACTATTTTCTCCTGCTTGAACGCAATGTTCTTTTGTTAGACTGCAAAAAAAAGTTAGTTTTTTTTTTTTGCCGTAGGTCTCCACTATATCTCCAATAATTTACCAGTTTTAAAACCCACTCCTCTGTAAATCTTGTAAAAGTGTTTAGACATCGAACAACTCTAAGTTACAGTAATAAACTTCAAATGTTTCTCCATAAAACTGTGGGTCGGGAGTGTCAATAACTTAAACAGTTTCTTGGGAGAAAATTTTAAAAACTATCTATTTTGTAAAATCCTAGATAACAAGTCTTTTTCTTAAATTATATTCCTTGCTAAAACTGGTTTGAAAGATTGATTTTAACGGCATGTTAACCTGTCTAGGGTTATTTTACGTCTAAACATTAGGGATTCGCGTACATTTTTTGTGTAGTTTCTTTCTCTTTTCTTTTCTTTTTTTTGTGGGGGGGGCACTTAGTTCATTAGAATACGAATGGTTTTTAAACAGCTGACCCATAGACGGGATGCAATCTGATACTACCACTCCAGATCAGAGTGGGCTTGGGAGTAATGTCAATGAAGGTGTACTCCACACTTCTCATATCTCCGGAACTGGAGGACACCACTTTTTGAGGATCTTACCCCTCTCCAAAGGATACAGCCTGCGTATTCTTAACCCCGCCTATAAGGTAATTTCTGAAACCGGGGTATATCTACAATTAAATATTAATGAATTTTTATTTGTGTGTAATGCAGCTGATTCTTTTACAGATACTATATATATTCTCGCAAGTTGCTCGGCTAAATGAAATATATATATATATATAAACTCACGAGTTCAAATCCTGGACGAAACTGATTGCATTTCACATAGCACTAATACCCTTGGGAAAGGTATGAATCCAATTATTCTCCCTCCAGCAATGGGTAAATAGTAGGGCAGACTAGGTTCTTCAGCCTTGGTGAGGCAACTGGTCTAGGAGAAGGAAAACTTTGAATTCAAACCTGTTAAACTCCGCTTTAAAAAATTGACCTTGTGTCATATCCTGTCCGAGCGGAGGGGTTGGGTAAATATGTATATAAGCTTGTAGAGGCACTTTTCTTCTAAGCAATATTGGCTTAGCAAGGATTAGTTTATCACTTGGCACCTAAAGCTCACTTAAAGAAAAATGCCGAGGAAACCAAACATTTTCTGTGGCAGTTACACAACGAGTCTCGATTCGTGCGTAGCGTCCATTATAAAATGATCTGGTATCAAATCTGACAGGGTGAGAAGTCGGATGAATCCAAACTTATATAAAATTTTGAAAACCTTGCCGTGATTTGAACCCATGACATTAAGATGATTAAGAAAATGACCTAAGTAAATGAATACTCTTAAGACTTCTAGCAGCAAGAAATATGGCTACAGCCAATCAGAGAGAGAGGAGTAATGAATAGCTTAATAGGTGGTATTTGGACTTGAGCAATCGCCCTCCACGCTCTCGTAGAAGAGATGATAAAGGTTTGGTTTCTTTGTTTAATGACATATCAACCTTTTTAGGTTATTTAATGCCAAAGCTATTCTCCTAGAAGAACAGCAGTGGTACTATTTAACCCATAGCTGGGAGGATAAGGGGATTCATACCTTTCCCGAGGGTATTTGCCCGAAAGTGAACGTAATAGCCCGACTGGAGCACGAAATCGCTTACTACGATAACGAAGTCGATCGCTTTAACCATTACACCACGAGGAGGACACCCCCCAGAGATGATAAAGTAGCTGGAACAATAAAGCAGGTTTTCCAGAAGCAGAAGAGAATTTGTGTCTCACCGGGAGCTTGTTATTTTTATATCTTGTTTCCAATGCATGTACTTCTTCGACCAAAATGACAACTCAAGTAAGTTGCGATAAAAAGCAACAAGAATTAAAAGATAATACACTGTAGCATATATATATATATATATATATATATATATATATATATATATATATACTACAGACTTTATAAATGAATAGTAAAAATATCAATGGAGTGTATAATGTTCCTCTAGAAATGAGATAAAATCCTAGTATCTTTGGTTTAAAAGAAAATTAACTTCTAAAAAAGAGTTAGAGTGTACTTATTTGTGAACGATACTTAATGATATCTGTTTTCATTGTATAATGTTTCGCTGGTATATTCATCTATAGCGGTATTGAGGTGTATTTATCCAGAGTGATATTGTATACGTCAGTTCATATCCAACTCTTAGTATTATTATTAATATTATATTCTTTTGAGAGATTCTCACATTAGTATTAGCAGATGGTTTTTCACTGCAGTGTGGGTGACAGCAAGTCTTCTCAAGACTCCAGGACTCTTCTCAGTATTTTGTTCGATCTTAATGCTGTAGTTTGGATGGTCTCCACTTGTCCTCTTATTTCTAAGTCTTCTAGTTCATTTACCAGTCCTTTGGGGATTGTTCCAAGTGCACCAATTACAAGTGGTATCACCGTCACCTTCATATTCCACAGTTGTTGTTTTTTTAGTTCCCTATCAAGATCTAAATATTTATCTCCCTTTTCGCTTTATTTTGATTTTTCCCTGTGCTCTACCGGGACGGCAAAATACCCTATTCGGCAGATTCGTTTGTTTTTTTGTTTTCTTGTTTTTTTTGGGGGGGGTGCTTTTTTTTTTTTTTTGTTATTCTTGTTGTCGTTGTCGTTGGCGATTACTAGGTCTGGTCGTCTGCTCAAAATCAGGTGATCTATTTGTATCTCAAAATCCCAGAGATATTTGTGCATCTTATTTTCCAGGATGGATATAGGGTTGTTATTATTATTATTATTATTATTATTACTATTCATTAGAGTTTTTCACGTCAGCGTAATCTGATGGTCTTTCACTGGAGATTGAGTGACAGCAAGTCTCTTCAAGTCTCCTGGACTATTCTCAGTATTCTGACCGTTTTCAATAATGCTGTTGTTTGGGTGGTCTCCACTCGGTTGCTAACTTCTAAATCTTCCAGGCCCTTTAATAATCCTTTAGTTACCGTGCCAAAGGCACCAATCACAACTGGTATAATTGTTACCTTCATATTCCATAGTTTTTTCAATTCTCTAGCAAGGTCGAGGTACTTATCTCTCTTTTCACATTCTTTCAGTTTTATTCTGTGGTCAGCCGGGACAGCAAAGTACACAATTTTGCTAATTTTCTTTTTTTTTTCTTTTTTTTTTTTTTGTTGATTATTATAAGATCTGGTCTTCGGGCCGAGATTAGGTAATCCGTTTGTATATCAAAGTCCCACAGGAGTTTATGTGTGTTATTTTCTAGGACAAGTGCTGGGTTGTGCATATACCATTTGTTGGCATACTCAGATTTAAATTTCTTGCTCGTTTCCCAGTGGATCACCTTGCCCACCCAGTTACGTCTAGCCTTGTGCTCCTTCTGTGCCAATTTGCTGCATTCGCTTATTATTATTATCATTATTATTATTATTATTCAGACATTGGATAGCGTAAACGCCAGCATCAGATTTAAGGTGGGTATTGTTATTCCCATAATTGATCATATCCTTAATTATTTAGGAAGTTTTTTTCCAATTTTTTTTTTTTTTTCGATTATGTTTGGGATTGAATTATTGGGTAAAATAATATATCAGTTTGATAAATTGATTATTGGAAAAAATGACCGTCAAAAGATTTTTGCAAAACTTTTACGTTTGCGAATTTTGAGAGGTTCTATTTTAACAAGTTGCATAAAGGATTTAGGATATTGAAGTTATGTGAAGGATTTTCACGTTAGAATGATCATTAGGAAAACTGTAAAAATACACACACACACACACACACATATATATATATATATATATATATATATATATATATATATATATATACACAAATATTTGTATTTTTACACACACACACACATATATTTATATATATATATATATATTTGTATTTTTTTACACACACACACACACACACACACACACACACACACATATATATATATATACATGTGTGTGTGTGTGTGTGTGTAAAAATACAAATTTATTTAATAAGCACTTGTAATCTTAAATATATCACCTTTTTCTTTTCATCGAATGATTAATTTCGCTATTGTTATGTTATCAATTTCAGTTTAGTTTAATCGTGTTTTATGGCATATCAACCCTTGTGGGTCATTTAATGCCAAATCCTCTTTCTACATATGATTAAACATAATTGATTTGTAAACACAATTTTTTGACATTTTTAAAACGAGCCTGAGTTCTTTTCTTTTTTTTTTTTTTTTTTTTTGCACACAGTAAAAAGGTTTTTAAGTATTTCTATCTAATACAAATAATTCTATTTACAATTAATCCTTTGTTTGCACAAAATTAAATGCTTTCAAATATATACCATCAGGAAGAGATTCCTTGGGAAGAGGCCAGCACTCTTCAAATCGGGTCAGTGGCATTTCCATCCGGACAATACACCAGTCCACAACTCCTTCCTTGTCACAGACTATTTGACCAAGATGTGACAGTAACAATTTAACATTATTTATTTGTTTGCACACAGTTAAATGGATACACATATAATTTGTTGGTGAATAGTTTGTAGTTAATTTCTTTTTTAAATCAGTTTGAATTAATTTGTTTGCACACAGTTAAATAGTTTCAATTATTGCCATCTAACAGTCGTAATTCTATTTAATATCAAACATTTGTTTGCACACAGGGAAGTGGTTACAAATATTGCTATTTAACACTAATTATTCTATTCAACACTATTCATTCATTTGCACACTGTCAAATGGTTCTGAATATGTATCACAAACAATTCAATCAAATATCAGTCATTTGTTTATATACAGTTAAATAGTCAAACAGTCCAATTTCTAACAATTCAATTTTGTCATTTATTTGCCCACAGTTTAAATGTCAAACAGTTTTATTTAATCCATTGATATAACCTTATCAGGTGTTATCACCCCGGGACAGAGTGGTCCTGAGATCAATGGCAATGAAGGGGTAATCCACATCCCCAAAGATCCAGGGCTGGAGCCTCACCATCAGATTGCTTTGTGTCACATTCAGAATACTCGTTGGGGGGGGGAGGTTCATCCTCTACACAGATGAGTCTGTGAGCTAGATATTAATTACGAGGATCATTAAATAAATTTCCAGACTTTTTTTCTTATGGGCACTTTTATTGATAGTATACACATGAAACTCTTGTCCTTCGAAGTAATCTCCTCCGGCTGCAATGTACTTGTTGTACCGTTTCAACAACTTCTGGAAGGCCCCATGGAAGTCCTCTTGTGTGAGCGTATCAATGACCTTCGTCACAGCCTCTTTCACCTCCTCAATTGTCTCATAACGACAGCCTGTGAGCTTAGGGAATAACCAAAAGTCACAGGGAGCAAGGTCTGGACTATAGGGACGGTGAGGAACTCTCTTGATGCCTATCTTGGTCAAGTAATCTGTTAAAGGATGGAGTTGTGGACTGGTGTATTGTCCTGATGGAACTGCCACTGACCCGATTTGAAGAGTACTGGCCTCTTCCCAAGGAATCTCTTCCTGAACTCCCTTAAAACCTCAACATAGTAATCCTCACCCTTTGGCCAATCAACTCTGGTCTATTGACTTCCTTACTCCTGCTACACCTCTCATCATCCCTCATAGACTTCCTGAGTTCCTTGAATCTTTTATGCCACTTAAAAACCCATGCTCAATTCATGCAAGATGGTCCAAAAGCAGTCTGAAGCATTCCATACGTTTCTGTGGCATTTTTCCCAAGTTTAAAACAGAATTCTATTGCATATCGTTCTTCTAAAATGTCCTCACGTCCAGATTGCATTTTTGAAATTCACCAGCTGTGACAATCAGGCTTTAGTAGGGTGTATTCCAATTGCTGCTGTATCTGTTGATTTGAACCTGAAATCCTAAAAATTGGCCAGTCATCTCATAAGATGTATAGCAATAACATTGTGAATTTTCAAGAGTCTACGACAATTCTAAATGCCTGTACAAAAAAAGTCTGGAAACTTATTGAATGCACTATGTATATTAAAAAGAAAAAGGGAAGAAACAAGAAATGTATTAGAAATACATCGGAATTTTTTTTCTTTTGATCACTTTTAGTTATATCAAGTTGACGTCAAGTGCTAAAGCGACATTGTAATTATATCAAAAGGCCTTACGGCATGTTGAATTGAAAGAGGATTGAAAGAGTGTGTCTTGAGTAAGATAGTAAACTATATTGATGTTGAAGCTCCTTTACTGGAAATCTGGGAAGAGAGGAGAACCCCTTCATTGCCATTACTCCCAGGTCCACTTTGACCCAAAGTAGTGGTACCTGTTATGATTCCATTTATGGGTCAAATAGATCTGTTTAAAAAATATTCGTATTCGATTGGAAAAATGCTCTTAAAAAGCAACTACACAAAAAATGCAATTATGAACATAACATGAACGCGATTCTTTAACCTCTAGACAGAAGATCCCAGTTCATGGGTTGACAGGCCGTTAAAATCAATCAAGCAAATTTGTTTCAGAATGTTTGGCACGAAAACCTGCATTGAAAAAAAGAAACAAACAAATTGTTTTAAAAGATAGAATATGACTGTTATGAGTTTAATGTAAATGTATTGATAATTATTTTACTATAGAAATGCAATGAAAATCAGGACGAAAGGTATTGTCAGTGGTCAGAAATTAATGCAAGCATCATTGAAAAAAAATAATGTTATTATATGAGTTTGATATAAATATATTGTAAATAACTTTACAACTAAAATGTATTGAACATGAAAAACCGAGGGATTGTCAGGGGTCAGGAATTAAGGGCAACATTGCAGAAATAATAGAACAGTTACGTGTAGAATGTAACTGATTTTAATCTTATAATGTTTACAATAGAAAAATCCCCAGCCACGAATAAGTTTCTGAGAAATCTGGTCTATAACTTGACAAAGGTAGCGATTTTTTTCCGAATGAAGTTGATGTTTATGCTTTGCTTTAAAAATCACTTATGAAAAGAAAAATAAGGGGCTGTAAGAAAAAATAAGGGGTTATTAGGAAAATAAGATTGAAAATGAATAACTATTATAGTTTTGTTTTTTTCTTGTTTGTTTGTTTTTCAGTCATCTTAATTTAATTACCTGTTTTCTTTTCTTTTTTTTTTTTTTTTAATAAACGATTGTTTTGTTGATAGCTTTTATAATTATCGTCTGCTGTAAAAATGTTTCTATAAACCTTGGCCTTATTTCAAACTGGTAACCACCTCCCAATTTAATTAAAATTTTCTCAAAAATAAGATTACTATATTTACCTACAAAAGTAAGATTCTTACTTCATGAAACAAATCTTCAATTTTTACATTTTTTTTTTTGTCATTGTGAAAAACAGTTTTTTTTTTTAAATTTATGCAATTACTGTAGATGTGTTAAATTTCCACAAGTACAGCCCATGTATAAGGGAATTCGGAAAGTAATTACTGTCAACCAGGATGGATAGAAAAAAAATAAACGTAAGTTATATTTATTTAGACGCGACAGAAATACCTCCCACATTTTAAACTGTCATCTGGGTGATAAAAGTGAACTTAGGCAAGTGGCATATGTAGCTCCATCTAATTCATGCCTTATTGGGTTTCTTTTTTAATTATTTTATAAGATTAGTTAAGGCCAAGTCTCCGTGATATCGTGGCTGATGTGCTGGACTGTAACACCGAAATAAGTGGGTTCGAACTGCTGTCGCGCTGTAATATTTACTTTTTGAAAGTAAATATTACAGCTTTTATAAAGCCCTTATTTCCTTCTAGCTCTGGGTTGAATAGTATCATTTCTGTTCTTTTACAGGGATGGCTTTGGCGGTAAACAACATCCGAAGGTTGTCACTACAAATAAATAAGCAAACAAACAAATAATTACATCAGTTACAATCTTGGCTTGGACCGGTGCGCACTGTTCATTTGCTGGTGAAACATTTTTGAACACAGGTGAATCTGTAATTGCTACATAGAGAGTTTTTTGGGGGTGGGGCTCATTTCATATTATATTAGAATGATGCTATTTTGGATAGAAAATCAACAATCAATTTATTTCTATTCTAATTGTAAGAAACCAGCTAGATGGAACAACCATTATCACTTGCCTTAGTTCACTTGCGCCATCCAGATAACGGTGGGATGTATTTCTGTTGCACCTTGTATTATCATCAAAAATATACTCACTGAATCCCAACAAACTAAATAAAAGATATGATCTTTAGGATGGGGGATTCTTCTACGTCTTCTATACTCACCAGGAGTTGGGGGGGTAGTTCCCATAACTGACATGCTGAACTGTTATGTTGATTTTTTTTACTAATACCTTTGGGAAAGGCATGAAGCTCCTTACCTCCTCCTCCTCCCCCCCCAGCTATGGGTTAAATAGTAACACTGCTGTTTTTCTAGAAGGATGGCTTTGGCATTAAATACCCCACAAAGTTTGAAATGCCATTAAACAGAGAACTAAAACCAAACCAAATCATATGTAACAGATTTAACAGCCACATGTTTTCATTTTTTATTTTTAACTCTAGAACATTTCACAAATTAGCAGAACACTCGGCAACAAAGGGTTAACTGAAAAACAGTTTTTTAAATTTTTATTTCGAGAAAACCCAAGATTTCTTTAAATGTGGAATCAAAGATCTACTTTCTCATTGTGTAGCAGTCGTCAAAAATAAAGAAAATTGGACATTAGTATTATGGTTAGAGTATTCGCCCATTGCCCGGGAGACTTGCGTTCGATCCCAGGTCGAGTCATACCAAAGACTCAAAAAATTGTACTTGATACCTCCTTGCTTAACACTCAGCATTATAATGTAAGGATCAAGGGTAAAGTGGAGCAATCCAGGGAAAGGAGTAGCGCCCTCTCCTACACTTCGGTGTAGTTGCTATCGAAAAGGGAGACTTGGGGGGGCAACGACATTACTTTTACTTTTACATTTCTAATGATAATATTCAAATTAATTTTTTATATGCTCTCTGGTAAAATGCCATTAATTTCCGAACACCCTTAAACGTATTAAGTGACTGACACTTCTTTACAGAAAAAGATTATCTTGTCAAACCCATTAGCACGCAGATGGCTCCTCAGACCAACTTCTTCTTTGCGTACTCTGCCTCATATGCGACACGTAAAACACATGCCAATGGCGTTGACATTTACGTATACTTTCAGATAGCCTCTCAGACCTGTTGCAGACCCACATACTTTGTCATTGAACTAACATGAATTACAAGTCAGCTGCTGAGGAAGGACCTGTGTAAAATTAACTTTTAATTGTTTGTTGTCATAAGATCTTAGATGACTAGCAAGTCTATTTTTGGACTAGCAGACCCTACAGTAGATGTTACAAATTTGTTCAGGCGGCAAAATGTTTGGTACTGGAGTCCTGTTTCCGAAGAGTTCAAGATGAAGGGTTCGATTCTCCGTATATCAAAAGTTTTAAAACTATCATAAATCAACATTTTTTTTTTTTACAAATGAAAAAAATTTTCCGTCATCTGCTTCCAGTCTTTAAGATCTACACAAAGAGCTCTAACGTCGTTTTTGAAGATATCCGTAAAAAGTTTATTTCGTTTATGTCTCAGACCATTACCTCATTGAAACACTTCGTAAAACAGCTGCTGAGGTAACCTAACATCTCCTATCCTAGCCAGGTGCCCACCTTAACGCATCTGATTGTGTACGAGAAATATTTCAATACCGGACGTATTGGCTCGCCGAAGAACAATATGCATACATGCATATATATATATATATATATATATATATATATATATATAATACTAAACCTAATGTAAAGTTGGGCGGGTTTCAATCCAAGCTTAAAGCGTCCTACGTGTCTAGCCACACTGAAGAGTTGTGATACAACGAAACACTCTGTGGATAACAATACATATATATACATACATATATATATATATACATATATCATCATCACGTCGCTCAATCAGCACGAATATCCCTGACCCTCTCTCGCCACCCCTCTCTATCGTCCATTACTTCCAGCAGGTTTTCAGGATTACATCCCATATCGGCACAGAGCTGCTGTATGTTGTTCTAGCTGGTCGTCCTGCCTTTGCCCGTCCATGTGAAGGGGTCCACAGGATTACACCACATATGAGCTCCTCCCTACTTCTCCAACAGTATCCCGCATGTCTGGTTCGTCTAACTTTAATATGACCGATAGACTATCGTTAGCTGTCCATGCCTTTGCTAGTCGCGTGTTGATGTCTGTCTCGGTTGATGAGACACTGCTTCCTAGGTAGGTGAACTTGTCTACTAGTTTCAGAGAACTACCGTTTAGTGTGGAGATGTCACCTGTTTGATTAAAGCACATATATTCCGTCTTGTGTGCATTGACATGGAGGCCTATGCCAGCAGCCGCTCGTTCCAGACTAAGTAGCAGGATTTCAGCTTGGGCGGATGTATTTGCCAGAAGCGCTATGTCATCGGCGTAGTCCGTGTTCGTAATTGTTTGTGCGGGGTACCTTCTGCTTCTTTATTTTGTTAGCTTAAAACTGTTTTCTTTGATTTTATAAGTAGATGTTCTAAGCACATTGTCTAGACAGATGATAAAGAGGGATGGGGCTAATGTGTCTCCTTGCAGTACACCTGCTACAATGTCGAAGTATTCCGTATCTCCATCAGGGGAACGGACTTTTTACTTTGGTGTTTCTATATATCATCATTAAGGCTGCGACGGTTTCTTTTGATAGGCCGTATGCGAGGAGAATTTGCTCCTTCTTTCCTCTGGGGATGGAGTCAAAGGCCTTGGTAAAGTATACATATATATATCGTTTTACTCTTTTTAATGTATTGAGCTCTTTTACGTATTAGATTAGATAACTCTGTCAGTGTTTTTTTTTTGGGGGGGGGATTTGTTGTTTTTTTGGCTAGTTGATTATTTTCAAGCTGGACGGATGTTTTTAGTCTTTTCTTCTTTTTTATTGAATCTTTTCCCAGATATCAGTTTGTGAAATATTTTTCTATTAACAAATTGCATTGACTATTTTTTTCCCGCCCTAGAGTTATTGAAATAGGTGTAAAAATAGAAATTATATATATATATATATATATATGCGTATGTGTGAGAGAATATCTATTTGTTCAAACCATTTTCCATCCGTTCAAATCAATACTGTCTCTTATTCTCTCGCTCTCTCTCTCTCTCTCTCGATATATATATATATATATATATATATATATATATATATATTGCCCAGTCGGCTGAGGCAGTAGAATAAACCGACCGCTAATCCGCCGACGGTAAGACCCCCTCCCCTAACAAGTGTCCTGATTATGACAACACAATCTGATGGTGAGGTTCCAGTAATGCAAGAGCTTTGGGGAATGCAGAGTACCATTTTATTGCCATCATTCCCAGGTCCACTCTAACCCGATAGAGTCCTATGTATGGGTCAAATAGAACTAAACTGTGTACTTATACTAAACTGAATTGTCTTAAATAGAAGTGTTTTTGACATTTAAACAATGTACTGATGCTAAACTGAATAGTTTGATATAGAACTGTTAATATGTATAAAAATAGATTTGGCATTAATGACCTTCAAAGGATTATGTCCCATAAAACCAAACCAAACCAAACTATACATACATATATATATATATATATATATATATATATATATATATATATATATATATATTAGAGGATCAAAGAAAGTTATTAAACAAATAGGAATTTTTTTGTAATTTATATTATTGATTGTTCTCAACTAGTTTCGACCTTAGAAGTCATCGTCAGGAAAAAAGGTTTTGTAAAGAAATTTTTTGTCAGAAAATTTTTTTTTAAAGGATTGAAAAGAATTGATAGAAAAGAAGCGAATAAAAATGAACCGGGGACAAAGAATAACCATTTGTTAAATGAAAACTACCGTTTTTTGACGGCATATAAGACGCTCGGGTGTATTAGACACACCCCAATTTCAGCAGGGCAAATCAAGAAAGAAACAAAGTACTAATAGTAAACATGATAAAAATAATATAATAATTAATATCATCAATTAATATAATAATTAATATCATCAATTATTATGATAATTAATATCATCAATTAATATGATAATTAATATTATCAATGATAAAACCTTTATTCCGTATAAGAGCCTTTTGAATAATGACAATAAGTATATGAAAGTAACTCTAAAGTCGAAGCCGAAAGGAGTTATTTGCCAGGTAGCTAATTTCACCCGACTATCGCGAATTTTAAACCTACATATGGTGTATAAGACGCAGCGGGGATTTTAAAAGATGCTTTTAGCAACAAAAAAAAAATAAGTGCGCCTTAAATGCTGTCAAAGACGTTATTTTATTTTTATATATCAGTCCATCTATATCTATTTATCAACCACCCTAACAGCTGTGCTAAGATTACGCTATTTCCCTTGGATAGGGGTAACCCACCTCCCATAAGAAAATGGGATTCTGAGTATGATACTAACCTACATCTGATGGTGAGGTTCCACTTCTTGATATCTGGTTGTAGTACCTGTTCGGGTGCCATTTGTAGGTCAACTAGATTTGTTTAAAAATATTCGAATTTGATTGGACCATATACAAAAAAATCCCTATAGACACAGTAATATAAACGTAAGAGGAAAGCGATTTCCTAACCTCTTGACTTAAAATAACCCTTGACGGGGTGACATGCCGGTAAAATCAATCTGTCAATCAATTAAATTGAGCTTATTCTAGCACGAAACGAGAACAGAAAATCCATCAGATTCAAGCTTGATAGACAAACATTAGTGGAGGGGAGGAAGTTCTGTTGGTGTAGTGGCTAATGTGCTGGACTGCGACATCGTAGTAAGTGAGTTCGAACCCCAGTCGTGCTATTACGTTCACTTTCGAACGAATACCCTTTGGAAAGATAAGAACCCCTTTATTCCCCCAGCTATGGTTTAAATAGTACCACTGCTGTCCTTCTACAAGGATGGCTATGGCATTAAATAACCCACAAAGTTTGATATGCCATTAAAGAAAGAAATCTAAACAAACATTGGTCTTTGGTTAGGTGTCCATACGTCATTATAAAACCAGGATAAGAGTGCACTCTGTGAGAATTACCTTCTCAATATTTGCTTACTTGTCGGCCGATTGGGTGGCCAAAACAGAGATAATAAGATAAGTTTAGACTTTCAACAGGTCGTTTATATTGGGACACTCGGTAAGATTCGAAATCTCTTGGACATTGGTCTGCGAGGCGAGATTGCTTATCATAACTCTAGAGCAGGCGTCTGCCATCACTTCTTTTTTTTATCAGATGTGTTTACAACTGATATCACAGTATGTGATCCTAGGTTACGTTGAGCCAGAGAAATGTAATGGTTGGTGTATATTTAAAAAAGTATATTTTACATGTGTGTTTTTTTTATTAAAGAGAAACTTTCTTCTTCTTCTTCTTCTTCTTCTTCTTCTTCTTCTTCTTCTTCTTCTTCTTCATTTTTTTTTTTCAAGTTTTTAATTTTTTTCTCCTTATTTTAGTTTTGACTCTAAAAAATGGGAGAATTTATTTATGATTTTTTTTTTATTTTATTTATCAATTTATTTTTTTTTTTTTTTTTTTTTTTTTTTTGTCAAGTGAAAAAAAAAAGTCCGGGTCACTTGTTTTGTTTCCATTCCTCAAGCCTCGCTCTCACCCATCCATTTCTTCCCCGTTTTTTCAAAACTTTGTCAGCGTTTTCTTTTCTGTTTTATTTTGGTAGGTAATGAGTAAAACAGCAATCCAGGTTTCTTTTTTTCGCTTCCTACATAATTTTTTCTTTTTTGTTTTTTATTCCTTCTTTCTTTCATTTTTATTTGTTTTGTTTTCATCCCTTACTTTTTTTTTCTTTCTGTTTTTCCTTTCATTCTTTTTTTTTTCTTTTCTTTATGTTTTACCAATCCTGTTTTTTTCTTCTTTCCTTCTTTTTTCTATCCTTCTTTTCTTAGTTAGATTTTTCCTTCCCTTTTTACATTCCTTTTTCTTTTTTTCCTTTTCTTTTTTTTATTTTCTTTCTTTCTTTTTTCGTTTTTTGAAAATCCTTCTTTCTCTTTTCCTTCTTTCCTTCCTTTATTTTTCTTTCAATTCTTCCTCTTCTCGTTCATTCTTTCTTTTTTTTTCGTTGTTCACCTCATTTTTCTTTCTTTTTCTTTGCATTTTCTTGTTCCTTCTTTTTTTTATTATTGTTTTTCACTTCTTCTGATCTTTTTGTTTTTACGTTTTCTTTCCTTATTGTTTCCTTCTTTTCTTCTTGTTTTTTGCTTTGTTTTTTCCTTATCTCATTCTTTCCTTGATGCCTTCTCTTCTTCCTTTTTTCTTTCCTTCTTTTCTTCTTGTTTTTTGCTTTCTTTTTTCCTTATTTCATTCTTTCCTTGATGCCTTCTCTTCTTCCTTTTTTCTTTCCTTCTTTTCTTCTTGTTTTTTGCTTTCTTTTTTCCTTATTTCATTCTTTCCTTGATGCCTTCTCTTCTTCCTTTTTTCTTTCCTTCTTTTCTTCTTGTTTTTTGCTTTCTTTTTTCCTTATTTCATTCTTTCCTCGATGCCTTCTCTCCTTCCTTTTTTCTTTCCTTCTTTTCTTCTTGTTTTTTGCTTTCTTTTTTCCTTATTTCATTCTTTCCTTGATGCCTTCTCTCCTTCCTTTTTTCTTTCCTTCTTTTCTTCTTGTTTTTTGCTTTCTTTTTTCCTTATTTCATTCTTTCCTTGATGCCTTCTCTTCTTCCTTTTTTCTTTCCTTCTTTTCTTCTTGTTTTTTGCTTTCTTTTTTCCTTATTTCATTCTTTCCTTGATGCCTTCTCTTCTTCCTTTTTTCTTTCCTTCTTTTCTTCTTGTTTTTTGCTTTCTTTTTTCCTTATTTCATTCTATCCTTGATGCCTTCTCTCCTTCCTTTTTTCTTTCCTTCTTTTCTTCTTGTTTTTTGCTTTCTTTTTTCCTTATTTCATTCTTTCCTTGATGCCTTCTCTTCTTCCTTTTTTCTTTCCTTCTTTTCTTCTTGTTTTTTGCTTTCTTTTTTCCTTATTTCATTCTTTCCTTGATGCCTTCTCTTCTTCCTTTTTTCTTTCCTTCTTTTCTTCTTGTTTTTTGCTTTCTTTTTTCCTTATTTCATTCTTTCCTCGATGCCTTCTCTCCTTCCTTTTTTCTTTCCTTCTTTTCTTCTTGTTTTTTGCTTTCTTTTTTCCTTATTTCATTCTTTCCTTGATGCCTTCTCTCCTTCCTTTTTTCTTTCCTTCTTTTCTTCTTGTTTTTTGCTTTCTTTTTTCCTTATTTCATTCTTTCCTTGATGCCTTCTCTTCTTCCTTTTTTCTTTCCTTCTTTTCTTCTTGTTTTTTGCTTTCTTTTTTCCTTATTTCATTCTTTCCTTGATGCCTTCTCTTCTTCCTTTTTTCTTTCCTTCTTTTCTTCTTGTTTTTTGCTTTCTTTTTTCCTTATTTCATTCTTTCCTTGATGCCTTCTCTTCTTCCTTTTTTCTTTCCTTCTTTTCTTCTTGTTTTTTGCTTTCTTTTTTCCTTATTTCATTCTTTCCTCGATGCCTTCTCTCCTTCCTTTTTTCTTTCCTTCTTTTCTTCTTGTTTTTTGCTTTCTTTTTTCCTTATTTCATTCTTTCCTTGATGCCTTCTCTCCTTCCTTTTTTCTTTCCTTCTTTTCTTCTTGTTTTTTGCTTTCTTTTTTCCTCATCTCATTCTTTCCTTGATGCCTTCTCTCCTTCCTTTTTTCTTTCCTTCTTTTCTTCTTGTTTTTTGCTTTCTTTTTTCCTTATTTCATTCTTTCCTTGATGCCTTCTCTCCTTCCTTTTTTCTTTCCTTCTTTTCTTCTTGTTTTTTGCTTTCTTTTTTCCTTATTTCATTCTTTCCTCGATGCCTTCTCTCCTTCCTTTTTTCTTTCCTTCTTTTCTTCTTGTTTTTTGCTTTCTTTTTTCCTTATTTCATTCTTTCCTTGATGCCTTCTCTCCTTCCTTTTTTCTTTCCTTCTTTTCTTCTTGTTTTTTGCTTTCTTTTTTCCTTATTTCATTCTTTCCTTGATGCCTTCTCTCCTTCCTTTTTTCTTTCCTTCTTTTCTTCTTGTTTTTTGCTTTCTTTTTTCCTTATTTCATTCTTTCCTCGATGCCTTCTCTCCTTCCTTTTTTCTTTCCTTCTTTTCTTCTTGTTTTTTGCTTTCTTTTTTCCTTATTTCATTCTTTCCTTGATGCCTTCTCTCCTTCCTTTTTTCTTTCCTTCTTTTCTTCTTGTTTTTTGCTTTCTTTTTTCCTTATTTCATTCTTTCCTTGATGCCTTCTCTTCTTCCTTTTTTCTTTCCTTCTTTTCTTCTTGTTTTTTGCTTTCTTTTTTCCTCATCTCATTCTTTCCTTGATGCCTTCACTCCTTCCTTTTTTCTTTCCTTCTTTTCTTCTTGTTTTTTGCTTTCTTTTTTCCTTATTTCATTCTTTCCTTGATGCCTTCTCTTCTTCCTTTTTTCTTTCCTTCTTTTCTTCTTGTTTTTTGCTTTCTTTTTTCCTTATTTCATTCTTTCCTTGATGCCTTCTCTTCTTCCTTTTTTCTTTCCTTCTTTTCTTCTTGTTTTTTGCTTTCTTTTTTCCTTATTTCATTCTTTCCTCGATGCCTTCTCTCCTTCCTTTTTTCTTTCCTTCTTTTCTTCTTGTTTTTTGCTTTCTTTTTTCCTTATCTCATTCTATCCTTGATGCCTTCTCTCCTTCCTTTTTTCTTTCCTTCTTTTCTTCTTGTTTTTTGCTTTCTTTTTTCCTTATTTCATTCTTTCCTTGATGCCTTCTCTTCTTCCTTTTTTCTTTCCTTCTTTTCTTCTTGTTTTTTGCTTTCTTTTTTCCTCATCTCATTCTTTCCTTGATGCCTTCACTCCTTCCTTTTTTCTTTCCTTCTTTTCTTCTTGTTTTTTGCTTTCTTTTTTCCTTATTTCATTCTTTCCTTGATGCCTTCTCTCCTTCCTTTTTTCTTTCCTTCTTTTCTTCTTGTTTTTTGCTTTCTTTTTTCCTCATCTCATTCTTTCCTTGATGCCTTCACTCCTTCCTTTTTTCTTTCCTTCTTTTCTTCTTGTTTTTTGCTTTCTTTTTTCCTTATTTCATTCTTTCCTTGATGCCTTCTCTCCTTCCTTTTTTCTTTCCTTCTTTTCTTCTTGTTTTTTGCTTTCTTTTTTCCTTATTTCATTCTTTCCTTGATGCCTTCTCTCCTTCCTTTTTTCTTTCCTTCTTTTCTTCTTGTTTTTTGCTTTCTTTTTTCCTTATTTCATTCTTTCCTCGATGCCTTCTCTCCTTCCTTTTTTCTTTCCTTCTTTTCTTCTTGTTTTTTGCTTTCTTTTTTCCTTATTTCATTCTTTCCTTGATGCCTTCTCTCCTTCCTTTTTTCTTTCCTTCTTTTCTTCTTGTTTTTTGCTTTCTTTTTTCCTTATTTCATTCTTTCCTTGATGCCTTCTCTCCTTCCTTTTTTCTTTCCTTCTTTTCTTCTTGTTTTTTGCTTTCTTTTTTCCTTATTTCATTCTTTCCTCGATGCCTTCTCTCCTTCCTTTTTTCTTTCCTTCTTTTCTTCTTGTTTTTTGCTTTCTTTTTTCCTTATTTCATTCTTTCCTTGATGCCTTCTCTCCTTCCTTTTTTCTTTCCTTCTTTTCTTCTTGTTTTTTGCTTTCTTTTTTCCTCATCTCATTCTTTCCTTGATGCCTTCACTCCTTCCTTTTTTCTTTCCTTCTTTTCTTCTTGTTTTTTGCTTTCTTTTTTCCTTATTTCATTCTTTCCTTGATGCCTTCTCTCCTTCCTTTTTTCTTTCCTTCTTTTCTTCTTGTTCTTTGATTTCTTTTTTCCTTATCTCAATCTTTCCTTGATGCCTTCATTCCTTCCTTTTTTCTTTCCTTCTTTTCTTCTTTTTTTTTTGCTTTCTTTTTTCCTTATCTCATTCTATCCTTGATGCCTCCTCTCCTTCCTTTTTTCTTTCCTTCTTTTCTTCTTGTTTTTTGCTTTCTTTTTTCCTTATCTCATTCTTTCCTTGATGCCTTCTCTCCTTCCTTTTTTCTTTCCTTCTTTTCTTCTTGTTTTTTTTTTTTTTGCTTTCTTTTTTCCTTATTTCATTCTTTCCTTCATTCCATCTCTCTTTCCTTTTTTCTTTTTCCTTTGTTTTTCTTTCTCGTTCCCTCGTTTTCTACTTAAACGATAGTGTCCTTCCTTCATTTTCATTCCTTCATTTTTCATTCTTTGCGACATTCTTTCCCTTTCCAATTTGATTTTCTTTTTATAACTTTGTGAAATATATAGCTAACTATACTGACTTCAAACGATTCATTTACATTCTATTCACATATACGCGAGGATCATTCAATAGGTTTCCTGACTTTTTTCGTAGGGGCCCTTTTATTGATAGTACACACATGAAACTCTAGTCCCCTTCGAAGTAATCTCCTCCAGCTGCAATGCACTTAGTGTACCCTTCCAACAACTTCTGGAAGGCCTCATGGAAGTCCTCTTGTGTGAGCATGTCAATGACCTTCGTCACAGTCTCTTTCATCTCCTCAATTATCTCATAACGACAGCTTCTGAGCTTAGGGAATAACCAAAAGTCACAGGGACCAAGGTCTGGACTATAGGGAGGTTGAGGAACTGTCTTGAGGCCCATCCTGGTCAAATAGTCTGTGACAAGGATAGAGTTATGGATTGGTGCATTGTCCAGGTGGAAATGCCACTGACCCGATTTGCAGACTGCTGACCTCCTCCGGCGGAATCTCTTCCTGAACTCCCTTAAAACCTCAACATAGTAGCCCTAACCCTTTGGCCAATCAACTCTGGTGTTCTGACTTCCTTACTCCTCCCACACCTCTCATCATCCCTCACAGACACTCTGCCTTCCTTGAATCTCTTATGCCACTTAAAAACTGATGTTCGATTCATGCAAGATGGTCGGTCCAAAAGCAGTCTGAAGCGTTCCATACGTTTCTGTGGCATTTTTTCCAAGTTTAAAGCACAATTTTATTGCATATCGTCCTTCTAAAGTGTCCTCACGTCCAGATTGCATTTTTGAAATTCACCAGCTGTGACAATCAGGCTTTAGTAGGGTGTATTCCAATTGCTGCTGTAGCTGTTCATTTGAATCTGAAATCATAAAAATTGGTCAGTCATCTCATAAGATGTATAGCAATAACATACTGAATTTTCAAGAAAATATTAAATGCCTGTACAAAAAAGTCTGGAAACTTATTGAATGCACCACGTACTTCTTCTTTTAATGACATATCAACCTTTGTGGGTTATTTAGTGCCAAAGTAGAACAGTAGTGGTCAATGTTTGTAGCGATAAGGGAGTTCATGCTTTTCTAAAGAATATTAGTCCAAAAGTGAACGTAATAGCGTGACTGGAGTTTGAACTCGTTTATTCCAATACCCTAGTCCAGCTCATTAACCACTGCACCACAGAGATTCTCTACTTTCATAATCTACGTTTTATATATCTGAGGCGTTGAGGAGCGGTACCGAGTAGGGTTGAGAAATTACGAATATCCCTATCATTCTGTTGTTAATCCCAACATTTCCAGTCGTATGATTTTTAGACCTATGGCGATTCAGGACAAAGAAATAACTAAAAGTGAGACTTATACCCTCTTTGAAGCGGTTGCGTCGTATAATAAATGCGAAGTTTAAATGTTTAAGACGTCAAGTTCTGTTCAATACGTTTCACTTTTAAGCTCTGGGAAGTGTAGAATACATCTTCTTTGTAATTACTCCCGGTGTTATATTTTGACCTTCGACCCGGCCCAAAAATACTATTCCAAGGTAATACACCGGAAGGAAGTGACACATTCCAATGGCCAGTAATCGGAAGTGATCGCGTGGGCGGATTAAGGCTTATGAGGTGGGACAAGGTGAAGGTTCCATTGTGCCACTAACAGTGATGCACCGGAAGAGAGTAACCTCTGAACTGCATGACAGTTATTTCCGCTTGATGACGATTAAACATCCGATTCAAAGATCCAGAAGGCGATCATGTGGGCGTTGAGTTATTATTTAACTCAGTTGAGTTTGGGGTGCCAAAGCAGTTGTCAGCAGACTCCCAGAGGGTTAGAGACGAGATGTGGTAGGGAAGGCCACACCAGACCGAGGGGGCCCTCGGAAAGCCCCGATGGAGTAGACCCCAACATCAGGAGAACAATAAAGACACAACGTGACGGTCATAACAGTGGGGTCAAAATATGAAGTTTATGTTCGGTCTCCAGCATCCTCTCACATGCAACCCTTGAACAACCCCTTTCGAACCTTTGCAATAAAGTGAGAGGTAAAATATGTTGTTGAAGAAGTCTTCATGCGTTTTCCTTCCTGCGTCCTTTATTCGTGCGTCTGTCGTTTATCATGCGTCTGTTATCATTGCGTCGGTATGTATCCAGTATATATATATATGCAACACCGGGTCCACTCTTACCTAGAGTGGTAGTACCTGTTAGCGTCCCATCTAAGGCTTGCCCGGTCGACAGGGGCTGTAGAATATGTTGACTGCGCCACTACAGAAGGGTCACCTTTTGGCAGTTAGCGGTGACCCGTAATGCCTGAGGACGGGATCCTAGTGGCTGAGTGTCAGTGACCTGGTTACTGAGTGGTCAGTTGACATACAACACCCCACTTTGTCCCTTACTTGGGCTAGACGAGCATTCGCAGAGGTCCGATCCAATCAATTAGCGGGTCACGTCAAACCCTTGCATCTATATGATTAAGTACTAACCGTTATCTTATAGGTGCTTGAAGATTGTAGTTGAGGATTTAATTACATCGAGAGAAAGTTTTTAAAAAATTTAACCTATTTATTAATTTACATGAAATGATTCTTACAGAAAAAACAAGATTTGGCTGTAAATAGGCCATGAGTGTTGATATACCATTAAACAAAATAATCAACCAACCAACCAACCATCCATGGGTCAAATAAGTAAATAAAGTTGGCGACCGGACCATTGGCGAACATTCTACCCACTCGGCCAATGAGCCGGTTTAAGTGAAGTTGGCGACCGTAGTCGAGGGCGACCAGAAGGCTCCCTTTTCAATTGCTACTACACCGAGGTGTAGGGGAGGGCGCTACTTCTTTCCCTGGATTGCTCCAATTTACCCTTGATACGTATATTATAATGCTGAGTTTTAAGCAAGGAGGTGTCAAGTACCATTTTTAAAGTCTTTGGTATGACGTGACCTGGGATTGAACCCAGATCTCCCGGACCATTGGCAAACACTCTACCCACTAGACCAATGAGCCGGTTCTGTTTAACTATTCTTAGAATTGGATAGGAATATGTGAAACTATAGAACTGTGTGCAATCAAATGAAAATTATCAAATAGAATTTTTAATGTTAGATAGGTATAATTGAAAACCTATAATTGGATAAATCATCAGTCACCTACCTCTGAAGTCAGTAGATCCGACCATATACCACGATAGTAGTATCTCATCTACTAAAAGTGATGTCAACATACGTATGGGTAAAATATGGACGGCTATCAAAGGTTTAACGACCATATGGAAATCTGATACCTAATAAAATCAAACGAGATATCTTCCAAGCTGTAACCGTATCAGTACTACTGTATGGTTGCACTACTTGTGTTGTATTCTCTCATACAACTGCACGTGTACATATACAAAAATACACGGGAACCTAATCAACTAATAATGACGACTTCAATAACAAACGAATACACTTCTTCACAAAAATATAAATCTCTTACACTTTATTTTCGAAAGGGTGATGTTTGTTGTGTGTGAGAAATGAGTGGAGACAAGGACGGACTGCTATATTGACCCAAGTTCTTCTCTTGACCATAGCAGCACTTCTTTCGCATCTTGACTTGGGTTGCTCAACCGGGAGTCACTAAGGGCCCAAAGCCCTGTGTCAGGAGCTGGTTCTCACTTCGGCATCCTGTCTCCAACTGACTCGAACTGTCGGGCACCTAGTTATATTATTTTCTAACATCCACCTGCTTCCGCTGTTCTTCCGCTTATTTACACTGGTGCATCTCTTGATTGACGGCTCGGTCGAGGGTCAATATATAACACTTGGACTTTTATGTAACATAAGGAGAAAAAATAGATGAGAACTACACAAGGATGCAGCGTGCTGTTTTGAACAAATCTATTAAGCAGTACCTAAGAAAACAGCAGTTGTATGGTCATTTACCTCTTATCTCACAAACCTTCCATGTTGGACAAGTAAAACATGGTGGACACTGCTGTAGAAATAAGAAGGAACTCATAAGCTGCTATCTTCTATGGACTACTTTAAAGGACTTACATTTATCTGTTCTGAACGGACATTGGATGACTTCTAGAAGTTGCGATGAACGAAAGGGACGGACAGTGAGAGAATCAAGGAAATATGTACTGTCAATATGATTTGATGGTTATGATAGGGATATTGTTGATAGAGCTTTTTTTTATCTCTTTACAACATATTAAACATTATTATCAATGGGACTGTAAACTAGTGATATTATCAATGGTACTGTCAAACAGTGATATCATCAATGGGACTATTAACAGGTGATATTATCAATGGTACTGGCAAATGGTGATATTATCAATGGGACTATTAACAGGTGATATTAACAATGGGACTGTCAACTGGTGATACTATCAATGGATCTGTCAACTGGGGATATTATCCAGTGTACTGTCAACTGGTGATATTATCAAGGGTATAGTCAAATGGTGATATTATCAATGGGACTGTCAACTGGTGATATTATCAACGGGACTGTCAACCAGAGATAAAGACCTGAAAACTTACCTACAAAAGTGTCTTTGACATTTATATATATATATATATATATAATCAACCCTTTCGCAAGAGCATGATGCGACACAAGATCAATTGTTTAACAGGTTTGATTTCAGAGTTTTCCTTCTCCTAGACTGGTTGACATACCAAGGTTAATGAGCCCAGTCTGCCTTACTATTAACTCAAAGCTAGAGGAATGATAATTAGATTTATACCTTTTCTAAATCTATTACCACTATATGAAATGCTTTGTCCATCATTTGAACTAGGGTCATCGAGTTCATTTCGTATCGCAATAATCGTTACGCCTCGAGCACCTCAACTTAATTTTACATGTGAATATTAGTGACAATGTGAAATAGAGCAACATCTTGTATAGCGGGTGTTTGGTGTCGTACAGTCACTCAAAAAGATCATTTTTTTTATTTTGCATTTTGCTTGCAATATCTTTTACTTTACTTATTTTGTTTTGTTTTTGTTTTTTGTTGTTTGTTATGTATTACGAATATTATCTATTTAAGTGTATTAAAATCATCACTAAACCTGCAGTTTAGTTATTCTACCAGAGTTTGGGCGCCGTAAGCTCAGGGGGTGGGATAGAATACACCGACTACTTCTCTGCAGAGGAGTAAAAAAAACCACCCCAACGAATGTCCTGCATGTGACACTAAACAATCTGATGGTGAGTCTTCTGTAATGCTGGAGATTTGTGGAGTACCCCTTCATTGCCATGGCTCCCAGATCCACTCTGGCTCGGAGAGGTATGATCTGATAGAGTCCTATTGATGGGTCAAATAGAACTGTTTGAAATTTAAACTATGTACATATGCTAAACTGAATTGTCTGAAACAGAATTTTTTTTTACATTTAACTGTGTGACAACAAATGACTGGTTTGGTTTGGTTTGGTTTCTTTGTTTAATGGCATATCAACCTTTGTAGGTTATTTAATGCCAAAGCCATTCTCCTAGAAGAACAGTAGTGGTACTATTTAACCCATAGCTGGGAGGATAAGGGGGGTTCATACCTTTCCCAAGGGTATTTGTCCGAAAGTGAACGTAATTGCGCGACTGGAGTACGAACTCGCGTACTACGATTCCGTAGTCCATCGCTTTAATCATTACACCACGAGGACACCCCCCAAATGACTGGTGTTTAATTGAATTGTTTGTGATGCATAGCAATATTTGAAAATGTTTAACTGTGTGCAAACAAATGAATAATGTTGAATAGAATTATTAGTGTTAAGTTGCAATACTTGGAACCATTTAACTGTGTGTAAATGAATAAATTGTGTTATCAACAAAATGTTTACAAATCATATATATTACATGTATAAATAGGATTTGGCATTAAATAACCAACAATGGTTTGATATGCCATAAAACCAAACCAAATCAATCAACTATTCCTTGTTATACTCGCAGAGATGAAAAAGGAGTAAAAAAAACAATTTCTGAAAACCGACATGAAGAAGTTCAAAACCATTTAAGTCAAAACGCTGTAAAAATATAGAGTTACTAAATACTTCTATGATAGAGCAATGGTTTAGCTGTCTTCACTTGACACCTCTTATTTGTGCCCTTGTGCCTGACTAACAATCATGCCTCATAGTGGACTAATTACTGACCATTACAACAGTAGTAATATTGATTCTTACTGAGTGCCAAACAATCTGAAACTTTAACATTAATTGCCCAATTGGCTAGGGCTGTAGAATACACCGGCTGTAGCTCTACAGAGGGGTAAGACTCCCTCAACGAGTGTCCTGTTGCCCAGTCGGCTGGAGCTCTAGAATACACCGGCTGTATCTCTACAGAGGGGTAAGACTCCCCAAAGAGTGTACGATTGCCCAGTCGGCTGGGGCTGTAGAATACACTGACTGTATCTCTACAGAGGGGTAAGACTCCCCCAACGAGTGTTCTGCATCTGACACAAAACAATCTGATAGTGAGGCTTCAGTAATGCTGGAGCTTTAGGGAATGCGGAGTACTCTTTCATTGCCATCACTCCCAGGTCAACTTTGGCCCCGGAGTGGTAGCACTTGATAGGGTCCTATCTATGGGTCAAATAGAACTTAACTGTGTACTTATGCTAAACTAAACTGTTTGTAATACATAGCAATAATTGGAACCGTTTAACTTTAGTGACATGCTAAACTGAATTGCTTGAAATAGAACACTTTGATCGTTTAACTATGTTTAAACAAAAAACTGTATTTAAACCATTGACTGACTGAGTGTAAACAAAAGACCGTACTTATGCTAAACTGAATTGTTTGAAATGAAGTGAAACCATTTAAATGTGTGCAAAAATATGAGCCCAGGTTTGTTTAAAAATGTTATCTTCATAATGTGTTTTAAAATCAAATATTTGATATATGTATAAAAACAATTTGCCATTAAATGACCCACAATGGTTGATGTACCATAAAAACAAACCAATCTACCAATCAATTAAATATCAATACCGAGGAAGATCGAAAACCATGTCAGCCAAAATGAGATGCTTAAAACAATAAAGTTGAATTCAAAATAATTTATCGAATATATTATTTCAGTTCTTAATAATGAATGATATTTAAACCAAGACATAATACTCTCCAGTATTCCCTTGATTATTTGTTGCTACACAGTCTTTTTACAAAGCTATATTTACTTTCACTGCCCGACAGAAAATCGAGGATGAATTGATGTCAACACTGGTAATAGCGAATCAATTTCTTACAGACTGTGACACATTAAAATTAAATCTTGTTTATGTGTCTTAAGACAAGTTCTATTCTCAAAGTGAATGGATAGTAAAACCTATTTGATCCTTTACGGCAATATACATATGTGTGTGTGTGTGTGTGTGTGTGTGTGTGTGTGTGTGTGTGTGTGTGTGTGTGTGTGTGTGTGTGTGTGTGTTAGAAGCAGGTGACATATTGCAAGCATTAGAAATTTATACTCCAGGTTTCATTTCAATGACAAGAAATAATCCACTTGTGAATTACATGTGGCAATTATATTTGTGCAGACCTTTCGAGTTGCGTGAAAGTTAAGTAATTCGTAAAACTATCTTGTTTCATTGATATTTTCTTTCAAGGACAAATTGTAGACTGCTGCCTGATCTTAATTTTTCGTTTGACGACCACGGTTATTTTACAAGGGTGAATAAAAGGTTTGGCCATATTTTGGTATGCGCTAGTTTGAGGTGCATATTTTACGTGACCAAAGCGGCTCAAGTCGTTGAAGGTACCCGCTGTGGTTGGTAGTGTTGTGGTAGCTGGTAAGCTGACACGTTGTGCGTTCCTTTATTCGGTATGTGATTTGAAAGCCACACAGATGAACGTGTAACGTTATCTAATTCAGTAACTTATGCTTTATGAATTCGAACTGAATCCTAAGTAACCAGGAGGAGCTCGTGGTGTAATGGTTATCATCGTAAGAAATGGACACGGCGACACGAGTTCAAATCCTGCACCAGGCTAATTGCATTTCACATAGCACTAATACACTTGGGAAAGGTATGAATCCAATTATTCTCCTAGCTAGGGGTAAATAGTAGGGCAGACTATTTTCTTCAGCCTTGGTGAGGCAACTAGTCTAAGAGAAGGAAAACTCTAAATTCAAACCGGTTAGACTTCGCTTAAAAATTTACCTTATGTCATATCCTGCCCGAGCGGAGGGGTTGGGTAAATATGCATTAGTGACCAAAAATATTTGTTGTTTGAAAGGTGAAGGCGCAATTGATCACAGGCCAGTAACAAGATAGTTCAAGAAATTTTCCTCAGGTCGCAAAAACCTCGACGATCAATCAAGATCAGTTAAGCATAAAAGCGTGGGTTCCGAGGTCGTGCTCCAGGCCATAGAAACAAATTCGGTGAGTATCAGGCGAGCTCGGCGTCATCTCACAGTGGTTTATCACCTTTATGACCTCGACAAAAGCATTCGTAGCAGTCGAATTGTGTTTCATGTTACTAAAATATTGCAAAACTTTGGATTCACCCGACTAAAAACTTTTCAAATCCTATCTGTTTATTACGTTGGTTGGTTGGTTGGTTGGTTGGTTGGGTTTATGACATATCAACCTTTGTAGGTTATTTAACGCCTAATCCATTTTTATGTAAATAATCAGTTCTGTTTCAGACAATTCAGTTTAGCATGAGTACACAGTTTAATTGTCAAAAACATTTCTATTTCAAACTATTCAAGCAGTTATATATAACAATTCAGTTTAGGGTAAGTACAGTTTCAATGTCAAAAACAGTTCCATTTCAAACAATTCAGTTTAGCATAAGCACGCAGTTTAAATGTAAGTACTATCTAATTGTGAAAAACATTTCTATTTCAAGCTATTCAGTTTAGTCAAGCAGTTCTAATTCAGCTAATTCAGTTTAGTATAAGTAAAGATTTTGTTTACAAACAGTTAAATGTCAAAACAGTTCTATGTTTATCAATTCAGTTTCAATGCCAAAAAACAATTCGATTTCAAATAATTCAGTTTAGCATATGAATGCTATTTAAATGTAAGTACGGTTTAATTGTCAAAAACATTTCTACTTCAAGCTATTCAGTTTAATCAAAGAATTCAGTTTAGCATAAGTATGCCGTTAGTTCTATTTAACCCATAGATAGGGCCCAGTCAGGTGCTACCACGCTAGGTCAGAGTGGACCTGGGAGCAATAACAATGAAGGGGTGCTCCATATTCCCCAAAGCCTCAGCATTACTGGAACCTCACTATCAGACTGTTTAGTGTCATATCTCATTTGGGGATGAGGTCTTACCCCTCTGCAGAGGGGCAGTCAGTGTATTCTACAGCCCCCCCCCCAACCAGCCGACTGGGCAAATATTTATTACGTTCAAACATCTCATCGTATGTGTTAAAATGTCAAAAAAGATTTGTAATTTGCAGCCAAACTATTGAGCAAATCCCCTGCTGGACTATAACTTAGTAGTAAACGGGATCGAACTCTTGTAATTTACTGAGCTTTTTGCTTAAATGTGGCACAAGGCCGCATGAATGGGGCACCCAATGTGACTTGAACTCGCTAGTGAAGGTTTGTTAGTCTAGCTTGTCAACCATTACACCATCCACGGTACCCACAGTAATTTTATTAAGCTTTTTGCTAAGATGTAGCACAAGGCCATATGAATGAGACTCGAATTCGCTCGTGAAGGTTTGCCAGTCTAGCTTGTTAACCATTACACCATCCGCGGTACCCACAGTAATTTTATTAAGCTTTTTGCTAAGATGTAGCACAAGGCCATACGAATGAGACTCGAATTCGCTCGTGAAGGTTTGCCAGTCTAGCTTGTTAACCATTACACCCCCCGAGGCGCCCCGAAATCCAGTTACGTTACGTTTACTTTCGAACTATAACTCCTGAGAAAGGCATGAACCCCCTTATCCCTCCAGCTATGGATTAAATAGTACCACTACTGTTCTTCTACAATGATGGCTTTGACATTAAATAACCTATGAAAGTCGATATTCCATTAAACAAAGAAAGCTTAAATAATAACACTGACCTCCTACAAGGATGACTTTGACATTAAATAACTCCTGAAGGTTGATGTGCCATTAAACAAAGAAAGTAAACCAACCAATAAAGAGTTGAACAGATAAAACATTTAGGATAAATTTTGCTTCTACAAATTCTTATTTGTCAGTGAGTATCATAAACAAGTGGTTTTTTAAATAGAATTTTATAACCCAAAGTTAGTGGTGCGTGTTATACAAAAATAATTATGATTTTGGTATTTTTCTAGTTCATATTTAGATGAAGCACACCCAACCAAGCCGAAACACTACTGCATAGTTTGAAACAAGCTGTCGCAGGTATTGGCCTCGATGTCAATGCACACAAAACAGAACATATGTGCTTTAATCAAACAGGCGACATTTCTACACTAGAAGGAACCTCTCTGAAACTGGTAGACAAATTCACCTACCTAGGAAGCAGTGTCTCATCAACCGAAAAAGACATCGGCACGCGGCTAACGAAGGCATGGATGGCTATCGATAAGCTATCGATCATATGGAAGTCAGACCTGACCGATAAAATGAAACGCAGTTTCTTCCAGGCAGCGGTCGTATTGATACTGCTGTATGGATGCACTACTTGGACGCTAACAAAATGGCTGGAGAAAAAGATAGACGGCAATTGCGGAAGAATGCTGCGAGCAATATTGAACAAATCCTGGCGGCAACACCCCACAAGGCACCAACTATACGGCCACCTGCCTCCCATCACGAAAACTATCCAAGTTAGACGAACCAGACACGCAGGACACTGCTGGAGAAGCAGGGACGAGCTCATAAGTGATGTACTCCAATGGACCCCTACATATGGCCGAGCCAAAGAAGGACGACCAGCTCGAACATACATACAGCAGCTCTGTGAGGATACGGGATGTAGCCCAGAAGACCTGCCAGAGGCGATGAACGATAGGGAGAAGTAGCGAGTGATGGTCAGGGATATCCGTGCTGGCGGCACGACATAATGATGATGATGATGATTAATTCTACATCTTCCTTATTCTATTTTGTTTTTATCAACCCCTCCCCTGGAATTTGGAAGTTAAATCAAGTTAAAGTTATTAATATTAAATATTAGTTCATAGTTTTTTGTTTTATCAAAATTTAAATTTGAGACCAAATTATTGACCAAATCCTGAGTGGCAGTTAAAATGTGATAGATGTCATCTTGTTACAAATCTGTTGATTGGAAAAAAAAAACTTTGCAAAATATTAACATTGTGAAGAAAAGGTAGAAATCTTCATTAAAGACATAACGGTATTATTGTTAGTGAAGAAACGAGAAAATCTAGTGTAAATGAGGTGGCGTCAGTGTATATCAACCAGAAAAGTAAAATCTCTATGCAGAGTTCAAATCCTAGTCAAAACTCTTTTTATTATCTTCATATTAATCTTGTATTTTGAATTTTAAAAAAATGTTTGCTTTTTCTATTCAGTGAAACACAAAAAGTCTTTGCAAATATTCTGGTTAAGATGGATCTAAAATAGACATTTCTGACAATAAATAGAGAGTCAGATATTGAGGTTGGGACATCGATGTAAACAGGCTGAAATAGATACGTACAGAACAATCTGATAGATATACAAATTGAGGGATATCTATATTCATTAGAAACATAGGGAGATATAGAGAGGGGGAGTAAAAAAGAAAGAGGAAAGATATAGAGGGGGAGTAAAAGAGAAAGGGGAAAGATAGAGACGGGGAGTAATAGAGAAAGAGGAAATATATAGAGGGGGGGTAAAAAAGAAAGAGAAAAGATAGAGAGAGTGAGTAAAAGAGAGAGAGGAAAGATATAGACAGGGGTTAAAAGAGAAAGTGGAAAGATATAGAGGGGGAGTAAAAGAGAAAGAGAAAAGATATAGAGAGGGAGTAAAAGAGAGAGTGGAAAGATATAGAGAGGGAGTAAAAGAGAAAGAGAAAAGATATAGAGAGGGAGTAAAAGAGAAAGAGGAAAGATATAGAGAGGTAGTAAAAGAGAAAGAGGAAAGATATAGAAAGGGATGTAAACAGGCTGAAATAGATACGTACAGAACAATCTTATAGATATACAAATTGAGGGATATCTATATTCATTAGAAACATAGGGAGATATAGAGAGGGGGAGTAAAAAAGAAAGAGGAAAGATATAGAGGGGGAGTAAAAGAGAAAGGGGAAAGATAGAGACGGGGAGTAATAGAGAAAGAGGAAATATATAGAGGGGGAGTAAAAAAGAAAGAGAAAAGATAGAGAGAGTGAGTAAAAGAGAGAGAGGAAAGATATAGACAGGGGTTAAAAGAGAAAGTGGAAAGATATAGAGGGGGAGTAAAAGAGAAAGAGAAAAGATATAGAGAGGGAGTAAAAGAGAGAGTGGAAAGATATAGAGAGGGAGTAAAAGAGAAAGAGAAAAGATATAGAGAGGGAGTAAAAGAGAAAGAGGAAAGATATAGAGAGGTAGTAAAAGAGAAAGAGGAAAGATATAGAAAGGGAGTAAAATAGAAAGTGGAAAGATAGAGAGGGGGAGTAAAAGAGAAACGGGAAAGATATAGAGAGGGAGTAAAAGAGAAAGAGGAAAGATATAGAGAGGGAGTAAAAGAGAAAGTGGAAAGATATAGAGAGGGAGTAAAAGAGAAAGAGGAAAGATATAGAGAGGGAGTAAAAGAGAAAGCGGAAAGATAAAGAGAGGGAGTAAAAGAGAAAGAGGAAAGATATAGAGAGGGAGTAAAAGAGAAAGAGGAAAGATAGAGAGAGTGAGTAAAAGAGAAAGAGGAAAGATATAGAGAGGGAGTAAAAGAGAAAGAGGAAAGATATAGAAAGGGAGTAAAATAGAAAGTGGAAAGATAGAGAGGGGGAGTAAAAGAGAAACGGGAAAGATATAGAGAGGGAGTAAAAGAGAAAGAGGAAAGATATAGAGAGGGAGTAAAAGAGAAAGAGGAAAGATATAGAGGGGGAGTGACAGAGAAAGTGGAAAGATATAGAGGGGGAGTAAAAGAGAAAGACGAAAGATAGAGAGAGGGAGTAAAAGAGAAAGTGGAAAGATAGAGAGGGGGAGTAAAAGAGAAAGAGGAAAGATATAGAAAGGGAGTAAAATAGAAAGTGGAAAGATAGAGAGGGGGAGTAAAAGAGAAAGAGGAAAGATATAGAGGGGGAGTAAAAGAGAAAGAGGAAAGATATAGAGAGGGAGTAAAAGAGAAAGAGGAAAGATATAGAGAGTGAGTAAAAGAGAGAGTGGAAAGATATAGAGAGGGAGTAAAAGAGAAAGAGGAAAGATATAGAGAGGGAGTAAAAGACAAAGAGGAAAGATATAGAAAGGGAGTAAAAGAGAAAGAGGAAAGATATAGAGAGGGAGTAAAAGAGAAAGAGGAATGATATAGAGAGGGAGTAAAAGAGAAAGAGGAATGATATAGAGAGGGAGTAAAAGAGAAAGAGGAAAGATATAGAAAGGGAGTAAAAGAGAAAGAGGAAAGATATAGAAAGGGAGTAAAAGAGAAAGAGGAAAGATAGAGTGGGGGAGTAAAAGAGAAAGAGGAAAGATATAGAGAGGGAGTAAAAGAGAAAGAGGAAAGATATAGAGGGGGAGTAAAAGAGAAAGAGGAAAGATATAGAGAGGGAGTAAAAGAGAAAGAAGAAAGATATAGAGAGGGAGTAAAAGAGAAAGTGGAAAGATATAGAGAGGGAGTAAAAGAAAAAGAGGAAAGATAGAGTGGGGGAGTAAAAGAGAAAGAGGAAAGATATAGAGAGGGAGTAAAAGAGAAAGAGGAAAGATATAGAGGGTGAGTAAAAGAGAAAGAGGAAAGATATAGAGAGGGAGTAAAAGAGAAAGAGGAAAGATATAGAGAGGGAGTAAAAGAGAAAGTGGAAAGATATAGAGAGGGAGTAAAAGAGAAAGTGGAAAGATATAGAGAGGGAGTAAAAGAGAGAGTGGAAAGATATCGAGAGGGAGTAAAAGAGAAAGAGGAAAGATATAGAGAGGGAGTAAAAGAGAAAGAGGAAAGATATAGAGAGTGAGTTAAAGAGAAAGAGGAAAGATATAGAGAGGGAGTAAAAGAGAAAGAGGAAAGATATAGAGAGGGAGTAAAAGAGAAAGAGGAAAGATATAGAGAGGGAGTAAAAGAGAAAGAGGAAGGATATACAGAGGGAGTAAAAGAGAAAGAGGAAAGATATAAAGAGGGAGTAAAAGAGAAAGTGGAAAGATATAGAGAGTGAGTAAAAGAGAAAGAGGAAAGATATAGAGAGTGAGTTAAAGAGAAAGAGGAAAGATATAAAGAGGGAGTAAAAGAGAAAGTGGAAAGATATAGAGAGTGAGTTAAAGAGAAAGAGGAAAGATAGAGTGGGGGAGTAAAAGAGAAAGAGGAAAGATATAGAGAGGGAGTAAAAGAGAAAGAGGAAAGATAGAGTGGGGGAGTAAAAGAGAAAGAGGAAAGATATAGAGAGGGAGTAAAAGAGAAAGAGGAAAGATAGAGTGGGGGAGTAAAAGAGAAAGAGGAAAGATATAGAGAGGAAGTAAAAGAGAAAGAGGAAAGATATAGAGAGGGAGTAAAAGAGAAAGAGGAAAGATATAAAGAGGGAGTAAAAGAGAAAGTGGAAAGATATAGAGAGTGAGTAAAAGAGAAAGAGGAAAGATATAGAGGTGGAGTAAAAGAGAAAGAGGAAAGATATAGAGAGGGAGTAAAAGAGAAAGAGGAAAGATATAGAGAGGGAGTAAAAGAGAAAGAGGAAAGATATAGAGAGGGAGTAAAAGAGAAAGAGGAAAGATATAGAGAGTGAGTTAAAGAGAAAGAGGAAAGATAGAGTGGGGGAGTAAAAGAGAAAGAGGAAAGATAGAGTGGGGGAGTAAAAGAGAAAGAGGAAAGATATAGAGAGGGAGTAAAAGAGAAAGAGGAAAGATATAGAGAGGGAGTAAAAGAGAAAGAGGAAAGATATAGAGAGTGAGTTAAAGAGAAAGAGGAAAGATATAGAGAGTGAGTTAAAGAGAAAGAGGAAAGATATAAAGAGGGAGTAAAAGAGAAAGTGGAAAGATATAGACAGGGAGTAAAAGAGAAAGAGGAAAGATATAATGAGGGAGTAAAAGAGAAAGTGGAAAGATATAGAGAGTGAGTTAAAGAGAAAGAGGAAAGATAGAGTGGGGGAGTAAAAGAGAAAGAGGAAAGATATAGAGAGGGAGTAAAAGAGAAAGAGGAAAGATAGAGTGGGGGAGTAAAAGAGAAAGAGGAAAGATATAGAGAGGGAGTAAAAGAGAAAGAGGAAAGATAGAGTGGGGGAGTAAAAGAGAAAGAGGAAAGATATAGAGAGGGAGTAAAAGAGAAAGTGGAAAGATATAGAGAGGGAGTAAAAGAGAAAGAGGAAAGATATAGAGAGTGAGTTAAAGAGAAAGAGGAAAGATATAGAGAGGGAGTAAAAGAGAAAGAGGAAAGATATAGAGAGGGAGTAAAAGAGAAAGAGGAAAGATATAGAGAGGGAGTAAAAGAGAAAGAGGAAGGATATACAGAGGGAGTAAAAGAGAAAGAGGAAAGATATAAAGAGGGAGTAAAAGAGAAAGTGGAAAGATATAGAGAGTGAGTAAAAGAGAAAGAGGAAAGATATAGAGAGTGAGTTAAAGAGAAAGAGGAAAGATATAAAGAGGGAGTAAAAGAGAAAGTGGAAAGATATAGAGAGTGAGTTAAAGAGAAAGAGGAAAGATAGAGTGGGGGAGTAAAAGAGAAAGAGGAAAGATATAGAGAGGGAGTAAAAGAGAAAGAGGAAAGATAGAGTGGGGGAGTAAAAGAGAAAGAGGAAAGATATAGAGAGGGAGTAAAAGAGAAAGAGGAAAGATAGAGTGGGGGAGTAAAAGAGAAAGAGGAAAGATATAGAGAGGAAGTAAAAGAGAAAGAGGAAAGATATAGAGAGGGAGTAAAAGAGAAAGAGGAAAGATATAAAGAGGGAGTAAAAGAGAAAGTGGAAAGATATAGAGAGTGAGTAAAAGAGAAAGAGGAAAGATATAGAGGTGGAGTAAAAGAGAAAGAGGAAAGATATAGAGAGGGAGTAAAAGAGAAAGAGGAAAGATATAGAGAGGGAGTAAAAGAGAAAGAGGAAAGATATAGAGAGGGAGTAAAAGAGAAAGAGGAAAGATATAGAGAGTGAGTTAAAGAGAAAGAGGAAAGATAGAGTGGGGGAGTAAAAGAGAAAGAGGAAAGATAGAGTGGGGGAGTAAAAGAGAAAGAGGAAAGATATAGAGAGTGAGTTAAAGAGAAAGAGGAAAGATAGAGTGGGGGAGTAAAAGAGAAAGAGGAAAGATATAGAGAGGGAGTAAAAGAGAAAGAGGAAAGATAGAGTGGGGGAGTAAAAGAGAAAGAGGAAAGATATAGAGAGGGAGTAAAAGAGAAAGAGGAAAGATAGAGTGGGGGAGTAAAAGAGAAAGAGGAAAGATATAGAGAGGGAGTAAAAGAGAAAGAGGAAAGATATAGAGAGGGAGTAAAAGAGAAAGAGGAAAGATATAAAGAGGGAGTAAAAGAGAAAGTGGAAAGATATAGAGAGTGAGTAAAAGAGAAAGAGGAAAGATATAGAGGGGGAGTAAAAGAGAAAGAGGAAAGATATAGAGAGGGAGTAAAAGAGAAAGAGGAAAGATATAGAGAGTGAGTTAAAGAGAAAGAGGAAAGATAGAGTGGGGGAGTAAAAGAGAAAGAGGAAAGATAGAGTGGGGGAGTAAAAGAGAAAGAGGAAAGATATAGAGAGGGAGTAAAAGAGAAAGAGGAAAGATATAGAGAGGGAGTAAAAGAGAAAAAGGAAAGATATAGAGAGGGAGTAAAAGAGAAAGAGGAAAGATATAGAGAGTGAGTTAAAGAGAAATAGGAAAGATATAGAGAGGGAGTAAAAGAGAAAGAGGAAAGATAGAGTGGGGGAGTAAAAGAGAAAGAGGAAAGATATAGATAGGGAGTAAAAGAGAAAGAGGAAAGATATAGAGAGGGAGTAAAATAGAAAGAGGAAAGATAGAGTGGGGGAGTAAAAGAGAAAGAGGAAAGATATAGAGAGGGAGTAAAAGAGAAAGAGGAAAGATATAAAGAGGGAGTAAAAGAGAAAGTGGAAAAATATAGACAGTGAGTAAAAGAGAAAGAGGAAAGATATAGAGGGGGAGTAAAAGAGAAAGAGGAAAGATATAGAGAGGGAGTAAAAGAGAAAGAGGAAAGATATAAAGAGGGAGTAAAAGAGAAAGTGGAAAGATATAGAGAGTGAGTAAAAGAGAAAGAGGAAAGATATAGAGGGGGAGTAAAAGAGAAAGAGGAAAGATATAGAGAGGGAGTAAAAGAGAAAGAGGAAAGATATAAACAGGGAGTAAAAGAGAAAGTGGAAAGATATAGAGAGTGAGTAAAAGTGAAAGAGGAAAGATATAGAGGGGGAGTAAAAGAGAAAGAGGAAAGATATAGAGAGGGAGTAAAAGAGAAAGAGGAAAGATAGAGTGGGGGAGTAAAAGAGAAAGAGGAAAGTTAGAGTGGGGGAGTAAAAGAGAAAGAGGAAAGATATAGAGAGGGAGTAAAAGAGAAAGAGGAAAGATATAAAGAGGGAGTAAAAGAGAAAGTGGAAAGATATAGAGAGTGAGTAAAAGAGAAAGAGGAAAGATATAGAGGGGGAGTAAAAGAGAAAGAGGAAAGATATAGAGAGGGAGTAAAAGAGAAAGAGGAAAGATATAAAGAGGGAGTAAAAGAGAAAGTGGAAAGATATAGAGAGTGAGTAAAAGAGAAAGAGGAAAGATATAGAGGGGGAGTAAAAGAGAAAGAGGAAAGATATAGAGAGGGAGTAAAAGAGAAAGAGGAAAGATATAAAGAGGGAGTAAAAGAGAAAGTGGAAAGATATAGAGAGTGAGTAAAAGAGAAGGAGGAAAGATATAGAGGGGGAGTAAAAGAGAAAGTGGAAAGATATAGAGAGGGAGTAAAAGAGAAAGAGGAAAGATAGAGTGGGGGAGTAAAAAAGAAAGAGGAAAGATATAGAGAGGGTGTAAAAGAGAAAGAGGAAAGATATAGAGAGAGAGTTAAAGAGAAAGAGGAAAGATAGAGTGGTGGAGTAAAAGAGAAAGAGGAAAGATAGAGTGGGGGAGTAAAAGAGAAAGAGGAAAGATATAGAGAGGGAGTAAAAGAGAAAAAGGAAAGATATAGAGAGTGAGTTAAAGAGAAAGAGGAAAGATAGAGTGGGGGAGTAAAAGAGAAAGAGGAAAGATATAGAGAGGGAGTAAAAGAGAAAGAGGAAAGATATAAAGAGGGAGTAAAAGAGAAAGTGGAAAGATATAGAGAGTGATTAAAAGAGAAAGAGGAAAGATTTAGAGAGGGAGTAAAAGAGAAAGAGGAAAGATAGAGTGGGGGAGTAAAAGAGAAAGTGGAAAGATATAGAGAGTGAGTAAAATAGAAAGAGGAAAGATAGAGTGGGGGAATTAGAGAGAAAGAGGAAAGATAGAGTGGGGGAGTAAAAGAGAAAGAGGAAAGATATAGAGAGGGAGTAAAAGAGAAAGAGGAAAGATAGAGTGGGGGAGTAAAAGAGAAAGAGGAAAGATATAGAGAGGGAGTAAAAGAGAAAGAGGAAAGATAGAGTGGGGGAGTAAAAGAGAAAGAGGAAAGATATAGAGAGGGAGTAAAAGAGAAAGAGGAAAGATATAAAGAGGGAGTAAAAGAGAAAGAGGAAAGATAGAGTGGGGGAGTAAAAGAGAAAGTGGAAAGATATAGAGAGGGAGTAAAAGAGAAAGAGGAAAGATAGAGTGGGGGAGTAAAAGAGAAAGAGGAAAGATAGAGTGGGGGAGTAAAAGAGAAAGAGGAAAGATATAGAGAGGGAGTAAAAGAGAAAGTGGAAAGATATAGAGAGTGAGTAAAATAGAAAGAGGAAAGATAGAGTGGGGGAGTAAAAGAGAAAGAGGAAAGATATAGAGAGGGAGTAAAAGAGAAAGAGGAAAGATATAAAGAGGGAGTAAAAGAGAAAGTGGAAAGATATAGAGAGTGAGTAAAAGAGAAAGAGGAAAGATATAGAGGGGGAGTAAAAGAGAAAAAGGAAAGATATAGAGAGGGAGTAAAAGAGAAAGAGGAAAGATATAAAGAGGGAGTAAAAGAGAATGTGGAAAGATATAGAGAGTGAGTAAAAGAGAAAGAGGAAAGATATAGAGGGGGAGTAAAAGAGAAAAAGGAAAGATATAGAGAGGGAGTAAAAGAGAAAGAGGAAAGATATAAAGAGGGAGTAAAAGAAAAAGTGGAAAGATATAGAGAGTGAGTAAAAGAGAAAGAGGAAAGATATAGAGGGGGAGTAAAAGAGAAAGAGGAAAGATATAGAGAGGGAGTAAAAGAGAAAGAGGAAAGATATAGAGAGTGAGTTAAAGAGAAAGAGGAATGATAGAGTGGGGGAGTAAAAGAGAAAGAGGAAAGATAGAGTGGGGGAGTAAAAGAGAAAGAGGAAAGATATAGAGAGGGAGTAAAAGAGAAAGAGGAAAGATATAGAGAGTGAGTTAAAGAGAAAGAGGAAAGATAGAGTGGGGGAGTAAAAGAGAAAGAGGAAAGATAGAGTGGGGGAGTAAAAGAGAAAGAGGAAAGATATAGAGAGGGAGTAAAAGAGAAAGAGGAAAGATATAGAGAGGGAGTAAAAGAGAAAGAGGAAAGATATAGAGAGGGATTAAAAGAGAAAGAGGAAAGATATAGAGAGTGAGTTAAAGAGAAAGAGGAAAGATATAGAGAGGGAGTAAAAGAGAAAGAGGAAAGATAGAGTGGGGGAGTAAAAGAGAAAGAGGAAAGATATAGAGAGGGAGTAAAAGAGAAAGAGGAAAGATATAGAGAGGGAGTAAAAGAGAAAGAGGAGAGATATAGAGAGGGAGTAAAAGAGAAACAGGAAAGATAGAGTGGGGGAGTAAAAGAGAAAGAGGAAAGATATAGAGAGGGAGTAAAAGAGAAAGAGGAAAGATATAGAGAGTGAGTAAAATAGTAAGAGGAAAGATAGAGTGGGGGAGTAAAAGAGAAAGAGGAAAGATATAGAGAGGGAGTAAAAGAGAAAGAGGAAAGATATAGAGAGGGAGTAAAAGAGAAAGAGGAAAGATATAAAGAGGGAGTAAAAGAGAAAGTAGAAAGATATAGAGAGTGAGTAAAAGAGAAAGAGGAAAGATAGAGTGGGGGAGTAAAAGAGAAAGAGGAAAGATATAGAGAGGGAGTAAAAGAGAAAGAGGAAAGATATACAGAGGGAGTAAAAGAGAAAGAGGAAAGATATAAAGAGGGAGTAAAAGAGAAAGTGGAAAGATATAGAGAGTGAGTAAAAGAGAAAGAGGAAAGATAGAGTGGGGGAGTAAAAGAGAAAGAGGAAAGATATAGAGAGGGAGTAAAAGAGAAAGAGGAAAGATAGAGTGGGGGATTAAAAGAGAAAGAGGAAAGATATAGAGAGGGAGTAAAAGAGAAAGAGGAAAGATATAGAGAGTGAGTAAAATAGAAAGAGGAAAGATAGAGTGGGGGAGTAAAAGAGAAAGAGGAAAGATATAGAGAGGGAGTAAAAGAGAAAGTGGAAAGATATAGAGAGGGAGTAAATGAGAAAGTGGAAAGATATAGAGAGGGAGTAAAAGAGAAAGAGGAAAGATATAGAGAGGGAGTAAAAGAGAAAGAGGAAAGATATAGAGAGGGAGTAAAAGAGAAAGTGGAAAGATATAGAGAGGGAGTAAAAGAGAAAGAGGAAAGATATAAAGAGGGAGTAAAAGAGAAAGAGGAAAGATATAGAGAGGGAGTAAAAGAGAAAGAGGAAAGATATAAAGAGGGAGTAAAAGAGAAAGAGGAAAGATATAGAGAGGGAGTAAAAGAGAAAGAGGAAAGATATAGAGAGGGAGTAAAAGAGAAAGAGGAAAGATATAGAGAGGGAGTAAAAGAGAAAGAGGAAAGATATAGAGAGTGAGTAAAAGAGAAAGAGGAAAGATATAGAGGGGGAGTAAAAGAGAAAGAGGAAAGATATAGAGAGGGAATAAAGGAGAAAGAGGAAAGATATAAAGAGGGAGTAAAAGAGAAAGTGGAAAGATATAGAGAGTGAGTAAAAGAGAAAGAGGAAAGATATAGAGGGGGAGTAAAAGAGAAAGAGGAAAGATATAGAGAGGGAGTAAAAGAGAAAGAGGAAAGATATAAAGAGGGAGTAAAAGAGAAAGTGGAAAGATATAGAGAGTGAGTAAAAGAGAAAGAGGAAAGATATAGAGGGGGAGTAAAAGAGAAAGAGGAAAGATATAGAGAGGGAGTAAAAGAGAAAGAGGAAAGATATAGAGAGTGAGTTAAAGAGAAAGAGGAAAGATAGAGTGGGGGAGTAAAAGAGAAAGAGGAAAGATATAGAGGGGGAGTAAAAGAGAAAGAGGAAAGATATAGAGAGGGAGTAAAAGAGAAAGAGGAAAGATATAGAGAGTGAGTTAAAGAGAAAGAGGAAAGATAGAGTGGGGGAGTAAAAGAGAAAGAGGAAAGATAGAGTGGGGGAGTAAAAGAGAAAGAGGAAAGATATAGAGAGGGAGTAAAAGAGAAAGAGGAAAGATATAGAGAGGGAGTAAAAGAGAAAGAGGAAAGATATAGAGAGTGAGTAAAAGAGAAAGAGGAAAGATAGAGAGAGGGAGTAAAAGAGAAAGAGGAAAGATATAGTTTGTGTACGAAAGGATTAGTGGAGGGGAAAAGATAATTGAGAACTGAACACATTAAGGTAGACTCTTTTTCTTTCTTTCTTTCTCTCTCTCTCTCTCTCTCTCTCTATCTATCTCTTTCTCTCTCTCACTCTTTTTCTCTCTCACTGTGTGTTCCCGTAACCGAGCAGTAGTTTTAGTGTGTCTTGTGCAGGAATGATATGGCGGGGCCCATCCTTCTCCACGTCTATAACTAGTTTGAATGTAGAGTTTCCTTCTCCTAGACTGGTTACTATACTAAGGTTTAAGGTTACTTTTTTCTCATAGCTAAAACGAGAATAGTTAGATTCGTATCTTTCCCAAAGATATTAGCACTATTTGAAATGAAAAGTCTGTGATAGATTGGTAGATATTTAAAGTCTTTTGCCGATAAAGTATTAATATTTTTAAGTTAAAAAATTATCCTTTGAGCTCAGTCTCGACTAACTTCTGTAAAAGCTAGGTTCATATTTTAGTTTTGTTGTTGGTGGTTCGTTTAACGTACAATAGAATTTTTAAAACAATTCGCCAAGAAGAAAACTCCAATAGAAAACCTACATGTTCAACAAACTTATTAACATCATCCTATCTGCTGCTGAACCATACGGGAAAAACAATTTGTTATATGAATGTAACCAATATTTCAAGTATTTTTCAGGCCAGGAAATGTTTCCATACAATATCTTCGCAGAGAAATAGAAAAAAAAACGTAATGGCTGAAGCCCTGGACAAAACCATTATAGAAAGCGAATTCGAACTCCAGTCCCTTTCGGATAA
>OY757908.1:130041373-130196373 GCA_963585895.1 Sepioteuthis lessoniana | reverse complement strand
TACAATCGTCACTTTCATGTTCCATAGTTTTTTCAATTCTCTAGCAAGGTCGAGGTACTTATCCTTCTTTTCACTTTCTTTCAGTTTTATTCTGTGGTCAACCGGGACAGCAAAGTCCACAATTTTGCAAATTCTATGTTTTTCTTTGTTTTTGTTTTTTTTTGTTGTTTTTTTTGTTTGATTGGGGTTTTTTGTGGGGGCGAGGGGTGATTACTATTAGGTCTGGTCTTCTGGCCTCATATCACGAAAACTATTCAAATTAGATGAACCAGACATGCAGGACCCTGCTGGAGAAGCAGGGACGAACTCATAAGAGATGTACTCTTATGGAACCCCACACATGGCCGTGCAAAAGCAGGACGACCAGCACGAACATACATTCAGCAGCTGTGTGAGGATACGGGATGTTGTCCTGAGGACCTGCCTAGAGCGATGAACGATAGGGAGGAGTGGCGAGAGAGGGTCAGGGATATCCGTGCTACCAGCGTGACATGATGATGATGATGATATATATATATATATATATATATATATATATAACTCTAGATTTCTGAATAGATACTTTGTAGATACCATTTTAGATAAGCAGGTTTGGTTTTATGGCACATCAGCCATTGTAGGTTATTAATACCAAATCCATTCTTATAGATTTAAACAGTTCTATTTCAAACAATTCAATTTAGTATAAGTATAGATTTTTATTTACATACAGTTACAGGTCAAAACTGTTCTATTTCAAATAATTCAGTTTAGCATAAGAACACAGTTTTGATTTTATATTAAACTACTCGGTTTAGCATAAGTACACAGTTTAGTTCTATTTGACCCATAGATAGGACCCTATCAGGTGTTACCACTCCCGGCCAGAGTGAACCTCAACACCAGATTTTTAGTGACACTCATTGGAGGGTTCTTACCCACCTCTGCAGAGATACAGTCAGTGTATTCTACAACCCCATCCGACTGGGCAAACTTTGTGGGAAGTCGGCTAAATACTTATATATATATATATAATATATATATATATAGTGTAATTAGATGGAAACTCAAACCTGGTTAAGTTGTCATCATAAATTTATTTCGGCGGAAAATATTACTCTACTCTCCTCCGTCTCGTCAGATGACTTCCATCTAATTACACTATACACGCTCTGAATGTGAATTTTGTTATATACCTGCAAAGGAATAAGTGATGTAACAAAAGCCATTCATGAAGCACTCACATAGATTTATATGATATTCCTCATATATTCTATACAAGAAGAATCCACACCCAATGTCTTCGGACGCTGACTGGGTATTATATATATATATATATATATATTTATCATCGTCAGGTCGCGCTGACAACCCGGAGTTCCCTGACTCTCTCCTGGCATCCATTCCTAACATCCATTCTCCTGATAGGTCTTCTAGACTACATCTAGTGTCCGCAGAAATTGATGTATGTCAGTCTTTGCTAGTTGGACAACACTGGCACATCCATAAATAAGGGTCCATAAGAGAACGTCACTTATGAGTTCGTCCTCACTTCTCCAGCAGTGTATGTCTTGTTTGTCTTATTTGAATGGTCTCTGTGATGGGTGGCAGGTGGCCATACAGCTGCTGTTTGGAAGGGTGTCGTTTCCAGTATTTGATTAAGACAGTGCGCACCATTCTAATGTAGTTTTAGTCTAGCTTTTTCTCAATGCATTTTGTTTGCGTCCATGTGGTGCATTCATATAGTAGTATCGACACAGCTATAGTCAGGAAAATCCCATTTTATTTTATCGATTAGATCAAGCACCCATATGACCGATAACCTAGCACTTCTCGCATATATCCCACCCTAAGAAGTCTTACGGCATAGCCTGGAGCAAGCTTTGTCCTCACGGTAAATGCAAATAAAAGCCCATTTGTTTTAAATAAAAAGACACCTCGGTAGCAATATCTCATCTACTGAAAGTAATGGTAACATACTCTTAGTGATTATCAGGTTATATATATATATATATAATGAACTGTCCCGTTGATTTTGACTGTCCCGTGGAGTCTTCGCCAGTTCTAAAGTTTATATCCCACCAGCCATTTCCATAAAAGTCGGCAGAGATTCTATGTAGGAGAGTTGGCCCTGTGCCCGGACCCACCTTAAAAAAGGCCTTGTGCCACACTCGCCCACTTGGTAGGACGGAGGACAAGTACCGTTGGTACATAATGTAGGTGGTATGATAGATTGAGTTTTCGCCTTCTTCCTCAATATTCTGAGTTATTCCAGTCTATGGGTGAAATCGATCTGTTTTACCAAATGATTAATATTAAATTAGATTACTCGGATTCGATAGGAATACTTGAAACTATTTAATTGCATGCAAATAAGAATATAACCGTTAGATAGCAATAGTTGCGCAAACAAATGAGCTCTGGCTCGTATAGTATTGTTATCAATAAACTATTATTTTACAAATGATATATATATATAAACACGATTTGGTATTAAATAACCTGCAAGGGTTGATATGCCATAAAACACAAACAACCAACCAATACCCTGGGATGCTGGATATGTCTTTGGCCAAACTTCTTGATGGCTTTGTGGTAATTTACTAAGCTTTTTGCTTAGATGTGGCACAAGGCCATATGAAAGGGGCACCCAATGAGACTCGAACTCACTCGTGTAGGTTTGCTAGTCAAGCTTGCCAACCATCACATCACCTGAGGCGCCCTTCTTGATGGCTTTGAGGTAATTTCCTCCCCAACCATTGCAAATTGAAGCAACATAGTCGAATGTATCAACTGGTATACTTAAAGAGGGCCTCGGTTGGTATGATGGTTAGCACGTTAGACTTGTAAACCTTCACGAGTGAGTTTGAATCTCATTTGGTGCCCTATTCATACGGCCTTGTGCCACATCTGAGCAAAACGCTTAATAAATTACAATAGGCAATGTTTCTTGTTTGGTAGTCGTTGTTTTACCGTGTGTGAGTGTGTGTGTGGTGTGTGTATGTACGTATGTATGTGTGTGGTGTGTGTGTGTGTGGTGTGTATGTGTATGTGTGTGTTTGAAGCAGCTAGAATGAGGAAAATGACGAATAACACAAGTCAAAATTATTAGTAGTTATGATTGATAGAGTTTTATCTTAAAATAAATCATATACATACATATAATACCCGCATACACCCCTATACAATATATATATATATATATATGTTTGTGTGCGTGTACGCACCCACGTGAGTGTGTGTGTTATTTATTTTTATATGAAGCTCTATCAATCATTATTAATAAGGTTGATAGGTGTTATCCTTCATCTTCATCTGTTTTATATTGCAATTTGGTCAGACTCTTGTTGCTGAACTGATGTAGTTGCTGCTACATAGAAACAGGCTTCCCCGACACAAAAAGAGACGTGAGTTCAAACCTCAAAGGGACATTCTTCGTCTTCTTCATTCTTGTTTACGATCCTGTCACCGAAGTGACGACTCGAATAAGTTGCGACGAAAAGGAACCGTCATCAGAAAGACAAACGACAATAATAGCAAAAATTACTCAAAATAATGATAATACACGCACACACACACAAACAAATATATATATATATGCAAGTTTGTTTTTTTTTGTTTGGTTGAACTTAGGCCTTTCAATTTTCCATAAGTTTCCTCCGGCAAATTTTTGTCAGACACCCACTTTTTCTGTCACATAAATTCTCTGAAGTATGCAGTCTTGTGGCTTTGATGGCAGCTCGTACAACAAAGTAGTCCGATGACTCAAAGTAGTCCGGTATCTCAAAATGACGTATAACGAAGCTTTTCTATAACATGCATGAACACATATATACACACACACATACACACACTTACTCACAGACACATATACACGCACATACACACATACAAACACATACACGCATATACACACATGTACACACACTTACCCACAGACACTTATACACACATATATACACAAACAAAGACATACATGCATATAGACAGACATACATACACACATATACACACTTTCACACAGACACTGATATACTCATATATACACATACACACACATACACTCCCTTACACACAGACACTTATACATACATGCACACATACAAAAACGTACACGCATATACACACATACGCACACACACACATACACGCACTTACACACATACAAACATGTACACACATACACACACTGACACACATACACACATACACACACGCATATACACAGACATACACACACATACACGCATATACATACACGTACACACATACATAAAACACGTGTGCACACATACACATGCACACACACACACACACACACATATATATATATATATGAGGCGCACTCAGCGGTACGGTTATTGTCGTAGAAAATTGGTATCGGTCATCAGAGTTCAAACCCTAGACGAAGCTGTTCGCGTTTTATTTCACGCTAATGCTCTAGAGAAAGACATGAATCAATTTATTCCCTCCCAACTAAGGGAGAACATAAGGGCAGTTTGGATTCTTTAGACTTAATAAGGCAACCAGTCTAAGAGAAGGAAAGCTCTGAAATCATACCAAGTTTACTCCACTTAAAAATTGACCTTCTGTCATACTCTGCCAATTGCAAAATCGTTGGGCAAATACACTTACATCCACACACACACACACACACACATATATATATATACTTATGATATACTTGTAAGCATACTGTACATACGTGGTGCCTTCAATAAGGTTCCAGACTTTTTTTGTACAGGCATCTAAAATTGTTGTAGAGTCTTGAAAATTCAGTATGTTATTGCTATACATCTTATGAGATGACTGATTATGATTTCAGCTTCAAATCAACAGCTACAGCAGCAATTGGAATACACCCTACTAAAGCCTGATTGTCACAGCTGGTGAATTTCAAAAATGCAATCTGACACTTTCGAAGAACGATATGCAATAAAATTGTCTTTTAAAATTGGAAAAAAATGACACAGAAACGTATGGAATGCTTCAAACTGCCTTTGGGGCATCTTCCATGAGCCGAACATCAGTTTTTGAGTGGCATAAGAGATTCAAGGAAGGCAGGGAGTCTGTGGGGGATGATGAGAGGTGAGGGAGGAGTAAGTCAATACACCAAAGTTGATTGGCCGAAGGGTTAGGGTTAGGGTTACTAAGGTTTTAGGGGGATTCAGGAAGAGATTCCTAGGGAAGAGGCCAGCACTCTTCAAATCGGGTCAGTGGCCTTTCCACGAGGACGATGCACCAGTCCATAACTCCATCCTTGTCACAGACTATTTGAGCAAGATGGGCATCAAGACAGTTCCCCACCCTCCCTATAGTCCAGACCCTGCTCCCTGTGACTTTTGGTTATTCCCTAAGCTCAGAGGCTATCGTTATAATGTTGCATACTCATCTGCTGATTCATGCAGAAATATACATATATATACTGGATACATACCGATTCAATGATAACAGACACAGTAATAAACGACGCACGCAGTAACAATCAAGATGCAGGAAGGAAGACGCAAGAAGACTTCTTTACCAACATATTTTACCTCTCACTTTATTTGTAAGGTTTGAAAAGGGTTACTCAAGGTTTGCATGTGAGAGGGTGCTGGAGACCGAACATAAACTTCATATTTCGACCCCACTACTTATGACCGTCACGTTGTGTCTTTCTTCTTCTCTTAGATGCTCAATCAGAGGTCTTGGGGTCCACTGCTGGATGCTGGCTTTCTTTACTGCATCTTATCAGCATCTTCTCTGTACCCCAAACTCCATCGGGGCTTTCCGAGGACCCCCTCGGTCGGGTGTGGCTTTCCCTACCACATCTGGTCTCTAGGTATCTGGAATTCTGCTGGCAACTCCTTTGGCAACCAACTCAACTCAATTATATAATAATTCAACGTCCACACGATCGCCCACTGGATCTTTGAAATCGAATGTTTAATCGTCATCAAGCGGAAATAACTGTCATGGAGTTCAGAGGTTACTCTCTTCCGGTGCATCACTGTAGTGGCACAATGGAACCTTCACCTTGTCCCATATCATAAGCCTTAATCCGCCCACGCGATCTCTTTCGATTACTGGGCATTGGAATGTGTCACTTCCTTCCGGTGTATCACCTTGGAATAGCATTTTTGGGCCGGGTCGAAGGTCAAAATATAACAATAAGACAAATGAGGAGATGAAAGAGGCTGTGATGAAGGTCATTGACACACTCACACAAGAGGACTTCCATGGGGCCTTCCAGAAGTTGTTGGAACGGTACAACAAGTGCATTGCAGCCGGAGGAGATTACTTCGAAGGGGAGTAGAGTTTCATACGTGTACTCTCAATAAAAGTGCCCATACGAAAAAAGTCTGGAAACCTATTTAACGATCCTCGAATATATATATATATATATATATATATATTGGAACATTCTATATGAATATCAATTATTACTAAATCTCGTACTAGGTCAGATGCAGGAAATAAAAAATCAGCATTTGAAATCGTAGTTAGATATGGATTCGGACAATGACCCCCCCCCCCAAAGAGCCCGTGGGAAATAAGACAAAGCATCCGTCACCGAGGAAGAAGAGAAAAAGAAAAGAATATCGTGATTCGGTAAAAGAAAGAAGTGGGTTGGACATTGGTGTAAAAACAATTAGATAATCAAAGTCTGGCAAAACCTGTCATGTTTGACGTCATAAAACATCGTGATCACGTGACACAAGAAAAACATTATGATACATTATAATACATACACTTACAGACAGTGAACCCAACACACTAAGAAGATCTTCCTTCAAAATGTCTTTTTTTTTTCAATCTTTATAAACAAATACACTCGCGCACACACGATCACGCTTATAAGTGTGTGTATGTGTGTGTGCGCGCACGCGCGTGTGTGTGTGTGTGTTATCATATCTGAAAAAAAGCCTGTAGATACAAAATATCCTATTTACCAACCCCTCCACTCGGGCAGGATATGACACAAGGTCAATTTTTTTAAGCAGAGTTTAACAGGTTTGAATTCAGAGTTTTCCTTCTCCTAGCCTAGTTGCCTCACCAAGGCTGAAGAATCCAGTTTGTCCTACTATTTACCGATAGCTGGAGGGAGAATAATTGGATTCATACCTTTCCCAAGGGTATTAGTGCTATGTGAAATGCAATCAGTTTCGTCCAGGATTTGAACTCGTGTCGCCGTGTCCATTTCCTATGACGATAACCATTACACCACGGATACAAAATATAAACGTATATTTCAACATAGTCTCATTTTCAGTCCCCTGAATTCTGAGATTAATATTTATCATTCAGTGGAGGTTTCTGTGGAAAATTCACATAATTCGCAAGATTTTTTCTAAAGTCACCCTAGTATATATATATATATATATATAAATTCAGATAGTGTAGACAAAGTGAAAACAGAAATCAGTAACTGTGACCTAAGTATATATATATATATATATATATATATATATATATATATATATATATATATATATATATATATATATATTTGGGTCATATATATATATATATATATATGGAGAAATGATAGATTTTAGTAAATCTGACAAAATAATAAAAATAAGTTGAAAAGTGGGTAAACCAAAAACTGACAACGGATTCAGCACTGATACTTTTTCTTTATTTAAAGAGATTTTTCTTTAGAATGAAAATGGGTTTTTCTAAAGTTCAGCAATTGAGGAAATAGATAAAATAAAGATGAAAATATAAAAAGAGAAGGGTCAAAAGAAAAGAGACAGAAAAGAAAAGAAAGGGATATATATATATATATATATATATATATATATATATATATATATATATATATATAGGTTAGGGGTTATTGGTTTCGACTATGACACCTTCAAGCGTATCAAGTTTCATCAAAGATTTCACCAACAGAGATCGAACATCCCCTAAAAAGCCTAAAATTTTTCATATTAAACGTTAGAAAAAAAGCTCTTTAACACACATCAAATAAACAAATAAGAAAAACAATCCGACAGATGTTTTAAAACATCCATTGTTGTTCTACTAACACTTGTTTCACCATCTTAAAGTTCTGATGAAGGTTTACTAAAACTGAAACGTTTTGACGTTGACTTTCCTTTATAATAAATTAATCTATAAATAAACTTTTGGATTACTTTGTTTTTCTATTTTCCTCACAGTCAGATTCATTTCCATTATTTACTTCCACACACACACACATATATATATATATATACGAAAGTCGTCAGAAAAATTCATTGGTAGACCAAAAATCTCTCATGGAAGGTGAAAGAACAACGCTTATTTTTCAACATAGTCCTCCTTGCGGTACACTTCTTCCATCGGTGTTGCAGTACTTGGATCCAATTGGTCAAAAATTTATCAACAGCAAATATGATGTCATCATATAAATTTTTCAGCTCTCCCTCGTACATATATATATATAAACGCACATAAATATAAATATATATGTGTGTGTGTATATATATATATATACACACACATATAGATATATATATATTTATATGTGTGTGTATATATAAATATATATACACACACATACAAATATATATATATATATATATATATATATATATATATATATTTGACACCTCACGTGGTGTAATGATCCACAGGCAAGATAAGAAGACGTGTGTTAGCTGATGCCCTATATATATAAATTTATCAATCCCTCCACACGAGTGACACAAGTCTAACTGGTTCGAAATCATTTTCCTTCTCCTAGACTGGTTGCTATACCAAGGCTAAAGAGCCTAGTCTGCCCTACTATTTACTCATAACTGTTGGGAAGATAGTTGCATTCATACCGTTCGCAAGTGTATTGACGCTATGTGAAATGCAAATAAATTCATCCTGGATTCGAACTCTGGTCACCATTTCCTACAACATTCATTACACCACGTGAAACCCCCCCCCTATATATATATTATATATATATATAATCATTTACGTAATAAATATTAACTAAGTTGAGTTAAGATTTACTACAAGTCTAGAATTATGGGCACCCATTGAAAATCGAACTTACTAATAGAATCTGTCTGTGAATCGACCTACCTAATTGTTACATTATAGCTTCTGCCCTGCCGGTTAAGGCCGTAAAATACACCGACTGCGCTTCTGCAGTGGGGTAAGACCCGCCCCTCAAACGAATGTACTGTATAGGACTCTAAACAATCTGATGGTAAGGTTTAAGTAATGCTGGGGCTTTGGGAATGCGTAGCTCCGCTTCATTGCCATCGCTCCCAGGTTCACTCTGGCCTGGAGTGGTAGCACCTGATAGGGTATTATCTATGGGTCAAATAGAACTAAAATGCGTACTTATGCTAAACGGAATTACTTGAAATAGAACTGTTTTGATATTTAAACTGCGTACTAATGCTAAACTGAATTGTTGGAAACGGAACTGCTTTTGCATGTAAAATTGAATTGTTAGAAATAGAACTGTTTATTTGTATAAAAATTGATTTGGCTTTAAATAACGGTTGATATGCCATAAAAAGGTTGATATGCCATAAAACCCAAACAAACAAACAAATCAGATATAAATATAAACAGCATTTGACTTTAAATAACCCAGAAGTGTTGATAGGACATAAAACACTAACTAACCAACCATCTTTATAGCTTACATAATTAGATCTTAATACAAAAATATATTTTAGATCAAAATAACTGTGTCAGGTCATAGATTTATTGATCCACAGTCATATATATATATATATATATATATATATATATATATATATATATATATATATAAGCATGTGTGTGTATACCCGTTAATTCTTTCGCTATACTGATGTACGCAGTAACATATATTATGGCTTGACTTTTCAGCTTTCAACCTGTACGATGAGAACGGCAGAGACAAGATGGATGGCTTCTAACAGCAAGAAATGGGCCAAGTGGGTAAGAGACACTTCATCCCTTTGGTTAGACAGATAGGCAGATACACAGATCGACAGATAGGTTAATAGTGTGAAGCCTTCTTTTACGGAAGACGCGGGCCGGTCGACAGTCAGTCTTGAATTCACGTCAATCACAACCTTTGTAGGTTGGAGGTGAAAGTCCCAACGACAGCTGCGTGCGTTTAGACGCGTCGAAGGTTTTTGTTTTGTTTTTTTTTTTTGCAAAGGGAACATAAAATTTGAGATTTGGGGGTGAAAAAAAGTTTTTGTTAGTTATTTCAACTCGCCCAGAAGAAGAAAATTAAATAAAAGTCACTTTGATAGACTAGGCTTTCTATGCCAAATTACACATACTACTAAAAGCCTATAGCCCCTGACCGGCGGATGACTTTCCCAACAACCGCTAGGAGTAGACACTTTAGTAACCATAGCAACACTTCCGGATACTTTTTTTAAAGCGCTAATTTAACCTTCTTTCTCGCCCTGCCAGAGGGGCTTAGAATATGTCGGCTGTAGAAGAGTAACACTTCTCCTAAAAGAGGTGTCCTGGGTATGACACTAAACTGCATCTGGTATGAGGCTACGGTTCTGGAGATCAAGGAAGTACTTCAATTTGATAAAATATCTTATTATGTTAAAATATAAATACTTGCACCCGGCGGTGAGCACATATGTCTACTAGTTTTCTTAAAAATACTTCTCCTATTTGTGCCATGACCTTCATCAGTATTGGGTCGCACCACACATCATTTTGACATTAGAATATAGGAACATATTATTTTAGGATCTAAACCAGTTGTTCTCAGCCGAGGTCCATATAGTTCCTGTGAGTCCATATAAGATTGTTAGGGTCCTCGCAAGGTAAATATCAAATTATGGAGTCCATGATAGTATTTTAGAAGTCAATGAAAGAAATGTTTCTCTAAATGTATCTATATTTGTATGTTTCTGCTTTGCCTTCATCTTACTTTGTTGAATCTGGTTTTAGCCGGGTCTCTTACTTACGATGAAAAGCTTGTAATTGACCCAACATTATACAAAGACATGATCTTCGATTATCACGGACAATGTTGGAACTGACTATTCCAAAACAAGGAGAACGGCATCAACCACAAGGTTTGCATTGAATAAAGCAGTATATTTATTTCATAAATATTTCCTTAAAGCCCAGTCGGTTAGGGCAGCAGAATACACCGACTGCATCTCAGCAAACCCAACCAACTAACGAGTGTCCTGTTTATGACATCTTCATATATATATATATATATATATATATATATATATATATATATCAAATATGATTTGTAAACACATTTCGTTGATACGCACAGTTAATTGGTTTCAAGTATTGCCATAAAACAGTCAGAATTTAACATCAGTCATTTGTTTGCACACCGTTTGTTCTATTTGACCCATAGGTTGGACCCTATCATGTGCTACCACTCCAGGTCAGAGTTTACTTCACATTCCCCAGATCTCCAAGGCCGGAGCCTCTTCATCAGATGGTTTAATGTCATATCCAAGATACCCATTCGGAGCCGGGGGTCTTACCCAACTGCAGAGGTGTGGTTGGTGTACTCTTACAGCCCCCAACTCATAGATTGGATCGAAACAGGTACTACCAATCTGGGTCAGAGTGGACCTGGGAGTAATGACATTCCACAAATCTCCAGGACAGGAGTCTCACCATCACATTCAATTTAGTGTCATACTCAGGACACTTGTGGGGGAGGAGTCTCACCCTCCTGCAGAGGTGCTCTCGGCACATTCTACAGCCCCAGGCGACTAGGAGGAATTTAAAGTTGGAAAATTATCAAATATTCATGTTTAATAATTAGACTTTATTCCTTTGCATAAATTAAGATTCTTATCCAAAAATCTTCGTTCCAATGATTCACTATGATTCATAATACGGTGTTGATAAAAGCTAATTGCACGGGAGGAAAAGAATGTTGCCAGCTCTTTTTATTTTTATAAGAATTAGTCCCTGAAAATGTTTCTGGAAACTTCGGTATAGGTGGTAATCTAATGAAGCAAGATCTGTGGAAAAAAGAGAGGTTGGACAGGCCGAGTTAAATTAATCAATTGCCTAGAGTGTTAAAATTACCTGGAGTACTCAAAGAAAATTATAAGAAATAGTTTCTTGAAGTGTGTGCCAACTGACATATTGGATTCATTTGAATAATCTAGAACAATCTTATATCATTACATTATTATAATTTACTGGGGAGAAGGAAGTGTGGGTAGTAGGGCGCTGAATATTCTGAAGTCTCCCCTGAGTGAGAATTGTGTTTTTTTTTTTGTTTTTTGTTTTTTGTTTTTTTGTATAATTTAATAGGATCTTTGTTGTATTGGATCTTCATTATTTATCATCATAGGATAAAACACTAAAAATTGAGCCATAGACTAAACCAGTTTTTTTTTGGGGGGGGGGTTGTTTTGGTTTTTGGTTTTTCTTTTGGGGGGTTGGAAGCGGTAACGAAGCAATTTTTTTACCAGTTTTTTTCCAACAGGTGCCACTAAAAATTAACTCCCAGGGATGGGGAGTCGAGATTGAGTAATTGATTTTAACGGCATGTCAACCCGTCTGGGTTTATTTCATACATAGAGGTTTGGGAATTGCAAACATTTATCTTTATATTTTTGTGTATTTTCTAAAAAAATTTTTGCCCACGGTTATATGATATCAAATATTCCTAACTCATTACAAATAATTTGGAAACAGTTCATAGAAGGTACCCACCCCCCGACAGGTACCCTCAGGTTTGATTATATCAACGTATATTTTAAAACTTCTTTTACGTCTTGCTCAGTAACAAATAGTCAGAACCCAAAATTGCAACATTTGTTTTTGGTCTCTTTGTTTAATGGCATATCAACCTTCATGGGTTATCTAATACCAACATCAGCCTTATAGACGGAACAACAGTGATACTATTTATATTATAGTTGAGGCTATAAAATGTTCACACTTTTCCAAAAAATATTAGGCCTGAAGTGAATGTAATTGCGCGACCGCAGTTCGAATTCGTTTCCTACGAGGCCATTGTCTGGTGCTTTAATCATTTCGACAAAATTAGCTGCAGATCAGCATTTACAAGTTTATTCCAGAAAGAATTTGGATTTTAAATTGATATGATCACAGATTTTGACTGTAGACTTTTGCTCTATGATCAAAACTGATTAAGGTCCATTGAATGACAATGTAAGAACTGGAATAATCAAGAATTAGTCCAAGAATTGATAAGAATCATCAATACATCATCATGCGTATAATTCGACTAAAATATCTAAAGTATCCATGCTTAGTTGGCTGGGGGTGTAGAATACACCAACTACATCTCTGCAGAGTGGGGGGTTAGCCCCCTACCAATGAGTGTCCTGGATACGACACTAAACTGCATCTAATGGTGACACTTCTGTCCTGTAGCTCTGTAGAATGCGGAGTACCCCTTTATTGCCATTACTCCCAGATCCACTCTGACCCAGAGTGATAGTGCCTGAAAGGGTCCTATCTCTGAATCCATTAAAACTGTTTAACCATTTAACAGTGTGTAAACAAATAACTGATGTTGAATTGGATTGTGAGAGCTACATAGCATTACTTGAAGCTATTTAACTGTGTGCAAATAAAACTATTGGAGTGACCAATACAAGATAACATTTAGCTGTGTGCAAACAATTGAGCTCTGGCTCATTCAAATTGGCTACGTACAAACTATGCTTTTTATCGTTAATGTTTTTCGGACTATTGTCTTCATCTTCATTGTTATTTCCACAACGTTTCTGCCGATATGTCCTCCGGCTTTCTTCAGGTGTTTGTCGAACTCGGGAACCTTCACGGAACTTCTAACTACATCCTTTATTGAATCCATGGGGGTCGCCTGCTCTGGTTCCGTTAGCCATAACTGGGTACAAGTGTTAAGTATTCTTGTATCGTTACTTGCCTGCAGTCAGGATTGAACCTCCAACCTCCAGATGATTGTCTCCTTAGAAGCTTAGGGAACCAACGCCCATAACCGTTACGCCATGTGTCCTATTGTGGAAATAACAATAAAGATGAAGACATTAGTTCGAAAACCCTTAATGATAAAAATCAACAAGCTCCGTCTCAGAAATTTAGACTACAAACTATGCGTTTACAAATCATATATATTTAATATGTATTTAATATATGTGTATAAAGAGGATTTGGCGTTAAATAGCCTACATAGGTTGATGTGCCATAAAACCCAACTTACCTTCGTATCTTTTGAGAAGGCCTTGCTAAATAAGCCAAACAGTTTTAAGGATAAATATTCTTTTTATTGAATAACCATCTTTGTGTTTCAAGAGAAAATCTCAAAAATACCCAAATTTAATTGAGTTTAGTTCCGTGATTGCCAAAGGGGTCATTATTGAATCCTAGGAAATGATAAATACCAAGGAGTCTGGAAAGAGTCAATAAATATGGCGGCAGTCAAAAGCTGAACTTTAGAAATAGACTTATAACCTATACCAAGCATGTGTCTCAATATTTCATGCAACATAATTGCTTATTTTGCACACATGGCCGTTCAAAAGCAGGAAGACCAGCTTGAACATACATACAGCAGCTCTGTGAGGATACGGGTTGTAGCCCTGAAGACCTGCCAGAGGCAATGAACGAGTTATACACAAGATTATAAGACACACACATATTAGCAATTATAAAGATAAACCAACTCACAACTCCGAATTTCACGTGTTCGATCGTCAGATGAGCAGGTGATCCACACGTCTGCCATGTTCAATACTATTTATCTTTATATACGTTTTGAGTCACGTGGCTAAAACGTCGATGATATAACGAGTCACGTGACCTGATCCAGCGCCCAATTGTCATGCAAATTCTTCCTATCATAGTCGGATATCGTCATCAACTCTGATCTTTTGTTTAGTAATTGTCTTTTTTTTTAGTCGGGAAAACTTAAGATAAAAATACTTCTCTTGCAGGCACAACCTGCATTTTATTAAGCTCTGTCATTAGAGTCCAATGAAATGCAAATATGATTTTTTTAAGGGATCGACCACTTCATTTCAACATCTTTTCTATTATTTCTTGTATAACCCTAGGTGTACCTGGATAGTTTTTTGCTGTTAGCAATTTGTTTTTGTTTTGTTTTTTTTGGAGAGGTCGTTTAAAGCGTTGAGGGGGGTGGAGTCCTTGTGGTGTAATGGTTTATGCGATGGACTGCAGAATCGTAGTAAGCGAGTTCGTACTCCAGTCGTGTAATTACGTTCACTTTCGGGCAAATACCCTTGGGAAAGGTATGAACCCCCTCATCCTCCCAGCTATGGGTTAAATAGTACCACTACTGTTCTTCTAGGAGAATGGCTTTGACATTAAATAACATACAAAGGTTGATATGCCATTAAACAAAGAAACCTAAAACTTGAAGCGTTAAATTTTTATCATTATATATATATACTGGACTAGTGGTAGCGTGTTCGCCAATGGCCCGATAGACTGGGCTTCAATCCCAGGTCGAGTAATACCAAAGACTAAAAAAATGGTATTTGATGTTTACTTGCTTAACCCCCAGCACTATAAGGTATAGATCAAGGATAAGTGAAGCAATCCTGGGAAAGGAGTAGCGCCCTCACCTATGACTTGATGCGGTAGCTATTGAAAAAGGAGCCTTCTGATCGCAATCGACAACGGTCGCCAACTTTACTTTCATTAATACATATATATATATATATATATATATATATATATATATATATATATATATATATATAAATATAAATATATATATATATATAGTCACCCACAGATCGACTGTTTCGTTGTATTACAATTCTTCTGTGTGGCTAGACATGCGAGGTTCTCTAAGCTGGGATCGAAACCCGGCTGACTTCTATCAGAATGAAAACTCTGATTTCAAGCCAGCTGTACTCCGCTAAAAAATATTCATTGTGTCACATCCTCCTCATCACATAGGAGATTAAGTAAATACACACTTTTGGCCTTGTACAAAAAAAGTTCAATTTAGCAAATGAGTTACCAGTGAATCACTAAATGGCTTGAATTTTAAGTGTCCACACATCTGTGAAAAAATCTGTGATAAAAAATACCTGCAGTAATTGTCTTCAATAAAAAAATTTCTGTCGTTAAATGTATTCTGAATATAGTTTTTGACCTGCACACTTGGTTGTGGGGACACATTCGACATTCGTTAACTTGGTAGTTCAAATGTTAATTTCTTTTTTTTTTTTTTCAACTTGAGCTCTAAGTTTGTTATTATCAAACGAATTAAGACGATCTTTTCATAATAGATCTCGAAAACTTTAATTACCGTTTCAGAACATTTCCAATCATCTTCAGCGATTTCTTTCATTTAAAAAAAACGCATACACACCATAAATACTTTAGGTTGATTCTGCAATATTTCTGTGTTTTTTAAATTCCACGTTTTGTGCGTTTCTTCGACGAGGATCAATTTGGTAACTTTGTAAAGTCATATTGCAATGGCATAACTTAGTTGTTTAAGAATGTATAAATATCAACGAACATGCAATTTTATCAATTAGATATCTTAAAACGACGAAGATATTCAATTCAGCGCAATCAGATTTTGGACCGTTTTTTATGGGAAGGACTCATATATACAGGGTGTCTCATAATAGATGGAACCCTTTAATGTGATAATTCATATTACATCCAGTCATCTTTCATCTGTGTCTTAAAAAGCAATCATAGCTTTTCAAAAAGGTCAAACCAGATGACAAAAGCAGAAATTGATTGACTTTATCCTACAGTGCATATGAAAGACCAAGTTCTTGGGAGCGTATTCGGAGTAATTTTTTCGGAATCCTTCGGACAGAATCTTTCACCGCATCCACATTGTCAGGACATCTTACTGTCAACTTCCAGCCAGATCTGAGATTTTCTGCCTTCTAGTTGTGGTTGTTTACTGACCCTGTGGCTTGATATTTGTGTACCCAACGATAAATTCGGCTTTTTCTGTGGATAAGTGTTAAAATTAAACTTCCAGTGAAATTTAGCTTGCATAGTTTTGAATGATTTTTTCTCCAAATAAGTAGTGACACAAAATATTTTTCCTCTCTTGTACAAGGTATAATGATCAAAGATTAATAGTTGTTATAGTATACTATTTTCAAATCTGAAACAAAAAAAGAACACAACATTATTAGTAAAGTTATTAGCAGTCACATGGGCCCCAATGTATATTTATCCAACCCCTACGTACGAGCAAGGTCAGTTTCGAAGCGGAGTTTAACTGGTTGAAATTCAGTTTTCATTCAACCTTGGTCGGTTATCATACCAAAGTTAAAGAGTCCCATCTGCCTTACTATTTACTTATAACTGGAGGAAAAAATAATTGGATTCATAGTTTCCAAGTGGTTTTAGCACTATGTGAAATGCGTACAGCCTACTCCAAGATTTGAACTCTGATCTACGAGTTTATTGTCTATGACGATATCCATTACACTTGAAGTACTTCCTACTTATGGGTATATAAATCTAGGTTCTGATAAATGAAAATATATGTAGATTGTGTATTTCAAAACTATATTTTATATAATTTAATGGCTTGCGTATGCAGTTCCAAGACTAAAAAACTGTTAGGACATAATTAATGTGTGTGAGTGTGTGTGTGTGTATATAGGTTTAGGTTTCTTTGTTTAATGGCTCATCAATCTTCGTGGTTTATTTAATATCAAATCCAACCGTTAAATAGAACAGTGGTGGTACTATTTAACCTATGGCTGGAGTGATAAGGGGGTTCATATTTTGTCCTCGCGTATTTGTCTGAAAGTGAACATTATGGCGCGACTGGAATTCGAACTTTGTTACTATGATATCGCAGTCTAGCTCATTAACCACAAAGCAATGAGGACTCTCCAGCGTGCTGGTGCACGCGTGTGGGTGTGGACGATCTAAAAGTTTCAAGTTTTAACTCAATGAGGAATTCCTAGAAAGAAAGAAAGAAAGAAAGAAAGAAAGAAAGACTTGATGAGAAAAAGAAAGAAGTAAAGAAAGAAAGAATTAATGGATAAAGGGAGAAGGAAAGAACGAATTGAAAACAAAAAATGAAAGGAATGACGAACAGAGAAAAAAAATGGACGGAAAGAAGAAGAAGAAGAAGAAGAAGAAGAAGAAGAAGAAGAAGAAGAAGAAGAAGAAGAAGAAAGTTATTTAATTGTTTTAAATGAAATACAAAATTTTCGGAGATCATGATTTTACCTTAAAAGGTACTCTTTTGCCCAATGCTACCCGGAATAAAAATGGCAAAAAGAAAAACGAAAACAGCAAAAAATAAGTTTTAATATATGAAACTAATAAACTAAATTGTTAGATGGTTGGTTGGTTGGTTGGTTTTTATGGCATATCAACCTTTGTGGGTTATTCAATACCAAATCCATTTTTATCCAAATAATCAGTTTAGCATGAGTACACAGTTTAATTGTCAAAAACATTTCCATTTCAAGCTATTCAGTTTATTCGAACAGTCCTAATTCAGCTAATTCAGATTAGTATAAGTACAGATTTTGTTTACACACAGTTAAGTGTCAAAACAGTTCAATACTAAACAATTCAGTTTAGTGTAAGTACAGTTGAAAATGACGAAAACAGTTCCATTTCAAACAATTCCGTTTAGCATAAGAACGCAGTTTAAATGTAAGTACACAGTTTAATTGTCAAAAACATTTCTATTTCTAGCTATTCAGTTTAGTTAAACTGGTCTAATTCAAACAATTCTGTTTAACATATCTGTAGTTAGTTCTATTTAACCCATAGATAAGGCCCTATCAGGTGCTACTATTCCGGGCCAGAGTGGACCTGGGAGCAATGGCAATGAAGAGTCCTCTGCATTCCCCAAAGCTCCAGCATTAGTGGAACCTCACCATCAGATTCTTTAGTGTCATATCCAGGACACTCATAGGGGGTCTTGCCCCTATGCAAAAGTGAAGTCGGTGTATTCTACAGCCCCAGCCGACTGGGCAATACACAGAGTTAATGTTAAAACTGTTTTATTTCAGATAATTCAGTTTAGTGTAAGTACACAGTTTAGATACCAAAACAGTTCTATTTTAAGCAATTCAGTTTATCATAAGTACGCAGTTTAAATGGAAAAAAAACACTTAAGTCAGGAAACCACGGTTTAGTTCTATTTGACCCTTAGATACGATGCTTATCAGGTGTGACCACTCCGAGCCAGAGTGGACCTGGGAGTGATGGCAATGAAGGGGTACTCCGCATTCCCCAAAACATTACTGGAATCTCACCATCAGATTGTTTAGTATTATATGCGAGACACTTGTTCGGAGGGGGGGTCTTACCCTTCTTCAGAGAAACAGTCGGTGTATTCTACACCCCCAACTGACGGGGCAATAAATTGTTTGACTTCATCAGAAAAACATAAATAAAATGTATATGTAAAAAGAAAAATGATAAATTCCTTTAGATTTTCTCCACTAACTTTCATTATGTCAGGAAGTTGAAAGTATTTATTCAAAAACGTTAAGAATCACTAAAATCAACTCCCCATGGCCTTGAGCATTAGAGAAAAAAGTTAACTAAAACTCACATTAATGAAGGGCTGCATCATAATATATATATATATATATATATGTGTGTGTGTGTGTGTGTGTGTGTGTGTGTGTGTGTGTGTGTGTGTGAAATCATCTGTGGTGATATTTGTAAACATTTATTATCAACTGAGAAATATTTCCATACAAGACATCCAATACGCAGGGAAAAAATTGCACATAGACACACGCACACACACACACACACACACACACATATATATATATATATATATATATATATATACTTGTAAAGTTCCAAATGAATAATCTATGCCCGTGAAAATCCCACGGTTATTTTAACAACTACAGGACATCAAATATAGACGTGAAATTTTATTATTTTAAAGATTATCAAATTTGAATATTGTCCATAAATAAATACAAATAGATGTTGATATATCTACTTTGATTCTTCCTTTTTGCATATATATATATATATATATATATACACACAAACAAAAACACCCTCTGCACGCGTAGGATGCAATATAAGGTTAATTTTTAACAGGTTTGAATTCAGAGTTTTCCTTCTTCTAGATTGATTGCCATACCAAGGTTAGTGAACCCAGTCTGTCCTACTATTTATCCATTGCTGGACGGAGAATAGTTGGATTCATACCCTTCCTAAGGGTATTAGCAAAATGTAAAATGCAAACAGCTTCGTCCAGGTTTTGAACCCGGGTCACTGGGTCCATTTCCTGCGACAGTAACCATCAAACACACACACACACACACACACATATATATATATATATATATATATATATATATATAGCTGTCTGTAGAAAAAAGGAGACTAAATTTCCTCTCGATTGTATTTTACCGTCCGAAAATTCCATAAGTATTTTTCTCTTTTTTCATAACTTATGACATTCTGGGTGCATTCTACCCGGACACTATAACTCACCCGTAATGACAACCACTCCTTTTCTGTCTATGTAAGCTTCGGATTAAGCTGTTGGGATATTTACATACACATGCGTAGGTATGCACACACACACACGCGTGTGTGTGTGTATGTGTGTGTGTGTGTGTGTGTTGTAAAAGGGAAAACAAAGTAGCAGGTGTCGAAGGCTTTTTGTTTCAGTTCAGGTCATGGACTTGTTGACCATCTGGGTAACATGTCATTGGTACAAGCAATTCAGTATATATATATATATATATATATATATATATATATATATATATATATATATATATATATATATATATATGCGCACTTTCTATTTATGTACGTATTTATAGTATTACAAACCATAATATGAACATACACACTTATATATATATATATATTACGGCTAACAAATATTTGAACAAACAGACCATTTACTTCCAATTTACTTCGTTTTAAGGGTTAAAAACAAGAACATTACACAAGAAGAACCTAATTTTTATTACAGTTAACATAACAAGTTATGTTTCATGATTCTAAATGCTAAATTTCAGGAAAATGTTTTGTTAGGGGAGGGGGTTCATGGCGTAATGGTTAACGCATTGGACTGCAGCCTCGAAAGAAGCAAGTTCAAACTCCAGTCGCGCTATTACGTTCGTTTTCGGATTTATGCCTAGTATGAACCCACTTATCCCCCCCCCAACGGCAGCAATAGATAAAATTGTACTACTAGTGCTTTCTACATTAATAGCTTTGTTATTAAATAACCCACGAATGTTAATATGCCATTAAACAAAGGTACCAAACTGTTGTTGTTGCTGCTATTTTTTATAAAGAATTAAATTGTTGAAGAAAAAAATTCTCTCCAGTCTGCTAAGGCAGTAGAATATGCGGAGGGGTGTGACCCGATACACCCATACCAACAAGGTGATTTGTTGACCGAGGGTGGCGACCCGTGATGCTTAAGGACTGGATCCTGGTAGTTGAACCGTCCTTGATCCGGCAACCGTGTGGTCAAGTGACTTACTACACACCCTTTTTGCCTTTCCTGGGATTAGACGGTCGGTCGGAGAGGCCCGATCCGATCAATCGACTGATCGCGTCAAGCCCTAGGACCTATATGTTCAATCTGCACTTGAAGCAAACTCCAACTCTTTTTTTTATTTTATGGGTGTCCGAAGGCGGTGACTCATTGTCACTTGCGTTAAGAAAATAAGATTTTGACCACTGTTAAATTAAACTGCAATAAGTATCATCTACTGGAAACCTGAAATTAGCAAGGACTTGAAATCCTACTCCGGCTCGAGTCTTAACCAAGGCGAATAGGTTTCCCGCTTGGTAAATTCCTAACACACGGTGGTTGGTGGGTGAGCACAGGGCCACCGATAAACAAACATTGACTATGGCTTTTTCAGTCAAAAATAAAACGAAATCTTTCTGAATCTGATTCGGTAAATGGGGCTGCACACAATCAAATATTCGTTGTACTTGAATCTTTGGAAGTCTGCACCTTCATTGTACTTGAATCTTTGGAAGTCTGCAGCCTCATTGTACTTGAATCTTTGGAAGAGACCTGCCTAACCAAATCATCTCCATTTTTCATTGAGAAGGTTATTTCAAGCAGAGCAACCCCTATAAACAAGACTAGAAATGGCAATTTGCTTGTGGAAGTGGACAGCCGGATGCACGCCGAAAATATTCTCAAAATGAAGACTTTCCGCAAAATGTAAGACCTCTTCACCCCGAAAGAAGTTGTCTTTGGCTTTATCAGAAGAAATAAGTTAGGGGGGTGTCCTCGTGGTGTAATGGTTAAAGCGTTGGACTGCGGAATCGTAGTACGCGAGTTCGTACTTCAGTCGCGCTATTACGTTCACTTTCGGGCAAATACCCTTGAGAAAGGTATGAGTCCCCTTATCCTCCCAGCTATGGGTTAAATAGTACCACTACTGTTCTTCTAGGAGAATGGCTTTGGCATTAAATAACCTAAAAAGAGTTGATATGCCATTAAAAACAAAGAAACCAAACCAAGAAATAAGTTTAATCTTGAAAAAGCAATGAGAAAAATAAGAAAATAACCTTCCGAAACAACAGAGAGGAATTTAAGACGAATATAAACATTTTAGCTTTCATTCAATTTGAAATACCCAAAGAAGTAAAAATCGGATATTCCTTAGAGAGGGTTGAACAATATATTCCATCACTCCTGAGGTGCTTTAAATGTCAAAGATATGGTCACCACAGGGAAGAGTACAGAGAACGTCAAATATATAAAAGGTGTGGCGAAAAAGACCCAGACCACACTGAGGAAGATTGTTCATATGAAACTAAATGCTCAAACTGTAAAAAAAAAAAGAACCGCTCCGTTTTCTTAAAATCTTGTGACATTTACAAAATAGAAAAGAAAAAAAAACTATATATTTAATATATATATATATAAAGAGGATTTGGCATTAAATAACCTACAATGGTTGATATGCCATAAAACCCAACCAAACCAAATCATATATATTTAGTATATATGTAGAAACAGGATTTGGCATCAAATAACCTACAATGGTTGATATGCCATAAAACCCAACCAAACCAAATCATATATATTTAATAAATATGTAGAAACAGGATTTGGCATTAAATAACCTACAATGGTTGATATGCCATAAAACCCAACCAAACCAAATCCTATATATTTAATATATATGTATAAAGAGGATTTGGCATTAAATAACCTACAATGGTTGATATGCCATAAAACCCAACAAAACCAAACCAACTGTAAAAAAATGATTATCCAAATTTTCAGGAGTAACTGAAAAATCTACTCTCGCCAAAATTCATCGAACAGAAACACAAAATAAAGGAACTCACAACAAACTAAGAGAGATCCAATGAGTTAATCAAAGAAAAAACTTACATAAAATCTTCTACTTTTCCAAAAAAATACAAAATCTCCAACCATACAAAAGTCACCTAGATCTCCAATCCGTCCACCAAAAAGCATCAAAGAGAGACTAAAAACTTGTCTCCAAAAAAAAAAGCAAGAACCAATAGAAAAAAAAACAAAAAAAAAGACAGAAAATTTCATTGACTAATCTGAAAAAATACAGACGAACAGCAAAATGAACAAAGAAAGACCAGGAAACGCATTTAAACTCCCCTCAGCCGAACTCAATAAAAACCCTATAACATTAAAAACAAAATTACCTTAAAGAATAAACGATGAAAGACTCAGTAATCAACCAAATCCTTTAATAGGTTCTATTTTATCGAAAACATGAACATTGAAACTTACAACATAACTGCAAACTTCATTTTGGATGATATAAAATATATAAAAACAATCGGAATTGACCCAGAAATAGAAATATATATAATTGACTTGTTTTTTTATTTTATACATATTTTGCCAACCCCTCCGCACGGGCAGGATATGACACAAGGTCAATTTTTTAAGCGGAGTTTAACAGGTTTTAATTCAGAGTTTTCCTTCTCCTAGACTAGTTGCCTCACCAAGGCTGAAGAACCTAGTCTGCCCTACTATTTACCCATAGCTGGAGGGAGAATAATTGGATTCATACCTTTCCCAAGGGTATTAGTGCTATGTGAAATGCAATCAGCTTCATCCAGGATTTGAACTCGTGTCACCGTGTCCGTTTCCTACGACGATAACCATTACATTTATTTTATAACCATGAAAAAACTTACAATTAAAGATAAATTCAATACTTAAAACCATTTAACTGTGTGCCAACAAATGAGCCAAACTCATATAAAAAGTTATTTACAAACCATGTATAAAAAATTATGTATAAACAAAGGTTGATATGCCATTAGACCAAATGACCTAACCTGTTTTTCCTATGCTTCTAAAATCTTGTTTGGAATTGACTATGGTGAGTGAAAAGACATATTCATGTTGCTATTTGAAAGACGTGCCAATCTAATAATTGGGATGTTCTGCTTAATATTGAAAAATGCTTCAATATAAATGCGAAACCGCAATAAAAAAAATAGAATTTGTGGCTGTTCAAATACTTCTGATCAATACTTTTTATTGTCATGAGCATAAGAATGAATACACATATATATATATATATATATATATATATATATATACGAACACACATACATATACTAATGTACACACAGAATTAAAATCGGTAATGCCACCGTTAGATAAAATTTACAATGTTAGATAAGATGTAAAACGGTTATAAAACAAGAAAAATTATTATCTTATTATACTCTAATGTGTGGAGCTAATATCCTAATATTACAGTCATGAAATATTATATAAAAAACATCTATGACTCGGTGTTTTACGTAATCGATCTTCAGTCGAGTTGAAAATACTCATTTGAAATTCGATCGCGAGAAACTCAGCGTTGTAAGTGTTTTATATCTTATAATATTTTATCATAAGAATATATATATATATATATATATATATATATATATATATATATATATATAGTTTGATGTATCTATTAATAGTGTGTGCTCAATATCGCTGATAGAACATACTTATACAGTTTAGAATAGCGTAGACACAACGGTGCCAGTGACTGTCAGTTTTTCGTCTATGCTATCATTAAACCAAGTCTCTCATATATATATATATATATATATATATATATATATATATATATATATATATATAGTGCATACCTAATATCTCAATATCAAAATATTAAAATAATTCAAGACATAAATAAAACTACTCATGATTCAGAGTTCCACGCAATCACTCAGATATTTATTTCCAATCGCAAATAGCCACCTGAAGAACGATTTTAATTGATTGAACGATAACAACACACACACACACACACACACACACACACACACACACATACATATATATATATATATATATTTATTTATTTATTACCTACCCCTCCTCACGAGCAGGATAAGACACAAGGTCAATTTTTTTAGTGGGATTTAACTGGTTTAAATATAGAGTTTTCCTCCCCATAGTAGCCTTACCCCTAACCCTAACCGTTTGACCAGTTACCATACCAATGCTAAAGAACCCAGTTTGGCCCATTATTTATCAAACCCAAAGTTGGATAGAGAATTGTCGGATTCATGCCTTTCCAAGGGTAATTAGCAATATGCGAAATGCAAACTGCCACGTTCAGAATTTGAACTCGGATCGCTGTGTCCATTTCGTACAAAGATAATCATTACACCACGAGCCCCTTAATCATTATAACATTATAATTCATAATGAAACTTGTTACGTTCTTACAGACCATTTCTTACAGTACCACCAATAAATAAGTACACCCCGACGAATTTCTTTGAATAAAAAGTTTTTTTTCTAAACCAAACATAATGGGATTTTATGATTACTCGTGGAACAAAATAGAATCAAAACGGATATTATTAGGTTTTATTTATTACCCTAACTCTACAGTATTGAAAATTCTCAACCAAAAAATAAAATTGAATGAATATATAAGAGGGGTGTACCTATTTTGGGGACTGTTACCTATTCATATTTTTAGTTTCAATGCTGTAGATTTTGGTTATAAATAACGCTTAATAATGTCCGTTCGGATGATATAATGTTGTGCTTTAATTCTTATGAATTGTTGATTTCCAGGTTTGAACGCAGGTGCGTTTTCAACTGCGAAAAGTGAAAGGAAAGCTGTGTGTATGTGTGGTATGTTGTTGTTGTTGTTGTTGTTGTTTTGTTTGTTGGGTTTTATGGCATATAAACCTTTGTAGGTTATTTAACGCCAAATCCACTTTTATGTAAATAATCAGTTCTATTAAAAACAATTCAGTTTAGCATAAGTACACAGTTTAATTGTCAAAAACATTTCTATTTCAAATTATTCAAGCAGTTATATATAACAATTCACTTTAGTGTAAGTAGTGTTTCAATGTCAAAAACAGTTCGATTTCAAATAATTTAGTTTATCATAAGCACGCAGTTTAAATGTCAGTACGGTTTAATTGTCAAAAACATATCTATTTCAAGCTATTCAGTTTAATCAAACAATTCAGTTTAGCATAAGTATGCTGTTAGTTCGATTTAACCCATAGATAGGGCCTTTCAGAGTGGACATGGGAGCAAAGGCAATGGATGGGTGCTCCATATTACCCATGGCACCAGCATTACTGGAACCTCACCATCAGATCGTTGAGTGTCATAATCAGGACATTCGTTGTGGGGGGGGTCTTACCCCGCTGCAGAGGTGCAGTCGGTGTATTCTACAGCACCAGCCGACTGGACAAGTTGTATGTTGTGTGTGTGTGTGTGTGTGTGTGTGTGTGTGTGTGTGTGTGTGTGTGTGTGTGTGTGTGTGTGTGTATTAACCCTTGCTCTCTGACAAAAATTCTATATGTGTACTTATAGATGACAGGAAGAAACCAAAAAATAGATTGTTATTGACTAAACATTAATTACAGTATAAGAGAGAAAAAAGAAGAGGTCGACGAGAGAGAGAGAGAGTAAGAGAAATTCTTAACTCTCTCTCTCTCTCTCTCTCTCTATATATATATATATATATATATATATATATATATATATATATTAGAGAGAGAAAGAGAGAATAAAAGAATAGATAAATATGCAGAAAGAAAACGAGATTGCGAAAGAAAGAAAGAAAGAAAGAAAGAAAGAAAGAAAGAAAGAGAAAAGTGTGAATGAAAAGGAAGAATATGAAGAAGAAAGAGAAAAAATATATATATATATATAAAACGGGGCCTTTGGGTCAGCCGCGACCACGGCCGACCAACTTATATATATATACATAGTGTAAATATTTTGCTTATTTATATATATATAAGTAAGTAAAGTTGGCGACCATAGTCGAGGGTGACCCGAAGGCTCCCTTTTCGATAGCTACTACACCAAGGTGTAGGGAAGGGCGCTACTCATTTCCCAGGATTGCTCCACTTTACCCTTGATCCGTACCTTATAATGCTGAGTGTTAAGCAAGGAGGCATCAAGTACCATTTGGTCTTTGGTATTACTCGACCTGAGATTGAACCCAGGTCTCCCGGGCCATTGGCGAACACTCTAACCGCTACGCCAATATATATATATATATATATATATTATGTTGGCCGGCCGTGGTCGACCCGAAGGCTTCCTTTTCAATAGCTACTTCGCCAAAGTATTGGGGAGGGCACTACTCCTTCCCCTTGATTGCTCCGCTTTGCCCTTGATCCATACCTTATAATTCTTAGTGTTAAGCAAGTACCATTTTTTTTTTAGTCTTTGGTCTGATTCGATCTGGGATTGAACCCCGGTCTCACAGGCCATTTGTGAATACTCTAACCATAATGAATGGGCTGGTAACCCTGGATTTGTTTTAAAATAACACTTTAAAATGAGACATTTTTGCATTTTTTTATAAAATGAACAATAAGATTTCCGTAACCGCAATGTCTTTGCTTTATTCTGACAATACAAAAAATATCATAAGATATTTCGTAAATAAAACCACCACCTGCCTTAATTACTGCTTTACAAATTCTTGACATTCTTTTCAACCATTTTTGCTAAAAAGTAGATTGCAGACTCTTAAAAAGCTCACTCTCACTCTTTAGGTTTTCTTTTGGGAAAGGTATAAACCCCGTTTATCCACGCCCAGCTATAGTTTAAATACTTTCACTGTTGTTCTTTAACAAGGATGGCTTTGGCATTAAATCAACCATGAAAGTTGATATGCCATTAATACGATTGTTATATAATTTGGTGGTGTACAGATACATTGGCCTAGTGGGTAGAGTGTTCGCCAATGGTCTGGGAGACCTGGGTTTAATCCCAAGTCGCGTCATACCAAAGACTTTAAAAATGGTACTTGATACCACCTTGCTTAACACTCAGCAATATAAGGTACGACGGTAAAGTGGAGTAATCCAGGGAAAGGAGTAGCGCCCTCTCCTACATCTCAATGTAGTAGCTATTGAAAAGGGAGCCTTCTGGTCGCCCTCGATTACGGTCGCCAACTTTACTTTTACTTACAGATGCAGATACGAAAACAGGCAAATACAAGTACAAACAAAGGCGGAAACGGGCGGGTTAATTAACTTCTAACTTCGGTTGTTCGACACGAGGAGAGAGACACAATTCTTACTATGCTAACCATCCCCAACGCGTAGCTCATCTTGTGATGTTTAATATCTCTGTCGGTAGAGATCTGTAAAACTCCAACTACATGCCTCAACAGTAAAGAACTCAATTCTCTATTCCCCAATGGCAGAGAACTCATCTATCTGCCTCTATGGCAGAAACTCAACTATCTGCCTGCATGGTCCAATGTCAACCTTCAACTGACTCTTTTTCAAAATCGTCAAATTCTCAGGACCATCTTTTCCAGGCATGACATCATCCACACTCCAGCTCATTTATGTCTGGGGTTTATTATGACAATGGCGATTGTCATATCCTTTGCGCGCGAGCGTAAACTTTACCCAATGACTGTGCACCTGAACTAAGAGCCGAATAGTTCAAAGCCCAACCAAACTGAATGATGAAATATAATTAACGAAAAATAATTTATATAAACAAATCATTCCTTAATTATATAACACAATGAAACCAAATCAAATCAAGGTTTTCTTCTCACATACTCTCTCCCCTTACAACCAAAAACTTAAAATTTGGACTCATCAGTCTACGATACATTTTGCCACTTTTTCAATGTCCAGATTTCTAGTACTTTTTTACTCATAAGTTTTTTTTTCCTTATTTGCCTTCTGTAACAGGCGTTTCTTGATGGCTATTCCCCCTCTAAGCCTCTAAGTCGATTTTTCCCAGTTGAGAACGATACTGATTTCTATCGGGAAGAATTACATTCTGCTGTCAACTCTAGATCTGTTTTTTATCTTTTATATATTTTGCTCTCAATAATCAAGTGTTTATTTTCAGTAGCAGTTGTCAGTTTTGATGATCTAGCTCTTTTTTCTACCCCTAACTGAGAACCGTGACGCTTGATGTCTCACTACCGACCATGTAGTCGCCTCTTTTGAAAATACTTGAGGAGCAACCCTCAAGGTCAAAAGGTGTAGAGGAAGGTAGCGCAACATTTAACCATCAAGCTCTGAAACCTACTGCATCTGTGCCTGCTAGCCTTGCATCGGCCTTTTTAGCCACGAATGAGCTTGCAGTCGGCTTGGACTACTCCCTTCTTGATCTTCGTTCATGAAGCCAAGCTATGATATATGTATGTATATATAAGCAAGATAATTTCAAGTTAGAATCAATTATATTTGCCAATTATAAATATAAAATAACTTTACCTATTTATTTGCTATATATAGCAGGGGAGACAGATTAACGAAAGAGTTGAGGATGTTTCCAATATAACTTGGAGAGATTCCAATATCCTTATTGCAACCTAAAGTGTTAAATTGCATGTGTGTGCCAAATTTTAGCGAAGTGCGTTCAATTCATATATATATATATATATACATATATACTAGTATATTATTTACACATGGACCGATTCTTCTCTTTGTCCTATGAAAAGATGTTTATTAGTCGTCTTGTCACGTTCGGAATGCCGGAGCATCTGTCGATAGGAATCCTTTCAAATCTCTTGAGTAAACAAAAAGAGAGAAAGACCGCCCTGTCCGAATATTCTTTCCATTGGAGAGGTAAGATCCTCCCTTCCCCAGCCCAAAATGAGGTGTCCTGGATATGAAATAAAACTGCATCTGAAAATCTGAGGTGTGTGCAGTACCTCTTAATTGCAATTACTCCCAGGTTCAATCTGACCCAAGATGGTGGTACCAGTTAGGGTCCAATCTATGAATCAAATAGTTCTACGAAGATCATTAAATAAGTTTCCAGACTTTAGTTCGTATTGGCATTTTTATTGATAGTACACACATGAAACTCAAGTCACCTTCCAAGTAATCTCCTCCGGCTGTAATGCACTTGTTGTACCGTTCCAACAACTTATGGAAGCCCCCATGGACGTCCTCTTGTGCAAGCTTGTCAACGACCTTCGTCACATCCTCTTTCATCTCCTCAATTGTCTCATAACGACAGCCTCTGAGCTTAGGAAATAACCAAAAGTCACAGGGATCAAGGTCTAGACTTTAGGGAGGCTGAGGAACTGTCTTGATGCCTATCTTGGTCAAATAGTCTGTGACAGGGATGGAGTTGTTGACTGGTGCATTGTCCTGCTGGAAATACCACTGACCCGATTTGAAGAGTGCTGGCCTCTTCCCTAGGAATCTCTTCCTGAACTCCCTTAAAACCTCAACATAATAGCCCTACCCCTAACCCTAACCGTTTGGCCTATCAACTCTGGTGTATTGACTTCCTTACTCCTCCCACACCTCTCATCATCCCTCACAGGCTCCCTGCCTTCCTTGAATCTCTTATGCCAATCAAAAACTGATGCTCGATTCATGCAAGATGCTCCAAAAGCAGTCTGAAGCATTCCATACACTTCTGTGGCATTTTGTCCAAGTCTAAAACACAATTTTATTGCATATAATTCTTCTAAAGTGTCCTCACGTCCAGATTGTATTTTTGAAATTCACCAGCTGACAATCAGGTTTTAGTAGGGTGTATTCCAATTGCTGCGGTAGCTGTTCATTTGAATTTGAAATCATAAAGATTTGTCAGTTGTGAACTGGTGCATTGTCCTGCTGATTGCATTTCACATAGCACTAATACCCTTGGGAAAGGTATGAATCCAATTATTCTCCCTCCAGCTATGGGTAAATAGTAGGACAAACTTGGTTCTTCAGCCTTGGTGAGGCAACTAGTCTAGGAGAAGGAAAACTCTGAATTCAAACCTGTTACACTCCGCTTAAAAAATTGACCTTGTATCATATCCTGCCCGGGCGGAGGGGTTGGTAAATATGGTAAATATGGATAAATAATTATTTCTCTAGAAGAATTAGAACATTTGGGGCCTCATAGGGTGTCACAAGATAGTCTCAGAAACATGTGAATTGAATTACTATGACCAGAAAATCTGTCGAACATTTACACACGACACACGGTAAATATAAATAACCCATGAAGGTTGATATGCCATTAAACAAGCAGACCAAACTGTTTTCGATCGGACCGAGCGCAAAGATGTTAAAATAAACAACCTAAAATATAAATAAAAATGTTTAATAAACTCATTTCCCAAACTTCAAGGCATAAAATAACCTTAGACGGGTTGACACGGCATTAAAATCAATCAATAGAATGAATGGTTTAAATAAATGTAGAATAATCAGCTGGTCATGCGAATTTTGTGGTCTTGTATTCTTCAGATTATACTCGAAATCTATCGTTTTTCTCTCTTAAAATTTGGTCGGATCTTTTTGGAGAATTCAAAAACAACGAAAACGTCCAATCAAAAATTTTCGCGCATCTTCACTTCACTTTTAGTTCAATCGTGTTTTCTGGCGTGAAAATCAAAGGTCAATGAAGCGTGAAGTGTGTATAAAAGGGTTCTTCGAATATAAAAAAAAAAAAAAGAGTGAAAAAGAACGATATAACTTAGAGAAAATGTTGATTTCAAACGATTTTTATTATTACTTTTCGGATTATTCAGTGTGAAGATACAGAATTGGTCTAATAGTAAACTAAGTACGAATTCTGAATGAAATAGGTTGTGTCCATATCGCACTAATGCTGTTGGTAAAGGCATGAACCAGCCTCTTTTAGTTATATTGTTCAAGAATTCTCCTCTCCTGCTGGTAACGTATAACACAATACAATCAGCCTGATGTTACTTGGAGATGAGTCAAGAGTCAAGTAGTTTTGCCCGACGATTTACGAGGTACAAATCTCCATAGAAAAAGCTTAAACAACGTAAAGCTTCCAACATATATATATATATATATATATATATATATATATATATATATATATATATATAAGAGGATCATTAAATAAGTTTCCAGACTTTTTTCGTATGGGCACTTTTATTGAGAGTACACACATGAAACTCTAGTCACCTTCCAAGTAATCTCCTCCGGTTGCAATGCATTTGTTGTACCGTTCCAACAACTTATGGAAGGCCCTATCGAAGTCCTCTTGTGTGAGCATGTCAGTGACCTTCGTCACATCCTCTTTCATCTCCTCAATTGTCTCATAACGACAGCCTCTGAGCTTAGGGAATAACCAAAAGTCACAGGGTGATAGATCTGGACTATCGGGAGGGTGACGAACTGTCTTGATACCCATCTTAGTCAAATAGTCTGTGACAAGGATAGAGTTGTGGACTGGTGCATTGTCCAGCTGGAAATGCCACTGACCCGATTTGAAGAGTGCTGGCCTCTTCCCTAGGAATCTCTCCTGAACTCCCTTAAAACCTCAACATAGTAGCCCTACCCCTAACCCTAACCGTTTGGCCTATCAACTCTGGTGTATTGACTTCCTTACTCCTCCCACACCTCTCATCATTCTTCACAGACTCCCTGCCTTCCTTGAATCTCTTATGCCAATCAAAAACTGATGCTCAATACATGCAAGATGCTCCAAAAGCAGTCTGAAGCATTCCATATGTTTCTGTGTCATTTTGTCCAAGTTTAAAACACAATTTTATTGCATATAGTTCTTCTAAAGTGTCAGATAGTATTTTTGAAATTCACCAGCTGAGACAATCAAGCTTTAGTAGGGTGTATTCCAATTGCTGCTGTAGCTGTACATTTGAATTTGAAATCATAAAAATTGGTCAGTCATCTCATAAGATGTATAGCAATAATATTCTGAATGTTCAAGTAAAAGTAAAGTTGGCGACCATAGTCGAGGGTAACCCGAAGGCTCCCTTTTTCGATAGCTACTACACGAAGGTGTAGGGGAGGGCGCTACTCCTTCCCTGGATTGCTCTACTTTACCCTTGATCCGTACCTTATAATGCTGAGTGTTAAGCAAGGAGACATCAAGTACCATTTTTTGAGTCTTTGGTATGACGCGACCTGGGATTGAACCCATGTCTCCCGGGCCATTGGCGAACACTCGCCTGTACAAAAAAGTCTGAAAACTTATTGAAGGCACCACGTATATATATCGGGAAAAAATACACGGGCAATTAGCCAAATGAGTAGAGTGTTCGCCAATGGTCCGGGAGACCGGGGTTCAATCCCAGGTCGAATCATACCAAAGACTCTAAAAAATGGTACTTGATGCCACTTTGCTTAGCACTCAGCAATATAAGGTGAAGATCAAGGGTAAAGTGAAGCAATCCAGGGAAAGGAGTAGCGCCCTCCTCTACACCACGATATCACCCTCGACTAAGGTCGCCCACTTCATTTTATATATATATATATATATATATATATTGAGCGTCTTTCTAAACTGAGTTGTTTGGAATAGAACTGTTTTAACATTTAACTGTGTGGAAACAAAAAATTGTGTATTTATGCTAAATTGAATTGTTCGAGAAAGAACTGTTTTTACATTTAACCGTGTGTGAACAAAAAAAATGTATTTAAACAAATGACTGCGTGTAAACAAGAAACTGTGTACTTATGCTAAACTGAATTGTTTGAAATAGAACTGCTTTTACATTTAACTGTGTATTCATATTAGATTGAAATAAGCGAAACCATTTAACTGTGTGAAAAAAAAATGAGCTCAGGCTCATTGAAAAATATTAATCATATGTTTAATAGATATGTATTTGGCATTAAATAACCTACTAGGGTTGATATGCCATAAAACCAAAGCATTACTCACTGTAACACTTAAAACAGTCTTTTCTACCCTACATGACGCATAAAAAACAATTAATCATATTTACCTAGGAATTTAATTTGCATCTGTCAAGGTTGGCAATAGGAGTCATAGCTTCTTAAAGCTACCGCTGCCTGAACAGGTTACGTAACAACTCTAATGTTGTCTTACGAGACCAGAAATTAGGAGAATTCAGTAAGAATCGAACTGTTGACACATTCCACCACTTTAAGCTTCTTACAGTCTAAAGTTAGCGTAGATTTGGCACAAGGCCGCAAGTATAGGGCACCTAGTGAAGATCAATCCCAACTACTCATTAGAAGGTATTCTACAAGACTAGCTTGCTATTACACCTCGACACCAATTATGGGAGAGTGGTTTGCAAACATTTGCTTTAACTATTGTGGCATATATTTGTCGCTGCCTCCCACCAGACACGACTTGACACAAGGTCAAAAGCCCGAAGGCCGATTAAAGTGGGGATAAAGGGGAGGGGAAGGTCGGGAAGGAGCCGAGACTCGAACCCTGCTTGTCAGTGCTGCTCATCGGCTCACTTAGTGCAATGTGAGCCTGATGAGGCAAGCAGTTTCACGAACCCAAATGTGGGTCCGGGCACGTATGCCAGTTTACGGCTTAAACTAGACGCTTGGTCTAGTGTCGTACAAAGGGGACAAAAGTGCAGCTCGCCCACCCGAAGGTTGCCCAGCCGAAGCTGGGGGCCTATTCGGCCCCGAGTCTGCTCTTGGTTTCGAGCACCCATCCGGCACGAATGCCAGACGGCCCAGCTAAAAAGCCGGGGGGGCTATTGTGGCATACCAACAAGAAATTTTGTCATTGGAAAGAGCGAGACAATTCGTTCGCACGGAGCTATATGGTTTCAAGTATTCCTATACAATACAAATAATATTCAAGCAGATGTGTTTGACCCATTCATGGGATCCTTACTCCGGGTCAAAGTAGACCTGGGAGTAATGGCTATGTAGGGGTACTCTATACTATTCAGAGCTCCAGAAATTGAGTCTCTCCACCAGATGCAGTTTAGTGTCATAAGCAAGACACCTCTTGGAGTAGGGGGTCTTACGCCCCACTGCAGGGGATACAGTTGACGTATTCTAAGTACTCCAAACATGGTTGTAGTTAAAGGAATTCTCCACATCTAAAATGATTTTCAGTCATTAATGTGGGAGAGTCCATGTGGCGTAGAGGCTAACGTGCTGGTCTTTGACATCGCGGGAAGCGAGTTCGAACTCCAGTCGTGTTATTACGTTCACTTTCGAACTGTTACTCTTGGAAAAGGCATGATCTCGCTTATCCCACAAGGTATTAGTTAAATAGTACCACTACTGTTCTTCTACGCAGAGAGCTTTGGTATTAAGTTACCCACGAAGGTGGATATGCTTTTCAACAAAGAAAGAAAGGTAACTAAAGCGACTGAAGAGAGAAAGAGAGAGAGAGAGAAGTTTTTCTAAAAAAATGTACACGGATCGACTATAACTCAAGAAGCATTAAACAGACTCTCATAGCAATTAAAAACGACGTTCTTAACAACGTACGATTTATTTGACATACTGTCAAGTCACAGTAAAAACGCCTGGTTACCGAAATTAAGAAACGAGGAGCCTGTTCACTACTTACATGGGTGACCATTTAAGAAGAGCAGGTGTTAGATTGCAGGTTCTCGAAGAATGTTGGCAAATACAAAGACAGGATAAAGATATGATGACGAGTTCACATCAGAAAAAAAGTCAGACCAGTGGTCACAAAAAGAAATACCTCTCCCTTTTTTTTATCAGTGTTGCAACTTCCCTCTGGAGCAGATTTAAAAAGAAAAAAAAAACAAGGTGACTTGAAATGGGATTCTCGAGTCGATAAAACATCAATTTTTTGGCAATAAGGGCAGGGATGGTTTCGATAGCCCTGAAATTTAGATCGTTCCTAAACATTCTGCCCGTAACTCACACACTGACACTTTATAAGAAAAAAAAATTTAAAAAAAAACAATTCTTGTGTGTGACAGTTTCTCGCACCTACCGTGAGAGTTCTCGTAATTAGATTTTGTTGTCGGTCACACAACCGAGCATCAAGTTCATTAGTGAAGGGAGCAGCAATTTCATTACATAGCTCAGTAACTTGAAGCCTGAAAATCAAACTATGTAAAATTTAGCAAATTAATTGTAGTTTGCCAAATAAAAATGAATTTAATATTTCTTGAAGCTTTTTTTTCCTTTTGAAAATATAACTGGTCCTTTCAATATCTGCAGCTCTGACATCTCGAAAATCCTGAAACTCAGAGATCTACAATGACCCCTATTATCGAAAAAGATGGATTGCTTTTTGACTTATTTAAAAGGGCTGTTCCTCAGTCCTACTATTTACCAGAGTGCAGAGAAATGAACTCATGTTTTTTTTCCTCCCAAAAGCACCAATGCAAAGAGAAAGCAAATTGCCCAGGTCGTTATTCGAACTCGCTTCACTGATTTCATCCTTGATTCTGTTGGGCCACCCGTAAAGTTAATAGATGATAAAGAAAATTCAATCCAGACAAACCAGCCCGACCTCCAGTCATGAACCACCCCGGAAATCAATATCTCTTAAAAAGTAGAATCATGGCCATTCTTGTTTTTGCGACATAGTCACTGAGGGTAAATACATTTTCTTATTTATTTATGCACGTTTCAACTAGGATATCTTACACTGCTGCTGCTGCTGTGGCGTCAAGTTTTTTTTGGGGGGGGGCTTTTTTTGTTTGGTTTTGTTTTTTAATAGGGGCAGAGAACAATCTTTCTACTGACGTAAAATCACTTTGATCACTTTTACAACTATGGTGTACAAACGGTCAAACTTTCCCCCATCTCTCGCTTCTTATTCTCTGTTTTAAACGCCGAAACCAATTCAGATATCTATAATGTTTGCAATACGCATACTCTCTCTCTCTCTCTCTCTCTCTCTCTCTCTCTCTCTCTCTCTCTCACACACACACACACACACACACACACACACACACTCTCTCTCTCTCTCTCTCTCTCTCTCTCTCTCTCTCTCTCTCTCTCTCACCCTTTCTGACGCCTACAAGTATTCGTAAAATTTGCGATATTCTCTCCTCCTCACTCGCTTTATTAATCTCTCTTTCTCTCTCTCTCTGATTCTAACGCCTACACGAATTCACATATCTATAAAATTCCAAATTCTCTCTCTCTCTCTCTCTCTCTCTCTCTCTCTCTCTCTCTCTCTCTCTCTCTCTCAATCTCACCCTTTCTGACGCTTACGAGTATTTGTAAAATTTGCAATATTCACTCTTCCTCACTCCCTCTCTCCCTCTCTCTCTCTCTCTCTGATTCTAACGCCTACACGAATTCACATATCAATAAAATTCCAGATTCTCTCTCTCTCTCTCTCTCTCTCTCTCTCTCTCTCTCTCTCTCAATCTCACCCTTTCTGACGCCTACAAGTATTTGTAAAATTTGCGATATTCTTTCTTCCTCACTCCCTTTATTAATCTCTCTCTCTCTCTCTCTCTCTCTCTGTATATATATATATCTGTGTGTATATACATACATACATACACACACATACTCATATATATATATATATATATATATATATATATATATATACGTGTGTGTGTTTGCCTCTTTAGTTAATGGCATATCTTTATAGATTATTTAATGCCAAATCCATCCTTATTGTTGAAAAGTGGTGCTTCAATTCAACCAGAAGCTTAGAGAGTTCGGGGATCCATACCTTAACCGAGTGTTTTAGTTTGAAAGTGATCATAATTACACGAAAAGATTTCCAACTCGCTCAATACGATATCACAGTCCAATACATTAGCCACCATACAAGGACTCAACACAAACACACACACACACATATATATATATATATATATATATATATATATATATATTGACAGCATTTCTTCATTAATACATATTTCGTTGAACATAATAGACATTTTTTGTCTACATATTTTTTTGTTGATCTTTTCATATTGCCGTATTGATTTCATAGTATTCATCGGGAATTGGTTGATGTATCTTCCATAATTATTCATTTTCCGAGTACTTTCTGCCCGACTTTGGGCCATCATCAGGGGAGGATCTATTACAAAAGTGATGTAGCTTTTTTGTAAGAAGAAGAGCGTCTGTACCGTTGTATTGTGTAGCGTTTCCTTTTAAATTTGTTTATATATATATTAAGTTAGAAATTACCATGACAAGAAAATCCGGCACACACCTACACGCGACATACGGAGCACTGAACAACTGTTTCGACCTTATTAGGTCTCATCAGCAATGCACACCGTGATCTCCACCGCTGGAGATCGAACCAATAAACACAGTATGTAGAAACCGAAACTCTACCAATTTACCATAACTTGTTAATTCTGTATCGCTTATACGTGGCTTGAACCAGTGGCCCAGTGGTAGATTTCCAACTTCTGCATGCTGTGGTTGTTGGTTCGATATGCAGTACTGGAGATTACGGTGAGTACTCCTGATGAGACCTAATAAGGTCGAAACAGTTGTTCTGTGCTCCGTATGTCACGTGTAGGTGTGTGCCGGATTTTCTTGTCATGGTAATTTCTAACTTAATATATCAATTCCTCCATTCATAATTTTATATATATATATATATATATATATATATATATGAACACACAAAATATCATACTTAGAACTAAGCGAGTTCGAACTCCAGTCGTGCAATTATGTTCACTTTCGGACTAATACCCTTGGGGAAAGGCATGAACTCCCTTTTCCTCTCAACTATGCATTCAGTAGTATTACTTCTGTTTTTCTACAAGGAGAGGTTTGGCATTATATAACCGACAAAGGTTGATGTGCCATTAAACAAAAGAAACCAAACCAAACATATATTCATACATAATTACAGGGAGGCATTCGTGGTGTAAAGATTGCCGTTTTAGGAAATGGATTACGGCGACATTAGTTCAAATACTGGATAAGACTGTTTATATTTCATATAGCAATAATTATTTGGAGATTAATAAGAATTCAATTATTCTCTCTCCGGCTATGGGTAATCAGAAGGGTATGTAGAGTTCTGGTATGATAACCAATCGAAGAGAAGGAAAACTTTGAATTCAAACCTTAAAATTGACTATGCAGAAGGGGTTGGTAAATAGATAGATTGATAGATAGACACATAAATACAAATATATATTTGTGTGCATATATATATATATATATATATGTGTGTGTGTGTGTGTGTGTGTGTGTGTGTGTGTGTGTGTGTGTATTATTCAGTCCAGTTAAACCGGAGACGGGAATAATTCCGTCCGGGCAAAAAATCATTCAACTATGAACATTTAATTTTTCCTGGTAAAGAAGTCAAAGTAATAAAAAAGAAAAAAAGAAAAACCGGAAGTGGGTAAATGGAGAGGAAACTCTTCACCCCTCTTCTACCCACTCCTATCCTATTCTCCTGTGTCTATTCTGTCTGTAATTATTTAATTCGTTAGATCTGAAGAAGTCCTGTTATTTTTGGTGTTATTGATTCATATCAATACCCATTACAAGATTGAAATAAATTTATAATCCTAATGTGACCGGTTTTTGTTTTTCTTAAAGAAATTATTGCTCTGTGATGTCAGTTACTCTTTACTCGGAAAATTTAAATGTTCATAGTTGAATTATTTTTTGTCCTGACGGAATTATTCCCGACTCCAGTTTAACTGGACTGAATAATACATATATATATATGTGTGCGTGTGTGTGTGTGGAGTAGAATTGCTTCCACTCTAATGACAAAGCCGTTGTGATGGCAACCCTTCGAGGCGAAGTTAACTTAAAATCAAAGCTGGCAAAAGAAGCCCCAGCATCAAACCTCAGCTGACTTGTATGTAGTTTTTGACAGGAAAAATCTAAGAGAAAGTAAGTAAAGTAAAATTGTCTCCCTTTAGTCGAGGGTGACCCGGAGGCTCCCTTTTCAAAAGCTACTACACCGAGGTGTAGGGAAGGGCGCTACTCCATTCCCAGGATTGCTCCGCTTTACCCTTGATCCTCATCTTATAGTGATGAGTGCTAAACAAGGCGGCAGCAAATACCATTTTTTGAATCTTTTGTATGACTCGACCCTGTTGATTGAATCCCGGTCTCCTGAACCATTGGCAAACGTGGGTCTGGGCAGCCGTCTGGCATTCGTGCCGGATGGGGTATCAAAATCAATGGCAGATTCGAGGCCGAAAAGCGCCCAGTTTCAGTTTTGTCCCTTATGTATAGCACTAGACCTTGCTGTCTAGTTCGAGCCATAACCCGGCATACGTGCCCGGACCCAGATTTGGGTTCGTGAAACTTCTTGGCTCATTAGATCCACATTGTACTTAGTGGGTCGATGAGCAACACAGACCAACAGGGTTCGAGTCTCGGCTCGTTCCCGACCTTACCCTCCCCTTTATCCCCACTTTAATAGGCCTTCGTGCTTTTGACCTTGTGTCAAGTCCTGTCTGGTGTGAGGCAGCGACAAATAATAACAGCTACAAGTAGTGAATAAAGAAATTGAAAAAAAAAAAAAAAAAGAAAAGAAAACAGAGAGAGACGGAATAGAGAGTTATATTAAAAAATACGTTTTAGAATAAATAGGTTCGCAAATGAATTTGAATGAGAAACTTTAGATTCTAGATTTTTATAACTCTGCTCTCCACGTGTTTCAGACTTTTAGTCATCTTCAGGCGATGAATAATGGTTAGGACAGTGTTTTTCTCCGCCTCTTAAAGTGAAGATTGTTTTGAGAGGATTTTACACACACACACACACACACACACACACACACACACACATATATATATATATATATACATTCGTTGGAAATGCGTGACGTTTTGAGATTAAATTTCGGACGCTAATAGCATCACAGAAACGGAATGCCACAAACGGAAATTGAATTTTTAAAATTTTCTCGTTATTTCGTCTCATTTTGAAAATAAAAAATTAGATTCGCTAAAATTCAGAAGATACATCACATTTAAACGCCCTGATTTAATGTAAAAATAAAACTTAAACGTCGAAGGTGGGCAAATTATTCAACTATAAATAAAATCATCCTTTGAATATTTTGTTTTTTGTTTTGTTTTTTCATATTTGTACATTTACATACATATATATATATATATATATATACACACATATAAATACTCATATGTATACATATATATTCACACGTATATATATATATATATAAATACACATACACACACATAAATATAAATATTTATAAAAAGTTGTGGTTGACCATAGTCGAGGGTGATCCGAAGGCTTCCTTTTCAATAGCTACTACATCGAGGTGTAGGGGAGGGTGCTACTCCATTCCCTGGATTACTCCACTTTACCCTTGATCCTTACCTTATAATATTGAGTGTTAAGCAAGGCGGCCTCAAGTATCATTTTTTAATCTTTGGTATGACTCGACTAGGGATCGAACCCCGTTCTTGCGGGCCATTGGCGAACACTCTACCCAGTATACAATTCAATAATTATATGTAAAAATAAAAGGCAATATGGATTTAAAAAAAAAACATAAATAAATTAGCATTTAAGACAGGCACCAAAATATCAAATATTTTTAGTAACTAAAAATCACTAACTTTTTAGCGAGGAAAACTGTTACATTGTTGCGTTGTTATTTCCTCGCTAAATGTGGTTGGAAAATAAAGGAGAGAGAAGAACGAAGATGCCGTAAGGTTTTTATATGAAGGTTTTTAATGGCAGCATGGAATAAAGAGATTACGATTATGCTGAAAGTCTCGTAGGAAGGAAGGAAGGAAATTGTTATGGAGTTGAGAAGGCATTTTAGCAGCTAAATGCTTGAGCGAAATGTGCGTCGTTAGGTTAAGGCATTGTTGAATGTGTGAGTGAGATATGGTCGCCATAGGTGTAGCAAAAGTCGTGTTTGCTGGTTGAGGACAGGAATGATGTAGTCGCCCATGGATGTGTGGTCCTGGTCGTTTGGGGAGAGAAGAGTGAATGTCTCCAGAAAATGTTGCCCAGGGATGAAGTGGCAGGATGTCTGAGCGGAATTTTGCGTCGCAGTTGACATAGCCAAAGTTGAAGGCGACTTAAAGTTGTTGCTGTGTGTGGCGTATTGAATTCATTTAATTCATATTCAACTGGGAACCCTTGGTCTATGAGAATAGACCCAAGAGGTCCATAAATTAGATGGCTTTCCTCGTTGTGTCGGGATGAGGCTGCTAATGAAGAGAGCGGACAGTAAGTACGTCTGTCCAGTTCAAAAGCTTCTGAGGAAGAGAGTGTTTAGCGGGCTTTCTCCAATTTGGTGTTGCCCGGAAAAATGGTCCGGGCTGAATAGGATAAGTCATCCTGATTGGGTGAAAATATGCGTCGACCCTAACGGTCAAATTAATTAACGCGCCAGACAAAAATACGAAGTTCTTTCTGCTACAATTCTATCAGTAAATCTTTTTCCAACCGAACGTTTTAAGACAAAATGCTGAAAACTTTCCGACAACTTCAAAACAAAACGCTACAAATAACTAAAACAATAAAAACTCAAACTGCCCCCTCAAAACTACTCTAGCCCTGGTGACGACCAAAAATATGGTCGAAAGCGCTTGGGCAGAAGATAACATGATATGAGACAATTCATTTACTACCTGGATCTCGACACAAGAAAAATAACATTTTCTTTTTTAAGTAGAGGAATTAATATTGTGAATTGAATTACCATGACCAGAAAATCCGCCGAACACCTACGCACGACATACGGGAACACTGGACAGCTGTTTCGACCTTATTAGCTCTCATCAGCAGTGTGCATACCGTAATCTCCACCACTGGAGATCGAACCAGCGACCTAGAGTTTCGGCTCTGTGGTCGCTGGTTCGATCTCCAGTGATGGAGATCACGGTGTGCACCACTGCTGATGAGAGCTAATAAGTTCGAAACAGCTGTCCAGTGTTCCCGTATGTCGTGCGTAGGTGTTCGGCGGATTTTCTGGTCATGGTAATTCAATTCACAATAAGAAAATTACAATTAGATATAATAAACAAAAAGCGTTCCATCGTCTTTAATAAAACTTGCCTTAATAATAACTTGCTGCCTTATTATACACACTTCAAAATATATATATGTGTGTGTGTGTGTGTGTGTGTGTGTGTGTGTGTGTGTGTGTGTGTGTGTGTGTGTGTGTGTGTGTGTGTGACTTATATAAAATGAGTCCTAATAGATATAAGCAGATGGAGCATGAAGAAGTTATTAACCATTATAAAAAAAAGCCCCACCTAGATTAGAGGCTGATTCGAATAAAGAAGCTGAATTATCAGCTTACAAATTGAAAGTTGGTGATTGGATAGAGAAATTTAATATTAAAAATTGTTTCATTGCTCTTAAGGATCATAAAGTTGATTTTAAAATAACCCGGCCTGTAGACTAATTAATCCTTCCAAAACGCAAATGGGGAAAATGAGTAAAGTTATTTCGCCAGATATATGCGCTACGCTTAGAACAGCTTCGAAAATAAACCAATGGCCTAATACAAATGATTGTATCAAGTGGTTTTCAGATTGTAATAAAAATGATAAATGATTCTTTATTAGAAATGATATAAGGGAATTTTACCGGTCTATAACGAAAAAGGCCGTAGATGAGGTATTAAAGCTGGCTAAGGAGTATATAGCGACATCAGAAGATAAGATTAATATCATTAAGCATTGTCGCAAATCGATACTGTACCATAATGAGAAATAGATCAGAAAGGAGTGGTAACTTCGATAATCCCATCGGATCATTCGATGGAGCTAAGTTATCCGAATTTATCGGGGGCTTATTGTTATACAACCTCAATAGCATTATTGACCCCTGCAACCATGGTCTTTGCCGGGAGGATGGATTGATTAAGGAGATACGATTAGAAAAAAATTACATTGGTTGTTCAATAAGTCTGGATTCAAGACGGACATCTAAACTAATTTTAAAATGACAGATTATTTAGACGTTATGTGTAATGATACCGTATCCGCGTTTAGGAAAAACAACCAATACCCATGTTATATGAATTAAGGTTCTAACCACCCAAGACAGTTTTTCAAGCATATTCATTATGGCATTATGGTTAGATTATCCATTAATTTTTTTGATATCGGTATCTTCACTCAGAATAAACGCGAATATGAGGCGGCGTTTAAAAAAACAGCATCTATAAGGCCAAACTTGTTCATAAATCTAGTTTGATAAACACTTATTTATAAATCTAGGGATGAAGCAGCAGATATACGTAACAAGAATAATAGAGCAAGGAAAATTTTATGGTTTACACCACCATTCAATATGGCGATTGCTAATAAAATAGGGAAGAAATTCTCCAGATTATTCAAGAAAAAATTGTTTATACAAAATATTTCATAGGAACATGAGTAAATTACGTAACAGTACAAATGCTTAATGTGGCAAGTTTAGTTAATAAAAGTAACATATGATAATCAACGTACTGAGCCACCTAAATGCAATTGTACAAACAAAACTAATTGCCCCCACAAAGGGAAGTGTCAGTTTGAGTGTATAATGTGTAAGGTGGAAGTACATAGTCGTGGATCTAACGATAGTAACGTTATTCGAAATATTAAAAAGGTATACGTAGGTTCCACGCAGGGACCCTTCAAAAAAGATATTACAATCATAGAAGTAGCTTTGCGCACGAAATATATAGAATTACTTTATCTATGTGTGGGAAGTTAAGAAGAATCTAGATACAGATCCTAAATTAAAATGGGAGATAATAAGAAAAATGGCGTAAATATAAAGCAGAGGATAAATATTGCTATTTATGTCTGAAGGAGACTTACTAATTGCTTCCTGCAAAAATCCCAATGGATTACTTAATCAAAGGTCGGATAAACTTAATTTTTGTTGACATAAGAAAAGTTAGTTACTCGGTAGATAAGTTACAATTTATTTTTATCTTATTTATTTATCATATTATTTTTTTCTTTGCTTTTTTTAATTTTATTTGATTTTCTTCATGTTAATTTTATTTATTTATTTATTGCAGGCTTTAAATGAATGAAATGTAATTTGGGTTATACCGTTCTTTTGTCAGAATCGTCCTGATGATTCGTTTAGGTGAAACTTAGGTAGATTTTTTTTTCTCACTTTGTAGGTGTTCATATTTCGCTCAACTTAGTGTATTGAGCACTTTTACGTTTAACTTAAGTAATTCTGTCAGCGTTTTTTTTTTCTTTTGGCTAGGCATTACGTTATTGGAGGATAATTTCAAATAGTTCGTATGTTTTTAGTCTTTTCTTCTTCTTTTATGGAATTTTTTCCCGAATAAAGGCTCATTGGCTTCGTGGGTAGAGTGTTCGCCAATGGTCCGGGAGATCTGGGTTCAATCCCAAGTCGAGTCATACCAAAGACTTTAAAAATGGTACTTGATACCTCCTTGTTTAACACTCAGCAATATAAGGTACGTATCTAGGGTAAAGTGGAGTAATCCTGGGAAAGGAGTAGTGCCCTCCCCTACACCTCGATGTAGTAGCTATTGAAAAGGGGGCCTTCTGGTCGCTCTCGACTAAAGGGAGACAACTTTACTTTTTACTTTTACGAATATCAGTTTGTGTAATATTTTTTATTTGCAAATTGTATCCTCTGTGTCTTTTCACACCATCAGACTTATAGAATAGTTATCAAAAATCAAATATATATATATATATATATATATATATATATATATATATATATATATATCCCAAACAACGGTTGTGTCAATTCTATTGTATGGATGCACCACATAGACGCTGACGAAGCGTACAGAGAAAAAGCTAGACGGTAGCTGTACAATAATGTTACGAGCTGAATTAATCGTTATCGCCGTAGGAAATGAACACGGCGATACGAGTTCAAATCCTGGACGAGACTGATTGCATTTCACATAGCACTAATACCCTTGGGAAAGGTATGAATCTAATTATTCTCCCTCCAGCTATTGGTAAATAGTAGGGCAGACTAGGTTCTTCAGCCTTGGTGAGGCAACTGGTCTAGGAGAAGGAAAACTCTGAATTCAAACCTGTTAAACTCCGCTAAAAACTGACCTTGTGTCATATCCTGCCCGAGCGGAGGGGTTGGGTAAATAGGATTAAACAACTCCTAGAAGTAATATCCCATGAAAAAACAGTTGTACAGCCACCAACCTCCTATCTCTAAAAGAATCCAAGTAAGACGAAGAAGGAATGCGAGACACACTGGAAAAGCAAGAACGAAATCATAAGTGACGTTCTTCTATGGACCCCTTCACATGGCCTTTCCAGTGTTGGACGATCAAAAAGAACATACCTACATCAGCTCTGTATGGACACAGGATGTAGATTAGAAGATCTACCGGGAGCAATGGATGATAGGGATGATTAGCGAGAGAGAGAGAGTCAAGGAAATCCATGCCGGCTGCGTGACTTGACGCTGCTACTGCTGCTGCTGATGATGATGATGATAATGATATGTATATAGATATACATATACGTACATACATTATTGAAGATAACTGACAACTTAAATTCATTGTGCATTTTATAAGCTCATCTGAACGTTTTTAGCGTCTCAGTATAATGTTTAAGTCATGACTTATATAAAAATGTGACAATTTTCTGATGGGGGTGTTTTAATTCTATGATTTTTGATAAAATATCAAATTAGACTTTTGTGTCATTTCTTTCTTGAAACTAGTTGATGTCGGCGGCAAATGCATTTTAAATTTATCCATTTACCGACATTGTGAACTTTTGACCGGTCTGATGTGATTTCAACAGCTCGTTGAGATCAGAGCATACTATCCCTTGCAGCCAGCTTTATTTTCGATAACACACACACACACACACACACACACACACACACATATATATATATATATATAAGTAGTAAAAAGATAACAGAAATCTCAATGAAACTCCAATAAAAAAAACAACTACGATCTAAAAAACAATCATTGTCGCACTTGTTGGGTCATGTATATAAAACTTGTTCTCATAGCTGACGTGTGTAACGAACATGACTCACTCCACTTGAATAATTTTCGTTGGGAAGTCCCGATTATGATTTTGAAAAACGTTAAGAGCCGTGGTATTTGAGGACGTAGAAGTGCCATTTCTTTTCCCCCAATTATTAAAATTTGAATATATTGATACCAAATGCACAACAAATTTGTTTTGAACTGCGCCAAAAATGAAACAAGGAAAACATTTCATTAATAGTCAATCAATGTATTTACTTCATTACGGGTAGGGTGTGACACAAGGTCAATATTTAAAAGTAAAGCTCGTTTGAATTCGGGGCTTTCCTTCTCCTCGACAGGTTGTCTATCCAAAGCTAAAGAACCCAGCCTACTCTACTATTTATCCATAGTTGAGGAGAAAACAAATACATTTATGTCTTTCCCAAAGAGATAGGGGGTAAAGATAGCTTTGGGGTAATAGCTAAAGTCTCGAAGAAAGCGAGTTCGAATCATAGTCGCGCAATTAGGTTCACTTTTGAAGCAGCAGCATTGGTTTGGTTTTATGGCATATCAACCATTTCAGGTTATTTAATGCCAAATTTTCTTTATACATATATATTAAATATATGATTTCTAAACACATTTTGCAAATAACAATTTTAAACCAGCCAGATCTTTTGGGGGGTGGGGGTTGCACATAAATAGTTCCACTTATTTCTTTCAAATACAAATAATTCTATTAGCTATTTTTTGCACAGAGTGAAATGTTTTCAAGTTCTGCCATTTAACAGAAATTATTCAATTAAACATTAGTCATTTGCTTATATACCGTTGAATGATCAAACAGTTCTATTTCAAACAATTCAGTTTAGCATAAGTCAAAGTTAAGTAGTTCCAATTATTGTTATGTATCACTAACAATTCATTTAAACATCAGTTGTAAATTTACACAGTTAAATGATCAAACGGTCTTATTTCAAGCAATTCAGTTTAGCATAAGTCATTTGTTTACACTCAGTTTAAATCTCAAATAGTTCTATTTGACCCATAGATAGGACCTTATCAGGTACTACCGCTCCGGGTCAGAGTGGACCTGGGAGCGATAGCAATGGAGTACTCCGCATTCCCCAAAGCTCCAGCATTACTGAAGCCTCACCATCAGATTGTTTAGTGTCATATCTAGGATACTCGTTGGGGGGGGGTCTTCTCCCTCTGCAGAGATGCAGTCGGTGTGTCCTACAGCCCTAGCCGACTGGGTCATAATACTCTTAGGAAGGTATGAAACCCACCATCTCACCCACCCCCAGTTCGATAGTGTCACTGATTTTCTTCAATAAGGATAGTTTTAGCATTAAATAACCCACGAAGGTTGATGTGCTATTAAACAAAAAAATCAACCGCGGGTATTAGCAAACAGCCTCGTCAAAGATTTTAATTGGGGTCACCGATTCCATTTCGTTCGACGATAACCGTTATACTAAATACTCCTCCATAATAATAGTCAATGTCAATTTTTTCTTTATATTCCGTGTAGAAACTTGGGTGCTTATATACGTTCGTCGTTACGCTTCTGAGTCAACATCTAAGCTAAGCTAAATAAGTAACTAACAGGGCCTCAGTGATATATACATCTATATTCAGTGAGGGAGGGACTGTGTGCAAATAAAACAGTTAAGAGGAAGGCCTCGAAACGGTGCACATCCTCTTCTGGTGACCCTAATACGATTTTTCGAAAAGAAAAAGATGAGGGCTAAAACTTTCATTCGTCGAAAAAAAAAATCCTATTATGTAGGGGAATGTGAATGGCAAGAGAAGCATCGTGTGGGGTTTGAAGGCTTTTAGGAGTTCAGTGGCTAAGGGCAAGACTGTGTTGCCGTAAGATATCTGACTCCATATTTTGGTTATATTATTTTACCGCATGTTGACTGGCCGGCGCTGTTCCTTGCCCAAAGAAAGTCCCAAAAGAAATATACAAAAAGAAAAGATAGAAACAGATAAGAGACGAAAACATTTCTTCCATACTTCCCTTTTATTTACTTGGTGAATTGACTAACCAACGCTACGTCTTGGGACGTAGCGTGGTGCCCAAAACACCAGACAGCAAAATCGGTGTTGTCGGTTCGACGTCACTACCCGAAAAAGAGGTCGGTTCACAGAAAACCTGAGTATTTATCTCTCTTTACCGGCTCCAAATTTGCCACTCCAAAATCCTTCTACTTTTGGCGCGACCGCTTCCCATTGGCTACTTTACTTTTTATTATTTTTCTTTTTTTCTGATTTTTAACCGGATGGATGCGTGGAGCCTTATGCGTGGTGACGTGTTTATACATTTTGTATGTGGCAGCCGATGAGTCAACATCCGGTTGGGAGTTTTATTGTTAATTCCTAAATCCCCACAATCGATCTGTCCGTTGACTTTTTGGTGAGTATCATTTACTTATTAAGTAATTTCCTTCTTGAGCGTTTTATTTTCTATTAAAAATCCTAGTTATGTATTGTGGCGTCATGTTTATCCTCAAAAAGTTCAATGGAGATAAGTTGTTCAAAGAAGCTGACCTGATGCTTAAAAACATTCTATGAACATTTTTTTTTCTGGCAACACTCTTTCACTTTAAATAAAACTAGATTTTTTTTTCTAGTTTTATAAGAAGAGGTAGTTGTGTTGCCAGAACAATAATATTCAGCTATAGGTCTTCTTTCTTTGTGTGGCTAAGAACTTTTTTTTAAAAAATTGTATAATGAGGATCAAGCAGCCTTATTCACTTCTAATCGTGCAGTTTGTGTGTAAATCATGAATTAAAACTGTCAAAAATAGAAATAAAAAAAACAAAACCTGTTTTGCTTTTAGCCTTAAAACAAGAGAAGAGATGAAATATTTGTGTAGATGATTTGAATCTTTATAAACCAAATCTTTATCAGTCATTATTTATTTTTAACCGGCTCATTAGCCTTGTGGGTAGAGTGTTCGCCTCCGAGAAGACGGGGTGATAGAGAAGTTTTCTGCAACGAATTCTTACGGGTTTATGCGAATAATAATAATAATAATAATAATAATAACACAGAATAAAACTGATGGAATGTGAAAAGAAGGATAAGTACCTCGACCTTGCTAGAGAATTGAAAAAACTGTGGAACATGAAAGTAACGATTGTGCCAATTGTGATTGGTGCGTTAGGCACAGTAACTAAAGGATTATTAAAAGGCCCGGAGGACTTGGAAGTTGGCGGACGGGTAGAGACTATCCAAACGACAGCATTGCTGAGGACGGCCGGAATACTGAGACGAGTCCTGGAGACTTGAGGAGACTTGCTGTTACTCAAACTCCAGTGAAAAACCATCAGCTAACGCTGATGTGAAAAACTCTAGAGGAGTAATAATAATAATAAGACAACTTGTCGTCTTGTGGATGTTGTCGTTCAAGCGGACCACAAAGTGAAAATCAAAGAAAGTGAAATGATGAATAAATATTTGAACCTACCTTGAAAACTAAAAAAAATGGAACATGCGGGTGACGGTAATACAAATTATAGTTGGTGCACTTGGAACATTCCTCAAAGGACTGGAAAGGAGATTTGAACAGTTATAAATCGGAGGAAAACTCGAGACCATCCAGACTACTGCATTATTGAGATCAGCTAGAATACTGAGAAGAGTCCTGGAAACCTGAGAAGACTTGCTGTCACTCAGACTCCAGGGAAAGGCCACCAGTTAACGTTGCAGGGAAAAACTCGTAGAGAATTAAATAATAATAATTATGATATGAAGGTCAAGTGAGGATGAAGATGAAATACCATATAACTATATAGTAAGAGAATTCAGCAGGTACGAGTGGGTGGGAGAGGTGATTCACTGGGAACCGTGCAAGAGATTGATATTTAGCCATACAAACAAATGGTAAATGGAAAACCAGACTGAGTGTTAGTCAACAAGAAGAAAAAGAAATTGTCATTTAAAGGAGCTTGCCATGCCAGCAGACCACAGGGTGAGAAACTGTGAAAATACTTAGACATTGCCAGAGAACTGAAAGATGTGTGGAATATGAAGGTTGTTTGGTTTGGTTTGGTGGGGTTTTGTGGCATATCGACCTTTGTAGGTTATTTAACGCCAAATCCATTTTTATGTAAATAATCTGTTCTATTTAAAACAATTCAGTTTAGCATAAGTACACAGTTTAATTGTCAAAAACATTTCCATTTCAAACTATCCAAGCAGTTATATGTAACAATTCAGTTAAGTGTAAATACAGTTTTAATGTCGAAAAACAGTTCTATTTCAAATCATTCAGTTAAGCATAAGCATGCAGTTTAAATGTAAGTACGGTTTAATTGTCAAAAACATTTCTATTTCAAGCTATTCAGTTTACTCAAACAATTCAGTTTAGCATAAGTATGCTGTTAGTTCTATTTAATCCATGGATAGGGCCCTATCAGGTGCTACTACGCTGGGTCAGAGTGGACCTGGGAGCGATGGCAATGAGGGGGTATTCCGCATCCCCCAAAACTCCAGCACTGCTGGAACCTTACCATCAGATTGTTTAGTGTCATATCCAGGACACTCGTTAGGGAGTCTTAATCCTCTGCAGAGGTGCAGTCAGTGTATTCTACAGCCCCAGCCGACTGGTCAATACACAGAGTTAAATGTCAAACAGTTTTATTTCAGATAATTCAGTTCAGCATAAGTACACAGTTTAGACGTCAAAAACAGTTCTATTTCGAGCAATTCAGTTCAGCACTTGTATGCAGTTCCAATGTCAAAAAAGTTCTATTTTAAACAATTCAGTTTAGCATAAATACGCAGTTTAAATGCAAAAATCAGTATTGTGAAAGAAGCACGGTTTATTTCTATTTAACCCATAGATAGGACCCTTAACAGGTGCTACCACTCCGGGCCAGAGTGGACCTGGGAGTGATGGTAATGAAGGTACTCCGCATTCCCTAAAGCTCCAGCATTGCTAGAACCTCACCATCAGATTGCTTAGAGTCATATCCAGGACACTCGTTGGGGAGGGTCCTACCCCTCTGCAGAGAAGCAGACGGTGTATTCTACAGCCCCAGCCGACTGGGCATATGAAGGTTGTGGTGATACCAATCATAGTTAGAGCACTTGGAATGATCCCCAAAGGCCTGGAAATGAGACTGAGGAAAAGGGAGATCAGATGAAGAATCGAGACCATCCAGACCACTGCACTGTTAATATCAGTTTGAATACTTTGAAAAGTCCTGGAGATCTGAGGAGACATTCTGTGAAAAACTTGCAAGTAATAAAACAATAATAATATTTTTCAATTCGAGTTCAAACGACCGAACTGGCCACAGAAGAATCAAGCGAGTTCGAACTCCAGTCGCTACGTTCACTTTTGAACTAATACACTTCGAAAAGGTTTGAAACTCTTCATCTCCATCCACATCAGAGGGTTAAATAGTAACCACTACTATTTTTCTGCAAAGATAACTTTGGCATTAAATAACCCACGGGAGTCGATATGCCATTAAAGAAAGAAACTAAGGCACTGTCACGAAACTTGTAATTGTTAGTCTAAGTTTGTTTTCAACTGATCGTGTGAAATTTCTTTAATCAAATGCCGTCTTTTATACGTCTTAATAAATTGCTTGTCTTTTGAACAATTTCAAGAGGATCACCTTTCCCACCCTGTCATGTTTACTCTTCTGTCCCTTTTGTCCTTGTTGGTTGCATTCGATCATTATGTTATCAACTGTTTAATCTCTGTCACCATATAACTTCCTCTTGCAATTCTATGACGTATTATCTGTTTTTGCTTTGACATAATTGCTTCTAATTGCATTATTCTGTGCTACTATAAACAGAGATTCAATTTCTCTCTTCAGTTCCCCTCCCCTTCTTAGCCATATTATTATTTGACTTCTTGCGAGTTTTTCACAACAGCTTTAGTCTTTCATTGGAGTCTGAATGACACCAAGTCTCCTCAGATCGCCAGGACTTTTCTCAGTATTCCGGCCAATCTCAACAATACTCTAATTTGGATGGTATCGATTCGTCCTCCGATTTCTAACCTTTCTATCTCCCTTACCAAGCCTTTGAGGATCGTTCCAAGTGTGTCATTTACAACTGGTATCACCATCACCTTCGTGTTCCATAACTTTTTAGTTCTCTGGCAAGATCCAAGTACTTCTCTCTCTTTTCGTTTTCTCTGATTTTCACTCTGCCGAAATAGCAAAGTCTACTTCACAGCAAGTACTCTTTTTTTTCCTTTTTTTTTTTTTTTTTTTGATAATTATCACGAGGTCAGGTCTTCTAGCTGGGATTAGGTGACCTGTTTGTATCTCAAAATCCCATAGAACTTTATGCATCTCATTCTTCAGGATAGAATTTGATTTGCGCATATACCATTTGATTGTATGGTCAGATTTCAATTTTTTGCACAATTTCCAGTGGATCACCTTCCCACCCAGTTGTGTATAACCTTATACTTCTTTTGCGCAAGTTTGCTACATTCGCTCATTATGTGATTAATCGTTTTGTTTCTATCATCACATTATTATTATTATTGTTATTATTATTATTATTGTTAATTTAGAATTGTTACTTGGAACCACATAATTGTAGAAAAATTTTATAACAACTAATAAGTTTTCATGTTAGAATTGACACTTACGGTCTTAAAACACAATCACCAGACTACTTATGCTACATGTCGCAAAGTGTTCACTCATATAAGCAATGATTAGGCTCAATGTTGCTTAACTTTGACGATCTACTTTATATCTGATTCGACTATAAGTAAAAACTAAGCATATCTTAGATTTCGTACGAGGACGGATGTATGACGTATACAATGGTCGTTCAAAACATTCTATGAACATTTTTTTTTCTGGCAACACTCTTTCACTATGAATAAAACTAGATTTTTTTTTCTAGTTTTATAAGAAGAGGTAGTTGTGTTGCCAGAACAATAATATTCAGCTATAGGTCTTCTTTCTTTGTGTGGCTAAGAACTTTTTAAAAGACTCTTGTATAATGAGGATCAAGCAGCCTTATTCACTTCTAATCGTGCAGTTTGTGTGTAAATCATGAATTAAAACTGTCAAAAATAGAAATAAAAAAAACAAAACCTGTTTTGCTTTTAGCCTTAAAACAAGAGGAGAGATGAAATATTTGAGTAGATGATTTGAATCTTTATAAACCGAATCTTTATCAGTCATTATTTATTTTTAACCGGCTCATTAGCCTTGTGGGTAGAGTGTTTGCCAATGGTCCGGGAGATCTGGGTTCAATCCCAGATCGCGTCATACCAAAGACTTTAAAAATGCTACCTCCTTGCTTAACACTCAGCAATATAAGGTACGTATCAAGGGTAAAGTGGAGAAATCCAGGGAATGGAGTAGCGCCCTCCCCTACATCTCGGTGTAGTAGCTGTTGAAAAGAGAGCCTTCTGGTCGCCCTCGACTATGGCCGCCAGTTCACTTTTTATTTATTTTAAACTCGTTTTCTTTCACCTTAAGTTCAATTGCTTTTCATTTAAACAGCCGGAGTGTGCAACTGAAATAAAACAAAATATTCATTTACATGGTTAGAGTTTATCTCTCGTCAGTTGTTGGGTGTTTCGTAGCTCAACTGATAAGAACAACTGGGGCTTCTTGAAATTTAAAAACTATGTCAATTCGAATCTTGCTTAGAGAATATTCTTTATTTCAAATTTCTTTATTTCAAATTTGTGCTATTGACAAATGAAAATAAACTGAATGATGGAAAATAAAAAAAATTAAGATTAAAGAAACACAAGTCAAAAATTAACGATTGACAATAGTTCATCTTATAAAAATCTGAGATATGACTAACATATAATTGTTGGGATTTGGACAGTGCTTGTAAGTTGCATATGAAGGAATGGGATATATATATATATATATATATATATATATATATATATATATATATATATATGTGTGTGTGTGTGTGTGTGTGTGTGTGTGTGTGTGTGTGTGTATTTTTAAATTTTTAAATTTTAGATATATATATATATATATCATTATTATTATTATTATTATTATTATTATTATACCAGTGTTAGTGGTCACTAAATCACTTTGTGGGTTTGTGTCGAACTAAGTGAAATATAAAATGGAGAGTGCTCAATATCTAGGATAGAGCTATTATATAATAATAATAATAATAATAATAATAATAATAATAATAATATGGAGAGTGCTCAATAATATAAATCTGTTTATTTATTTATTTATTATTTATATATATATATACATAGATAATAATAATAATAATAATAATAATAATAATAATAATAATAATAAATGAATAAATATATCATAGATTTATATTATTGAGCAGTCTCCATATTATATATATATATATATATATATATATCATGCTGCTAGGGGGAAAGTGAGAGATTCCTTTCCTTCGGAGTACCTCCATAATCAACCGACCTTCTGTCAGGTTTTTGCCTCGTGGGGAGTTAAATAAGTACAACACAAAGAGAGTACATAGAGGTACTCGTAGCGGTACGATTATCAGCGTTCGAAATGGACTCGGGGAGGTGAGTTGAAATCCTGGACGAGGCTGGCTGCATTTCACAACTATTTTTTCCGAGATATAGATAAAAAGCTGGGCAGACTTGGATCTTTAACCTTGGTATTGTAACGAGTATGAGAAAAGAAAAAACTCTGAATTGAAAATTCAAACCAGCTATACTCCGCTTCATAATCATATTTACCAACCCCTCCGCTCGGGTAGGATATGACGCAAGGTCAATTTTTAAGCGGAGTTTAACAGGTTTGAATTCACAGTTTTCCTTCTCCTAGACTTGTTGCCTCACCAAGGCTGAAGAACCTAGTCTGCCCTACTATTTACCCATAGCTGGAGGGAGAATAATTGGATTCATACCATTCCCAAGGGTATTAGTGCTATGTGAAATGCAATCAGTCTCGTCCAGGATTTGGACTCGTGTCGCCGTGTCCATATCCTGCGACGATAACCATTACAGCACGGGCACCTCCATTTAATAATGGGCTTTGTGTCACATTCTGCTCGTAGCGCAGGGGTTCGGTGCATATATGCAAAAAGACACAATTAAATTAGAAACTTGAAATCGAATAACTTATTTATACACTTTGAAAGTGTATCGCTTTGTACAGTAAAGGATTCATGTATTTTTATGTTACCACGTGGTCTAAGTTGTTCTTTGCAGTTCTGCTACGAATTTGTTGTGTCACATTTCCTTTTCAGCTTCTATTCGCCTTATGTTATCTTGCTTAGAATTGTCCTATAGGCTCTGACGAAGGTCATTGACACGCTCACACATGAAGACTTCCATGGGGCCTTCCAGAAGTTTTTGGAACGGTACAACAAGTGCATTGCAGCCGGAGGAGATTACTTCCAAGAGGACTAGAGTTTCATGTGTGTACTGTCAATAAAAGTACCCATACGAAAAAAGTCTGGAAACTTTTTAATGATCCTCGTACCACTGCAGAGATGCAGTCGGTGTATGCCATAGCCCCCCTCCACCTGCCGACTGGGTTGTAAACTAAAAGCGCGCACTAGCTTTATTTTTTATATCTAATCACTGGCATGAAGAAAAACAACTTCAACTTCTCTCAAGAGAACATCCCTATTCCCCAACACTCTCACAATAAGTTAAAACAATTAGAATAAAGAGAGATTTTAATAAAAAGAATGGGATGTGTGACCCATAACTGTATATCAAGAGATACCCACCATGTGAGAACCGTTTGATCTAATGATTGCATGGACGATAAACTAACAGTCATCAAGTGATGTTGATTCATTGCCTCCGCTATTCAAACTTAGATAAACAATTTAAAAGTATAAAACAAAAATAAAAATAAAAATAAAAACACCAAAAATCACAAGAAAAAAATTAAATTGCTAACGTATTTTTAAAACTGAAAAATAAAACGGAAAGAAAAATTATTTGTTTATGTTTTTTAAAGCAAAAAACATTTTTTCTTTTTCAATTATTATGAATTTTAAGTAAAGACCACCTTTATTCTGGGTGACGAGAGAAACGTATTTTTTAAAAGTTAAAGTAGATATGCGATGATATATATTTACAATAGACACCGAACATAAATGAGACATAGATTGTTGATTAATCGATTATTAACGTTACATCAACCCGACTAGGGTTATCTTATGCCTTGAGGTTACAGAATCGAGTTCATTGTACGTTTGTTTCTTGTTGTTTTGTATACTGGGAAAACCAACAACGTCGAGGTATAAAAATATAATCAGCTGTTTTTCTTTTTCTTTTATTACCCGAAATGTACGAAACGGTAGAATGAGGGAGAAAGTCAAAGGCGGCTGAGATGTACACACAGGAGCGAGATACAAATCTTCAGTGAACCGCTTCTTCTTCGTTCTGCTTTCGGAAGACTGGTACAGGGTCACCTCAAGGCATGGAATCATTTTAGCTTCTCCTCAATTCTCTACTTTCACGAGTCTGGTACAAGGCCATCTCAAGACATTGAATCATTTTAGCTTTTCCTCAATTCTCTACTTTCACAAGTTTGGTACAGGGCCATCTCAAGGCATGGAATCATTTTAGCTTCTCCTCAATTCTCTACTTTCACGAGTCTGGTACAAGGCCATCTCAAGACATTGAATCATTTTAGCTTTTCCTCAATTCTCTACTTTCACAAGTTTGGTACAGGGCCATCTCAAGGCATGGAATCATTTTAGCTTCTCCTCAATCCTCTACTTTCACGAGTCTGGTACAGGGCCATCTCAAGGCACCGAATTATCTAAGTTTCTTCTTGTTTCTCTACTTTTGTGAGTCTGGTATAGAGCCATCTCAAAACACTAAATTGTTTTAGTTTCTGCCCGCTTCTCGACTTTAGCACATTCTGAGTCTTGCTGACAAAGTGATATGTACATATTAAATATTTTACCTGAAAAAACAAGGTATTAAACTTACCCTTTAAATACCTGGGTTTTTTCATATATACACACACCACACACACACACACACACACACACACACATATATATATATATATATATATATATATATATATATATTGTGGTAATCGAAATAACGAACTGCCGGAAATGGATAGGATTTAGAAAGAAATTTCTTTCAACTGAATTTGAAGCGCCCAACTTATCTGGCTTTGTAACTGCACGTTCCTCCTGAAGAAATCCAGTTAACGATTTGGTTGAAATGATAACCTAAATAATATCTGCGCATTTCAGTTGATTTTTTTTCTTTTGTCGATTGAGCAATTCGATCAAAATAATTAACACTGGCAAAAATCGAGGGAATAAAGTTAACGTTGCAAAAATATCAAATATAAATCAAAAAGAATTTTAATAATAGTTTTTAGAGCAATGTTGAGGAAATCGCTTTGCTGAACGTCAAACATTTCCGCTGGAGAAAATACATACAGCAATTAATACAAAGGCCTTTATTGATCTGTTATCAAACTCTTTTCTTTTTTTTTCTTTTTTTTTCTTTTTTTTCTCTTCTGATAAAAAAAAATGTAAACAATGAAAAAAAAAATGAAATTGCTGAATAGCAAAAATGATGTTGTATGGCTGTTTAAATTGTTCAGACGAATTTCAAAAAGAAAAATCTAAATCTTATCTGGGGCGAAAATAATCGAATGTTGTGTATGTCGATGTGTGTGTTTGTTTATATACAAACGCATTTTATATGTGCAGGCGTCTGAGGAAATGAACTCGGCGAGGCATGTTCAAATCCTGAACGATGTTGTTTGCGTTTTCCTTCGTGCTAATGCGTTTACAAAAGGCATGAACCCATTTCTTCTCTCAGCACTCTAACTATGAGTAAATAATAGAGGCAGGCTGAGATCTTTAACACTGATACAGCAACCAGGCTTGGAGAAGGGAAAATCTGAATTCAGAACAGCTCTACTACACTTCAAAACTGGCTTTGCGTCGCGTCCTGTTCTTAAAGAAGGAATAGGATATATATATATATATATATATATATATATATATATATATATATCAGTGCTAATACCCTTGGGGAAGGTATGATTTCCTCTCCCTCTAGCTATGGGTAAATAGTAGGGCAGACTAGGCTCTTTGTTCTTGGTAGGACAAGTGGTCTAAGAGAAGGAAAACTAAATTCAAACCTATTAAACTTCGCTTAGAAAAAAGACCTGCTCGTGCAAAGAGGTTGGTAGTATATATATATATATATATATATATATATATAAGGTGATTGAAAAATAACTATTTTTAAATTTTAATCATTTATTTCTTAACTCTAATTTTAACAAAAAATGAAAAAAAAAAAAAAGGAAATATGAAGTTTCTTTTCAATCGCCCTGTATAATCGTGTGCCTGTCGAATCGAGTATACTCAGCTTTTATTGCAGGCTATGACTATCGGGATGAGTTTGATCCACCATACTTGAGTCCTTGTGCCAAACTAAGGTTAGTTTTGTAAATTCATATACCCAAATACTTTGTCCTATATATATATATATATATGAAAGTAAATATGGATAAAATCCGACAGTATGAAGGGAACAGAAAATCATAATCCAAATAGGTGAATATATCATGATGTAAAGTCGACGTTAACGTTTCGGTTTCAGTAACCATCATCAGGGCTTGGATATCAAACTAGTTCCCATAGCGATGGATGCTTGCTGAGATGATAGGAGCAAATGAAACGAAAAGATAGATAAACGTCGACTTTACAAAATAATAAATTCCCCCATCAGGATTATGTTTTTCTGCTCCCTTCATACTGTCGGATTTTATCCATATTTACTTTCAGATTGTCTTTTCGGAAAAACAAATACCAAATGTAATCTTACATAACATTTAACATGGATGATTCCAAACGATCTATATATATATATATGAAAACTTACTTGTTCTTGCGTATTTCTCAATAAACGGGAAGTTTTGACTCGTTTCTTTGAGAAATCCAACATTTTTCAAATATTTTTTCCACGTGCCAAACACGTTCTGATGACTTTTGAATTTTGAACGCTATGTGCACGTTTATGTATCTTTTCGTTGTATATTTCTCATTTGCTCCTGTCATCTCAGCAAACATCCATCGCTATGTGAACTAGTTTGATATCCAAGTCCTGATGATGGTTACTGAAACCGAAACGTTAACGTCGACTTTACATCATGATATATTCACCTATTTGGATTATGTTTTTCTGCTACTTTCATATATATATATATATATATATATATATATATATATATATATATATTATCATTATTATTATTATTATTATATTTTTGATACATGAAAATTTATATAAACAAATGAATAATGAGATCATTGGTAAAAAGAGGGGGAACTATTCTAAAACAATCAAATAGCGAGGGCTCTTTCGTCCGGCTCTTGTCAAGCTTAGTCACCGGAAAATATTTTAAAAACGGGGTGTAAATTCAATAATTGGATTGATGACAGCTTCCCTGTTCTGCATAGAGCCAGAGACAAAATTCATCTCAAAGTCTTTGAGGAAATTTATATTGCTATAAATCCCCCTTTTGTGCAGACAGTTAAGCAGTCATATTTTAGATATTTTTGGGGAACTGTTGTAAACGGGGGTGAGTTGAATTATCTTTTTTCACCCCGTCTCCTCAATCCAATTATTAAATTTACACCCCGTTTTTTAAATATTTTCCGGTGACGGAGCTTGACAAGAGCCTGACGAAAGGGCCCTCGCTATTTTATTGTTTAAGAATTGTTTCCCCTTTTACCAATGATTTCTTTATTCATTTGTTTTATATGTATATATATATATATATATATATATATATATATATATATATATATATATATATATGACAAAGTATAAACAATCATAGCTTCAAGTAATTATTCTTAACACAAATAATTTACTTACAGCATCAAATATTCCAGTCCAATACAAATAATTCTCAAACAGATCTATTTGACCCATACATAACAGGTACTATCACACATCAAAGTGGACCTGGGAGTAATGACAATAAAAGTACCCTCCCCAAATCTCCGAAACTGAAGCCTTACCATGTGATGCAGATTATTGTCATATCCAAGACACCTTTTTTTGCTGAGTCTTACCCTTCTACGAGGGATACAGTGAGTGTATTTTAAGCCCCACCAAAAGAGCACAAAGAGAATAAGAAACTTGATTTCATGATTGCATAGGCAAGAAACAGACAGTCACCAAGCTTCATTGACTCTGTGTCTACGCTATCCTAACATATATCGTGACTTGCATCAGTCAAAAATAATAGTCAGAGAACTTATACTAATTCTCTGTATTTATATAGACATCATCATAATTTTATAGCCCAAAATTCTAGTCTCAAATATTGCACCACCTTCCTACTACTCTTTTTTTAATGCCAAATCCTCTTTATACATATATATTAAATATATAGGACTTGGTTTGGTTGGGTTTTATGGCACATCCATATTTACCAACCCCTCCGCTCGGGCAGGATATGACACTAGCACAATTTTTAAGTGGAGTTTAACAGGTTTGAATTCAGAGTTTTCCTTCTCCTAGAGTTTTCCTTCACCAAGGAGGAAGAATAATTGGATTCATACCTTTCATTGGACAGGGAGAATAATTGGATTCATAATTTCCCAAGGGTATTAGTGCTATGTGAAATGCCATCAGTCTCGTCCAGGATTTGAACTCGTGTCACCATGTCCATTTCCTATGACAATAACCATAACACCACGGGCATCTCTAATGGCACATCAACCCTTGTAGGTTATTTAATGCCAAATCCTTTTTATACATACATTAAATATATATGATTTGGTTTGGCTGGCTTTTATGGCATATCAACCATTGTAGGTAATTTAATGCCAAATCCTGTTTATACATGTATATTAAATATATTTGATTTGGTTTGGCTGGCTTTTATGGCATATCAACCATTGTAGGTAATTTAATGCTAAATCCTTTTTATACATATATATTAAATATATATGATTTGGTTTGGTTGGGTTTTATGGCATATTAACCATTGTAGCTTATTTAATGCCAAATCCTCTTTATACATATATATTAAATATATATAATTTGGTTTGGTTGGGCTTTATGGCATATCAACCATTGTAGGTTATTTAATGCCAAATCCTTTTTATACATATATATTAAATATATAGGATTTAGTTTGGTTGGGTTTTATGGCATATCAACCATTGTAGGTTATTTAATGCCAAATCCTTTTTATACATATATATTAAATATATAGGATTTAGTTTGGTTGGCTTTTATGGCATATCAACCATTGTAGGTTATTTGATGCCAAATCCTGTTTCTACATATATATTAAATATATATGATTTGGTTTGGTTGGGTTTTATGAAATATCAACCCTTGCAGGTTATTTAATGCCAAATCCTGTTTTTACATATATATTAAGTTAGTAGTTTATAATTAATTTCGTTTTTACACGAGAAGTAATTTGTTTGCATACTAATATTGCTATTATTACTTCACAGATGGTTTCAATTATTTCTATTTAACACTAATAATTCTATTCAATATGAATCATTTGTTGGCTGACAGCGAAGTGGTTACAAGTATTACTATTTAACACTAATTATTCTATTCAACACATTTGATTTATTTGCAGACAGTTAAATGGTTCCAAACATTGCTATGTAATACTAAAAATTAAAATTCGACACACTTAAAACAGTTTCAAGTATCACTAAAAATTCAATTAGATATCAGTCATTTGTTTACACATAGTTAAATGATCAAATTTTTCTATTTCTAATAATTCAATTTAGTATAAGTCATTCGTTTGCACTCGGTTTAAAAGTCAAACAGTTCTATTTGACTCATAGATAAGACCCTATCAGGTGCTACCATTCCGGGTCAGAGTGGACCTAGGAACGATGTCAATGAAGAAGTACTCCACATTCCCCAAAACTCCGAGACTTGAGCCTCACCATTAGATTGCTTAACATCATATATTCAGGACACTCATTAGAGGAGTCTTACCCCTCTACAGAAACATATTCTACAGCCTCCACCGCCGGGCCAACTGCCCCCACCCCCACTGTTGTAATCTACATTATGTTCGGTGACTATTTTAATAAAGGACCCAAACTCTCACCTAATGTAGTTTAATTGTCATCCCTAAAATTTACTGTCAAGAAATCTGTTTTCATGGACTTTGACCAACTTACACATTTTATTCTTATGATGTTGAGAGGTATCTGTTGGGTTGATTTCATCCATTTAGGCAATATTCTTAATATCATACACTTTTTCTCTGTTTGCATCAATAACACGAGCTTTTTTCAAATATTTTCTTCATGAACATGCCACAGTAGTTGCAGGAAGTCTGAGAAAGAGTTTGTGCAATTGCAGAACTGTAGTTTTTGGAAGAACTGCTTATATATATATATATATATATATATATATATATATATATACTCATGAAAAGTCCAGGGAAGAGCTGTGAACTGATCAACCCCAGAAAATAAACCATTCAAAACAATAGTTTATTTACAAGTTGAATGATTTTGAGAGATGAGTAAAATTTCCAGCGAGATATGGACAAAGGTATAAAAATTCTGAAGTTATCATTGTTTAATTGATTAAGCTGTTCAGATTCTCCCAACCTTTGGACAAGCATCTCATGGTTTTGTGTGCGCATATATAACAAGTTTACGGTTGTTGCTATCTGAATGAGGTATAATTTGGAGAGTGCTCAATATCTGTGATAGAGCTATAATATAATAATAAATAGATATATATTAGTTTTTATATATATATATTTAATAGCATGGACGCTTATCTGCAACCACTGGTTTCATTCTTCTTAACAAAGCAACCATCAGGCAGGAAAAGAAAGATTTTGGAGAAAACGAAAAAAATTGAAAAGACAGAATAAAAAGAATTTTTACGTTAGAATTGTGTATAACTCTGTGTGTGTGTGTGTGTAGATTATATTTGAGTGCGGTCTAGATGTGATTGTTAGTGCATGTGTGTGTGATACATGTGCGTGACAGATTTGAAGTTGTCTCGTGAATATATATGTAGCAATGAGTAGCAGAAGTCCAGAGACAGTTGGGGATTTTGCCGAATAGAATTTTTTATTGTGTATAGTGATGATTTTAGCTAAGGAACAAATCTATCATCATCATTGCATTATGGAGAAAAAATCTGCCAGATGATTGCTGTGTAAAGACGGCATCAAACCAGTGGTCGCAGATAAGCGTCCATGCTATTAAATATACATAAAAACTAATATAATGATTATCATACACACACACACACAGACACATTAATATATATATATATATATATATATATATAATGATGATAATGATTACTCCATCTTCATAGGTGAATGCTATCTGTTGATCTGCCAGCACCTTTGATAATTCTTTCAGATGACTTTTTAAACCACCAGCAATCTTGCAATCTTTTAGACAGAGACGACAGACCAGCAGATAATTAATGTAGATTTTACTTTGATTCAGTTCTTGGAGAAAGTTTTTGAACACTACCAAATGCCTTTTCAAGCCAGACAAAAACTTGCAAACTTTATTACAAATGATGCAAGTGGTATTACCCAACCTCAAAGAAAATGCTTCCAATTCACATTTACCATAAGACTTCATGTGATTAATATATCCAACTTTTGAGGGAAGAACAAGATTACAAACATTCCTCCAAGCAAAGTCCTGAACCTGAGAGTCCAACATTGTTCTCTTCCTCAGTTTTTGCTTCAACCTTTCATGACCTACATAGGAGATACATCCCGTTTTAAAAGTATTTTCCCTCTTAGATATGTACAATACTAGCTCTTCCCAACCCAGAATATCAATTTTTAGTGATTTGAGATTATTTTTTTTGGTTATCTCTGTTGTGTTTCCTTGGTTTTTGTTGAAGACGGTTGCACCTGACCATAGAATAAGCGTTAGGAAACTCTTTGGTCTTCATACGAATAATATATATATATTTGTATAATGATTAGAATATTCACTAATGACCCAGGAGACCAGGGTTCAATCCCAGGTCGAGTCATACCAAAGACTCAAAAATTATGCTTGATCCCTCCTAGCTTACCACTCGGTACGGATCAAGAGTAAGTGGAGCAATCCCGGGAAACAAGTAGCACCTTCCCCTACACCTTGGTGTAGTAGCTATTCAAAAGAGAGGCTTTGGGTTGCCCTCAACAGTCAGTTTATTTATACATACATCTATATATACACACGGGTCGGAGGAGGTCGTTCAAAAGGTTCTAAGCTTAAACAGAAGAGCCTTAGCTGAAAATTTTCAACTGAGATCTTGGAGATGAGCAAGCTGTCTGTAAGATGAGTCCTAAGAATTCTGATACTAGACCACAAACTGAAAAGGGTTGGCATTCCTGAGAAACTTCTGGCTCTTTTGACATGTTAAAAGTGAGGCTTAGAACTTTTTAAACGACATGCATGTGTGTGTGTGTGTGTGTGTGACTGTGACTATACGCCATGCTGTGGTGGTAACACTTTGTTGCACATCAATGAGACTTCGACTCCTTCTCATTATCCTATAAAAATGCTAAAGTTTCGTTTATCCAAACTGAGAAAACATTGAGATTCTTGCTTCCCAAAGATTCAGATATTTGAATATGAATGAACCTTCTGTCATGGGGATGTTGGTACTTTGGTTTTATGGCAGAAAAATCCTTGCAGGTTAATCTATGCTAAATCCTGTTTTAAGTATATATGATTTGGTTGGGTTTTATGGCATATCAACCTTCAGTGCCAAATCTTGTTTTTATATATACATTAAATGATTTGTAAACATTTTATAGATGCACACAGTTAAATGATTAAACAGTTCTATTTAGCATAAGTCAATAAAGTTAAATCCTTCCAAGTATTGCTATGTATAAATCATAATTCAATTAAACATCAGCCATTTGTTTACACACAGTTAACTGATGAAACAGTTCTGCTTTTAACAATTCAATTAAGCATAAGTCAACAAAGTTAAATGGTTCCAAGTATTGCTATGTATCACTAACAATTCAATTAAATATCAGCCATTTGTTTACACACAGTTAAATGATCAAACAGTTCTACTTCTAACAATTGAATTTATAATAAGTTAACACAGTTAAATAGTTTCAAGTATTGCTATGTATCACAAACAATTCAATTAAACATCAGCCATTTGTTTACACACAGTTAACTGATGAAACAGTTCTGCTTTTAACAATTCAATTAAGCATAAGTCAACAAAGTTAAATGGTTCCAAGTATTGCTATGTATCACTAACAATTCAATTAAATATCAGTCATTTGTTTGCATTCAGTTTAAATGTGAAACAGTTCTATTTGACCCATAGATAGGACCCTATCAGGTGCTACCACTCTTGGCCAGAGTGGACCTGGGAGCGATGCCAATGAAGAGGTACTCTGTATTCCCCAAAGCTCCAAGACTGGAACCTCACCATCAGAGAGTTTAGTGTCATATCCACGATACTTTTGTGGGGGGGGTCCTTACCTCTCAGCATAGAGATACGGTCAGTGTGTGTGTTTTGCTGCAGCCCCCCAACTGATTGGGCAATAGAATGGTGTGCATTTGATAGATGTATAACTGCTTCTCCAAAGCAGAATTTTATTCTGAGTTTCATGGTGTGAAGAGATCCAAGGACATTGTTGAGAAGAATCTAACATCAGTGAGAATTAAATCCTAAAGATTTTGAACAGCTAACCATAGATCGAAAGACTTGATGACAACCCACGTTCTAGGCTATCATGTTTTTCTAGCAATGGTAAGGAGATCAAGAGAAATTCTTAATAGGTATGAACCACCAATTTTTCAGTGCACTCTGTGCTCAGAGAAGTTTCATGAACATCTTGGACCCTTCAGCAATCAAAGTGCTCATAACACACACACAAAATTAGCTACACATGCTTACACAATTTATATAAAAGATTTGTTGAAAAATTCCTAAGCTTCAGCCAGATTTTAACTTTGTTTCCCACCTCTCATTTTTGCATTGAGCTTCACTTGCACAGAAATTAAGACAAAAATCTGAATTAGTTTTTCTTGTTTTATAAGAAATAATAGTGTTTTCACAAAAATGCTCAGCTAAGGTTCATCTTTTTTAGTGAGGCTTAGAACTTTTTGAACAAGCCTTATATATATATCATCATCATCATATCGCGCTGGTAGCACGGATATCCCTGACCCTCTCTCGCCACTCCTCCCTATCGTTCATCGCCCTAGGTAGGTCTTCAGGACAACATCCTGTATCCTCACATAGCTGCTGAATGTACGTTCGAGCTGGTCGTCCTGCTTTTGCGCGGCCATGTGTGGGGATCCATAAGAGTACATCTCTTATGAGTTCATCTCTGCTTCTCCAGCAGTGTCCTGCATGTCTGGTTCGTCTAACTTGAATAGTTTTCGTGATAGGGGGCAGGTGGCCGTACAGTTGGTGTCTTGTGGGGTGTTGCTGCCAGGACTTGTTATATATATTATCATCATCATAGATAATGTTTAATTAACCAAAATATAGGATTAATTTGAGATGAAGTGAATAAAATAAAAAGATGAGAAGATACCAAGTGATGTGTACGTACTTTTTCAATGGAAAGGTAACTGAATTAATAGGCATAAATAGAAATTTTGAATTTAAAATTTTAATTTAAGTTTTGAATTTAATTTAAGATAAGTATTACTGTAATCCTTACATAAGGTTATTAAGGAATGTTATATTTCCCTATGATTAAATCTGGAGTTTTAAGTTGAAATGTATTTAGAATTTATAAAAAAAAAAATTTACTATAATTCCAACCGGTAATATTCTGAATTATTTTATCCACTAGATCTGAAGAAGTCTTGTTATTTTTGGTGTTATTGATTCATATCAATACCCATAACAGGATGGAAATAAATTTATAATCCTAATGTGATCGGTTTTTGTTTTTCTTAAAGAAATTATATACACACATACATATATATATATGGGGTTGAATCAAATAATTTGTTTTAGTAAAATGTAATTTAATCCTGAATGATTTAACAATGAATTGATTTCAACCAATAATATATTTATTAAAATCACCTCTTACCATTCATCAGCTCGCTTCTTAATTCCTCTCAAGTAAAAATCAGCGGGTTTCAAGCTCAACAAGTTTTCCACAAAATGTTTTCACTTGATCTTCTTGAGAAAATCTTTTGTCATTCAGAACATTTTGTGGAGAAGAAAAAAAGATGGTAATCACTTGTAGGAAGATCTGGTGAATATGGTTGATGGGATAGAATAAAACGGCCAAAATTCAATATTTTTCTTGCACGATTCTTGATGAATATGGCCTTACCTTATGAAGCACAAGTGCGGGACGTTTTCATGCACTCATTGCAGCTGTTGAAAACATAAATTGGCATTAAGTGTCTGATTCCATGAAGCTTTGCCTTCCAATTAGGCAGTGAAGATTTATCTGTGTCGATCCAATGCTTTTTGCATTGTAAATTGTCAAACAAACCATTTTCGTAACCTGTAATGACATTCTTGAGAAACTGGCCATTTCTCTGCCTTGAAAAAGATTTGTCACAACAAATACGCAATCTTCCTTATTTTTGTGCAAATTGCTTATCAATTGTCTCAAAGCATCTGGGTCCAAGTCTGAAGAGTGTCTTGCTTTTTATCAATTCTCTCGAAGCATCTTCATCCGACTCTCATGAGTGTCTTGCTTTTTATCATTTCTCTCAAAGCATCTTCATCCGAGCGATGAGCGTCTTCCTTTTTATCAATTCTCTCAAAGCATCTTCATCCGACTCTGAGGAGTGTCTTCCTTTTTATCAATTCTCTCAAAGCATCTTCATCCGATTCTGAGGAGTGTCTTGCTTTTTATCAATTCTCTCAAAGCATCTTCATCTGACTCTCATGAGTGTCTTGCTTTTTATCAATTCTCTCAAAGCATCTTCATCCGACTCTGAGGAGTGTCTAGCTTTTTATCAATTGTCTCAAAGCATCTTCATCTGACTCTGAGGAGTGTCTAGCTTTTTATCATTTCTCTCAAAGCATCTTCATCCGAGCGATGAGTGTCTTGCTTTTTATCAATTCTCTCAAAGCATCTTCATCCAACTGAGAGTGTCTTACTTTTTATCAATTCTCTCAAAGCATCTTCGTCCGACTCTGATGAGCATCTTGCTTTTTATCAATTCTCTCAAAGCATCTTCATCCAAGTCTGACGAGTCTCTTACTTTGTCTTCAACTCTCAATGACGTATCACCAGAACAAAACTTTGAAAACCAATTTCAGATTTGGCGATCAGTAATGACACCTTGGCTATAAACACTAGAAATTTTATTATTTGCAATTTCAATAGCATTTTTTTTTTTAATTCTTAAACTCCCACAACATTACATGTCGAATATGCTCTTTCACTTCCTCCATTTTAGGGGTGTGACATCATGAATTCAATTATGACATACTCTCTTTCACTGCTAAAATAAGAATTACCAATAAAATTGCTTTTCAATTGGGTAACTTCTGGTTGCACTTACAACATTGGCAGTTTGAAATGCATAGTTCAACTTGCTTTTAAAAAATGAAAAATTAAGGACACAACAATATAAGAGAAAAAGAAAGAAGTGAATATAGAAAAACATTTCAAAATTTTATCTGCTTTTTATTATAACTTAAAAGATAAAAATATTAACGGCTTTGCCCCAAACCCCAGCTATGGGGTGGGGAGTTAAATAGCAGAACAGCTGAGCTCTTCAGCTTTGTAAAATACAATCCATCTTGGTTATTCAATGATAGGTCGAGTCAAAAGATAGTTCATTGCTACTGATACCATCTAACCCAGTACAACCTGTCATATATAATTTGGAGAAGAGATGAACACTGCCAAGTAATACCATTGCGTTGAAAGATGTCATAATGGGGAATTACTCCCCAGAGCACACCAACAATCTAACAAGTTATAGGAAATGTTCAACATTACAAGCATGAATAACCCAATTTGGTATTTTCTTTTCCCCCCAAAAGAGTAAAAATTTAGAAAAAAATGTTTTCCGTTTTTAATATAGTTTTTTTTTGACATAAATAAAAAAAAAATTATCTTTTTATTTCACAACATTTCAAAATTAAGGAGAACAAGAGAAAATGGAAATATATCACAGATTTGGTAAAATGTCTGCATGCACGAGGAGTAAAATAAAATAAAAAAAAAGGTTTTAAAATATGTTAACTGATAAGAAAGAGGCCATGACCCTTTGAATCGGAGTATCCAATATTTGTGCTGCTATCTCGCAGTACATAAATCTGGGTGCCCAGAATTTTGGCCGTGGATTCCACACTTCTACATCGCAGTTGCCAATAAAATGTTGCAAGTTTATATTTCATATATAATTCTATTATTTGCAAACCATCCAAGACATGTTCATAAGTAACGTTCTCTTATGGACTAATACTCATAGACACACCAGTGTTGGCCAACCAGCAAAAACTTACTATCATCATCTCTATATAAACACTAAGCGCCGTCTAGAGGACTCATCAAGACCAATAAGGACGGATGGTGAGAGAGAGTTAAGGGAATCTGTACTGTGAGCATGCCTTGATGATGATAATAGAATATTGTAACTTGTTAGTCAAACAACAGATTGCAGCATTTGACATTGTCAGCTATTTTTCAACCCAGAAGCCCTGGGTAGGAGGTTGATGGTTGTGGAAGGGTTTTAAGGGTTAAAATACCAATTATATCAATATTTCCAGTTGATGAGAGGTATAATTTTGACAAAATAATCATTTGTCAACCACTAAAATACACAGAAAGTCAACTAGTATATAATAAATTATGGTGGTGAGGTAAGTAGGGTTTGCTTTTTTTTAGATTTAAAATAAATTTTTCTAGGTTTAAAACCTTAATGTATCATTTATAATAATTTCCAAGAGATGAAAATATGGAATGTCAGATGACAACCGAGATTTACACAAATATATTTAATTCGGGTGGGGGTGAAGACGGTGTTTCCAGGCATGAAACAAAAATTGATAAAAAGGACTGAAATAATCAACCAAAATTGTCATTTCCCAAAAATTATCATCCCCCTTTGTGCAAATATTTTTAAATATTTCTTTAAGAAAATTGTTTAAAAATTCTTTTTCAGTATTTCAGGAAAATCCTTCCTTTCTTTTCTTTCTTTCTTTTTCTTCTTCTGAAATGTCCAATCTTAGAAGACTGATTCACCAGCAAAATATTCAAATTGATGGTCATAGATTTTAATTTTATGAATCTTTCAAGTGAAAAGTTCTTTATCACCAATAAAAGGTCTGTTTCAAGTGAATTGCCTTCCATATTGGATTTCTGTTTAATCAACGTTTGTAAAGGTCTTTGTAATGGGGGTCAAAGGATAAACAAAAAAAAAGACTTACCAATGCTTTATCATTTTAAAAAAAATCTTTTCACAATACCCAGAAAAAATTAACTTACTTTATAAAAACTGAAAAAGCCAAATCCAAGAAAAACATTTAAAATCAAAACTGTACCTCCACTTTGATTAACAAAAAAAAAAAAAAACTAATCTCAAACATGGAAATGTCTTCAAATTGAAATCGTTTCTTTTCATCGTAAGTGTATGGATCTTTTTATATTTTATCTGTAAGAATCACTAAATTAATATTATTCTTGGCCTTCTGTAATTAATTTAGCCAAGTCAGCTGGCGTGGGTGCTTTCGGGACGGCAAACACATCGACTGACTGTTGCTTGAGTTCTTTTGCAGTGCTTGGACCAAGAGCAATGATCTGAAAGAAAAAAAATATAAAATCAATTATCATCTTTACTTACTGAGTTTTCAAACTACTCCTGGAAAAAATATGGAATCAACACCCTTAAAAGGGATGCTCATTCAGGGTTTGTTTTTTTTTGTTTTTTTTTTTAATAGCTGAACATTTGGGCTTCATAGAATATTTATGAAACAAATTAGACCAGTCAGTGTGATGTGACCGTAAAAGGCACTATTTCTCCTAGGAATCATGACAATGAAAAGGAGGATTCCATACTCCACAGAGTTCCAGAACTGGAGCCTCACCACAAGATACAATTTAGGGTTATAGCCAGAATAACCAATTTCCTTGTTGGGAAAAGGGACCATCTGCAGTGGGGTACAGTCCACATCTTCTAAGACCCACTAACAGGGTGTCAAGATATTCAAAAATTTAAGTAATCGCAACTAATAAAAAAAATGAGTTTTAAAATTTATTTCATGCATAAAATATTATTCTAATGTTTTAGCATGTGTGTGTGTGTGTGTGTGTGTGTGTGTGTGTATAGAAAGAGAGAGGTCACTCCTCTCTTTCCTTTTCTCCAGTGTGTCTACTTTAGTCTGTTTTACCCCAAACTGGTCTTTGATATTTGATATGTTTACCCTGGTAGTAGTGTGTGTGTGTGTGTGTGTGTATTAAAGTAGTTTGGGATCACATAGTTAATTTTGCCTTGTGTGTAGTTTGAAATTTACTGGTAATTATTTTTTTTACTAATAATATATATATACACACACACACTATATAAATATATATGAGAGAGAGAGGAGGTGCCCGTGGTGTAATGGTTATCATCATAGGAAATGGACATGGTGACATGAGTTCAAATCCTGGATGAGACTGATTGCATTTCACATAGCACTAATACCCTTGGGAAAGGTATGAATCCAATTATTCTCCCTCCACCTATGGGTAAATAGTAGGGCAGACTGATTTCTTCAGCCTTGGTGAGGCAACTAGTCTAGGAGAAGGAAAACTGAATTTAAACCTGTTAAACTCTGCTTAAAAATTGACCTTGTGTCATATCCTACCCGAGCGGAGGGGTCGGTAAATATAATAAATTAAATAACCTATTGAATGATAGCACTTACTGTAAGGGAAAAAAACCCTCAAGTAATTCGAAGATAAAAATATACAATGAATCACTGTCTAAGGGAAATTAAATATATATATATATATATATATTGGGGAAAAAAAAAAAAAAAGAAAAAAAAAATTAACAGATACGCAATTGATTGGTCCAAAGAAAAAACCACTGTAATTGCTGCTAAGCTACAAGTGCAAAAAAGCGCTCAATACTAAGTACAGCAAAATAGTGACAAAATTTTGTCACTATATATATATATGTGTGTGTGTGTGTATGCTCCCCTACCCCCGTAGGGTTGAGCTCTCTAGCGAATGATGTAATCGCGTTGCCATTAGCATATATGCAAGACTCTTCATATGAATTGAGCTCTCGGTAGCCGTTAAGCGGATGTATGTAAACAATAGTAATTGTGATACATAAAAATTGTGATACATTTAAAATTTACTTCACTGCTGCTGGTTCCTCGTGGCTGAGGGGTAGAGTCTTGGATTGGCGTTTAAGTCAACCGGGTTTCGATCCCAGCTACGGGAATCTTGTATGTCTAACCACACTGATGAGTTCCGATAGAACGAAACAGATCTGTCTGTGGATGACTATATATATATATATATATGAAGTAAATGTGGCTGAATGTTTAGAAATGAACTTAATAAGTCAAGAGTGGGAAGTCGCCACAGTTTGAATTCCATTCACACCACTAAATCCACTTGGGAAATGTATGAACTCCCTACCCCTTCCCTCAGTACTATTAATGTTCTACAAGGATGAATTTGACATTAAATAACCCGTGAAGGTTGATATACCATTAAACAAAGAAACAGAACCAAAACTGAAGGAATACAAGTCCTGGATGAAGGAGTTTAGATTTTAATTGCGCTAATGCCTTTGAGAAAAACATGAGTCCTTCTTTCTTCCCCCCCCCACCAAGTTATGGGTAAATAGTACTGATTTAGATTTAGTAAGGCAACTGGACAAGGAGAAGGAAAAAATGAGGGTTATTGTTCAGGAAAATCTATGGCACATATAAGTAAATCCAAAAAAATGTGGTTGCTTCAAAATAAATCATTTATTTTGCTTGTCTAATTATTCTCATCTTTAACTGAACCACCGAGCTCTCCTACATTGAGTTCAATGGAAGAATCTATCATAGAAATCTGAGCTCACTGATGAAATAAAATGTGTCAAAACTACTGTATGGATGCACCTAGATGCTAACAAAATGCATGGAACAAAAGCTAAATGAGAATCACACAAAAATGCTACACAGAGTTTGGAATAAATCCAAGAAGCAACACTCCACAAAAGAGCTACTGTATGGCCACTTACCACCCATCTCACAAACTAATCAAAGTAAGATGAACAAGACAGGCAGGCACTGCTGGAGAAGTAAGGAAGAACTCAGAAACAACATTCTCTAATGGACTCCTACTCATGAACACACCAATGTTGGCTGACTAATAAAGACTTACATACATCGTCTGTGTGGACACTAGATGCAGTCTAGAAGACCTATCAGGAAAAATGGATGATAGGGTAGGATAGCAAAAGAAGATCAGGAAACTGTACTGTCAATGTAACTTGATGATTATTTATTTATATATATATATATATATATACACACACACACACACACACACAAGTAAAGTTGGCGAAGGTTCCCTTTTCAATAGCTACTACACCGAGGTGTAGGGGAGGGCTCTACTCCTTTCTCTTGATTGCTCCACTTTACCCTTGATCCATACCTTATTATGCTAAGTGTTAAGCAAGGTGGCATCAAGTACCATTTCTTGAGTCTCGGATTGAACCCTAGTCTCCCAGGGCATTGGAGATTATATATATATATATATATATATATATATATATATATATATATATATATACTTTCTTTGTTTAATGGTATATCAACTCTTTAGAGGAGGATTAGGGGGTTCATACCTTTCCCTAAGGTATTTGCCCGAAAGTGAACGTAATAACGCGACTGGAGTATGAACTTGCATACTACGATTCTGCAGTCCATCGCTTTAACCATTACACCACAAGGACACCCCCGTATATATATAGATATATATATATATATATAGATAAAAGACTTTGCTATATTTGTAAATAAAGATTGTTCAATATATAATGGCCAAGGGATTTCGTTTTATATATCTTGCCTTTAAGTTTAGTTAGGCTGAGAACCTTTCAGCTCAGCACATGGGTTAGTTAGGTGCAAACTTGAGCACAGGTGTTGACGCATGCACGGGGAGGATGTGTTGTTCACAGATGTCAAAATTAAAATCCCAGAGAGAGGATGTAACCAGGGATGTGAATGATGTCATACACCGGAAGTGTGCGCGGAGGATTTTGGAAGATTTGAAAAAGTCAGTAGTTGAGAACTAGACTCCGAATGGGAAGGGTCAACTTTCGGGGCTCGCTGAGGCCAGACAAATTTGTGCGCTACGGGCGCCACACGTGTTGGGAGGGCAGATGGAAAAGTCATCATGGAAAGATTTTGCATCTCTCTTCCTTATGTCGAAACCTTTAACTCAAAGGTAATAAAAGGTTTCATACCTAAGAAGTTGTTACGTGTTTTTCGTGTTTCGGGATTCCTGTGTTCAATGTATATATGTCATGAACATTCTATGTACGTTTCACATATTCATGTATGGGTATGTTACATAAATAATGGATTAATAAAACTAGGAAAATAAGCAAAGTTAGCAGAAATAGAATGATAATAATAATAGTAAGTAAAGTGGGCGACCATAGTCGAGGGTGACCCGAAGACTCCCTTTTCGATAGCTACTACACCAAGGTGTAGGGAAGGGCACAACTCCTTTCTTTCCCGTCCATAACTCCGGGTAGATCTTCAAAGCTACATCCTGTATCGGTAAAGAGCTCCTGTATGTAGGTTCTAGCTGGTCGTCCTGCCTTTGCTCGTCCATGTGAAGGGGTCCACTGGAGTATGTCACTTATGTTCTTGTCTTTGGATAAAAAATGAGTCTCGTCTTGGAGATTCCTGGCCTTTGGTGATAACTTCTTCACATTGCACCAAACGTTCAGAGTAATCCAATGCCAAAAATACATTGGGGTTGTCTAAAACGTTTGGGCACATTCTTCTCCAATACGTCAACTAGCAAAAAAAGATATTTTTACAAATATTTTGGTCAAAAGATTTTTTAAGAAGTCTAATACTTTATTATATATCTCGGAAAATATAAAGGGCAACTAAGTGTTGTGCCAGGCAATCTTTGCTCAAACAGTGCCAGATATTAAAGATAGAGCTGTTCATATATTAAATATTAAAATTCAATAAATATGTTAATATGGAATTTCACCATTTAAGATAGATAGAGATTATATATATATATATATATATATATATATATATATATATACACACACACATACACGCATATATATATATATATATATACACACACACACAAGTGAGTATATATATATATACACACATACATACACACGAGAGATACATATACACACACAAAATATATATATATATATATATATATATATATATACACACACACACACACACACATGCAGATATGAAGGAGAGTGTGTGTGTGTGTATATATATATATATCACGAGAGAGAGTAAAGTATATATGAGAAAGAATTTATAGACACAGACCGACTGAAAGGGAGGGAGAGAAAGTGAATATATAATAGAAATAAATCTATAAAGAAAAAGAGAGAAATTGATTATATAGAGAAAAAGAGTGAACGTATGATATATGTGTGTGTATACAGTTAGATAGTTTACAAATAAGTGTGCTGGGAATTTCTACACACACACACACACACACAAGACCAAACACAAATATCCCCAAAATTATATAAATGCACAAAAATCTATATGAATATTTGTGTGTACGTATATATATATACACACACACACACACACACACACACACACATATATACATGCGCGTGCCTTTGCAAATATTTACACATGTGCATGTGTGTATATGCATATGTTTGCATAAACAGGCACATATATAATTATAATAGACTTCTTTAATATACTCACCCACCCATCCAATAAGGAAAGAGGGATAGATGTGACCCAGTCGACCTTCAGGTCTGCCAAAATCAATCAAAGTTAAGGGGGGGAGGAAAAGCAGGGTGATGTTAAGTGTTTAGGCTTTTTAAAAGTCAACTGGACTGCTTACTATTCTAGCAGTCAAGACACATGTTCAACAATTCCTATTAGTTTTAATAGTAGCCATAGCATTTACAGTCTTGCTGTATTTTTTCTAATTAATAATAAAAATACTTTTTATTATTATCCTCATTTTAATCAGTCAGTGTAGTAGTAGTAGTAGTAGTAGTAGCTGTATGATCATGGGGTGTAGATAGGTGTCGGTTGGCTGGCTTGGGGGGTATTGGTGACAGGGCAAGCCTTGAGGAAAGCCAGAGAAGAATCTTGGGGGTTGCAGCAAAGTTAAATTGAATTGGCACTGGGCCAATTATAAGATTCTTGCATAGAGAGATGAGCAAGGGACAGAGTGGAGGGAGAGGTTAGATGTGATGCTGAGGGTGAATGAGGAGGAAACCTGGAGGGATGGGAGATGCATGGAGTGGTGAGCAGTGGGAAAGAGTGGGGAGTGGAGAATGAAATAAAAACAAAAGAAAAAACACTAATTGTGTCGGAGGGAGAAGTGGAGGCTGTCTAACCTTTTCATTCACCTTAATCTTTTTTGAAGGGAATAAAGAAGTCAAAGAGAGGAGAAGAGTGTTGCCCATGACCTTGCTCAAGTCCACCCCAAATTGAGTAAAATTGATTGGCAGTTTGTTTGTTTTTCTTCACCATGATTCAATGGTCAGTGAAATGAATGTGTTATGATCAAAAAGTATCAAGACTGAATCTTCAAGTTTTTTATAATTTTAAATTTAAAGAAAGATACCAGTGCATCAAAGCAAATTATATAACAAAATGATGTCTAGACGAGTCAGAGCGAATTCTCAATATTTTTTTATCAAAATACAACAGAAGTTCAATTTTTTTAAATTATATAGCTGGTTTGAATTCAAAGTTTTCCTTCTCTTATACTCACTCCCCAACCAAGGCTAAATATCCCAGTCTGCCCCATTATTTCCCCATAGCTGAAAGAAGAACAAATGGATTCATCCCTTTTCAAAAGGCATTAGCACAAATGGAAACACAAAATGTCTTGACTTGGATTTGAACCCAGGTTGCAGATTTCATTTCTTACAACCTATTACACTAAGCTTCCCAATAATAATTTTTATCAGCAGTTTTGACACTTTTTGATAAACATGACGGTGCAAGATTTCATGCACACTTGATCTTTCTACACGCAATTTTTTTTTTTCGCTTGCTGAACTGAAAATTCACCTAATGAGCAAAATTTGAGAATGTAGAGGATTTTATGATTTTCACCATTAAGGGTTTTCGGACTACTGTCTTCATCTTTATTGTTATTTCCACAACGTTTCAGCCAATATGTCCTCCAGCCTTCTTCAGGTGTTTGTCAAACTCGGGAACCTACACAGAACTTTGAACTACGTCCTTTATCGAATTCACGGGGTCGCCTGTTCTGATTCCGTTAGCCATAACCGGGTACAAGTGTTAAGTATTCCTGTATTGTTACTCGCCTGCAGTCAGGATTGAACTGGCAACCTCCAGATGATTGCCTCTTTAGAAGTTTATGTGTCCAGCAGGACACATAGCGTAATGGTTATAGGCATTGGTTCCCTAAGCTTCTAAGGAGACAATCATCTGAAGGTTGGAGGTTGAATCCTCGCTACAGGCAAGTAACAATACAGGAATACTTAACACTTGTACCTGGTTATGGCTAATGGAATCAGAACAGGTGACCCCCGTGGATTCAATAAAGGACGTAGTTTGAAGTTCCATGTAGGTTCTTGAGTTCAACAAACATCCGAAAAAAGCCGGAGGACATATCGGCTGAAACATTATGGAAATAACAATAAAGATGAAGACAATAGTCCAAAAACCCTTAATGATAAAAAATTTAAGTTCAGTTTTACACCATTAGAAAAAAAAAAAAAAAAAAAAAAGATTCAAAGGTGCTTTGACTAATGGAAGACTCACTGAAATAAGTCGGTTTTAAATGCCAAGGAGATTATTTTAAAGAAGAATTTTTTTTATTTATTGTTCATTTCTATCATCATAGTAAATACTGCTTCAGCCTTCAACATGCATCGTATTTTTTGATTAAGTTAAAATCTTTACATCATTTACGGTCAAATATAACCTTAAAATTTCACAGTTAACATGTCTACTTATATTCAAATTGATTTTGTTTGGTAGTGTTTTATGGCATATCAACCCTTGCAGGTTATTAAATGTCAAATCTTGTTTATATATATATATATATAATGTGAGTGAGATTTGTAAGTGAATTATTTGTAGGTAACATTATGTATAAATGAGCAAGAGGTATTTTGTTTGCACGCAGTTAAATGGGTTTCAAGTATTATAATCCAACACTAATAATTCTACCTAATATTAATCATTTGTTTGCACACATTTAAATGGTTTCACGTATTCTTAATATCCTATTAAATATTAATCATTTGTTTGCACATTGTTAAATATTGCAATTTAACATCAGAATTTCTATTTATCAAGTATTCCTAAATAATACAAACTTCATATTACTAAAAATAGTAATTTCTAGCAAAAGACTGGACAGTTCTATTTGACCCCTAGATTGGACCCTAACAGATACTACCACTCTGGGTCAGAGTGGACCTGGGAGTAATGGTAATGAAGAGGGACTATACATTCCCCAAACTCCAGAACTGGAGCCTCACAATTAAATGTAGTTTATCATACGCAGGACACAAATTTATTTTTAGCTAAGAAATCATATTCTTAAACGCCTTCTACATGAAGTAAATCATTAATTTTTTTTTTCATGTAAAAAAGTAAGAAATTAATTTTCTTCAATTTGAATTTAACAACAGATGTTCTTTGCCTGTAAGAATATGTAAATCAGAGATTTTCAAATTGAAGTTCACAAAAGTACACAGTAGGGATCAACAGATACTGCAAGGGGGTGTCTTGAAAATTTAAATTATCCACCTTAGCAATAGAACTGCAAATTTATAATTAGAATTACAAAGTACACACACCTATGAAAAGGTTTGAACTGTAACCACTCTCAAAATTTTGGCTTTATATGGCTTTTGAGTATCCATTGTTATCTCAAAAGGCAGCCAAAATGCTGCTACTTTTTGCAACAATATTTTTATACAAAACAGCATTTTCAGCATTTATTATGAAGATGAGCAAATTATAGATCTAGATATGTTGTACAAAGGGAATTGCATCTATCTTTTGTCAAAAACATCCTTAAGAATTGACAAGCACATCACTCTCACTAAATGTCATTGCTCAGTGCAAATACTGGCTATGATTTCCATAAAATATTTTTGATAAATTTCATTTTTATTGGGTGGGGGGTCAACAAGATTTCATTTTTATTCATATGGTGGGGACGATAAAATTCAATTTTTTTTATGGGGGTCTACAAGATTTCCTTTTTATTTTAATGGGGGCTGCTCAAAGAGATTTTGTTTTTATCTATAGGGTTAGTTTGGTTTCTTGTTTTTAATGGCATATCAACCTTTCTGGGCTATTTAATACCAAAGTCATCCTTATAGAAGACCAGTAGTGGTAATATTTAGCCCATATCTGGTGGTAGGGTTAAGGGGTTAAGTGGAGGTGCCCATGGTGTAATGGTTATCGTCGTAGGAAATGGACACGGCAACACAAGTTCAAATCCTGGATGAGACTGATCGCATTTCACATAGCACTAATACCCTTGGGAAAGGTAAAATTCAATTATTCTCCTTCCAGCCATGGATAGATATTAGGGCAGACTAGGTTCTTCAGCCTTGATGAGGCAACTGGTCTAGGAGAAGGAAACTGTGAATTCAAACCTGTTAAACTCCACTTAAAATTTGACCTTGTGTCATATCCTGCCCGAGTGGAGGGGTTGGTAAATAGGTTAAGGGGGTTCATACCTTTCCCGAACGGTATTTGCCCAAAAGTGAACATAATAGCTTGACTGGATTTCAAACTCGCTATAATTTCACAGTGCAGCACAGAAACCACAACACCTGGAAGACACAACCCATAATTCTTTTTAAAGATCTTCATTTGTGATAAAATTATATGTTATTAATGACGCTGAAAAGATCCAGATCTTTTTGGTTAGAGCCAGATCGTTCATTGATATGACCCAAATGTTTTGAACGGATCATGTGTGAAGGGCACAACTACGAGTGGCCAATCACATCCAATCAGGTATTCTGGTAAGTGGATGATATTTGGCAACTAGTCTACATGATCCAGTGATTTTTGTTCTCTTCAAAAGGGATTTATAAATGCTAACGATCAAATTCACTCCCTGTGGGCTTCTATGCTTTTTATTTACTCAGCAAAAATTGTATTCACCCCCAGGAGTCTATATAGACCAGTTTGAGAAAGCTTGGGGGGTTAGAAGAATAGGTTGAGTCTCTATTGGCAACAGATTTAACTTTTTATAATATTTGCAACATAAGCTGAGGTGTCATTCGAAAGTAAACTGACACCCTTTCAATTCTGCTAAGTAGATGTTTGAGTTTTGAAAATGCGGGTTTTAAACAAGACGATGCATCAGGCAACTTTTAAGGAAGTTATGTCACAGCAAACCAATTCTGTTCTATGAAAAACTTTCACCAAATTAGGCAAAATTTTTGGTGTCCTTTTTAAGTGTAAATGGATATTGGACATTGAATTTAAATTTGAACATCTATGGAAGTGAAATGAATATGAACTGTCCAACATGAACATGGATGTTGGACACAACACCAATGTATATGGGGGAGTCCCCATAATGTAGTGGTTAACGTGCTGGACTGCGGAATCGTTGTAAGCGATTTCAAATTCCAGTTGTGCTATTACATTCACTTTTAGACTAATGCCCTTGGGAAAGACATGAACCCTCTTATCCTCCCAGCTATGGGTTAAATCGTACCACTCCTGTTCTTCCAGAAGGATGACTTTGGCATTAAATAATCAACAAAAGGTTGATGTACCATTAAATAAAGAAACAAAACCAAAACAATGCACACAGTTATACTTAGATATATACTTTTTCAAAGAAATATGGGAAAATTTAGTGTATCACTGAGCTGTTTGATTCCGGGATGAAATGAATTCAGTAAGGCACCATATTTTCCAACCCACCAAGTACTTTCAGTCCCAATTGGAGCATATATAAAGAGTAGAAAGAGGAACAAGCAAGAGGGGAAAAAAAAGAATATTGCTTAAGATAAGAAGAATTAATAGAAAAAGTGTTATAGGCATTTTAGAATATGGTTGTTAAATCAAGGTTTGTTAATTTTTAGATTGAGAGCTTCAAGAAATTAGAATGGGGGGGTGAAAGAATGAGGTATTTTCAGTTAGAATTTCATGTATTTGGAGGGGGGGTACAAATGAGTTTTAAGGTGTTGAGAGATTAAATGAGTTTTGAATAGGTGAAGGGTTAAACGCCTTGATAGGGCTGTAGTAGGTAGGTCTATATATTTGATAATGATTAATTGATTTTAACAGCATGTCAACCTATCTAAAGTTACTTTATGCCTAAAGGTTAGGGAATTGCATTCATTATATGTTGATATTTACATTTTTTCATGTAATTATTTCTTAAGAGTTTTTTTTTCCTATTGAATATGCACGGATTTTAAAACAAATCTTTGACCACCAAATGCAGTTTAGTGTCATACCCGGGACATGTATTTTTTTCCATGAGGGGGCGATGATCTTACCGCTATAATAAGAGACACAGTGTATTTCAATACCCGCCTACAGAATGCTTAAATCTTTATTTAAGCCTTTAATGTGCATTTTTTTTCTTTTTTTTTCTCTTCGTTTTAAAATTCTTTTAGTTTAAAATTTTCTACACTTATAAAGTAAATGATGAGATTAGAAAGACGTATTTAACATTTTCTATCATCTAATTAGATTGAAATGTGTTTTGCTGCAGAGAAATTATTGCAATTATCACTAATAGGATTATTAAAGCATTGACAAAATTAAACCCACTTTCTCCAATTTATCACATTGAGGGCAAAAAAAAACAACTTTTATACAATATTAGACACATAGACACAAATTTTGAGGGGAAAAAAAAATTTTTGGAGGGACTAAAATTTGTTAAAAAAATAAGCAATCAAAGAACAAATTTTAAGGGTGGGTCCAAATTTTGGGGTAGAAATAAAATTTTTCAGACAGGACCAAATTTTGGAAATATTGTAAAAAATACATATTTCAACCATAAATTTGAAGCTAAGGACCAATATTTGATAAGAATATAGGCCTTTAATGTTTTTTCTCTTAGTTTAAATTTCAAATTTTGCTTATGAAATAAATGATAAGGTCAGAATGTATTTAACATTATCTAATTTGGAGGGGACCTAAATTTGGGGAGGTGAAAATCATTGTAAAAAATTGAAATCAAAAAATTTAACCAAATTTTAGGAGGAAAACCAAATTTCATGTTTGAGACAAAATTTTGAGATCAATATTAAATTTGAGGATAGTCCAATTTTTAGTTTTTTGGAATAGGATCAAATTTATTGCAAAAATCACCATCAGATTGTTTAGTGTCATATACAGGACACTTGTTGGGGGGCAAGGGTCTTACCCCTTTGCAGAGATGCAGTCACTGTATTCTACAGCTCCAGCCAACTGGGCAATATATATATATATATATATATATATATATATATATTGCACACACAAATACACACATGAAGGTAGATAACTAAATCAATAGTTTATCAATGCCATTGGTTGAATTTTGATCTGATATTTTCACAATATAATAGTTCCATCTACATGATGAATAGAAAAGTGTTGGCCTAAAGGATTAAGTGCATTGACAAGAGATTTTCTTAAATAAAAAAATATTTATAGGGTAAAATGATTTTTTTTATCATTAGTCTATGGAGTGATTAACAAATTCACATATATATTCTTGATACACAGACTTCTATTCCTGGTTGGACTTGTCCAGTTGAGTATAAAGTCCAAGTCTCTTGAAGACAAAGCAACCGTATGCAACAGTGATCAGCCTAAAACTTGTACAAAGATTTTTCTGGATGATATTCACTCACAAGTGTGAAGAACAAAAGCATCTGAGAAAATCCCTAGTGAAATTGAAGAGCCGCTTATATGCAGACATTAATAAAAAAAAAACAAAAAAAAAACGAGATGGAACAATAAAGAGTCCAGTTGAGAAAGCAGTAGATTTAAGATCAAAAAATTCATGGTTCAATATCAGGTTTTGGCGATATCATTTTTTTAATCTAGTATAAAACTGAAAATTAAAGAAAAAAACCTTATCAGCATTGCTTTAAATTGAATTAAAAACAACAGCCAGGCTAACTGATTTCCTCAAAAGAAAACAGGTTCTATAATTTATATACAGCCCAAAAAATTATCCTGGCAGATCCCCTTTAGATAAACAAAGTTCAGAGAGAAATTCTATTTTGAACAGATATTACTATAAAGATTTTTTAATCATTATATATTTTAGTTTTAAATAGAGTATTAATTTTAACTAACAAAATGTCCTTTAAAGTGTGTTGATTTCTTTTTGATGAGAGGAGTTAATTCAGTGTTTTTAGTACAACTTGCTCCGAAATATTGAGATATATTTTTGATTCAACGTCTTTGGCAAGAGATGCTCCAAAAGTAATGCCTCTTATTTATTTCTACAAAAACTACAATGGATAGAAAAAACGCAATAACACCATTGGATAGAGCAATGATTGATTGATTTTAAAGGTATGTCAACCTGTCAAAGGTTATCTTATGCCTAGAAAGAAAACTCACATTCATTGTATGTTCACATATTTACATTTTTTGTATATTTGTTTAAGGTTTGCTTGTATTTTTTTTTTTTTTTGCACACAGTCTTATCAAATGCAAATAATTCTTAAACAGATCTATTTGACCCATAGATGAGACCCCAACAAGTACGACAACCCCAATTCAGAATAGACCTGAGAGTAGTGGTAATGAAGGAGTGCTCCACACTCCCCAAAACTGGAGCCTCACCATCAAATGCAGTTTAGTGTCATACACTGGACAACACTTTTGGAGGAGAGGAAGGGGGTCTTACTTCTCTGCAGGTGGATACAATCAACAAACCCATATTTAGTCCATTTGAAAACATCTTTTCAACTAAAATATGCATCTCAGAACACATCTCATATTCTTCTGTAAATATCATATGGTTTGCACTTCTTGGCCACCAAATATTTCATGACAGACCTCTGTTCAAGCCTAGTGCACTCTGGTTTGTGGTCATTTTGAATAGCCTCAAAACACATATTCCTGCATGATTAAAAAAAACTTTTTCTATAAACCAATTCCAAGTTTACATTTATGGAAAAGAATTATAAAAAAAAAAAAAAAATAAATAAAAATTATCTTGCTTTTTCCAAAAGTTTTCTCTTATGTATTGAATGACCCTCATAGATAGATGGATTATCCTTATTCATTGAATAACCCTCTTAGATAGATTCTCCTTATTTATTGAATAACCCTCATAGATAGATCCTCCTTATTTAATGAACGACCCTCATAGATAGATCCTCCTTATTTATTGAATGACCCTCATAGATAGATCCTCCTTATTTAATGAACGACCCTCATAGATAGATCCTCCTTATTTATTGAATAACCCACATAGATAGATCCTCCTTATTTATTGAATGACCCTCATAGATAGATCCTCCTTATTTAATGAACGACCCTCATAGATAGATCCTCCTTATTTAATGAACGACCCTCATAGATAGATCCTCCTTATCTAATGAACGACCCTCATAGATAGATCCTCCTTATCTAATGAACGATCCTCATAGATAGATCCTCCTTATTTATTCAATGACCCTCAAAGATAGATAGATAGATAAATTCCCGTGGTGTAATGGTTAACGTCGTAGGAAATGGACACGGCAACACGAGTTCAAATCCTGGACAGAGGTTGATTGCATTTCACATAGCACTAATACCCTTGGGAAAGGTATGAATCCAATTATTCTCCATCCAGCTATGGGTAAATAGTAGGGCAGACTGGGTTCTTCAGCCTTGGTGAGGCAACTAGTCTTGGAGAAGGAAAACTGAATTCAAACCTGTTAAACTCTGCTTAAAAATTGACCTTGTGTCATATCCTGCCTGAGCGGAGGGGTTGGATAAATATAGATAGATTCCCCTTATCTATTAAATGATCCTCATAGATGGAACATTAAAAATTAGATGCAAAAAATGAAAACATTCCATGTTTTATGGTTAAGTGTTATTCTCCCAAGAGTTCAAAATGTCCGATAAGTAGACATCATGGGGGAGAGGTAGGAGGGCGGCAACATATCTGAAGAAGGAAAACTTGGCCATTTTTCAACTAGCCTTTAAAAGGTCAGCTTAGTGCTAGCCAGGACAATATTTCTAAAGACCAGTAAAAGTTAATAAATACAAGTCCAGATCATTGTTACTTACAATGGAATGTGACACAGGAAAAGAAAAAAAAAATGGGAGTTTGGTCAGAAGAGACAAGAATGCATAAAAATGAAGAGACAGTCGGTTAGAACACGAAATTTAATATCCCATTTTTTTTTATTAACATATCTACAAATACATTCTTTAGACTGAATCATTGAGATTAAATATTTTTCTGATTATTTGTAGCATTTTGGCAGATACCACCTCTGGCAAAAATATGGAATTAGCATCGTTAAAAGATGTTCACACAGAATCTTTTTTTTTTTTTATTTAGCAGTAAATAAACTAATAACAGATAAGATGCAAAAAGATTTTTTTCATAGGACGGACATTTTGGTTTCATAAAATATACCTTAAATAAACTAGATTAAACTACTTAAATGAATAGTATCATTTTCTTCCCAAGCCATGCAGAGGAAAGCATGATGAAATAAACAATAACAAGAAAAAAATTATGGATATCATTGACATCAAAATTAGGATTAATATTTTTAAATTTCCCATATATTTTTATAGTAAAAATCATTTCTAGTGCATTTTTATAGTAAAAATCATTTCTAATGAATTTTTATAATAAAAATCATTTCTGATTCATTTTTATAGTAAAAATCATTCCTAATACATTTTTATAATAGATTTTTATTATAAAAATGCATTAGTAAAAATCATTTCTAATGCATCTTTCAAGTACTCCAGGCAAAAAGCCGGAATTAGCACATTTAGAGGATGTTCACTTGGGTTTTGTTTTTATTTATTTATTTAGCAGTAAACAAACAAATAACAGATAAGATGCTAAACATTTTTTAATGTAATATTTAATTCTGGTTTCATAAAATATACCTTTAACAAATTAGATTAAATTATCTATATTCATAGTATTTTTTTACCAAGCCATACTCAGGAAAATATTGTAATATAACCAATAACAAGAAAAAAATTATGGATTTCATTGACAAAAGAATTAGGATTGATATTTTGAAAATAAATTTCCAAATCAAATCAAAACCTACAATAGTGTAAAAAAATAAAGGTAAAGTTGGCGACTGTAGTCAAGGGCAACCCAAAGGCTCCCTTTTCAATAGCTACTACACCGAGGTGTAGAGGAGGGTGCTACTCCTTTCCCTGGATTGCTCCACTTTAACCTTGATACGTACCATATATCGCTGAGTGTTAAAACAAAGAGGTATCAAGTACCATTTTTAAAGACTTTGGTATGACACGACCTGGAACTGAACCCAGGTCTCCAGGGTCATTGGTGAACACTCTACCTACTAGGTTAATGAGATTCCCCCAAAAAAATGGTAAGCAAAAGAATTTAAGAAGGGATTTTAAGGAATTATTGGATGAATTATTTAAGAAAATCTGTTCATATAGATATTGTATTAATAGTGTATATGTTCTGTACAAAGAGTCTTTCGATGGGAGAAGATAGTAAAAAGTGGAGATGCCCTAGGAGATATAACAAACTAATAATATTTAGTTGCCCTTCCTCAAGTTTAATGCACACAAAACTGAATATATGTGCTTTAATCAAACAGGCAACATTTCCACACTAGACAGAAGCTCTCTGAAACTAGTAGACAAGTTCACCTACCTAGGAAACAGTGTCTCATCAACCGAAAAAGACATCGACACACGGCAAACGAAGGCATGGACAGCCATCAATAAGCTATCAATCATATGGAAGTCAGACCTGACCGATAAAATGAAATGCAGTTTCTTCCAGGCAGCGGTTGTGTCGATACTGCCGTATGGATGCAATACTTGGACGCTAACAAAACAGCTGGAGAAGAAGCTAGACGGCAATTACACAAGAATGCTGCGAGCAATATCGAACAAGACCTGGAAGCAACACCCCACAAAGCACCAACTATACAGCCACCTACCTCCCATCATGAAAACTATCCAAGTTAGACGAACCAGGCATGCAGGACACTGCTGGAGAAGCAGGGACAAGCTCATAAGTGATGTACTCCTATGGACCCACTCATATGGCCAAGCAAAAGCAGGATGACCAGCCCGAACATACATACAGCAGCTCTGTGAGGATACGGGATGTAGCCCTGGAGACCTACCAAAAGTGATGAACGATAGGGAGAAGTGGCGAGTGAGGGTCAGGGATATCCGTGCTGGTAGCACGACATGATGATGATGAATTCTTTTAGACATGGATTTCCATAATTTAAAACAATATTCTTTACCAAAGTAGTTTCATCAACTTTTGCCCAAATGGCAGTTATTACGTCTTCTTTGGTGCATAGAGCTTTCTCATGGATAATTTTCTTTTTAAATTTCCACCATATTTGGTATTGAGGTTGGTTGGGTTTTATGGCTTATCAACCCTTTGGCATTGAGGTATTTTCATAACAGTTATCAACATAAAAAATTTTTTAAAAAAAAAGATTCAATAAAGTTCTAAGTCAGACTGAAACTGTACACTAGGGATCTTGGGAAAGGCATGAACTGACCAATTCCTGCCACCAGATACCTTGATTAAATGTGTTGCCACAACCATAGTCAATGTAGAAAAGAATGGGGGAGTATGTAGGCAAACCACTCTCCCATACCTGTCCTTTCATAGCCAGGCAGTAAAAAGTTGTTACGACCAAAGTATATATTTACTTAACCCCTCCACCATGATTAGGATACAACACAATCTTGGCCAAAGCTGTTCACATTTCACATAAGGCTAACACTCTTGAGAAAGTTAAGAATCCAAATATTCTCCTCCCACTTCAGCTATCAGTAAATAGTAGGGCAGACTGGGCTCTTTAACCTTGGTCTAGCAACGAGTCTAAGAGAAGGAAAACAACTGAAAAATTGACCTTGTATCACATCTTGCTCATGGTAGAAGGGTTGGGTCAATTTTCAACTGAAATAAAGCTGGTTTGACTGATTGCCTAGCCAGAGCTGAAGGAGACTAGATGGATTCATGCCTTCTCCAAGGGTATTAGCATAAAGTGAAACACGAACAACTTCAAAGATTTATACTAAGCACACCTATTACTACTATTGTAAACCTTGACAAGGTCTAATCAACTGATTGGTTAAATTCATAATTTTGAAGCCATTTGGTTTAGAGCAATGGTTAACAAGTTAATCCGGCAGAGTACTGAATAGAAAAGTCTGTTCAATTCTCCTGGATGCTCTACTTTCATGGTCTTGTACCATACTAAGCTAAGCTTACTAAAAAGCAACCAACTCCCAACACACAAAACAATGTATAGATTTTACATATCTATATTTACCAACCCCTTCACTCAGGGAGGATATGACACAAGGTCAATTTTTAAGTGAAGTTTAACAGGTTTGAATTCAGAGTTTTCCTTCTAGACTAGTTGCCACACCAAGGCTGAAGAACCCAGTCTGCCCTACTATTTACCCATAGCTGGAGGGAGAATAATTGGATTCATACCTTTCCCAAGGGCTATGTGAAATGCTATCAGTCTTGTCCAGGATTTGAACTCATGTCAGCATGTCCATTTCCTACGACGATATCCATTTCACCACGGGCACCTCCAAATAGTTTTTACATATCAGTCAGGGTTTGATGTGGTGCCCAAGAGAAAAGAAATGAGTTAATTAAACGACTATAAGAAAGCAGATTTTGGAAAAATTTTCTGCAACTAAAAGTGACGAACTGCAGTATGTTGGTTTTTAAAAGGTGTTATTTATTTATTTACCAGATTTGATAGAATATGAAAATTCTAACTTCATCATTCTCACCTCATAGTGGTATATTATATAAAGTGAGTAAAGTTGGCGACCAAAGTCGAGAGGGGAACTCGAGGGCTCCCTTTTCAATAGCTACGACTCCTACTTCATTCCCTGGATTGCTCCACTTTACTCTTGATCCTTACCTGAGTGCTAATCAAGGCGACATCAAGTACCATTTTTTGAGTCTTTGGTATGATTCAACCTGGAATTGAACTGCAGTCTCCCAGGCCCCTGGCAAACACCAACTCAGTCAATATTGATGGTTTTATATATATATATATATATATATATATATATACATACATACACACACACACACACACACACTAAGCACACCTCCTCTGTGTGTGTGTGCATGTGTAACAATTGTCATATGAAAATGGAATTAGCTGAGTTCAATTCCTGGACAAGGCAGTTTGAACTTCACTTCATTGAGAAAGGCATGAAAACTCTTCTGCCATCAGAAGTAAAATAAAAGTAAATAGTAAGGCAGACTGGGTTCTTTAACCTTGGTTAGGCAACCAGTCTAGGAAAAGGAAAACTGAATTAAAACTAGCTTTACTCTGCTTAATAATTCTACAACTAAAAAAGAATATATTAGCTAAAAAACAAAATGAAAAGCAACAAATTTTGAGAAACTCGTCCAGTCATGGACAACTTTTTCAAGTATAAATGCCACATTAAAATTTATTGGCAAGTACAAAAGCTGAACTCAATATCCTCTTAGTAAATTTAAAAACAAAATCTAATGTTCGAACTGTTGATAACTTAATCCAAATTTAATATATATGACTAAAAAGAAATTAAAAACTTTTTTATCACTTCGCCAATGGTCTGAGAGACCGGGGTTCAATCCCATGTCAAGTCCTACCAAAGACTCAAAAAAATGGTACTTGATGCTGCCTTGCTTACACTCAGCATTATAAGGTATGGATCAAGGGTAAAGTGGAGCAATCCTGGGAATGGAGTAGCACCCTTCCCTACACCTCAGTGTAGTAGCTATTGAAAAGGGAGCCTCCAGGTCACCCTCGACTAAGGTTGTCAACTTTACTTAACATTGTGGCTAGATAGGTTTTATGACCTATCATTTAAAACAAGCCAGAGCTCATTTGTTTGCATACAAGTGGTTTCAAGTATTCCTTTCTAACATGAAAAATTCTATTTAGTATTAATCACTTATTTGTCTACAGTTAAATGGTTTCAAGTATTGCTATATAACATTAACGATTCAATTTAACATCAGTCATTTGTTTGCACACAGTTAAAAGGCTAAACCATTGTTATTGACCCATAGAGTAGCAGTATCTGTTAGGGTCTCATCTGAGTCAGAGTGGAACTGAGAGTAATGGTAATAAAGGGGAACTCCACATTCCCCAGAACTTCAAAAAGGCTGTAAAAGGCTGCACCTGATGATTTAAAAGACCTAATGTTCCCAACCTCTGATCAAGGGATTTTATAAATCAATGGTTATGTTTCCATATAGAAAGATATACTTGATAGTTTAAAGGCTGCAAATTCTCTACCACTGAACAAGTCTAAACGATGAAAATATTTCATCTTAGAATTTTAAAACGAGAGTATTACAGTTAAAGAAGAGGAAGTGGGCTAGAATATCCAAATAAAAAGTAACAAAAACAGACAAGACAAAAAAAAAGCAAACGTGAAATCCTTACATATTCTTAACACTGAAAATAATTCCTCTTAGAATATAACAAAATTTTTCAAACATAAAATACATTTATAATTTGCAAAGAGATATCTGGAAAAAACTTTTTGTTTAACTCCACATCTCAAAAAGATTTATGCCGTAATTTACAGGGTAAATATAAGTTATTATCCTGAGGGTTTCAATAAAATGAAGACGTATTCAGAAATATTAAAGACAAACATAGATATTGTTGTTGCCTCAACGAGAAATGTTACACTAAAATCATGACCTTTGTGATATTACCCACAGAGATGGAAGCAAAATTTGGGCAGGAAAAAGCAGGAATTATCTGGCAGGAAATTTGGTGTTTATCATCTTTTTTCCCCTTTCTATTTTAAGTCAATATGTCTGTTTGCCCATCAGATATAAAAGACAAGATTAATCCCCCCCCCAAACCAGCTTAAAAATGTATTACTAATTGTCAAAAAAATGCTTTCTCCTATCAGAAGAGGAATATATAGTTGCTTACTAAATACAGTTTACTTTTGGCACAAGGCCATTAAGTCAGAGGGACTTGGTAAGAATTGAAACCATTATCAATGATCTTCAAGATCAGCTTGTTAACCATTGCTTTGCAATGACGTCCTCATGAAGTTCTACATCAGATTTCAGTATTAGACGGATTTATCACTAGTGTTTATGAATCAAAAGTTAAAAAGCTGATGTTCAAAACCTTAGCAGAAGATATGGTTGGTTGGTATTTTATGGTATATCAACACTTGTTGGTTATTTAAAGCCAAGTCCTGTTTATATATTTATATATATAAAAATGATTTGGAAGCAAATAATTTGTAGGGAAGTTTATTTTTAAACAAGCCATTAAAACTGATTTATACACAAAGTTAAATGGTTCCAAATATTCTTATCTAACAGTAAGGGGAGTCCAGTGGTGTAGTGGTTAACGTACTCAACTGCAACATTATAATGAGCGAGTTCAAAAACCAGTCGTGATGTTATATTTACTTTTGGACTAATGCCCCCTGGGAAAGGGTATTAATACGCTTATCCTCTCCAGTTACGGATCAAATAGTACCTCTACTGTTCTCCGAGAATAGCTGTGGCATTAAATAACCCACGAAGGTTGATATGCAATTGAAATTAAACCAAACTAACTTAACACTAAGTAAGTAAAGTTGGCGACCGTAGTCGAGGGTGACTCCAAGTCTCCTTTTCGATAGCTACTACAACAAGTGTAGGGGAGGGTGCTACTCCTTTCCCAGGATCCTCACCTTATTGTGCTGAGTGCTAAGCAAGGCAGCATCAAGTACCATTTTTTTGTGTCTTTGGCATGACTCAACCTGGGATTGAACCCCGATTCCCCGGGCCATAGTCGAATACTCTGACCATTATGCCAATGTCTGGTCAAGCTACTTAACACTAATAATCCTATTTGATATGAATTATTTGTTTGTACACAATTAAATGGTTTCAAGTATTCTTCAGTTCAGTTGGCTGGGGCTGTCAAATACACAGACTGCACCTCTTCAGACAGGTAAGACCTCTCCCACCAACGTCTGTTCTGGATATGACATTAAACCATCAAATGGTAAGGCCCCAGCCTTGGAGATTTGGAAAATGTGGAGTAATTGCCATTGCTCCCAGGTCCACTCTGACCCAGAGTGGTAGCACCTAATAGGGTCCTATCTATTAGCAATACTTGAAACCATTTAACTGTGAGCAAAAAAAAAGCTCAGGCTTGTTTAAGAATGGTATCTACAAAATATGTTTACAAATCATATATATATATATATATATATATATAAAAAGAGGATTTAGCATTAAATAACCTATAATGGTTGATACGCCATAAAACCCAACCAAACCAAATCCAATATATTTAATATATATGTATAAAGAGGATTTGGCATTAAATAACCTAAAATGGTTGATATGCCTTAAAACCCAACCAAACCAAATCATATATATTTAATATATATGTATAAAGAGGATTTGGCATTAAATAACCTACAATGGTTGATATGCCATAAAATCAAACCAAGTATTCCTAACACTAATAATTCTATTTGATATTAATCATTTGTTTGCACACAGTTAAATGGTGTCAAGTATTTGCTTTTTAACATTAGTAATTCCATTCATCAAATATTTCTATCCAATACAAATAATTTAAACACAGCTGTATGTTATTAAATAACCAATAATAACTCTTAGTAAATGCATGAACAGTTCTATTTGACCTATTGATGGGACCCTTACAGGTACTACCAATCTGGGACCGAGTTGACCTGGGAGTAATGGTAATGAAGGAGTACTCCACATTACCCAAAATTCCAGGATTCTAGCCTCATCATCAGATTTAACAAGGAATGCATTCCACTCGAGGTCATAAAAAGAAAATAAAGTAAGACGTTTTGTACTGAACCTAAATACATTTTAGAAATTGGTTGGTTGGTTTTTATGACATATCAAACCTTTCTAGATTATTTAATACCAAAGAATTATTTTTTAAAACAATTATATGGTTTTAAATAACTATTCCTATTCAATAATAATAATCACCTGAAACCAATTCTAGTTCCAAACATATTTACCCAACCCCTCCACTATAAGCAGGATTTTACACAAGGTCAATTTTTAAGTAGAATAAAGCTGATTTGAATTCGGTTTTCCTTCTCCTAAACTGGTTGCAAGGCTAAAAAAATTCAATCTGCCTAATTTATCTATTGCTTGAAGAAAAACAAATGGATTCATGCCTTTCTCAGTGTGAAATGAAATGCAAACAGCCTCAGCAAGGATTTGAACTCATATCACCAATTACATTTTGAACAACAGTAAACATTACACAAAGCACACCACTCTAGTTTTAAGTGACTAAATTTAATACAGATAATTTGCACACGCTTATATAGTTTCAAATCTTATGATAACAATTTCCTAATAAGTCTATATCTTTAATTAAATATTCCCACCTAATACTTATAATTCACAAGCCTTTATATGACCGAGTAATTATTCATAATACAAATAATTTGTACCCAGTTATGTGGTTTCAAGTATTCCTATCTAATACAAATAATTTGTACCCAGTTATGTGGTTTCAAGTATTCCTATCTAATACAAATAATTTGTACCCAGTTACGTGGTTTCAAGTATTCCTATCTAATACAAATAATTTGTACCCAGTTACGTGGTTTCAAGTATTCCTATCTAATACAAATAATTTGTACCCAGTTACGTGGTTTCAAGTATTCCTATCTAATACAAATAATTTGTACCCAGTTACGTGGTTTCAAGTATTCCTATCTAATACAAATAATTTGTACCCAGTTACGTGGTTTCAAGTATTCCTATCTAATACAAATAATTTGTACCCAGTTACGTGGTTTCAAGTATTCCTATCTAATACAAATAATTTGTACCCAGTTACGTGGTTTCAAGTATTCCTATCTAATACAAATAATTTGTACCCAGTTATGTGGTTTCAAATATTCCTATCTAATACAAATAATTTGTACCCAGTTATGTGGTTTCAAGTATTCCTATCTAATACAAATAATTTGTACCCAGTTATGTGGTTTCAAATATTCCTATCTAATACAAATAATTTGTACCCAGTTATGTGGTTTCAAGTATTCCTATCTAATACAAATAATTTACAAGCAATCAAATGCCAAAGCCATCCTTCGAGAATAACAGAAACTCCTGCCCCCCATGTCAGTCATGACATCGCAGAGATTCCTCCACCCACCCTCATGTTAGTCACAACATTGCAGGGACTCCTCCACCCCACCCGATATAAGTCACGACATCACAGGGATTCCCCCTCATATTTATAAATAATTGCTTATTATTAATCATTGCCTCTCACAGCAAGAACAGACATAATATGGAATTTAAAAAAATATATATACTAGTCAAAACTATTTAGTTTGATGGCATATCAACTCTTGATGGCAATTTAATTTACACGTATATATTATGTGATTTGAAAATTAATAGTTTGTAGTTAACATTATTTTTAAAACTATTTGGTTGGCTTTATGGCACATCAACCATTGTAGGTTATTCAATGCCAAATCAATTTTTATACATAAGAACAGTTCTATTTCAAACAATTCAGTTTTGCATAAATACACAGTTTTGTTCTATTTGACTCATAGATAGGACCCTATCAGGTTCTACAACTCCAGGTCAGAGTGGACCTAACAGTAATAGCAATGAAGGAGTGCCCTGCATTCCCCAAAGCTCCAGCATTACTTGGAACCTCACCATCAGATTGTTTAGTGTCATATCCAGGATACTCGTTGGGAGGGGGGGGTCTTACCCTCTACAGAGATGCAGTCAGTGTATTCTGCAGCCCCAGTCGACTGAGCAATTGGTTGGTTTCTTTGTTTTAATGGCATATCAACTCTTTTTAGGTTATTTAATACCAAAGCCATTCTCCTAGAAGAACAGTAGTGGTACTATTTAACCCATAGCTGGGAGGATAAGAGGGTTCATACCTTTCCCAAGGGTATTTGCCCGAAAGTGAACGTAATAGCGCGACTGGAATACGAACTCGCATACTACGATTCCACAGTCCATCGCTTTAATCATTACACCACGAGGACACCCCTGAGCAATTGGTTTGGTTTGGTTGTATTTTATAGCATATCAACTCTTGTGAGTTATTTAATGCCAACTGCTGATGGGCATAAAGTGAGTCTGGTTTTTGATCCCACCATGTTATTTTGATGAGTGTATTTATATGCCATAGAAATAAAATAAATAAATAAATAAACATTGCTATAAGGGAGGATAACAGTGCAAAAGATTAGTAGAATGGTGACCAAAAAATAACAAGCATTGTAGGAAAAGATCTGTAAGATAGAGAGATGAGATATTCAAGTTTGTTGGTAAGACATAATACCTAATAATATCCTTTTTTATTCTATATACTATCCCACTGAAAAAAACAAAGACAGATCAGATACAAAAATTTGTTGTTAAAACATGTTAGAAGCCAGCACAATCAAGATCATAATGGAAGAAATTAGGAAAAGACCTCGGGTCTACCAGTGAACTCAAAATAACTGTTACTACAGCTGCTATATATATACACAAGCAAGCATACAGATTTTATATATATATATATATATATATATATATGCACACCCAGAAGAAAGATTTATTTGTGGGATTTGTTCATATGATAACATTGAAGGTGATATTTTTCATTTGGGCCAGAGTTTTTAGACAAGGTGTTAGTGTTGATCGAGTCTGGGGGATGGAGAGGAACATGCAGAGACAGAGAAGAGTGGATGAGAAGTTAGGTGAATAGGTATTTGGGCTGGTAGGGTGAAGGGTCAAAGAGCTATAGTTCAGGGTCAAATTAAAGAAGAAACATGAGGTGAGGAACATTTCCTTTTTTAACTACTCCCATTCTAAGAATTTCAATATTTTTAACATGACTCATATTAAGACAACTATTTTAAAACCGTTAAAAGTGATTAGTCTAACACAGCCTGCTTATAATATATATTGTTATGAAACGGTCACCCACTCAGTTACTGAACAGAATCATTAATGCTTAACTTCTGGCCATCGGCAACTGATTTAAAACTCTTGACAGAATTATTCCCAATTAAGCTTAGAATATCCTGACGGAATTCCCTGCGGAGAAATAGGGTGACTTTTCCAAAAAAGGGGTTCCTTGAGTATAACACTAAACTGCATCTGATGGTGAGGCTCATTCTCTGGAGATCTGGGGAGTGTGGAGCACTCCTTCATTACTCCCAGGTCCACTCTGATCCAGCATACCTGTTAGGTATGATTCTATTTATAGATCAAATGGATCAGTTTAAAAATCATTTATCCGCTAGGATAATGTATAAAAAATCTCTTAAGAAACAACAGCACAAAAAATGTAAATATGAACACAATTCCCTTAGCTCTATGCATAAAATAGGCCTAGATGGGTTGACATGCCATTAAAATTAATCAGACCTTTGAAGACACAAAGTAATTCAAGGAGGTTTACTTAGTGCAATTGCAGAAATGGAATCAAAGAAGTTCAATTCTTGGACTAGGCTGTTTGAGTTTTGTAAATTGGGCAGGTTTGGTTTGGTTTTATGGCACATCAACAATTGTAGGTTATTAATGCCAAATCCATTTTTATACATATAAACAGTTCTATTTCAAACAATTCAATTTAGCATAAATACACTGTTTAGTTCTATCTGACCCATAGATAGGACCCTATCAGGTGCTACAACTCCGGGTCAAGTTGACCTGGGAGCAATGGCCAATAAAGGGGTACTCCACACTCCTGGAACCTCACCATCAGATCGTTTAGTATCATATCTAGGACACTTGTTGCAGGTGGTGTCTTACCCCTCTGCAGAGGTGCAGTTAGTATATTCTACAGCCCCAGCTGAGTGGGCAAAAATAGTTGGGCAGATTGGGTTCTTTAGCCTAGGTTAGACAATCCAGCAAGGAGAAGGAAAACTGAACTCAAACCAGCTGTACTTTTCTTTAAAAAGTCAACCTTATGTTAAATCCTGCTTCTACAGCACTGAAATGCTAAAGCCAAAAATAAAAATGCTTAAATATGAAATGTACAATTTATTTGCCAGTTATATATCCATATTTTTTGGTGATGGAGTTTGGTGATAAAATTAATTTACTTTGATTATAATCTGCTCCACAAATCAAACAGGCAACATTTCCACACTAGACAGAAGCTCTCTGAAACTTGTAGACAAGTTCACCTACCTAGGAAACAGTGTCTCATCAACCGAAAAAGACATCGATACGCGGCTAACGAAGGCATGGACAGCTATCGATAAGCTATCGATCGTATGGAAGTCAGACTTGACCGATAAAATGAAATGCAGTTTCTTCCAAGCAGCAGTCGTATTGATACTGCTATATGGATGCATTACTTGGACGCTAACTAAACGGCTAGAGAAAAGCTAGACGGCAATTACACAAGAATGCTGCAAGCAATACTGAACAAGTCCTGGAGGCAACACCCCACAAGACACCAACTATACGGCCACCGACCTCCCATCACAAAAACTATCAAACTTAGACGAACCAGACATGCAGGACACTGCTGGAGAAGCAGGGACAAGCTCATAAGTGATGTTCTCATAGGGCCGAGCAAAAGCAGGATGGTCGAACATACATACAGCAGCTCTGTGAGGATATGGGATGTAGCTCTGAAGATCTGCCAGAGGCGATGAAAGATAGGGAGAAGTGGCAAGAGAGGGTCAGGGATATTTGTGCTGGCAGCACGGCATGATGAGCTTGTCTATCTTCTTTGAAATTTCTGATTTTATTGATTTATTCTTGCATGTTATTCTAGTTGTTCATTTTGTTATATTTTTACTTCCCTCTGGACTTTCTAAAGTTTCTGTGCATTGACATTTGTTGGGTTTCTTTTATTGAGTAAAAATGCTTTTCTTAAGTTAAATAATTACGGAATGATTTTTTTATATTAATCATTTTTCGTTAATTATATTTTATCATTTTGTTTGGTTGGGCTTTGAACTATTCGGCTCTTAGTGCAGGTGCACATACATTGAGTACAGTTCACGCTCGCGCACAGAGGATATAACAATCACAAATGTCATACTAAAAACCCCAGATAGGAAATGTGAGTGGGGTGTGAATGATGTCATGCCCGGAAGCAATGGGCTGAGAATTTGGTGATTTTGAAAAAGATGTTAGTTGATATTCGACTCTGGGCCGGGCCAGTCCAGCTGGGGGTTGACTGGACGATGTAGGAGACAGTTGGTTTGTCTGCCATTGAGCCAGACAGTTGAAGTAGAAGTCTGACTATGGAGTTCTGCGGATCTCTACCAACAGAGATCTTAGGGGCTATGGGATACGCAATGTGTTTGTTGGGTCAGATAGTACAGTCAGCATAGTAAAAATTGTGTCTCTCTCTCTCCTCATGTCGAAAAACTAAAGTCAAGAAGTTAATAAACATTTCGTAGCTGAATAACGGAGAGTCGCCACTGTTTCGTATTTCCCTGCATCTCTATATTTGTATAGTGACTATACTATATATATAATCCTCATCAAATTGCACTGACAGCTCAAAGTTCCCTCTTTTTCTCTCACTATCCATCCCTATCATTCATTGCTCCTGGCAAGTTTTCTATGTTGTATCCTGTTAACATATATAGCATCTAATATATATTTTAACATCGAATATAACATATCATATATGATATCTGATATATTTTAACATTATGTATAACATTTATTATAACATAATACATATGTACAACATCTAATACATCATAACATACATATATATATTTATTTATTAAAACTGATATTAAAACATTCTTAAAAACAAATTTTAAAAATTGAATACTTTTAAAAAGAATCACATCCCTTACATTAGTATCTGTATTACGAAGTTTATTTGATCATCGGATGTTTTGCAGGACTATATATATATATATATATATATATATATATATATATATATATATATATATATATATATATATATTTCTGCTCAGGTTATTTTACCTGATGATTCTCTAACAAAATAATCTTTCCTATGATACATTAAGACAATCCTCTTATTGAAGTCACAATTCAGCTTTTAGAAACCATGTGAGATAAACAGTAATTTCTAGAATATTCCCATCTGAAAAGAACTTTTTGTTTTTTTTTTCATCTTCAGCACTGCATTAAATAATGCTGTCAAAAGAATAAAATTAGACATGCACACTCACTGTTTATAAAATGCACACACCTTAGAAAAAAATGTCAGATTTTAGAAACAAGTATTTGTTCCTATTCTATACCATACACACACACACACATACATACAACAAATATGAGCAAAAGATCACAACAAGAGATTTAATATACAGTAGAAAAATAATTGGAAATTAACTAATCTCTGATTATTAACTAATCTCTGATGAGTGTTACTCTACATAAAGTACTTCTCATAAGTATTTGAACAGAAACACTGAAAATTTATGTAAATTTAGTCTTGAGTCTTGTGTTGTATAGCCACAATACATATACAAATATATGTAGAACATAATAAAACATAATGACGAACTTCAATGAACAAACGAATACACTTCTTTATAAAAATATAAATCTCTCAGACTTTATTCTCGAAAAGGTGATGTTGTTGTATGTGAGGGATGAGCTGGAGACAGGGACGGACTGCTATATTGATCCCAAGTTGTTCTTCGACCATAGCAGCACTTCTTTCTCATCTTGGCTGGGGTTGCTCCACCGTGGGTCAGTGAGAGCCCAAAAGCCCTCAGTCTGCAAGCTGGTTCTCACTTCGGTATCCTGTCTCGAACTGTCCTAGGCACCTGGTTATATTATTGTCTAACACCCACCTGCTTCCGCTGTTCTTCCGCTTATTTACACAGGTGCGTCTCTTGATTGATGGCTAAGTCGAGGGTCAATATATAACAATAGTTTGGTTTGGTTTATCTTTTTTAATTGCATATCAACTCCTTGTGGGTTATTTAATGCATTTATGAATATTTAATTGTACTTATAACTTTATATTAAATTTCTCATTGCATTTTTAATAGCGCTTCTTTTTCATTTTTTTTAATAGTCAATAGTCATTTGTTTCCACAGATTGTTTCAAGTATTCCTATCCAATACTAATAATTTTTAAACTGATCAATTTGACTTAGATGTATCCAAGTTGACCTGGGAGTAATGGCAATAAAGAAGTATTCCACACTATCCAGAGCTTCAAAACTGGAATCTCACCACCAGATACCGTTTAGTGTCATACAGAGGATACCATTTTTGGGTGTGAAGGTCATACTCCCTCTGCAGAAGATGGAATTGGTAGAGTCTCGTGCTGATGGGGCATCCGGTGACACAGTAATACTCATGCATTGTGTCATATACAAAAAAGAATACTGTTTTTAAGTGATTGATTTTGATGGCATGTCAACCTGTCTGACGTTACTTTATGCCTAGAGGTTAGGGAATTGTGTTCATTGTATGTTCATATTTACATTTTTCTGAAGTTTTTTTTGTTTTTTGCACATGGTCCAACGGAATACAAATGATTTTCAAACAGATCTATTTGAAACATACATGGGCCCCTAACAAATCTATTTAATCCATAGATGGGCCCCCAAAAGTATATACCACTCTGAGTCATAGTGGACCTGAGAGTAATTGCGATGAAGAGGTGAAACCATACTTCACAAAGCCTTATTATTCAACACCAGCTGCAGTTTTATGTCATGCACAGGATGCCTCTTTGTGGGTGAGATGTCTTACCCTTCTGAGGAGGATACAATCAGTATATTCTGCCCCCCACCCAAGACAGGTTTAGTATTAATCCATGTTAATCTGTAAGACAGAAAGTGTATTAATATGCAATCTGAATAATAAAAATGAATTCGGGAATATTAACAGTAAGTCAAAAAAAATCTGAAAGCAATTTACCATTTTGACTTCTTTTTGAAAATTATAACTGGATTTGTTCTCAAGAAAACTGGAAATAAGAAGCCATCTCAAACCTTATACAAGTCATGTTTGTAATATGAGTCACTATAAAAAGACAGTAAAGGCCTCTCTGTGCTCTTTTCTTTTTTCTATCCTATCATAAGCCAGTTAGCCATCTCCCAGGGCCATCTTCTTGCTACTGATGAAAACCTTGGCACAGGTCCCCCCCACACACACACCCGGTTCTACCCTGCTTCCTTATGAGCCCAAGCCTGGTCCAAGGGCTTTTACCTCCACTTTGCAAGCCAACAGCGATATTGGAAGACCTAAGTAAACATACACCTGACACAGTTGAAATTTAGCCAGCATGTCTATGAAGCTGTTGCCAGCCTTTTCAGATGCCTTACTACGCTTGGGAAAGAAGAAGAATGAGGTGAGGGTAACATGATGGTGTGGTGATCAGTTGGAGTGGGTGCAGAGGTGAAGGAAGGCGGAGGGTGGGGGGTATATTTAAGGTAGTGGTGAGCTAACATCACCTCCTTCAGCCTTCCTGTCCCATCACCAGACTCTTTCTAGCCCATCTTCCTTCCTTTCTTCCACCAGGAGCTAAAAGAGACTGAACTACAAGTCACAAAACTAGCAAAAGCAACACACATACGCACATACACAATGTATATTTACCTACAATCTATAGACACAGGTAAGTAGGTAGATCAGAGGGTGGAGAGGGTTAGGGTAGAATAGGTATCTAAGACAGAAACACACATATTCCAAAGATATGAGGAAAGTTTTTTTATTTGAATCATCTTGTACAAAGTGCAATCACAAAATTCTATAACCCAGTCCATCTTTTAATGACAACAGCATCATCGACTCAAGGAGAAAAAGAGAGAGAGAGAGATGAAGCATGCAAGAGGGTGGCATTTCTCTAGCTTCTGCTCTTTTTTCCTTACATGCTTAGCCCACAGTCAGCTGAAATTATTTGGATAGAGAGTAAGGCCTGAAACAGCTGCTTGTGTCCCATCCTAAAACAAGAAAACTCTCTAACCACCCAAATAAAAGCTTTTTTTTCACTTTATATATGCACACATATACACACTCGCTCTCTTTCTCACACAAACACCATACTTTGATGATATCATCTTTCCCCTGCATATAAGATGTATAGTTTACAAAGATATTTGGGGACTACCGCTCACTGTAACACTTTCAAGCTCCATAGCTGTCAATTTCAAGCTTCACCAGCTAACCCTCTATTCATAATACCAGCAAATGGGATGCCGTGTTAGATTAGCAATGTACATCATATATAATTAGTAATATTTAAAACAAAACTTATATTGTTTCAGTAATAGTGCTCAATATTTAGGATAAAACCGCATAACAGTCAAAATAATGAGCAAAGATTAAAAACTACAAAGCTAAGCCTCATAAATGAACAACACAGGTTTATGTCAAGCTGGTCACACTTTTTCGATGAGCTTATAACAAAAGAATGGTCCACTACTGTGTCACTAATTCTCTGAAAAACAATCAGCAAGTCCTGAATTTGAACTCTTGACCTCTAGATCAGTTGCATTAGCAAGGCTAGAGAAATCAGTCTGTCCTACTATTAAATCTGGAAAAAAAACATCATTAATTTAAATAATTCAATCTAGTTTAAGGAATATCTTGTGAATCTAGAATGTTCAGTCATTAAATAAAAAAGGTTTTGCACCTTATCTTTTGTTAGTCTATTTACTGCTAAAAAAAAAAATAAATAAATAAATAAATAAAAAAAAACAAAAAAAAAAAAAACAAGAGTGCCAATTCCATCATTTTTGCAAGCAGTAGTGTAGCTAAGAGGGATCCATACAAACCTTTACCCAAGTGAAATAAAATGATCACCAAATCAATTTTTTGATATAAACCATCAAACTACCCCCACACATTGATATATACCAGTGGTATTTAATAATTAAGGGGAATTTGTCTATATACAAGGGTCATTCAATAAATGTCATTTTGGTTTGATCTGGTTTTATGGCACATCAACCATTGTAGGTTATTTAATGCTAAATCCATTTTCATACATCTAAACAGTTCTATTTCAAACAATTCAGTTTAGCATAAGTACACAGTTTAGTTCTATTTGACCCATAGATAGGACCCTATCAGGAGCTACCACTCTGGGACATACTGGACCTAGGACTGATGGCAATGAAGGGGTACTTCGCACTCCCCAAAGCTCCAGCATTACTGAAACCTCACCATCAGATTGTTTACTGTCATATCCAGGACACTCACTGCAGGGGAGGATTCTTACCCCTCTGCAGAGGTGCAGTTAGTATATTCTACAGCCCCAGTTGATTGAGCCATCAATAAATAAAGAGAATTTGTCTATATACAAGGGTCATTCAATAAATAAGGAGAATTTTAGAAGAGAACATTTTTTTTTCTTCAGAATTTTTTCCATAAATACAAACCCTGCATTGTTTGGAATTGGTTTATAGAAAAAAATATTTGTTTTGAGGCTATTCAAAATGGTGGCAAATCAAACAGTGCTCCAGGCTTGAATAGAGGTCAGTCATTAAATTTTGGGTGGCTGAGATGAATGTGTGTTGTTAATGATGAAGGATGTTTAGCCAAAAAAAACTTAACAAATCAGCTAAACACAGATTTGCTACGACAAGAATTAATTGAAAAGACCATCAATGGAATAGAAAAACAGATTTTTTTTCAAGAAAAAAAGTTTAGGATACAGTGGTCAGAAAAGAAGATTATGCTGACAATGTTCTGAGACATGAAAGGATCCATGACTATTGATTTCCTCGAAAAAGGAGGCAACAGCAAACTGTACTTTCTATTGCCAATTCCTTAGGCAAAATTCAGTTTATTCATTTACTGATCTCTTTATATATATATATATATATATAAGTTGGCAGGCCATAGTCGAGGGTGACCTGAAGGCTACGACACAGGTGGGTGGGGGCATTGCTCTTTTTCCAAGATTGCTCCACTTTCCCCTTGATTCATACCTTATAATGCTGAGTGTTAAGCAAGGAGACATCAAGTACCATTTTTTTTTTGAGTCTTTGGTATAACTCAAGCTGGGATTGAACCCCAGTCTCCTGGACCTTTGACAAACACTAACCATTATGCCAATGGACTGGTTTTTATATATATATATATATATATATATATATATATATATATATATATATATATATATATATATATACATACATTAGTAATATTTAAAATAAAAAAAAATATATAGTTTTAGTCATAGTGCTTAATATTCAGGATGGAAGTAAATAAGTCAAAATATTAGGCAATAATTAAAAATGATTATTTGAAATCATATATATATATATATATATATATATATATATATATATATATATATGATAAATAAATATATATTAGATATATATATTTAATGCCATAGAATTTAGACTGCGACTCCTGGGTTTCATGGAGTTTTTTTTTTTTTTTTAGAAAACAACAATCATCAGGCAGTCAACAAAATGAAATTATTATTATATAATAGCTCTATCCTAGATATTGAGCACTCTCCATATTATATTGCACTTGGTTCGACACAAACCCACAAAGTGATTTAGTGACAACCAACACTCTTATAATATATATATATATATATATATATATATAGGTAATATTCGGTCCAGTTAAACCAGAGTTGGGAGTTATTCCCTCACGACAAGAAAATCATTCAAGAGCTGAACATTTAAATTTTCCTGGTAGAGAGCTCAATATAATTAATATTACAGAACAATACTTTCTTTAAAGAAAAAAACAAAGACCGGTTATTTTAGGATTATAAATTTATTATCGAACTTAACAAAATAAGAAAATAAATAAAATAAATAAAAAAGTTAAATTACCATAATTCCAACTGCCGGTAAAATTAGGAAAATAAATAAAATAAGTAAATAAAAAGACGGAAATTTAATTAAACGAAGAGGTAACTCTTCACCTCTCTTTCATCTCCCCCCCCCCTCGTGTCTATTCTGTTTTATTTTATCCATAAGATCTGAAGAAGTCCTGTCATATTTTTTTTCGTGTTTTTGGTTTACATCAGAAACACAAAACAGGACGGAAATAAATTCATAATCCTAAAATAACCGGTCTTTGGTTTTTTTTTCTTTAAAGAATATATATATATATAAAACCCTAAATATATCTATTTCATTTCATTTAACATCTTATTTATCAACAATGTCAAGCTGAGGTGAAGTAGATTCACCTCAAAACTGTCCATGTTATTTCGGCATCAAAATCCTACAATGTGTGTTATGTAATCACTAAGAAATAAAAGGTTTACATAGTATATAGTGTGGATAATTTGCTCACTAGTTCTAATAAAATTGGTTGATTGGTTGTTCTAAGGCATATCAACACTTTTCACGTCATTTAAGGCCAAATCATTTTGATTGGTTTGGTTTGATATCAACCATTTAATACCAAATCCAATTTTATACATATAAACATTTCTATTTTAAACACATCACGAAAACTATCCAAATTAGACGAACCAGACACGCAGGACACTGCTGGAGAAGCAGAGACGAACTCATAAGTGATGTACTCCAATGGACCCCTACATATGGCTGAGCAAAAGCAGGATGACCAGCTAGAACATCCATACAGTAGCTATGTGAGGATACGGGATGTAGCCCTAAAGACCTGACGGAAGCGATGAACAATAGGGAAAAGTGGCGAGAGAGGGTCAGGGATATCCGTGCTAACGGCACAACATGATGATGATTTTAAACAATTCAATTTAGCACAAGTACAAAGTTTCAATGTTAAAAACAGTTCTATTTCAAACAATTCTGTTTAGTATAAGAATATAGTTTTTTGTTTACACACAGTTAAATGTCAAGACAGTTCTATTTCAAACAATTCAGTTTAACATAAGTACACAGTTTAGTTCAATTTAACCCATAGGTAAGACCCTATCAGGTGCTACCACACCTGGCCAGAGTGGACCTGGGAGCAATGGCAATAAAGGGGTACTCCGCATTCCTCACAGATTGTTTAGTCTCATATACAGGGTACTCATTGGGAGGAGGTTCTTACCTCTCTGCAGAGATGCAGTCAGTGTATTCTACAACCCCAGCCAACTGTGCGATAATAAAACTGGGTTTTATAAATGATTGCTTGAGGCTATTGATTTTTAATATTGCTTTATTCTCAAATGCATTAAAAGCAAATCTGATGTCTAATTTCTTATAAAAACCAATTGAAATAAACGTAATCTTTTTAGATGCATTTTAATTTAATCTCATTAGTCTTCCTAATATTTTAAATTTAACTTGCAACTGTCGAAAGGTATATATTTTTGCCAGTATAAGAAAAAGATTGGCATATAATGGTAGGTAAAGATTAATTTATTTCTAAAAATATATCTAAATTATAAGGGAGACTGGATGAATATTTGATTCTGTTTTTAACTGTAGCAGTCAATTTTATTCATGTTTGTTATGTCTGAGAATATTAATTGATGACAATCTAATTTTCTATTCTTCCTTTTTCCTCCAATGTGTGTGTATATATATATATATATAATTAGAAGAAAAACTCAACAGACTGTCATTTGGCAATTATAAATTTATTTCAGCTGGTCACACCATATGAGGAACCAACCTCTTCAGATAGCCATCACGTAATGGAAAGAAAAACATTATGAAATTATTCTTTCAATGGATTTTATATATATATATATATATATATATATATATATATATATAAAATATATGAATTAAATAGATTTGTTAGGGGCCGATGTATGGATATAAAACGAAACAGTCTGTCTGTGGATGACAATATACACTCCCCCATGGGAGTTGAGGACTCTGGCGAAGGAATTTTCAGCTGCCAATCACATAATTCAAAGCTCTTCGAAAGAATTGAGCACTCTGAGAGCCGATAGGGTATAAAAATGTAAACAAACGGATGCTGCTGATGCTGTTGCTACATAATACCTTAAAAATTCCCTTAGCCAACATATTCCGCTTGTTGGCCGAGCGGTCTGAGACTTAGTCTAACGTAAAGTTGGATGGGTTTCGATCCCGGCTTTGAGCGTCCTACATGTCTAGCCACACGGAAGAGTTCGGATAGAAAGAAACAGCCTGTCTGTGGATGACAATATATATATATAGTTTGTTCAGTGGCAAATCAACCTTCATGGGTTATTTAATGCCAAAGCCTTCCTTATAAAATAACAGCAGTGATATTACTTAACCCCTAACATGGGGGATAAGGGGATTCATAGAACAACTAGAGTTCAAACTTGTTTACAACTATGTTAAAATTTAATTAAAATTTTCTCCTGAACTCACTATCTGGGTTAGATTAGTTTGGTTTGGGTTTTATGGCATATCAATCATTGTAGGTTATTTAATGCCAAATCCTCTTTATACATATATATTAAATATATATGATTTGGTTTGGTTGGGTTTTATGGCATATCAACCATTGTAGGTTATTTAATGCCAAATCCTCTTTATACATAAATATTAAATATATATGATTTAGTTTGGTTGGGTTTTATGGCATATCAACCATTGTAGGTTATTTAATGCCAAATTTTCTTTATAAATATATATATCAAATATATGATTTGCAAACACATTTTATTGGTAACATTTTTAAATGAGCCTGAGCTTATTATTTGCACACAGTTAAATGGTTTCAGGTATTGCTATAAAACAGTCAGAATTTAACATCGTAATTTGTTAGTATTTTCATTTTTAAATGAGTTAAAAAAAATTTGTTTGCAAACAAGTATTGCCATTGTTTCTACATAGTTAAATGGTTTCAATTATTGCTATCTAACACTAATAATTCTATTCAATATTAATCATTAGTTTTCACACAATGATATGGTTACAAGTATTGCTATTTAACACTAATAATTCAATTCAACATGATTCATTCATTAGCACACACAGTCGAATGTTTCCAAGTATTGCTATGTCATACCACTAATTTCATTTAGACACACATTTAAAAAGTTTCAAGTATTGCTATGTATTACTAACAATTCAGTTAAACAGTCATTTGTTTACACACAGTTAAATAGTCAAACAGTTCTGTTTCTAAAAATATGTTTTAACAGAAGTCATTTGTTTGCACATAGTTTAAACGTCAAACAGTTCTAATTGACCCATAGAGAGGACCCTATCAGGTGCTACCATTCTGGGCCAGAGTGGACCTGGGAGCAATGGTAATAAAGGTGTACTCTGCATTCCCCAAAGCTCCAGCATTACTGGAGCCTCACCATCAGACTGTTTAGGGTCATAATCAGGACACTTATTGAGGAAGTCTTACCCCTCGGTAGAAATACAGTCAGAGTAGCCAACTGGGTGAATTTGTGTTAGAGTCACTGCCAAATTGAAGACTATAGGCAAAAATCGCTTTTTTCAAAATCACTTTTTAAAAACATTCAAAATCAAATGGTCATCACCAAAGCTTTTTTCGTATAACTGTCTGTTTTACAATGGTAAAATAAGACATTTGTATGAAATGTTTTTTTTTTTTCCTTGTTTGTAAGCACCAAATGTTACTATCATCCATTCCCCACTAAAGGTCGGGGTAGGCAGTAATAGTCACTATCAATGCTTACAAACACCTAAATATCCATTTATATAATTTAAATGCATATTCCTATCACACCAGCACCTTTTTTAAATTCAGTGGGAAACCTACTCAGAAAGTATTTATTCTCATGCCTGCAATTACAAATAAGATGGGATTTCTTATTAAGGCTTTGTTCATTGGAAAAATAATAAGATTAAATTTCTCCTCCAAACATAATCTATAATTTTTTGAGCCAGCTCCACTCACTTGTGACTTTTCCCCTATTTTCCATTCAACAAAGAGTAATTTGATTTATTGAATTTGTACTCGACACCAATATCGTGTTGGCATAACATTTTTTATGGAAAGATGTTTTATAGTTCCAAAATTAGTTTCTAAAGTTATTCAGAGGCCCCTGAATATACCATGCATGTGTGTGTGTGTGTATGTATATATATATATATATATATATATATATGAGGGACACTCAATAAATCAGGCAAGTTTTGCCTAAAGAATAGGAAGCACTGTTTACAGTTTCACCTTTTACAAGGAAATTAGAAATGCTTCCTTTCCACAACATTATCAGCATGACCTTCTTTAACCACTGCTGTGCCCAAAACTTTTTTTTACATGAGAGTCAGTGTGTTTCCACTTCATCGACTGTCTTTTTGGCTCTTGTAGCAGCAAATCTATGTTTAATCCATTTGTAAAGGTTGGTTGGATTTTATGGCATATCAACCCTGGTAGGTTATTTAAAGCCAAATCCTCTTTATACATATAAATTTGATACATATGATTTGTCAACACTTTTTCTTGATAACATTTTTTAAACAGGCCTGAGCTCTTTCCAAACAGTTAAATGGTTTCAAGTATTGCTATGTAACAGTAACAATTTAAAATCAGTCATTTGTTTGCATACATTTGAATAAATATACATATGTGTTGGCAATTTCATTTTTAGATGAGTTAGAACTAATTTGTTTGCACAGGAGTATTGCTATTGTTTCTACACAGTTAAATGGTTTCAATTATCATCTAGCACTAATTCTGTTCAATATTAATCATTTGTTTGCACACAGTGAAGTGGTTACACGTCTTGCTATTCAACACTACTTATTCTATTCAACATTACTCATTCATTTGCCACAGTTAAATTGTTCCAAGTATTGATATGTATCACTAACAATTTAATTAAACATAAGTCATTTGTTTGCACACAGTTAAATGACCAAACGGTTCTATTTATAGCAACTCAATTTAGCATAAATCATTTGCTTGCATTCAGTTTAAATGTCAAATAGTTCTATTTGACCCATAGATAAGACTCTACCAGGTGCTACGACTCTGGACCAGAGTGGACCCGGGAGCAATAGAAATGAAGGGATACTCCACACTCCCTAAAGCTCCAGCATTACTGGAGTATCATATTCAGGACACTCATTGGTGGGGGGGGTCTTAACCTCTAGAACTGGAGACTCACTATCAGATGCAGTATAGTGTCATGCCCAAGACTTCTGTTTTCTTTTTATGAGGGAAGGGGTTTTACCCCTCTGCGGGGGGTGGGGATATGGTCAGTGTATTCTAAATGATGAAAAATAAAAATTATCCTGAAATAACATTTTTCAAATTGAAAACCTTTGTTTTGTTTTTCCCTTCTCTAAACTTTTCATATTTCTTTTATTAATGTCTGTCGGTTTAAAAAGTAAAATTTTTGGTTCAATTTCCATTTCATTATCTGACTAACCCATGTTTTGTCTTTTTTTTTACCCCCAGATATGACCAGTTACAATTATGATTTGGACTAGTGCACACTGTATTTGCTGGTGAATCAGTTTTTTAAGACTGGTAAATTTGTAATTGCTACACAGCATTTTGTGCTCATTTCATCTTATGTCAGAATGATGCTGTTCAGGATAGAAAACCAGTAATACTAAGGGGTTGAAAAATCTATTAAGAACAGCATCATTCTGACATAACATGAAGTGAGCATAAAAAGTCTTCAGTCCAGTAATTACAGATTAACCCATCTTAAAAAGATTTTTCAACAGCAAATGCACAGTTTGCACCAATCTAAGCCATCATTCTGATCGTATCAGGAAAAAAAAAAACAAAAAAAAACATGTAAGACATTAGCTAGATGGACCTCCCACTACCATTTGCCTAAGCTCACTGGCACCACAAGTTGACACTTTAAAATGCGGGAAGTATTTCTGCCACACCCTGTATTATCCTTCTGTTTTTGCTTAAACGATTTACATTGAAACTTTGATCAGTCAAGACAAATTAAGTGTACGATCCAAAAATCTATTTCAGCATTCTTCTCAAAAATCAAAGGAAAAACATGGATAATTTTAGCCAAATACTTTTTATCATCATACTGTTTTTTTTTTTATGTTTTGTTAAAGGAATCTATCTCACTTACATAACTGAAAGTTAGAAACTAGATTCTTGCTCAGTAACATTTTTTGAATACCTGACAAAAATATCTTAACACAAAATGTGATCATTACAAAATATTTCTTTTTTTGGCATTCTGTTCATAAACAAAATTCATAGACTAACCGACCTTGTCAGTGGAGGCACCAATTATCCACTGACACCAAAGGTCAAGGTTCAAACCTGGGTAAAAGTCTGTACGTTGAATGCAGATTTTTCAAATCAGAAAAGCCCTCTCCACTTGGAAGACTGATATAACTTCTACCTAAGCTCGGCTTAGTTTCAATGTTGCTCGGTAGAATGAAGCAAATCCTCAGGAATTTTTTAGACCTGATGCCAGTGTAAGCTTAGATGATAATTGCAGTACACTTATAATAGCATAATAGTAAACAAACTACTCTCAAAGACTATTGCGTTAATCCTCATTGGGTGATCCTTAGCTATGTCGGTTAGTTTAGTAAATATCTATAAACATATAAAAACACACAAGTATTTAGACGATGGGTAGTTATGCAGTAACTATTCAAATGTTATTTTAAAGGCCACAGACAAAATCTCTTTTATAAAACTCTTTTACTGTTTACATACAACTAAACAATAATCAGTGCTTGGTGTTTGAAAAGAAAGTTTAAATGTGTCCTTTCAGTTATTTTTGCCATGACATTATAAAAATCCATGATTTTAATCGCTGTATTTTACAAAAATCAAAGACTTTAATGGTTGTGAATACAAAGGCTTCAGTTTCTTTGTTTAATGGCATATCAATCTTCTGAAGGCGGATAGGGAGGCCCATACCTTTCCCAAAGGTATAAAGTCCGAAGTGAATGTAATAGTATGATTTGAGTTCAAATTTACTTACTATAATGTTAGTCTGAATGATTGTGTACCCAAAGATCCAAGATCTTAACGATTGCATACACAAAGATCCAAGCTCTTAAGGATTGCGTACACAAAGATCTAAGATCTTAATGATTGCGTACACAAAGATCCAAGATCTTAAGGATTGTGTATACAAAGATCCAAGATCTTAACGATTGTGTACACAAAGATCCAAGATCTTAAGGATTGCGTACACGAAGATCCAAGATCTTAACGATTGTGTACACAAAGATCCAAGCAGAGTACATCTGGTTTGAACCAGAGTTTTCCTTCTCCTTGACCAATTGTCATATAAAACCTATTATATCCTTAACTGACAGAATAATTGGATTCATGCCTTTCCCAACAGTATCAGCAGTATGTGAAATGCAAACAGTCTACTCTAGGATTTGAATCTAGTCTATTCAAAATGGCACTAAACATTATGCTACACGTGCCTAAGGTTGGTAGTGTGTGGGACGGTAATGTAGAGATCAACTCCTTTCACTACCAGTGATCCTAATGCCCAGCTGTGTAACTGACGACAGTCAATCATGAAAACCCTCACTGTTAATGGGAGAGACAGTCACACATGAGACTTGGGGATTTTTGAAAAGGGTCAGTTAGTTACCATTGGGAGTGAACTTGATGATTTGGGAAAGAATAGATCTTTCCTTTACCCACTTGAAAATAACACTGCACATTTTTCTGTTTTGAAATGAGTCTAGTGGGTAGCTGTAACATCGGCAATAAAGTAAGAGGAATTTTTGTGTGACCACGTGTCTGACTTTTCCTTTCCTGATATAAACTTACTATTGCCATCTCTTCATCTTGTTGTCTTCAACATTCTTTTTTTAGATGCCTGCAACATTAAAGGATTGAAGGTTGTTTCCGAAAAGGTTGTCAAAGAAAAGTTGAGAAGACAAAGAGGGTGTCACTTGATCACAGTTTGAATCTACATTTATTAATATGCAAATAATTCAGACTGGCCATCACAGAGAGTTTCCAAACCGTCGTTCATAGGGAGAGGACTTCCTGTATCTTGTAAAGGAAAATAAAAGGGCCATCTAAAATGTGAAACATGTTCACTCTGTAATATATCAGGAATCTGATAGCTAGAACTCTAAACACCAACTTTTTCATCCTTCATTTCAATCTAAATCAACTTTAACCCCCACTTACGGGTCAAACTTCCGGATTTCCTCCCAGGGAGGAGATTGAGGGTGAACATTACACTGATCTTCCATAAACTGTCTTCATTAGTCAAAGCACAGCTGAACTTTTTTTATATGTGACCCAGTCGGCTGGGGCTGTAGAATACACTAACTGCATCTCTGCAAAGGGGTAAGACTTACTCCCAACAAGTGTCCTGGATATGACACTAAACAATCTGATTGTGAGGCTCCAATATTGCAGAAGGTTGGAGGTATGCAGAGTACCCCTTTATTATCATCACTCCCAGGTCCACTGTCTTGGAGTGGTAACACCTGATAGGATCCTATCCATGGGTCTAATAAAACTGTTTCAAATTTAAACTGAGCACAAACAAATGACTTATGCTAGATTGAATTGTTTGAAATACAAGTTTGATCATTTAACTGTGTGTAAACAAATGACGGATGCTTAATTGAATATCTAGTGTTAAATAGCAATACTTGAAAATATTTAACTGCGTGCAAACAAATGATTAATAATAAATAGAATGATTCAGATTAGAGAGAAATAAGTGAAACTATTTAACTAAAAGCAAAAAAAAAAAAAAAAAAAAAAAAAAAAAGAGCTGAGGCTCATTAAAGATGATATCTACAAAATGTTCACAAATTATATATATCTAATATATATGTATAAAAAGGATTTGATATTAAATAACCTAGAATGGTTGGTGTGCCATAAAACCAAACTTTTTGATATGGTTTGAAACTATATCATAGTATTTCTTTTAATGTTCCCCCATATCCTCAAATCTTTTAAATGAAAACTCAGTTTAGGAAATAAGTTGAACAGAGCTTGGTCTTGTGTTGATAGAGGGCCCAACCCTGTGTTTCACTAAAACATTTCAGTGAAAAGTATCCAGACTGGCTGCATAATTTTTTTCCTTTTTCTTAATTTGCAGACTTATTTTTGTTATTGATTTGTCTTTCTCTCTTATCTGTATGCTTTTCAATTTCAGTTTGGTATCTATCAAACACTGTGTGTGTGTGTGTGCGTGCTTGTGAACAAATGCAAGAATACATTGGGAGAATGTCTAATTTATCTCATCTTACACAGTATCTGTTGTCATGTGACTAGCGACGAAACTGGACATTGGTCAAATCGAGAGAAGATAATATGCGATTAAAGAAAACATATCATGCAAGCCATTACAGCTAATGGGCCCATAATGGTTAGAGTGTTTGCTAATGATTCAGGAGACCAGGTTTCAATTACCGGGCAAGTATTAACAAAGACTAAAAAAATGGTATTTGATGCCTCCTTGCTTAACACTCAGTATTATAAGGTATGGTTCAAGAGTAAGTGGAGCAATCCAAGGAAAAAAGTTATGCATTCTCCTACAGCTTAGTGTAGTAGCTATTGAAAAGGGAGCCTTCAGGTCACCCTCGACAATGATCGACCAACTTACCCATAATTATGTAAAATCAGTTAAATTTTAAAATCAAAATATTTAAAGATTCAGTCTATTTTTTTTTTTATTATCACACTTCATATTCATATTTACCAACCCCTCCACTCGGGCAGGATATGACACAAGGTCAATTTTTAAGCAGAGTTTAACAGGTTTGAATTCAGAGTTTTCCTTCTCCTAGACTAGTTGCCTCACCAAGGCTGAAGAAACCAGTCTGCCCTACTATTTACCCATAGCTGGAGGGAGAATAATTGGATTCATACCTTTCCCAAGGGTATTAGTGCTATGTGAAAATGCAATCAGTCTCGTCCAGGATTTGAACTCGTGTCACCATGTCTATTTCCTACGACACTAACCATTACACCACAAGCACCTCCAGCCACACTTCCTATTCTAACCTGAAACTCAATTCCAATCACTTTATCAATTTTACTTGATCAATAGAAATCAAATACTCAATAAAAATCTATCATTCACTTCATTTGCAATGCCACTTTTTGTCTGTCATTTTGATTGATTTTAATGGCATGTCAAAGTGTTAATGGTTATTGTATGCTTAGAGGTTAGGGAATCATGTTCATCTTCACATTTTTTGTGTAGTTGTTTAAGAGTTTTGGGGTTTTTTTTGCACAGAGTAGTGTGATATCAAGTATTCCTATCTAAAACAAATAATTTGCACACAGTTGGATGGTTTCAAGTATTCCTATCTAATCCAAATAATTTGCACACAGTTGGATGGTTTCAGGTATTCCTATCTAATATAAATAATTTACACAGTTATATAGTTTCAGGTATTCCTATTTAATACAAATAATTTGCACACAGTTGTACGGTTTCAAGTATTTCTACTGAATACAGGATATTTTATACAAAATTACATGACTTCAAGTACCTATTTCTATTTAGTGATAATAATAGTAGGAAGAAAGACCAACCCTTTGGGTAGCAGTAAGAGGAAATCAAGTATTGAACGCATAAGAAAATAGAGGGTGGAGTTAATTATCGAAATCCAAATGTCGATAGCTCACCAACCCCCACCCCTCAGACATGGGAAATATATATAAGCAAGAGGGTTCGTCCCTCATAGGAGACCAGCAAAGACCAGCAAAAGGCAACAATTAAATTTCACCTTGCTCTGGACTTGCACCAAACTGCTCAGGATGGATATGCAGAGAAAGTCTAAAATAATACAACACATTGAAAGAGATAATGTGATATGCTGAGATAACTTTGCACCAGACTGTCCAGCTTGAGATAATGTGATCCTTTGAAATAGCCCTGACTCGCAAAGATAGAGAAACAAAGAGAAATTGAGATAATATGGTACTTTAGAGACCAATGCAAATCGGCTAACAGACTTTGATACTCTGAGTCTTAACCTTTTACCAGACTCCCTAACGCCAAGAGAAGCTGAGAGCTAATGACTGAAAAAAAGCAAACAATACCCTACTTGAAATCACCTTGTACCAGACTATCAAGGAATTGAGAGAAGCTTAAAGCTAAAAAGTGAGAAAGTCGATCATAACCACCACTTGAGATTGCCTTGTGGCAGACTATAGAAAGAAAGAAGAGGAAAGCATAAAAGTTATACAATAAATTGAGAGACCTTGTGCCTAACTTTGAATGCCTAGAAATTGTCTGACTGTTAATTTATGAATTAGGTCTCTGTCAATCACTACCGTCCTCCGAGAAAAGTGAATATATGTACGATTTTTAAAGATACATTTTTTTAACTAAATATTATTATTATTGTAACAAAGCCGCATCCTATCCCATCTGTTAGCATTTGACTTTACTTTCTTAATTGTGCGGTCTCCTCTGTCCACTCATCAACTGGCAACTCCAATTAGAGATTGATCTGCTGTCTGGATCAAAAACAGAAGGCCAGATATATAGATTGGATCAGTCATGACATCCGATGTCATAACCAGCCAAGCAGAAGGGTCAGTAGATTGAAAGTGGAATCACCCCAGGGTTTGGGGAAGGTGTGTGTACAACCACAATAATAATCCTTAGTAAATAATTATAGCTTCAAGCAAGTATTATTAATAAAATAACAGTTACATAGCATCAAGTCTTAATCTAATTCAAATGATTTTCAAACATATCCATTTGACCCCTAAATGGAACCCTATCAGTTTCTACCAACTTGAGTCAGAATGAAAAATGAAAGGGTACTCTACACTCCCCAAATCTCCAAAACTAGAGTTTCACTATCAGTTGTAGTTTAGTCACACCCAGGACACCTCTTTAGAGGACAAATCCTTACTCCCCTGCAGGGAATACAATCAGGTACTACCACCAAATCAGAAGGAAAAATGAAAGGGTACTCTATGCTCCCCAAATCTGGAGTCTAGCCGTCAGACACAGTTTCAGGTCATACTGAGAATACACTTTTTTTTTTAAGGTGGGGGGGGGGGTGGATGAAGTCTTACTCCTCTGCAGGGGATACAATCAGCATATTCTAAAAGATTCACCAACAGAGCACCTGTCATTTTGGGACTTATCAAATTGATAAACTGAGAGTGACTTCATGATTAAAATTAGTTTATCAATTTGATAAGAAATTAAACTTTTTAATGAATTTTTATTAATTTGGACTCTTTTCCTCATCACTTGATAAAAAAGCAACAACAAAAATTTTTAAAGAAAAGAAAAAAAAATAATAATAAAATAAGAGAAAAAGAAAAGTTGACTTAATGTAAACCAACAGAATATGACTATCTGCTTGAAAAATGCTGGAAATCTGGCCAGGTGTGGGAAGTCTATTCCTCATTCAAGTGGTTTGTTGGGTCTTATGGCATATCAACCTTTGTAGGTTATTTAACGCCAAATCCATTTTTATGTAAATAATCTGTTCTATTGAAAACAGTTCAGTTTAGCATAAGTACACAGTTTAATTTTCAAAAACATTTCCATTTCAAACTATTCAAGCAGTTATATGTAACAATTCAGTTAAGTGTAAATACAGTTTTAATGTCGAAAAACAGTTCTATTTTTCAAGCTATTCAGTTTACTCAAACAATTCAGTTTAGTATAAGTATGCTGTTAGTTCTATTTAACCCATAGATGGAGCCCTATCAGGTGCTACCACTCCGGGCCAGAGTGGACCTGGGAGCAATGGCAATGAAGGAGTACTCTGCATTCCCCAAAGCTCCAGCACTACTGGAACCACACCATCAGATTGTTTAGTGTCATAACCAGGACACTCGTTAGGGGGGGGTCTTACCCCTCTGCAGAGAAGCAGTCGGTGTATTCTACAGCCCCAGCCGACTGGGCAATCATTCAAGTGGGATATGTGTCATAGTTTTATTATTATGATCTTTGGCATGTCTGACTTCTCATTGGTTTCATTTTAAAAAAAAAAAAAAAAAAAAAGAATATATAAAGAGGATCTAAGATTGGGTAGTGGCTGTACTTGCATAGATTTAGCATTCCCACATTGTGACAGAAAACTAACAATGCTTATGATATCATGAGGTATTACTAGAGTGCTCTGGCTATTGGTTATGATGTTTAACTCTTGAAACGATACCTTATATTTGAAGATCATCTATAACCACCAAGGGAAGAACTGCAGTTATCTTTTAATTAATAATTGCAGGATATCATAATAATTTTAATTAAATCATACAATTTAGAGTGTTGTTGGTGGGTTGGGTTTAATGGCATATCAACCTTTGTAGGTTATTTAATGCCAAATCCATTTTTATACAAAAAATCAGTTCTATTTCAAACAATTCAGTTAAGCATGATTACACAGTTCAATTGTCAAAAACATTTTTATTTCAAACTATTCCATTAATTCAAACAATTCAGTTGAGTATGAGTACAGTTTTTGTCCACACACAGTCAAAACAGTTCTATTTCAAACAATTCAGTTTAGTGTAAGAATACAGTTTAGTTCTATTTGACCCATGGATAGGGCAATATCAAGTGCTACCACTCTGGGCCAGAGTGGACCTGGGAGCGATGGCAATGAAGGGGGTACTCTGCATTCCTCAAAGCTCCAGCATTACTGGAACCTCGCCATCAGATTGTTTAGTGTCATATCCAGGACACTCATTGGAGGAGGTTCTTACCCTCTGCAGAGGTGCAATCAGTGTATTCTACTATCCCAGCCAACTGAGCAAGAGGGTTTTTGACGAGAAGGGATGATGGTTTAGTTTATTTAATGGCATATCAACCTCTTATGGATTATTTAATGCTAAAATTTGATTCATTTGTAAGTTTTTTTTCCTATAATCCTAAGCATTTATATTTTCAACATTCTTTTGCAATTATTTGTTGCTTTTTAAAAATCAAACTTTTTTGGTTTATAAAAGTCATTGGTTTGTACCATCATGTTATAAAATATTCCTATTGAATTCATATAATTCGCATACAGTTATAGGGTTTTAAGTATTTCTATCCAATATCATATTTTCAAACAGATCTATTTGGTCCATAAATGGGACCCTAACAGGTACTACTTCTCCAGGTCAGAGGTGATCTGGGATGGTTTGGTTTGGTTTATTGGGTTTTATGGCATATCAACCTTTGTAGGTTATTTAATGCCAAATCCATTTTTAGGTAAATAATCTGTTCTATTTAAAATAATTCATTTTATCATAAGTACAGTTCAATTGTCAAAACATTTCTGTTTCAAACTATTCAAGCAGTTATATGTAACAATTCAGTTAAGTGTAAATACAGTTTTAACGTCGAAAAACAGTTCTATTTCAAATAATTCAGTCGAGCATAAGCACACAGTTTAAATGTAAGTACGGTTTAATTGTCAAAAACATTTCTATTTCAAGCTATTTAGTTTACTCAAACAATTCATTTTAGCATAAGTATGCTGCTAGTTCTATTTAAACCATAGATAGGGCCCTATCAGGTGCTACCACTCCGGGCTAGAGTGGACCTGGGAGCAATGGCAATGAAGAGGTACTCCGCATTCCCCAAAGCTCCAGCATTGCTGGAACCTCACCATCAGATTGCTTAGTGTCATATCCAGGACACTCGTTAGGGGGGTTCTTACCCTTCTGCAGTGGTACAATCAGTGTATTCTACAGCCCCCCCCCCCCCCCCCCAGCCGACTGGGCAAGTGGATCTGGGAGTAATGTCCATGAAGAGGATACTCTACACTTCTCAAAGTCAGGACTGGAGCCCCACCAGAAAAAGCATGTGCTATGATATACAAGAAAGATGTTAGTTTCTTTATATCTGAATGCAAAAAACATAAATTGTAACTAAAATAACCAAGAGAAAAGGATATAAAATTCCGTTAATCTGAAAAACTTGATTTTGATTTGTTTTTTGGCTTTTTTTTTTTTTTTTAACTTTGAGCAGTAGAATCTGAAGATAAAAATCCAGACGCAATCGTCTGCTAGCTGAGCCTGTTAATCATTATACCATGCAAGATGGCCAAGTGGTCATTTAAGAAATTTAGCATTTAGCTTAGTTTAGTACAAAGCTAGAACAGTATGGAGCACCAAGTGAGAATCATGCTCACTATCAATGATCTGTTAGTCTAGTTTACTTAACATAGCATATAAAAACTAAATAGGGGGAAAAGAAACAACATTTGTAACTAAATTTTTTTTGGGGGGGGTCAAATTTGCATCTTAGAGCAAAAAGTAAAGAAAAAAAAACATTCTAATTAGTTGATTAATATTAACAGCAAGTCAATCTGTCTGCCAAAAGGTTAGGGAATTGCATTCATTGTACATTCATATTAACATTTTTTCTTGAGTTGTTTCTTGGGATTTTCTCTTTAACAGTCCTAATAAATAGAATAATCTTTGAACAGTTATATGGTTTCAAGTATTTCCATCAAATACTATCAATTTTCAAACAAATCTATTTGACCTATAGATTGGAACCTAACAGGTACAACCACTCCAGATCAAAGTGGACCGGGGAGTAATGGCAATGAAGATGTACTCTACACTCCTCAGACTTCCAGATGTAATAGACTGGAGTTAAAATTACCATACATACAATACAAAAATTAACACATGAACTTTATTTTTTGTATTTTTTTTTTAATTTAGTTATGTTTTATTATTAAGATTAAGCAGTTTGGGGTTTTTTTTTAACTTTTCTAATTGTTAAGAGATGATATTTTTATTATCATGTTTATTTTACTTAACCAGATAAAAGATACCCTTCCATCTCATTGCCAAACTTTTCCCTGTATAAATGGGCAAAACAATAAAAAAGATTGAGTCATCAATCTTTGGTGGGTAACCAGTCGAAGAGAAAACTGAAGAGTCTGACATTGGGTTCAATTTTGTTTCCATTACAACAATAACAGTAATTAATATTAACCTTTGCTCTTTCTTTGGGCATGGAAGGGGGAGACCAGCCACATGAGTAATTGCCAATGATCCATACAACCTTAAAAAGGCCTCTGCATCTACATCCAAGTGCAGATATCAAAAGAAATGTGACCAACAGATCTATTTCATTAGTTTGGATGAGTTTCTTAATCTTTTTATTGTTTTTAATTATGATGCTTTATAGTGATCTATTCTTCTTCAGCTGTTGAATGAGTAACATGTATTTACCCAACCCCTCCACCACAGGTAGTGACACAAGGCCAATTTCTAAGTGGAGCAAAGTTGGTTTTAATTCAGAATTTTCTGGTTGCCTTACTTGCTAGAGAACCCAGTCTGCCTTACTATTTACTCATAGCTGGGGAGAGAAAACACAGATTCATGCCTTTCCCAAGAACATTAGCACGACGTGAAATGCAAATAGCCTCATCCAGGGTTTGAACTCAGATCACCAATTCCATTTTGATAACTATAAACTAAGAAGACCACCTTGTTAAACAAGTAGTAAAGTAAGTTATGGCGACCTGAAGGCTACCTTTTCAATAGCTACTACACTAAGGTGTAGGTAAGGATGCTACTCCTTCCCTTGGATTTGTACACTTACCCTTGATCCATACCTTATAATGCCAAGTGTTGAGTCTTTGGTATGACTCGACCAAAGATTGAACCCTGGTCTCCTGGCCCATTGGCAAACACTCTAACCATCATACCAATGGGCTGGTTGAGTAGTAAGTAAGTAAGTTGGTGACCTTAGTCGAGGACGACCCGAAGGCTCCCTTTTCGATAGCTACTACACTGAGGTGCAGGGGAGGGCGCTACTCCTTACCCCGGATTGCTCCACTTTACCCTTGATATGTACCTTATAATGCTGAGTTAAGCAAGGAGGTATCAAGTACCATTTTTTAAGTCTTTAGTATGACTCGACCTGGGACTGAACCCCAGTCTCCTGGACCATTGGCAAACACTACCTGCTAGGCCAATGAGTAATACTCGTGAATTACTTTGAAATTCCAAAATGAAATATTTTTATATTTTTTTAACAACTAAAGAATATTCCAGATAACCTTGTCTTTTTCTCTCTTCTCAATTATATGAATATCTGCGTGATGCTTGTAAAATCCAAGATGTACAGAGTACAATTCGCAACAAGGATTATATCTCCTCTTCACTCCCCTCTTACTAAAAAAAAAAAAAAAAAAAAAAATACAAACCAGAGAGAAGATACAATAGGAAGCTTCAAAGAACATTTACAAACAAAGGGAGGGGGGATACCATGGCACCAGGGTACAAAAGAGGTGACAGACATTGAACACACCCTGTTTATTAGTTCTTTCTACCTCCACCTTTAATCTTACCCATCTCCTCTCAAACAAACGAGGCCTCTACTCAACCTGACCCCAAAATCTTGGATAAGAGCCAAAAAGGAAAACAGGAAGTATTACCAAACAACAGATTTTCCAAGAAATGCCACCACTGCTAGCTGTTCTAGCCAGACTTGTTAGAGTATGGCTATAGTCAGAGCAGGGTGGGATAGAGAAGGAATACAAAAAAAAAACTATTAACTCGTGTGTGTGTGTGTGTGTGTGTGTGTGTGTAAATGAACAGATGTCTAGTAAATACTGATTTGAAACAAACTGACTCATCTTAGGAAAAGAGTATAAAAAACTTGAGTTTGAGTTTTATTTAATGGCATATCAACCTCTGTGAGTCATTTAATGCCAGAAGTGTTATTTTTCTTTTGTGCATGTTTTAGGTTTTAAGGTATGAGTTTTAGTTATGTTTTATTATATTTGACTAGATTTTGACGAAGAGATTGATTTCTTTTAGAAAGCTTAAGATTTCCTCTGGTTTGGAGTTTTTGAAGAGGTTCTTTAAATTATTTGTTTGGTAATATTTTGGGCGAATTTTACTAAAACTGTAATAGTTTATGAGAATGTGTTTGACTGTAAGAGGTATTTTGCATGTTAGACATACTGGGAAAAACTTGCTTTAAATCTACAAATTAGTTTTATGGTCGAGAATGAAAAATAGCATAATGCTAAAACAATACTTAATATGACCATTTCTACTTAAGAAACATTTCATAGATTATGGCTAAAACCTACACTTTTCATAGATTATGGCTAAAACACATACTTTCAAAGATATGGGATTACAACATACTCTTTCAGAGATTAAGGTTGGTTGGTTATTTTGTATCAACCCTTTTTGGGTCATTTCAAAGATATTGGGCCCCATAGATTAAGGATAAAACAAATTTTAACCCTATGAATTCAAAATCTGATTTTTTTTAATGAAACAAAAATAATATACTGCATACACTTGTATATAAGCTAACCTTTGATTTATAATCATGAAATGCTTAATAGAATTCATTTTTGTAGTTAAGACTTGTCTTAGTCCTTCACATTATACGCAAATTCAAATCTGACAAAAAAATTCTGTAATACCAACATTGGACATTGAAAAAGATTAAGAAAAAGGTTCAACACTGGATGTATCAACCTGAAGATGGCAGGAGAATTGATTGGCTATAAATCTTTGAATGCATACAAATATAAAATCATATGAAGAACAAAACCATCAACAAGATGCTATATACGGACACTGTAACGTTGGCTCACCAACCCAGCACTACCTTGAATATCAACAGGTGTTTCATTTCTCAAATACAAGACAGATCCATGGTTTCCAAATATGAAAAATTTATTGACTGACTGTAACCATACAGCAGTCGACCATTGAAACATGAGAAAGAGTAAAAGATATTTTAGTTCTTACATAGAAATGTAAACGAATAAAATACACGACTGATTCCTTCACCCTGTTTGTCCCTTCGTCCCAGAGAGCTGGAATCTCTGAACTCAACTGACTGACTCCGAGTCTGAACTCCCCAAACTAAACGACTCTGCTAATATAATATCTCTTAATTATTCCATTTACCAATGATATAAGAACATGTGTTTTTAACTTTCCATGCCCAATAGCTAAATCAGCTGTCATTGAATTCAAAATGTGTTTATTTTAAACATCTGGTCTCTCCACAGATTTCAGAACAATGACTGGCAGACTATTGTCCTATATCTTGCGATATATGCACACTTATGAATTTTGAAACTCACACTTCCATTCAAAGTTTTTAACTAAGTTCCAGTTTATTGGTAGAAATAAAATAATTAACTAATATGACTAATTATAATCCTTAATTATATCACAACATATGGTCATCTGAAGGCGGTTGGAGGATTGACTGGCTGAAAAACTATGAATAATTACTGGCTGAATCAAAAACAGAACAAGATACACAACATGACAATACACCTAAAAATGTTGGAACATAAATCAGCTGGCAAAAAAAAAAAAGAAAAGAAAAAATTAGAATGCATGTAAGAATAATCAAAAATAAAATTGGGAAATATTAGGAAATCCTCTTAAATCTGAGGAAGGAAAAAAAAGTCTTTAATTACCTTTGATTTCTTCAACTCCCATCTGGGTGGCTTGAGATATTGAAGGGCATTATTTACACCTGATGGACTAAAAAAGACCAGATATTCAGATTGGCCTTTCTGTAAAAGAAGAATTATTAGCAGCAAAATAATTGTGAATTGAAAATTTTGGTTCTAATTCAATATATATATACATTCTTGCATCAGAGGAATGACAAAAAATATTTATATACAAACAGAAAACACACTTAACCTCCATTTATTTTTAGTTGCTCCTGTATAATGAAACCAACAATTTTAATATATTTACCCAATATGATATCCCTATTTAACAATACTTTCATTCCTGACCTCTGACAATCTCTTTCTTATTGACTTTCAGTGAATTTCTATAATAAAATCACTTACATTATATAATGTAAATATATAAATTCATTGTAAATGATTTTATTATAGAAATCCATTGAAAGTATATGTGTTGGTTTCATTTTATCAAAATCAACATAAACAAAATTTAGATGATACATCACATATTCAGATAACCCGATGACAGTTTAATATAAAAACTGAAACGTTTAATGTTGGCAAATAATTCAACTATAAATAAAATCTTTCTGAATACCTTCTTTTTACACATTTCTACATTTATATACATATGTGAATATGAAAGATGAAAAATCAAAACATTCAGCGAATGTCTTATTTATATGAAATGTAACAATGTTTCAATTTTTACAACAGTCTTCAGGTATTCAGTTATTGAGGTTTCATTTTGAAACAAAAAAAAATTAGAAAAAATTTCTTAGTGCTTTTCAATGTTAATAGTGTTTATTCCAAACTAGACTGATGTCATTTTTATATTTGAAAAAAAAATTTTTTAAATCACTTTATAGTCGGGAAATAATAACAAAAATAATGAATGTAAGAATAATCTAGTTATAATTAATAAAATCTCATCTAAATAAGAAATATTGTAACTATTTAGAAATAATTCAACCAAGGGAGAGAATTTAATAGAATTTGGTTGGCTGGTTGTTTTGTTTAACAATGTATCAACCCTTTTTGGGTCGTTTCATGCCAAATTGAATTTCACACAATTCAGTTCACTATAAGTATGGTTTTTGCTTACAAACAGTTAAATGATAAACAGTTCAGTTAAATGTCAAAACAGTTCTATTTTAAACAATTTAGTTTAGTATAAGTATGCAGTTTAAATGTAAATACAGAGTTTAATTGTCAAAAACAGTTCCATTTCAAACAATTCAGTTTAGCATAAGTACACAGCTTAGTTCTATTAAAGCTATAGATAGTATCCTATCAGGTGAACCTGGGAGTAATGGCAATGAAAGGGTACTCCGCATTCCCCAAAGCACTAGCATTACTAGAACTTCACCATCAGATTGTTTAGTGTCATATCAGGACACTCATTTGGGAGGAGGAGTCTTACCCCTCTGCAGAGAAGCAGTCAGTGTATTTTATAGCCCCGGCCAACTGGACAATAATAGAATTTACTCTTTGTTTGAAAATAGTAAAATTAGAAATAATGTTAGATTAAACCATCTTTCTGTGTTGATTATTATGGATTTTAACGAACATTTTGGAATCTTTAGAATTAAAACTACGTTTGGTTTCTAAATTATATTGAACTAATGCATTATGGAAATCATCTAAAATCTCAGAGGCGTGCAGAAATAGATTTTTTTGATCATCCTACAAGTTTCACCAATGTCAATTTTGTAACACATATCACAAGAGTTAGCATATACGCCAGCTTCTGATGTCATTTCATTCTTATCAATTATTATATAAATAATTGTTTTAGAAGAGTTTCTAGCAGTTTGGATACCAAGCTTGTTTAGATAGTTTGTTTTTTTTCAATGATGCATGCGGTTGACTTAGTTGGTGTTATGATATCTATGAAATGAAGGAGGCATTTATGGCATGATGGATACCATTACAAGAAAATGGATATGAAAATCCAAGTTCAAATCCTGGACAAGATTGCATTTCACACAGTACTAATATAAGGTATAAATCCAATTATTCTCATTCCAGCTATGGGTAAATAGTAGGCCAGATTGGGCTCTTTAACCTTGGCATGGCAACCAGTCAAAGAAAAAGAAATTTCTGAATTCAAACCTTTTAAACTGTAGGGAAAATCATAACTTACCTGACTAGCGTGTGGACATGTTTTGTAGGGTTCAGTCGCTTAACAAAAAAAAAGCTAAAATGGTGGCACACGGTCACTTTTATATTTGATTATCTCATGTGAGTAACGCAGACTTTCGCCGTTCCTATGCAAATGAGACGATGCCAGGTATATAAAAGGAATCATGGAAGGAACGGTGGGGTGAGTTCGAAGAAGGCGTGTTGCTTAGGCAGACACGTGCAACAGGGGTTGAGTAAATACATATACACAAGGATGCACTCATGTTATAATGGTTATTCAAAGGAAATGGACATTGTGATACAAGTTCAAATCCTGGACAGGACTGTTTGCATTTTCACATAGCACTAATACTCTTGGGAAAAGTATGAATCCAATTCTTCTTCCAGCAATGGATAAATAGTAGGGCAGACTGAGCTCTTTAAGCTTGGTATATCAACCAATTTAGGAGAAGGAAAACTGAATTCTAACCTGTTAAACTCTGCTTAAAAATTTAACTAATGTCATATCCTGCTCATTTAGAGGGGTTGGGTAAATATACATAATATCTACATAATACATTATTATTAGAAATATTGGTTAAGCTCTCAATAAAGTTTATATTATTCTTTCATTTGTGATTATTAAAATTTTTTATTTTAGGATGTTGTATAAAAGATCAAAGATATTGAAGTAGTTGTCTAAATTTCTGAGACGAAGCTTGATGATTTTTATCTTTAAGGGTTTTCGGACTGTTGTCTTCATCTTTATTATTACTTCCACAACGTTTCAGCCGATATGTCCTCCGGCGTTTGTCGAACTCGGGAACCTTCACAGAACTTCAAACTATGTCCTTTATTGAATCCATGAGGGTTGTCTTTTCTGATTCCATTAGCCATAACCGGGCACAAGTGTTGAGTATTCCTGTATTGTTACTCGCATGTACTGAGGATTGAACCTACAACCTTCAGATGATTGTCTCCTTAGAAGCTTAGGGAATCAACGCCTATAACTGTTACGCCATGTGTCCTGCTGGACAATTCAGAGTGAATTTTTGGGACTTATAAACTTAATGTTCTTACGTGACTAGAATTACTACTATTATGTATGATTTTTTACCTGTGCTCATAATCAGATTTTTTTTTTTTTTTTGAAGTAGTGCAAAGAAATTTTCTATATAATAGAGTTCATCATTTTAAAATTTTGGGGGCTACAAATTCCAAGGGCTCTATGATAGAGGAATACAAATTCCAAGATTTATTTTTCATATTTATATCATTTATTGAGTAAATTGCGAGAATTTTTGACATTACAGATGGTGCCTAGAAGAGGAGTTAATATTTTGGCAAAAAACCTCGACAATTTTAAGGACAAGTGTAAAACAGAAATGATTGATCTAAAAAGAGTGACAGGTTTTTGAGTTTTACAAAGAGATGTACATAAAGTAAAGTTGGTGACTGAAGTCAAGGGCTCCCCTTTTGATAGCTACTACACTGAGGAGAAAGGGCCACTCCTTTCCCTGGACTACTCCACTTTACATACCTTATAATGCTGAAGGTTAATCAAGGAGGTATCAAGTATAATTTTTTTTTTTGAGTCTTTAGTATGACTCAACCTGAGACTGAACCATATATATATATATATAAATATATTTAAGGTAAATATGTAAATGAATAGTTCGTGATTTTATTATAGAAATACATTGAATGTGTGTGTGTGTGTGTGTGTGTGTATACACATACACGAATGTGCATACAGAATATGGTAGAAAAACCTCCCACATCTTAAAATCACCAATGTGGTACAAGTGAATTTAAGCAAGTGGTGCACACCATGCACTTGCTGTTAAAATATTTTTAAAACTAGTAAATCTGTAATTGCAACACAGAGAGCTTTTTATGCTCATTTCATTGGAATAATACTGTTCTGGATAGAAAATTGACACTGCTAAGAGTTGAAATTTCATAATGCGATAGAAGTGAGCAAAACCATTTGTTGTTGTAAAGATGAAGGTGCAGTTGATGACAGGACGATAATCAGATGATTTAAGAAATTTTGCTCAGCTTACAGGAATCTCAATGATTAGGCAAGGTGAGGTAGGCCTAAGGCCATGCGCCTGGCCATAGAATCAAATCTGGCAAGGTGAGGTAGGCCTAAGGCCATGCGCCTGGCCATAGAATCAAATCTGGCAAGGTGAGGTAGGCCTAAGGCCATGCTCCTGGCCATAGAATCAAATCTGGCAAGTAACACTAAGAGAATATCAGGTAAGATCAGCATCTCACATTCCAGTAAGGTTCATCACTTTCACGACCTTGACAAAAGCAACACGAACTACAGAATTGTGCCTCACATTGCCAAAATATTGCAAAACTTTTGATTCACCCAAATGTTTTGAGTAAGTGAATAGAGTTAATAATATTAATAGATTAAAACATTAACCTTTGATTGTTTTTTATGATTGGTTAAAAAAAAAAAAAAAAATTGATGAAAAATATTAATTTCAGGAAAATATCCGAAGGGTAAAAAAAAAAAAAAAAAAAAAATGGATCCATATTGATATTTCATTTCACAGAAGAATTTGACAAAGACCATTTTAAGAAAATGGTTTGGTTTTTATGCAGAAGGTAAAGAATGGAAATCCTTATAAAATGTTCTAAAAATATATAGATATATATATTTACCTTATCTCGAAGGATGCTATCAATATCCATCTGTAATTCTGGGTTTGGCAATGTTTCGTAAATGTCCAATTCATCAACTGAAATATCTGAGTGGACAAATAAAAAAAAAATTTTCTTATATTTTTCATCACTTTAATCAAATTAAAAAAAAAAATTACTGGAACTTCAAACTTTTGAATAAGAAAAACAAAAAGAACAATTTTCATGTTTTATATTGTATCATTAAAAAAATTTGATATCCTTCAACCATTTAAATAAAATTTTGTCCGAATTTAATACTTTAATCTTAATTCACGCTACTAAGATGTTCACAGGGGATATTCAATCATGAAAATTACACTAAAAAGCAACAATAAAAAGAAGAAAGGAATTGGGAATTAAATTATCATATTAATTGATTTTAATGGTATGCTAACCCATCAAGAGTGGACCCGGGAGTAATGATAATAAAGGAGTACTCCATACTCCCTAGTTCTTCAGAAGTGTAGCCTCACCATCAGATGCAGTTTAATTCCATATTCAAGTGAAGGAATCACATTCATTGTACATTCATAATTACATTTTTTTGTTTCTTGCAGAGGTTTTATTTTGCACACGGTCCTGTCAAATACAAATGAAGTTTAAACATATCTATTTGACCAATAGATAGGAAACTAACAGATAAGGTCAGAGTGGACCAGGGAGTAATTACAATCAAGCGGTACCTCCTCACCTCCCAAGAGCTTCGAAAGTAGAGCATCGCCATCAGATGCAGTTTAATCTCATACCCAGACACACACCTTTTTTGGGGGGAGGATCTTGCCCTTACTAACAGAATCTGCACTCTGAATCACCACTTTAGAATTATTAAAGTAACTAGCTAAAATATTGGTACGAGTTCAGTTAGAAATCTTTTTTTTTTGTTTCATTCCTTTTTCATACAACTCATTTTAACTGTCAGCAAACATATTTGACCCAAAAAGATTATTATAAAAAGCAGAAATAAGAAAAATAATAGAAAATCCAAGAATGAATAATCAAAATTCTTCATCTCTGAATTTAAATTATTTAGAAATTGTTGGCGGCAAAATTTATGAATATTAATTCTAACTAATGTCAGCAGTCAAAAACAAACTGGAGGATTTATTTAATAGTGTCCGTCTCGTCAAGTCTTTATTTAATACTGTCCTGATACTCTCCAAGTCCTAATTTACCAGATCATCTAGGGTTTTTTTTCAATCTGAACAAAATTCCTTGACCAATCTGGTTACTGTACTGTGATCAACTTGACCTTTCACACAACAAATGTTTTTGATTGCTTCCATGGCTACGTTCAAACTCATAAAATATAAGTTCCAGAATTAGACATTACACATTCATCAGTGCAATTTTCAAATCCCATACTGAGCAATGCACAACGTGTCAGCACACCAACTACCATGATACTACCGACATGTACCTTCCACGGCTTGAACTGCTTCAATCACGTGTTATACATACCACAAACTCGCATGTACTACCAAAATATTGCAAAACTTTTGACTCACCCTACTATTTATCTCTAGAAAATTGTTTTATTTTTAATGTTATATTTTGTAAAAAGCAAAAAAAAAGACATGAAAAGATGTGTTGCCTGTTTTTTTTAATAGTTTCATTTACTTATTTCTACTGCAACTGCAAACATTATACAAAGCCAAACTTTCAGGAATAATGACAACCATTTTCTACTGTAAAATCATGAGCACTTACTCAGCAACTGCACTAATGTACATTCAGAGGCAGGGAATGCAAATATCACCATACCTATATAAGCATAGAAGCGGTCCGTCATATTCGTAGAAAGTGGACGCAGCTAGCCAAGTCAGATTGTGAATGAGGCCGTCATTTGGATTTTACATAGCACTAATACTCTCATAAAAGGGTATGAATCTACTATTCTCCCTCTAAATATAGATAATTTGTTGGGCAAATTAGATACTTTGGTATGACAACCAGTCTAGGAGAAGGATAGGTTGGGCCAGGCTATTCCTATACAAGACATGTTACATGATTAACAGCCCCCAACAACCAAACCAGGATATTGGACCAAGAAGAAATGGAATTGTCTTTAACTGCCAGAAGATCATAATAAAGTGTCATCATCATCATGTCGTGCCACTAGCACGGATATCCCTGACCCTCTCGCGCCATTTCTCCCAATCGTTCATCGCCTTTGGCAGGTCTTTAGGGCTACATTCCGTATCCTCACATAGCTGCTGTATGTAGGTTCGAGCTGGTCGTCCTACTTTTGCTCGGCCATATGCAGGGGTCCATAGGAGTACATCACTTATGAGCTCATCTCCACTTCTCCAGCAGTGTCCAGCATGTTTTGTTCGTCTAACTTGGATAGTTTTCGTGATGGGAGGCAGGTGGCCGTATAGTTGGTGTTTTGTGGGGTGTTGCTGCCAGGACTTGTTCAATATTACTCGCAACATTCTTGTGTAATTGCCGTCTAGCTTCTTCTCCAGCCGTTAGTGTGAAACAACATTTTGATAGTGATAAGAGATTAAATTGCTCTATCAATTTAATATTGAGCACTTTTAGTTTTTATAAACTGCTGGTTAGTAAATTTTATTGTTTAATTGACAATATTACGCGTGGAGGAGTTGATTAAATATATACATTGTGTAATTATATATAAATTAGTGGCAACTCTGGGTCAGCAATGTTACTTGGGCTGATATTTTGAACTCTGGGTCAGCAATGTTACTTGGGCTGATATTTTGAACTCTGGGTCAGCAATGTTACTTGGGCTGATATTTTGAACTCTGGGTCAGCAATGTTACTTGGGCCGATATTTTGAACTCTGGGTCAGCAATGTTACTTGGGCCGATATTTTGAACTCTGGGTCAGCAATGTTACTTGGGCCGATATTTTGAACTCTGGGTCAGCAATGTTACTTGGGCCGATATTTTGAACTCTGGGTCAGCAATGTTACTTGGGCTGATATTTTGAACTCTGGGTCAGCAATGTTACTTGGGCTGATATTTTGAACTCTGGGTCAGCAATGTTACTTGGGCTGATATTTTGAACACAATTTCAATATAGATAATTTAGAATAAGAATTTAAGCATCCAACTACATTTTTCTTTCGAAGCAATTCATCAAATCTTAATATTTGTCTGGGTTTTATGGCATATCAACCTTTGTAGGTTATTTAATGCCAAATCCATTTTTATACATATAAACAGTTCTATTTCAAGCTATTCACAGAACTGTTTTTGATAAACTGTGTACTTATGCTAGACTGAATTGTTTGAAATAGAACTGTTTTTGACAAACTATTTCAAGCTATTCAGTTTAGTCAAAAATAGTTCTATTTCAAGCAATTCAGTTTAGCATAAGTATGCAGTTTAGTTCTATTTGACCCATAGATAGGACCCTATCAGATGCTACCACTCCGGACCAGAGTGGACCTGGGAGCAATGACAATGAAGGGGTGCTCCACATTCCCTGGAACTTCAGCATCAGATTGCTTACTGTCATAATCAGGACACTCATTGGTGGGGGAGTCTTACCCTGCTGCAGAAAAGCAGTCGGTGTATTCTACAGCCCCAGCCAACTGGGCAACACAACTGATCATTCTACAAAAAACAAAATAATACTTTCTGAATACAATTCATCAAATCTCAGTACTGATGTAGGATTGCACAGCTGATACTTGACAACTGACTAGTCTACAAAAAACAATATTTGTGACACTATATACAGACTTAGATCTCTGTGTGTGTGTGTGTGTGTGTGGTTTCACTATGGGTGTGTAAGTGTATGTCCATATGGGTGCCCAAGACTTTTATTATCACACCTTTAAGGGTCTCCAGCAAACTTGTCTGCCATTTGTTTTTATGTCTAGTCTTGAGTGGCCAAAAGTCCGGAATGTTTGTCTCAGCAAATATATACAAGAGGGTCAAGTTGGGAAGAGGGAGTCTGTTACTAGAAGAGGTAAGAGGCAGACATAGAATAATAGAGATAGTGAAGAGAGAGTGGGAAACAGAGTCAGAGGCACGAGCAGAACAGGGAAAAGGAAAAAGGTGCAGAGGTTCAACCAGATACTTGGGACCATAGATGGGCTGAGAGAACAGATACAGAAGAGACTGGTGGAGATACCAGAGAATGGACAACAGAAACAGACAGACAAGAGAGGACCAGAGAAATAGAAAACTAAAGATCTAATAATTTTTAGTCTTTACTAAAAAGATCTACAAAGCCAAAAGTGAGGACGCCACAAACCGTCATTTCTTTCACATGAACTTCTCGTTAAACATTTATTCCAATTTTTCCCTTGGTTGTCCATTAGTATTCCCACATATTTTCTAAATACAATTCATCAAATCGCTGTACTAATGTTGAATTGCACAGCTAATACTTGACAACAGACCATTCGAGAAAAGCCAAAATGAAATTTTCTCTTTATATAATATATATTTATGTCAATGATTGATTCAAATGGAATATAAAACCATCTAGGGTTATTTCCTACATAGAAGTTATGGAATAGTAATCGTTGTACATTTACATTTTTGTGAAAATGTATGGGGTTTTTTTGGTGTTTTTGTACATGGTCCCAATCAAATAGATCATTTTCAAACAGATCTAGTTGACCAATAGATGGAACCTTAATGTATACACATGCAAATAGCCACATACGTACATGTATTCTTACTCATTATAGTCAATCCTTTTAGAACAGAAAACCTGCTGAATAGGTTTGAATAAGTTTCTTTATTTTAATGGCATAACAACCTTCAAGAGTTATTCAATCCCAAATTCTTACTTTTAGAACAGAAGTGGTATTATTTAACTCATAACTGGGAATGTAATGGGGTTCATACCTTTCCGAAAGGTATTAGTGACAAAGTGAATCTAAAATTGCACCAAGAGTTTGAACTTGCAATATTTTATGAAAACTTCAACAAAAATTCACAATTTCTTTATTTGTTCAGAGAATACAATATGTCATTAGGAGTGCAGTGTCAGAATTTGTATTGTTTGGAATCAAGTGGTAGTTAGGAAGTAGGGTTAGGTATATATATATATATATATATATATATATATATATACACACACACACATATAGGTGCATATGATAATTAAGACTGAAGACAATGTTTGCATCTATTATGCTTTCAAGGATTTTAATGCAATTTTTTTCTTTTTCTTCCCCACTGTTATCTGTCTCAGCCGCTGATCCCCACTCCACCCAGCATCCATCCACTTTCCTGACTGCCCAGTCTGGCCTGGGCTGGGTGCCTGATCATTCTCATTTCAACCTCGTTTGTTTGATAAGTCGTCAGATTTGGAAACAAGGTTTGGCTCAGAAATCTTGGTCGGCCAACAGACAAGATGTGGCAGCAAGATTACCATTTTGGAATTGGTTCAAGTTTTTCTGGATATGAGCTGCAAGTGTGTCTATGGAGATTATATATATATATATATATATATATATATATATATATATATATATATATATATATATATATATATATAATTTATATTAAAAAGTGTAAAAAACAAACAAGTAATCATTGTCTGGCAGTCTTTCCGGCAACAGTGCTCAATATCCACAATAGAGTTATTTGTATATTAGATTTTAAAATGCAAACATATCAATTTATCTATGTCTTCATTTTTTAATGTAAGAGCATCTTCTTTAATATAAGGAAGTTTATTATTTTGAATTGCTTAACAGCCTTTACTTTCAGATACTAAAGTGAATTTAAAGAAAAAAAATCTTTCATTATTGTAATTGAAAAGATGAAACTGACAGATTCAACATAGATGTGAGCTTTTAAAATATCTGTATGTGTGCATATATATATTACACAAACACAACACGCACACTATATATATATATATATATATACGCACATTTTTTAAAAAAATATAAAAATTTATATATACACACCCATGTACACATATTTATAGACATACACACACATACATAAACACGCATATATACAGACACACACACACATATATATATATATATATATATATATATATATATACACACACACACACACACCAATATAGGTATATAAATACGCACATATAAAATATATATAAAACTCATATATGCATACACACACATATATATATATATATATATATATATATATATATATATATAAAAATCACACAGAAATACATACAAGGCTCAGTAAATAAGTTTCCATTTTTTCGCGTGGGCACTTTTATTGATAATACACACATGAAACTCTAGTCCCCTTCAAAGTAATCTCCTTCGGCTACAATGCACTTGTTGTACTGTTCCAACAACTTCTGGAACGCCCCATGGAAGTCCTCTTGTGTGAGCGTGTCAATGACCTTCATCACAGCCTCTTTAATCTCCTCAATTGTCCCATAACGACAGCCTCTGAGCTTAGGGAATTACCAAAAGTCACAGGGAGCAAGGTCTGGACTATAGGGAGGGTGAGGAACTGTGTTGATGCCCATCTTGGTCAAAGTCTGTGACAAGGATGGAGTTGTGGACTGGTGCATTGTTCTGGTGGAAATACCACTGACCCGATTTGAAGAGTGCTGGCCTCTTCCGATGGAATCTCTTCCTGAGCTCTCTTAAAACCTTAACATAGTATTCCTTGTTGACTGTCTGTCCAGTGGGAACCCAGTGCATGTAGATCATGCCAGTGCTGTCAAAAAAAAGGGATCATTAAATGTTTGTGGGTGGATTTGCTCTGTCTGGCCTTCTTGAGTCTGGGAGAGCCAGCATGCTTCCACTGGGAACTCTGTCTCTTGGTCTCCGGGTCATAGCAGTAGATCCAGCTTTCATTGCAGGTCACCTGAGCACCAAGAACTGCGGGATCTGAATTGATCAGCTCGGCCATTTCCCTGCTGTCATGACAATGTCTTTCTTTCTGATCTTCTCTGAGCACACTTGGGACAAACTTGGTGCAAATCTTCCACATCTTCAGTTCCTTGTGAATAATTGTGTGTACAGTTCCCCCACTGACATCAAACTGTGCACTTATTGTCTCTATAGACACATTCCTTATCCATGGAATTCTTTATTTGGCCAATCAACTCTGGTGTTCTGACTTCCTTACTCCTCCCACACATCTCATCATCCCTCACAGACTCCCTGCCTTCCTTGAATCTCTTATGCCACTCAAAAACTGATGCTCAATTCAAGCAAGATGGTTGAAAAGCAGTTTGAAGCATTCCATACATTTCTGTAGCATTTTTTCCAAATTAAAAAAAAACAAAAAAACACTAAGGTGGGGGGGGTAGTAGTAGCAATGAGCAGATTGCTAGAGACTAATTACATTCAATCCCAACAAACAATCCCTCTGTTTACAGAGGGAAGATTGATGGGATCGAACGTAAAGAGTCTCTAACACTTTGAGATGAAAAAGCGAATGTGACCAACTCAGAATACTGAATCGGTCAATCAGTTGAAGTCTGCAACACATTCCCTACTATTTATCATGTGCTCCACTATAGAGGGTTTTTTTTCTCCATTCCACTACTTCCCCCCCCCATTTACATTCCCCCTTTTAAATATTTTTCTGGTGTTAAGATCTTGACAAGAGCCAAACAAAACCGGTCGTTCAAAAATATATAAATCTTTTTTTTTAAATAATAAACATGCCTACACCTTCCCTAGGCCTACATGTTTTCCTGGCAACCAATAAATTTTTAACCATTGATAATTTGTTTAAACATTTGAAAAAAAGGCACGATGGTAGTGTTATAAAGAATCTTAATAAGATTCTAAGATTGAAGACAAGGCTAAGAATAATGGAATCTAAAATTCTATTCTTCCAAAAATGTATTGAAGATCATGTTTGCCCTTCTCACTTTACATTTAGCATAAAAAATGCTAAACTTTGTCCTAGCCTGAAGATCAAGAAGATTTTTTTGGAAAATTCTATAAATTGTCTTTCTAGAAAAATTCCGCTGTTAGAATGCCAGTTAAAGACCTTATGGCATCAGAATGTCATGACCCTTTCATTGTTTGACAGGATGCATTTTCTTCGACTCATGTCGAGCGTTCATAAAAGAAGTATTTGCAAGCTCACTGCTCGTAGGATATCAAAGGTAGCGTATTTGATCAAAAAACGTTTTGTTCATATTAAGAAGCCATACATGGACGGAGTCGTTTTTAATTTGTCTACGTTCAGACCGACAGAATTTGAGTCACTTATTTTAGGACATGGACTTGATTTTTGTGTTCCCTTCCATATGCCGGACTGTGAGAAGGTTTTTGCCGATATTGAAGTCCTGTATTAACAACTGGCTAGATTAAAACCTAGTCTTAATTTAGCAAGTAGTTGCGTCTGAAGAATCAAGATGGGGTGATCAGCATCGCCGTGTTGTCAAATTGTTGCAAAATAACAATTTAGTTATTTCTAAACCGGATAAAGGTGCTGGTGTTGTATTATTGGATCATGCCGACTATGTTAATAAAATGTCACTAATCCTTAATGACGGCACAAAATTTAAAAAATTAGGTCCGGTCGAAACTTGTGACCACACCACTTCCATAGAAGCAAAATTTCAAAAGCAACTTAATAAGTGGGTAAAAAGTGGTCTTCTTTCCCCTGAGATTTCTGACTCCATTCGACCTTTTGGATCTATTCGTCCCCGTCTTTATGGACTACCTAAGATCCATAAAGATGGTGTTCCCTTGCGACCTATCCTTTCTATGGTGGGTTCTGCCCAACAAAAGGTTGCCAGTTGGCTATTATCTGTGCTTCAACCTGTGTTGGAGCACTTTAGCTGTTTCTGTATTAAAGATTCTTTTTCTTTTTCCAAAATTATCAGAAACTTCAGTCCAACTGATATGTTTATGTGCTCCTTTGATGTTTGTTCTCTTTATACAAACGTTCCTCTTGAAGAAACTATTGAAATTTGTTGTGATGTCCTGTTCCGTAGTTCTCTTCCCAAACCTACCTTTCCAGAAAGTGTTTTCAAACATCTTATTAATTTTGCTACCTCCTCTGTCGAGTTTAGTTTCAATAACATCATGTACCGGCAGATTGATGGTGTGGCGATGGGGTCAAGTCTGGGTCCCACGCTGGCAAATATTTTTGTTGGGTTCTGCGAGTCTAATTTGTTTAATCCTATTTACCAACCCCTCCGCTTGAGCAGGATATGACACAAGGTCAATTTTTAAGCGGAGTTTAACAGGTTTGAATTCAGAGTTTTCCTTCTCCTAGACTAGTCGCCTCACCAAGGCTGAAGAACCTAGTCTGTCCTACTATTTACCCATAGCTGGAGGGAGAATAATTGGATTCATACCTTTCCCAAGGGTATTAGTGCTATGTGAAATGCAATCAGTCTTGTCCAGGAATTGAACTCGGATCGCCGTGTCCATATCCTGTGACGATAACCATTACACCACGGGCACCTCAAAAAGTCTAATTTATTTAATAAAATAGACCCCTCCTCATGTATTATCGTTACGTTGACGACACTTTCTGTTTATTTAAATGTGAGAAAGATGTAGACTTATTGCTCGCACAATTGAATTCTATGCATCCCTCTTTGAAGTTCACCGTGGAAAGGGAGTGCAATCACCGTCTTCCATTTCTTGATGTATTTGTGCATAAAACTCCTACAGCTTTTCTCACCTCTGTATCCAGGAAGCCCCCCTTTTCTGGCCTATATACTAGATGGGATTCATTTTGCTCACAGCACTGCAAAATTAATTTAATTAAGACTCTAATCTACCGTGCCCTTATGATTTCATCCAAGTGTTTTCTTGGTGATGAAATCAAGTTCAAGTCAACCCTGTCTAAGAATGGGTATCCATTATCCATTTTGGATAGTGTTGTCAATGATGTTACGATTAAGTTTGATAGGGCTAGCAGGTGCACTGTTAATAGGTGCCCTGTTTATTTGCGCTTGCCGTACATAGGCTCCAAAGGTGGGAGATTGGCCAAATCCATCACCACGGCTGTTGGTAGATGTTATTTTTCAGACTCACACTGCATTTGTTTCAATGCGTAAAGATGTTTTGCCTTTCCAACATATTAATTCCGTTATATATAAATATACATGTAGTTGTGGCAGTGACTATGTAGGCAGGACATCAAATCGTTTAGATCTCCGTATAAGACAACATCTCCCAGCTCGAATTTTAAATCTTAGGCTTAAAAGAGGTCAGCTTGCAAATACATCCGGGTCCTCTATAGCGGAGCACATGATTAATAGTAGGGAATGTGTTGCAGACTTCAACTGATTGACCGATTCAGTATTCTGAGTCGGTCACATTCGCTTTTTCATCTCAAAGTGTTTGAGACTCTTTACGTTCGATCCCTTCAACCTTCCCTCTTGTAAACAGAGGGATTGTTTGTTGGCATTGAATGTAATTAGTCTCTAGCCATCTGCTCATTGCTACTACTACCCCACCACTTAGTGTTTTTTTTTCCTTCCCTTTTCTCCATTCCTCTACCTTTTTTCCATTTACATCCCCCTTTTAAATATTTTTCTGGCGTTAAGATCTTGACAAGAGCCAGACGAAACCGGTCGTTCAAAAATATATAAATTTTTTTTTTAAATAATAAACATGCCCACACCTTCCCTAGGCCTACATGTTTTCCTGGCAATCAATAAATTTTTAACCATTGATAATTTGTTTAAATATGAATATATACATACACACACACATTTTATATATATATATATATATATATATATATATATACATACACACACACACATAATATATATGTATTTTTTTATCATACAATTTGTAAAAGCACATACGACACCCTGTCCTCATCAGCTGCAAACCAGGGTGATAACAGTTTCGTTAGCTCAAGGTGGTACTGCCACTCCTGGCACTACCAAGTAGCTTTTGCCACCAGACAGGGTATTAAAAGAATTATTTATATATATATTATATGCCAGATCAATCAATAGCATAGATTCCATAAGATGTTCATCTTCATTTTTAGTGTGCAGTTTGCGATTTAAAAAAAAAAAAAAAAAATGCATTTACTTTTAGCCATTCATGTCATTACGTGTTTACAGTAACAGTTTTCTGGTGTTACAATCACATGGGAATGGTGGTTCCGCATGCATTTCCTTCCTGTTGAAAACTTCTCGCTTTCAACTAAATCCAACTTGATGCATGTTGCGCCGCAGTCTGAAGATGATTTGAGGCAACTTTCAAACTGCAGCCAGGGATTCCTATTTTTGAAAGAAACAAAATGACAGTGTCCTAGAAAACCACGACAACCAACCTCAATAGGAATCACATGGCATATCCAACCCTTTTCCACGCAGTCAGTGTACTGGTTTTCCTTCCGCTCATGTGCTTCCTCCCGGTTTTCCTCCCAGGGGACAGTCAATTCTATGAGGAGGACACTCTTCTTTGAATCAGACCATGCTACAATGTCCAGCCGCTTTTCTGTTTGAATAATGTAAACTAGAAATTGTAGAGATGTCTTGAGATCCACTGAAACTTTCCAGTCACTATCTCCGTTCCGTAGCTTCAGATTAGGATTTTTTTGTTTCCTCAGAGGACATTCACCTTCCTTGAGAAACTGAATTATGGGTTCCTTGGCTGTTATAGATTGCTGGTTTGCCGTCTCACATTGTGCTCTTAACAACTCTATTATCACCTCTAACACCTTGTTATGTCGCGATGTGTACATCTAAAGCAATTGTGGACATGCAGATAGTACGTGGCACAAAGTACCCCGATCACGTTTACACGACAAGTACAGGTCTGAATTGATATATCCCCATAATTTTAGGTTGGTTGCATTTGGTAAGAGATCATAAGTAGAACGAAGAAGGAATGATATCGCCAGTGGTTCCATTGCAATTAAGGATTTCCGCGATAATTTAATTGGTTCGATATCATTCCATTTTGTCCAAGCACATTGTTTGGCCTGAGTAACAGCACTGGCTTTTCTTTGGTCTTCCTCAAACATCCTGACTTCTTCGCTCACCATGTCTCTTTTTCCTTTTGGGTCCACTTTGGAGAACACCTTTTTGCTCGTACTACCCAGCCCAGCTCGATTGGTTTGAGTGACGCCTATGATGTCTTTCATTCGTAGGCTGCATTCCGCCACCTGGGCGGCCTTAACGACCAACCACTTCGTACCCGATTTTATTTCTGGATACGCCTTCCGAATGATCTCGTCGGCTGAGTCCTTCATCATTATGTGAAGGCGTACTTTCCCAATTTTGAATTCTTCTACCAGTGAGGATATTGGGAGCTGTAGGTTTCCATAATTGGTATATAAACCCACTTTCGAAAAACAAGGAGGAACTCCGAGCCACTTACGCAGGTATTTGTTGCTATACTGTTGGATCCATTCAACACGAGATATCGCAATCTCATACATCTGTAAGGGCCACAAAAGACAGGGTAGCAGACCACGTTGGTAACACCAAGCCTTCATCTTTCCAGGTAGACAAGTTTTATCAATTGATTTAAGCCCCTTCAAGGCTACTTTCTGGACCTCTGTACCCTTATGACGATCAGGATTGAATAAAGACGTCCGAGACTCTTTACCGGCTTCTCCCTGACTGTTGGGATCTTATCACCCCTAATTTTGAAATGGATCTCCCTGACATATCCTCCAACTAACAATAGGCTTCAACTTTTCTTTGGCTTAGCCTTCATTTTCATCCATGTGAAAAGGTCATAATACCTTTGTAGTAAACATTCGGCAGAGATTTGGGATGAGACAAGAATGGTGATGGCATTCATAAAAGTTCTGGAAGGAGGAAGAGTCAGATGTTTATTTTTCATTACTCCTATTGACGTATTTGCTGCACCTCGTAAAATGAGTTCCATAGCCAGAACGAAAAAAAGTGGGGAAATCAAACAGCCCATCAGATATGATCTCAAGTGCCTGCCACTTGGTGATATAGTTTTTAACGGTAAATTTCATGAAAGCTGAATTGAAGTATTTCATTAAGATTTCCCCAACCTTGCTAGGGAAGTTGAAAAATTCAAGGGCCATTCGGATTAAGTGGTGCGGAACTGAACCGTATGCATTGGCAAGATCAACCCATATCACATGTAGTTCTGTTTTGTCCCTTTTAGCCGAGAGTATTGAGTTCCATATCATTTGTGAATGTTCCAGACATCCGGGGAAGCCAGGTATCCCAGCCTTCTGGATAGATGTATTTATATAATGATTGCTCATCAGAAGGGTTGTCATACGACGAGCAAGAACTCCAAAAAATATTTTTCCTTCTACATTTAGGAGGAATATTGGGCGAAAATTTGTGATACCTCTTGACTGCATTTCCTTTGGTATCCAAATACAATCAGCCAGACATCATTAATGCGATACAATACCCTTCTTCCAAGCCTGCTGAAGGAGGACACCGAGTTTCCTGAGGACTCATGGGCAGTTTTTATAAAACTTGTACGATATCCCATTCAAGCCCGGGGCACTACCTGCGCTGGCCTTATGGACGAAATCTCGAACTTCTTTTAGTTTTATCCCAATATCATCAAACATTACAGTTGGATCTTGGGATTTTGGTAAATCTCTTAGAAGAGGTATTGGGATACTGCTTAAATCATCTGAGTATGTCATCTTCAAATGATTCTAGAGTTCCTGCTTCAGTACATCAAGCTTGCCACTCTTTGATTCCATGAAAAGTTATTTTGCAAAAGCATAAGGATTTGAGTAGAATGCTCTCCGAGCCTGACGTTTTCTCTGATTTTCAGCTCTGGAGATCACCAAAATCCTTTTTTTAATATCATTTAAGATATTCTGAAGTTCCGGCCTCTCATGAATCGGGGCTTCTTTTAATCGGCGCTTCAGCATTCTCTGTTCCGATCTTAGCTTTCCTTTCTGTATCTGTCGTCTATTTGGTCGTTTTCCTTCGGTTTTATCCTTTTTATTCGTTACTGCACCAAACCATTCCAGACAAACGTCATATATAACTCTGCAGAAAGATGACAATTGATGATCAATGGGGCCCTTAAGATGGGTGGTGAGCAAAAACAAAAGCTCCTGGTCTAAATTTGTCCAAGTAGCTGTCTGATTACCCTCGGGCCACTGAATTCTTGGTTTGCGATGAATGTCTTCAGGACGCTGTCACTCAACAATGGGCCCTTGAACACTGTGGGGTTATTCCTGATTCATAAGCCCATGAATACCCCCACAGTGTGTGTGTGTGTATATATATATATATATATATATATATATATATATATATATATATATAAAAATAAACATTGATATATATGGCAATTGCTTCGTCTTAACAGATGACAGCCATCTCAATGCTCATCACCACCCTCACCACAGTTGCTGGGTGATTCGTCACTGACACCCAAACCACATCCATGGGCCGGAAGGTGACTCTTCAGGCCAGCATTTGACTTGCACAATCTGCCACACATATGGCAGACAAACTTGTTTCACTTCTGCCTCCGCCTCTCTGCTCCTTCTGCCCATAGCATGTATTTTATTATTGTTAATATACACACACAATCATTATTATATATATATATATATATATATATATATATATATATATATATATATATAGAGAGAGAGAGATACATAAACAAAAAATCAAGATATTTAAAAGATGTATTAATTTATAATACTCTTGGGAAGACATGGCCCTGGAGGTGACCGTGTCCTCTGTAAAGATACGGATGTAACTTGCAAAACACCTTCAGATTAATTGGCTGCATAATTGCCATGACTAGTTCATTTGGCATCACGTGTATGATATGGACTGATGGCTCAGTTGTAGAGTTTCGGCTCTGAAGTCTGTGGTCGCTGGTTTGATCTCCAGTGGTGGAGATCACGGTATACACTGCTGATGAGACATAAGGTCAAAACAGCTGTCCAGTGTTTCTGTATGTCGCATGTCATGGTAATTCAATCCACACGTATTTATTTATACCTGAATAATATGTCATGTTAAATGTTTGGGGGTTTTTAAACTATGTTTAGAGTGATGTTAGGATTTTTATTTTAAAATATTCATGTAATTGCTGTTGATATATTAAAGTTTTGAACCTTTAAAAGATTAGATAGAATTCTTTAATATAATATGTGCAATTTACAATTTTTTTTCAAGTCTATATACACTCATCTATGTGTGTCTACATAGGTGTATATGCAGAGAGAAAAAGAGATGGAGCCATATATTAGAATCATGTTAAAACTATCAATAAAAATGAATTTTAAAAATTTCCTATACAAGCACTCTTTCCACGTTAATGTCAGTTTCATGAGGTGTTCTCAATCATCAGACACATATGTAATATGATTCTTTTCTCCTAGAAAAATGCATTACACAATGTATGTAAAAATTTTCTGAAGCAAACCTTTGGTATTGATTTCATATGTAGTTAGTAGGTCGTGTTTTACGGCATATCAACTCTTATAGGTTATTAAATACCGAATCCCATTTATATATATAATATTAAATACATATATGATTTGTAAACCAATAGTTTGTAGGTAACAATTCTTAAACAAACCAGAGCTAATTTGTTGGCACACAGTTAAATGGTTTCAAATATAGTAAATGATTAAATAGCTCTATTAGATCCATAGATGGCATCCTAAAAGGTAGGATCACTCTGGGTCCGAGAAGAGCTGGGAGTAATGGTCATACCTAGGACACTCGTTAGAGGAAGGGGATATTACTCATCAGTAGAGATGTAACTGGTGTATTCTACAGCCCTCCTCCCCCCCCCCCATTCGAATGGATGGTGATTTGATATAGGAAATTATACTGATTTTATGAAGAAAAGTATTGTCAATTATTTACTCATGAAATGCATTAGACAAAATTTACAATGAAAAAGTATTAAAAATGATTTTCTATAGAAATTACACAGAATTTACAAGAAAAAAAAAATCATAAAAGCACTTGACACGATTTTGATCTTCATCATTTATCATATTTCTCTATAATCATTTGTTTGTACACTGTTTAGCCTAGTGGGTAGAGTGTTCGCTAATGGTCCAGGAGACCGGGGTTCAATCCCAGGTTGCGTCATACCAAAGACTTAAAAAAATGGTACTGGATATTTACTGGCACGGTGGTAGTTTTAAGGTTCTACATCATTATTATAATTGTTGTTGAATTGAAATGAGATTAACTTAAATGGGAAATTGTTTTGAATGATGGTTAGAGTGTTCGCCAATGGCCCAGGAGACCAAGATTCAAACCCAGGTTACGTCATACCAAAAACTTAAAAACTGGTATTTAATATCTCCTAGCTTAACACTCACCATTATAAGGTATGGATCAAGGGTAAAGTGGAGCAATCCAAAGAAAGGAGTAGTGCCCTTCCCTACACCTTGGTGTAGTAGCTATTGAAAAGGGAGCCTTTGGGTCACCCTCGACTAAAGGGAGACAACTTAGTAAAGTAGTTTCAAGTATTCCTATCTAATACTAATAATCCTTTGTAAATAATTCTAGCTTCAAGTAACTATTCTTAATGCAAATAATTTGTACACCCTTATATGGTTTCATATATTACTATCAAACACTTATAATTTTTTAAACAGATCTATTTGACTGATAGATGAGAGCCAAACAGGTACTACCACTTCATGTCAAAGTGGACCTGGGAGTAATGGCAATGAAGGAGTATTCCATAGTTTCCTGAGTTCTAAAACTGGAACCTCACCACCAGATGTAGAGGGGATACAGTGTATTCAGAGCCTTACTGAAAGGGTAATCTTTTAGTTTGCTTCAATCAACCCAATTCTGGCCATTTTTTTTTGCACAATATTTTCAGTTGTTGGAATTCTTCATTCCAAGATACTTCATCTATTTTGAGACTTAACTTGCTTAGAAGCCAATTTAGTCGACCACCAATCGTTTTATTAACAGAAAAAATGTGTACACGTAGATAGGTATATAGATAGATAAGAGTAAGGTGTTAGTCAAATACCAAAAAAAAAATAGTTTGAAATTCAATATGTACTAGATAACCTATTAACCCATTGAGTTCCAGTTGTAACAGCAGTCCATAATGATATTGATTCTTCTATTTAGAAAGGAACGAAGTATCCTAATTAGAATTCTTTAGTTATCTCTTTGAGAGAAAAAATTTAGATGATTAGAAAATTATGTTCAGTGAGAATGCAGACCCCCAAGAAAATTATCATTCGTCGTAAATTGAAATTGCTTTATAAGTTCTGGCATTTTAATTGGAAGTATTCATTCAACCCCCCCCCCATCATGAACAAGATGTGAAACAAGGTTTTTAAGTGGAGTACACTTGGCTTAAATTCAGAGTTTTTCCTTCTCCTAGGATGGTTGCCTAAGCAAGGCTAAAACAAAATTTTTTTAAAAATCAGTCTGACCAACTATTTACACATAACTGAAGGGAAGAGAGATTCATGCCTTTCCAAAGGAACATTAGCATGAAGTGAAACTCATACAGTCTCATCCAGGATTTGAACTCGAGTCAACAATTCCATTTCCTTAAGACGATAACCATTCTGCTATGTGCATCTCCCCATTTTATTTGTATTGATGTAATAATAACCTTACTATGATGTTCTACTTATTTTCTAGGCATATATATATATATATATATATATATATATATATATATATATATATATATATAGTGTGTGTGTGTGTGTGTGTGTGTGTGTGTGTGCAAGAGAAGAAATGAGTTGAATCCGACAGAATGAACATAGAAAAGGTAAAACCAGAAGAAAGATATGTTTGATGGTTTGTTTATTTGCCAACACGTTTCAACTTTTTCAATCTTTATCAAAATTACTTTTGTGTGAGAAAAAAAACAGAGTAATACTGGCTTATATGTTGAAATTGCTTCATGTCATGTGATGGAATTTTTTTGAAAACTAAATGGCATTTTATGGTTTGAGAATCAGATTTATGACATTTTCTACTGTTTAGAGAAGGGTGGGGGCTAATCTTTAGTAGGGATTTTGAAATCTTTTAGCATCATTTTTCCTAGAGATGGTGATATTTTGAAAAACCCTTGTTGTTGTGGTATGCTATGGAACATGCTTCAATTATTCTTTGTTTATTTCTGTCATGGATGAAAGCAAATATGGCAAAGTTTTGAAAATTGAAAGTTTGGTTGAAAGTTTTATAAGAAACTAAAGAGTTTGTTGTGTTACCAGTTTTAAAGTGTCTTTTATGTTCATAGATTCTTTTGTTTAAATTCCTACTCCTATGTAAAATTTATTGCAATTTAGGCAAGGGATTTTGTAAACACCTGTGTTGAATAGGGAATTTGTGTTTTTGGAGTTGTTCTTTGCGATTTGTTTTATTGCTTTTGTTGTGCGGGTAGTGGTTTTTATGCCTAGGTAATTTAAGTTTTTATCAATGAGGGTGGTAGTGGAATTTTGGGATAATATTATGTATCTTTTTATAGGGTTGATATTTGAGGGAGGTTTGTTAATTTTATTCATATTGTAGGATGTATGTTTGTGGATTTTTATGGCTTTTGATTTGGCACGCTGTGAATGAAAGATTTGGGATATTACAGTACGGAAAAAGTTTTTGATGTGTTCAAATTCTTTGTTTAGAAAATAAGGGGAGCATATTCTAAGGGTTCTCAGGAAAAAAAGCCGATGAGAATCCCACTTTTTGTTTTATCGCTTTGGTTTGAATAAAAATATATGAAGTTGTTTTTGTAGTTTATCTTTTTGTAAACTTTGAATTCTAACTTGTTGTTTATTAGTAAGATGTCTAAAAAAAGGTAAGGAATTATTTTTTTCAAGTTCATATGTGAAGTTAATGCTTGGTTCAACTTGGTTGAGTTTTTGTACGATTTGAGGAATATTACGTTCTTTGGGATAAATGATTAAAATGTCATCAATGAATCTAAAATATTGAATATCATTTGGTAGGATCTGCTTGAAAGGTTGAGATTCCAAAAATTTTAGGTAAAGGCAAGTTAGAATGCCACTTAAAGGAGATCTCAAGGATCTATTTGAAAGGGAGGGATTCCAAAAATTTTAGGTAAAGGCAAGTTAGAATGCCACTTAAAGGAGATCTCAAGGATCTATTTGAAAGGGAGGGATTCCAAAAATTTTAGGTAAAGGCAAGTTAGAATGCCACTTAAAGGAGATCTCAAGGAAGGGCCAAATTTTTTCTTGGTTGTAAGTATTATTATAATTGAAAAAGTAATGTTTGGTGTATAATTAAATTCTTTTAATGAGTTTCATCATCATCATGTCGTGCCGCCAGCACGGATATCCCTGACCCTCTCTCACCACTTCTCCCTATCATTCATCGCCTCCGGCAGGTCTTCAGGGTTACATCCTGTGTCCTCACATAGTTGCTGTATGTAAGTTCGTGCTGGTCGTCCTACTTTTGCACATCCATATGTGGGGGTCCACAGGAGTACATCGCTTATGAGCTCGTCCTTGCTTCTCCAGCAGTGTCCCGCGTGTCTGGTTCGTCTAACTTGTATAGTTTTCGTGATGGGAGGCAAGTGGCCGTATAGTTGGTATCTCGTGGGGTGTTGTCGCCAGGACTTGTTCAATATTGCTCTCAACATTCTTCTGTAATTGCCGTCTAGTTTCTTCTCCAGCCGTTTAGTTAGCGTCCAAGTAGTGCATCTATATAGTAGTATCGATACAACCGCTGCCTGGAAGAAACGTTTCATTTTATCGGTCAGGTCTGATTTCCATATGATCGAGAGCCTATCGATAGCTGTCCATGCTTTCGTTAGTCGTGTGTCAATGTCTTTTTCAGTTGATGAGACGCTACTTCCTAGGTAGGTGAATTTGTCTACTAGTTTCAGAGAGGCTCCGTCCAGTGTGGTAATGTTGCCCGTTTGGTTGTAACATGTATATTCAGTTTTGTGTGCATTGACATGGAAGCCAATGCCTGCTGCGGCTCATTCCAAACTATGCAGTAGTGTCTTGATTAGGCGTATTCACCAGTAACGCCAAGTCATCAGCGTAGTCGGCGTCTGTGATTGTTTTTGTGGGGTACCTTTTGCTTCTTTTCTTAGTCAGCTCGAAGCCATTTTCTCTGATTTTGTCAATCGATCGAAGTTCTAAGCAGTTCTAATGAGTTTAGAGAGAGATAATGAGACGTTTTTCATTTTTTTTTTCTTGGAGGATAAAACATAACAAATCTATTTCTCAAACCATAAAATGCCATTTAGTTTTCAAAAAAATTCAATCACATGACAAGACACAATTTCAACATATCAACCAGTTTTACTGTTTTTTTTCACATAGCAAAACATCTACAAACCCCAATGAAGACTTTCAATTGAATCAAAAAATTTATCTATCATAATTATTTCTCACACAAAAGTAATTTTGATAAAATATTTTTGTATTCAGACAAAAAGATTGAAAAAGTTGAAACGTGTTGGCAAATAAACAAACCATCAAACATATCTTTCTTCTGCTTTTACCTTTTCTATATATATATATATATATATATATATATATATATATATATATATGTGTGTGTGTGTGTGTGTGTGGTGCTTTCAATAAGTTTCCAGACTGTTTTGTATAGCCATTTAAAATTGTCAAAGACTCTTGACAATTCAATATGTTACTGCCATATATCTTATGAGATGACTGACCAATTTCTATGATTTCAGCTTCAAATGAACAGCTACAGCAGCAATTGGAATACACTCTACTAAAGCCTGATTTTCACAGCTGGTGAATTTCAAAAATGCAATCTGGACATGAGGACACTTTAGAAGACGACATGCAATAAAATTGTGTTTTAAACTTGGAAAAAATGCCACAGAAACCTATGGAATGCTTCAGACTGCTTTTCAACCATCTTGCATGAATTGAGCATCAGTTTTTGAGTGGCATAAGAGATTCGAGGAAGGCAGGGTATCTGTGAGGGATAATGGGAGGTGTGGGAGGAGTAAGGAAGTCAATACACCAGAGTTGATTGGCCAAAGGGTTAGGGTTTCTATGTTGAGGTTTTAAGGGAGTTCAGGAAGAGATTCCGTCGCAAGAGGCCAGCACTCTTCAAATTGGGTCAGTGGCATTTCCACCAGGACAATGCACCAGTCCACAACTCCATCCTTGTCACAGACTATTTGACCAAGATTGGCATCAAGACAGTTCCTCACCTCCCTATAGTCCACACCTTGCTCCCTGTGACTTTTGGTTATTCCCTAAACTCAGAGGCTGTCGTTATGAGACAACTGAGGAGATGAAAGAGGCTGTGACGAAGGTCACTGACACGCTCACACAAGAGGACTTCCATGGGGCGTTCCAGAAGTTGTTGGAATGGTACAACAAGTGCATTGCAGCTGGAGGAGATTACTTCGAAGAGGACTAGAGTTTCATGTGTGTACTATCAATAAAAGTGCCCATACGAAAAAATGTCAGGAAACTTATTTTATGATCCTCATATATATCTCAAACATTTATTAAAAACCACATAAGGTCTTTTTAATAATTATCTAACTTTTTCTTCTTGTTTTACAAGATTGGTTGAATTTTATATAAAAATTGTCAAAATACTAATACAAATAATGGTATTGCATTAAAACCAGAAAAGAAACCTTTAAAATAATATCATCCTATCCCAAAAACTAAAGTTAGGTCCACTCAAGCTCCAAGACTAGAATATATTGAACTGAATATTCTGGTGAATGGAATAAGTCTACAAGGAGTCAATGCATAAGTGTATCTCAATAAAACACAGACAAGAGACGGCTCTCTTGTTTTCTAAAATACTCTAGCACATCGACAAAGTATCACACTGCAGCATCACCAACATGTCTATTCACTGACCATTTGTAGAGACTGTTTTGCTTTATTTACCAGAAACATGGGCAGTTCACAAAAGGCATCACAGACTTTTGGAACATTTTCATCAAAAAAAAAACCTGCAGTGAATACTCAATGTGAAATAGCAACACAAGACACCTGATACTGAAATGCTAAGCATGGCTGAATACACAAGTACAGGGAGAGGGGAGATAGAGTTGTTGTTGTGGTTGTCATTTGAAATTGTAAATTTTGTACATGCACTTTATCCGTTTCAGGTTTTGTCTACTGTGCACCAAACAAGAGTCAGTTGGGCACTGTCTTTGAGGAAAGCAGAACCATTGTAATATAATGGCTGAGGGATTTCGCTTTATGCCTTTGGGTTTAGTTGGGCTGAGAACCTTTCAGCTCAGCACATGGGTTGGTTGGGTGCAGACTTGGGCGCGGGTGTTGACACGCACGCTGGGGGGGGATGTGTTGTTCACAGATGTCGACATGGAAATCCCAGACAGAGGGTTGTGACTTGGGCATGTGAATGACGTCATGCACCGGAAGCGCACACAGAGGATTTGGGGGATTTTGAAAAAAAGTCAGTCAGTTGAGTTGGGTTGGGTTGGGTTCCTGGCTCGGAGGAAGATGGTTGACTTTCAGGGCTCGCTGAAGCCAGGCCAGTGGCCTTGTGTAGGGTGCACACGTGATGGGGGGCAGATGGAAAAGTCATCATAGAAAGATTGTGCATCTCTCTTCCTTATGTCGAAGAACCTTTAAACTCAAAGGTAATAAAAAGTTTCATACCTGAACTAAGTCGTCGTAAGTGTTTTTCATGTTTCAGGATTCCTATGTTATATATGAACATTATATGTACATTTCACGTATCCGTATCATGGGCATGTTACACCATGACGTGATTCACTCTTCCAGAAATTTGGGAATGGCATGCTGTACTACTTGACATTCATGCTGGAAACTCTAACATGAACATTTCAGAATGTTCAGGTATCAATCGGAGGACAGATTCCTATTGATGAAAACCAAACACCAAGTCTACATTAAAGTCTTTGGAGTAGTTACCAATAATGGTAACCTTAATTCCACCATTCATCTTGCCACAGGCTGAGATTGAAGCAAGTGGTGATTTCTTTGAAGAAATTTCATCATCATGTTGTGCCGCTAGCACGGATATCCCTGACCATCTCTCACCACTTCTCCCTATCTATCATCGCCTCTGGCAGGTCTTCAGGGCTACATTCCATATCCTCACATAGCTGCTGTATGTATGTTCAAGCTGGTCATCCAGCTTTTGCCCAGCCATATGTGGGGGTGTCTATAGGAGTACATCACTTATGAGCTCGTCCCTGCTTCTCGAGCAGTGTCCTGCATGTCTGGTTCATCTAACTTGGATAGGAGACAGGTGGCCGTATAGTAGGTGTCTTGTGGGGTGTTGCCGCCAGGACTTGTTCAATATTGCTTGCAGCATTCTTGTGTAATTGCCGTCTAGCTTCTTCTCCAGCCGTTTTGTTAGCATCCAAGTAGTGCATCCATACAGCAGTATCGATACGACAGCTGCTTGGAAGAAACTGCATTTCATTTTATCAGTTAGGTTTGATTTCCATATGATCAATAGCCTATTAATAGCTGTCCATGCCTTCATTAGCCGCGTGCCGATGTTATTTTCAGTTGATGAGACGTTACTTCCTAGGTAAGTGAATTTGTCTACTAGTTTAAGAGGAGTTCCGTCTAGTGTGGAGATGTCACCAGTTTGATTATAGCACATATATTCAGTTTTGTGTGCATTGACATGGAGGCCTATAGTCTACAGTATTTTAAGATATTTTCATGTCATTTTGGTAAATGTATCTGACAAAGATGTCAGTCTTATTTTCATTCTAGCATAATTTAGATGACAGTTTACACATCACACTCGACTTTGAAGTTTCTGATCATGGAAAATCAAATATGCTGGACAAGATACATTGTTTATATGAAAGACCAAATTATGTATACTAACACATTTCCCTTCCACCTCCAAATATAAAAATCTAAGAAAAATGCCATTATCATACACGAAAAAGTCTTCTTCTACAATCACCTTGGTAATATCTACAAACAGACTGATGGCATTGCAATCAAGTCTCTTCGTTGTCCTATATTTTCTATTATTCATCAAACCATAAAAACAAAGTCTTAAAAGATTCAACTGAATCAATAGTGTGTGTGTGTGTGTATATATATATATATATATGATATAGTCCTCATAGCTAAAAACCTTGATTAAATTTTTAAAAATAATGAAATATTCATATTTAAAATAATTGTCCTTCAATTCAACTATATACCAATAATTTTTCTATTCACTAATAAACTCATATGTCAATACTTTTTTTTTACCTCCTCATATAAAAGAGCAACTCATCTAAATTACTGTCCTTGTAAACTATAAGAATTAATTTTGACAGATACAAAACAGCTATCATTTAAAAAAATTGATCAGTCAAACTTACTTTATTCCCGCTTCTTTCACAACATTTTATAAAGAACGTAATAACATTAAGAAAGAACAATATCATCTTTTTAGTTTAAACTATTTTTTAAAATGTTCCTGCTGCTCCAAGAATTCAAGTTAATAAATTCTGATCAGACTGTTCTTAAGTTAATAACAAAATATGTGAACTTAAACAACCTTAAATAACTTCTCTTCAGCTTTCAAATTGAAGCATTTTAGAACAAACAAAAAAATTAAAGAGGTTTAATTTTGTTTGTTTGTTTGTTTAATGGCATGTCAACCTTCATCAGTTATCTAATGCCAAAGCCATCCTTGTAGAAGACCAGTGATAGCAGGGGGGATAAGTGGGTTTATCCCTTTCACAAGGCTATTAGTATGAAAGTGAACGTCAATAGTGAGACAAGAGATCAAATTTGCTTACTACAATGTTGTAGTCCAGCATGTTAGTCTCTATACGATGGGGTCTGCCTCTGAAGAGCAAAGCACCGAGCAAGAAAT
>OY757908.1:129878873-130036373 GCA_963585895.1 Sepioteuthis lessoniana | reverse complement strand
ACAATTCAGTTTAGCATAAGTATGCAGTTAGTTATATTTAACCCATAGATAGGGCCCTATCAGGTGCTACCACTCCGGGCCCAAGTGGATCTGGGAGCAATGGCAATGAAGGGGTGCTCTGCATTCATCAAAGCTCCCGCATTACTGGAACCTCACCATCAGATTGTTTAGTGTCATATCCAGGACACTCATTGGGGAGGGTCTACCCCCTCTGCAGAGGTGTAGTCGGTGTATTCTGCAGCCTCAGCCGACTGGGCAAGGTTTTGCTTGTTTTATAAGAACTGATTAATTAACTTTTCTGAAATTTTAACTAAAATTTTCTGAAAATAATTCACCAATTGGATTACATTGATTTCAAAAAGTTATCTGTCTGCCAAAGGGTTAAGGAAACAAGACCCTGTCAAGTGAGAGAGTGTGTGTGTGTGTTTGTGTGTGTGTGGTAAAAATAAAATAAAAAGATAGTTTTGATAGTCTGGTGGCAAAGATATCAAACTTCGTCAATCAGCTGATTTGAAGAGAAGAGTCTCTGTGGCGTAGTAGCTAACACAGTGGACTACAACATCATAGTAAGTAAGATCAATCTCCAGTTGAGCTATTACATTCACTTTGTGACTAATGCCCCTTTGGAAAGGGTATGAACCCCCCCCTTTATCGGCCCAACTACAGGTTAAATAGAATCACTCCTATTATACATCAAGGATGGCTTTGGCATTAAATAACCCACAAAAGTTGATAAGCCATTAAACAAAATAACCAAACTCAACTAATCTGAAGAATTAATTGAATGATTTTTCTTTTTTTAATCATTAAAACTTTATTAGAATTTGGAATTAATCATACAAGATATCCCAAGGAATAGACAGAATAATAAAACCAGTCTAACCCTTTGGGAATTGAATGCAGGGTTCAATTTGAAATTTCCAGAAGGAATTACCTACTATGACAAAAGACAACTGAACAAGGTCATAGGGTACAGCAATGAAAGCAATGCAAACAACCAAGATAAAGATATGTAAAATATAGAAATAATATCTCTTTGTCAGAAAAATTGAGACTCTTGTTAAAATTTCTTGTCTTAAATGTTTCTTTTAATCTAAATTATAAAATAATATCTTTAAATTGGATGATGATTTGAATTTACTGTTTGCAATTGTCCAAAAACAAAGTTCTCAAATAATATACTCAATTGTTAAACAATTACACACACAACTTTTCAGTTCATAAAATACACAATAACCAAATAAAGATATGAAAAATGCTCAGCTGAGTTAAAATATGATTAAAAATATAAGTAAAAAAAGTAAAGTTGGCGACCGTAGTCGAGGGCGACCTGAAGGGACTACACTGAGGTGTAGGGGAGGGTGCTACTTCTTTTACCTGGATTGTTCCACTTTACCCTTGATACGTACCTTATAATGCTGAGTGTTAAGCAAGTAGGTATCAAGTACCATTTTTAAAGTCTTTGGTATGACCCAACCTGGGATTGAACCCCAGTCTCCCAGACCATTGACAAACACTCTATCCACTAAGCCAATGAGCCAGTCATCTATTAAAAATATTAATTGTAATAACTTCTATTAAAAAGATCAGAAAGTGTGTGTGTGTGTGTGTGTGTATATATATATATATAAAGAAAATTAGCTGGTTTATGAAAGAAAAAATGTTTTGTTTTTTTATTTTGGCAAAAAGTTAATTTTCCATTACTTTTGTACTTCTTTTTTTCAATCTTTCAGACATCTTCAAAGAAAAAAATCATTTAAAATCAGTCGTTAAATTGTTAAGTTTTTTTTTGGGGGGGGAGGGTTTGTTTTTTTAAATCAAAGTTGATCTCTTAATGAGTAAAAGAAAAATTGAACTTGCATTTGTTTATAAACATAAATTATTTGGTTGTATTGAGTAAAACTTTGAAAAATGTTCTTAACATTCCAACACTTTGACAACATCAAAAATACAAACAGGTTCAAGTATCCAAAATCTGAAATTACTTTCTCCATTTTCCTGTCTATAAATTTCTCCATAAGAAAAACTTGAATCCTATAAACAAACAAATTTATGTTTGTTAGTTGTCTAAATTTCTGAGACGAAGTTTGATTTTTTATCATTAAAGGTTTTTGGACGATTGTCTTCATCTTTATTGTTATTTCCACAGCAGGACACATAGCGTAATGGTTATAGGCATCGGTTCCCTTAGTTTCTAAGGAGACAACCATCTGGAGGTTGCAGGTTCAATCCTGACTGTAGGCGAGCAACAATACAGAAATACTTAACACTTGTACCCGGTTATGGCTAATGGAATCAGAACAGGCGACCCCCGTGGATTCAATAAAGGACATAGTTCCGTGAAGGTTCCCTAGTTCGACAAATACCTGAAGAAGGCCGGAGGACATATCAGCCAAAACATTGTGGAAATAACAATAAAGATGAAGACAATAGTTTGAAAACCCTTAATGATAAAAATCTAGGTCTGAATTAAAAAATATGTTAATCTGAAAATGTATTTGCCCAACCTCTCTACCAAGAGCAGAAAGTTTTTAACCCAAGTACAACTGGTTTGAATTCAGTTTTCCTTCTCCTAGATTGGTGCTTAGTTTGCCCCCATTATTTACTCATAGATCAAGGGAGAACAGGTAGAAGCATAACTTTGCCGAGGGCATTGGCACTATGTGACATGCAAATAGCCTCGTCTAGGATTTGAGCTTTTGCAAATGGTTTCACAGGCAATAACTGTTCCACCAGGAGTGCCTTCATGTAAACCCTTTAAAAGAAGGAGTTAAATGGAACGTTCTTTTTATTTATTTTTTTTTTGCTGTGCTCACCAAAAGCAGAATTTAAAAAATAGTGAACCATTATATGAATCCAATTACATTTCATTATACCTGCTAAAATGTGATATATAAATATATATAAATAAAAAAAGAAATTTCATGAAAATAGTTTATTTTTTTTAAATAAACAAATCACCAAGTGAATAAATATGTAAAAATGATATTTAAGATGCTTAACACAAATTCATTGATATTTGCATTTTTTTTTTTTACAATTCCATGAAAAAGTTTTAATTGTTTGCTATCTATTTACTCGACTCGTCTGCTACAGGACGTGATATAAAATTAATTTCCATGGAGAATACAGCTGGTTTAAAGTCAGAGTTTTTCTTCTTGTAAACCGATTGTCTAACCATTGTTAAAGATCCCAGATGGAAAGATGGATTCATGCCTTTCCTTAGGGCATTAGTACAAAGTGAAACACAAATAAATCCGTCCAGAATCAGAATTTGAGTCGCCAATTCCATTATGCTAACTATGCTTCTTTTAATGTACAGTAGGCTATAATGAAAAAAAAAATATGAGGATATTGACTAGAACAAATCTGTTTAATGTTTATTGCTATTAGCCAAGCATGAAAAAATTATTCAACCTTAAAATCTGTCACTGGATAATAAAAGCCACGAGTTAAAAAACTTTCAAAACTATTGCTAACAGAAACAACTTCTTTCTTTTCTAACCATTCTTATTATCATTTCAATTCACTTTTTCTTTTTAAGCTCATCGAAAGAATTCAGTACAGTAAAGTTTCCAAATATTTCATTTCTAAAATTGTAGAAAAATTTATACAATTTGTTTTTTTATACTCAATACATTTATTATTTTTTTGAATATTCAAAACTAATGGTTTCATTGTTTAATGTGTACATCAACCTTTGTGGGTTATTAAATGCTCAAGCCATCCTTGAAAAAAAAACATTAATAATATTATTTAACCTACACTGGGGAGGGGGGGGTAAAGGAGTTCATACCTTTTTCAAGAGAATTAGTCCAAAAGTGAATGCAATAACATAACTGAAGTTCAAACTTGCTTATTATAGTGCCATAGTCTAGCACTTTAGCGACTACACCAGGGGGGACACCACTCTCAAACTAATGTATTAAAATATTTTTCCAAGTCATTTCAATATAATTTTTTTAAAGCATGCTTAAAAAATTGATTTTAGAATGTAAACAATTCTAAATTCAATCAACATAATTAATATTTCTTCAATTCCTGTCCTTTAAGAAAAACTAAAGTCTATTGAAATTTTAAATTCTTTTTTTATGCTGCAGGTTGTTGGAGTGGGAAGTTGTATATTTTAACTGTCTAGTCATACACAGAATTATAGTATATCGTCATATTAAAAAAAAATGTCTTCCTTTCTTTCGACATTTTGGTAATGAAACTCACCAATCTAGCACTTGAGAGGTGGCAGATCCCCAAATGAGTCTTCTACTCTACATTCGATGTTTTTTATTAATTTATAAATGCAGAAATGAATAAATCAAAGGGCAAGTAAGCAAGGAAAGAAAAACAAAGTTGCCTCCCTTGATTCTTAAAGGGTTTTTTTTTTGGTGGAGTTCTTGTAATTTTATATTAATAAAATTCTGTATAAATGTTAAGTCCATCATCCAAAGATGATCGAACATTCAACAGATAAATTCACAGTTTAATCACGCAGTTAATGTTTCAAACAAAAGTTATCCAATTTTGCATAAGTTATTGTATGCTAGCCCAGTGGCGTTGAGGGTAGAGTGTTTGCCAATGGTCTGGGAGACCAAGATTCAATCCCAGGTAGTCATATCAAAGACTCAAAACAAAACAAAAAAAAGTACTTGAAGCCGTCTTAACACTCAGCATTATAAGGCATGGATCAAGGATAAAGTGGAGCAATCCAGGGAAAGGAGTAGCTCCCTCCTCTATACCTTGGTGTAGTTGTAGTAGCTATTGAAAAGGGAGCCTTCAAGTTGCCCTTGACAACAGTCGGCCAACCTAACAACTAGAACATTTGTATATCTTCAGCAAGGTAAAGAAAGTTGCTTATCAGTCACTTTAGAAGAGTATCTTTTGAATAACAATAACAGGCTGATAACAAAAGAAATATTTGTCAAAAATTGATAAAATTTATATTATTAGATTGTTTAGAAAATATTGGCCAATAATATAAACAGTTTAAATTCTGTTCTAACATCATTTTAATAGTCGTAAAAAAAAAATTCACATTTCTAATGATTAGTGTCCTCCTCTTTTTAAAATTTTCTATTGCTTTTTTCCAAATTTGATTTTGGAGGTTAAATTTGAGCTTGGTTAGAATTCTGCTTTCTGACAATGCTCGGCTATATGTTAACAGAATGACATTGCAGAATCTCTCTGATTTGGGATATGAGACTTTGCCTCATCCACCAAATTCTCTTCGTCTCTTGCCAATCAAATACCATTTTTTTCTGGACACCTATTTTATACCCAAAAATATTTCATTCCAAAAAAGTAGAAGAAACAGCGTTTAAAGATTTCTTGGCATCAAAACCTGATGATGGTTCAGCAGAACCGAAACACTATAGTGTCGACTTTGTTTCTCTATAAATCCCCCCTTTCTATTTGGATTACTTGTTGTCAATTTTTCTTCACAAACTGTCAGATTACTATCCATTATTTTCTATATATATATATATATATATATATATATAGACACACACACATTTTTTCCTCAGATGAAACATTAAACATCTATTAACCAGGCCATTGGCCTAATGAGTAGAGTGTTTGCCAATTGTCCAGAAGACCAGGGTTCAATCCCAGGTTGAGTCATATCAAAGACTCAAAAAAAGATGGTACTTGATGCTGCCTTGCTTAACAATCAGTATAATAAAGTGCGGATCAAGAGTAAAGTGGAGTAATCCAGGGAAAGGAGTTGCGCCCTCCCCTACACCTCAGTGTAGTAGCTATTGAAAAAGGAGCCTTTGGGTTGCCCTCGACTGAAGGTCGCCAATTTTACTTACTTTACCTTACATTAGCCAGAAAATGGTTGTAAAAACCAAAACATTGGAAAATCTCATAAAAATACTGTGAATATATATATAAAACACACCCTAATTTTGTAATATCTACTTTTATTTAATGTCATCCATCAGTTTCACAAGACCCTCTGGATCTGTGTTTAGATCTTGGTACATGTATGAGAAATATTGTATGAAATACCTGCAGTTACCCATGTTTTAAGACACTGATGTTGTCCAAGAGAAGGGGTACTTGGCATTAGTGAAAACACAGTAACTAGAATGAGACTGAACATAACATTGGATAGTACCAAGTTACCCTATTACACTAGTAAAATCTTTTTTTTATTCAATTTTCCTTCTACTAGATTGGTTACCCTAACTAAAAGTAAAGAGCAGAGTCTACTCTACTATTAACTTATAACAAGGAAAAGAAGAAATGGCTTCATGACTTTCCTAAGGTCATAAGCACAAAATGAAACAAAAACAACATGTGCAAGAATTTAAATTTGATTTGCCGAATCAATATCACCATTGTGATATCATAAATACTATAAACACCTAGTGAGTACGTGTTTTACAAAATCAACTGCTTTTTGCAGGGTAGAGGTGAAATATTAATGGTTTTAACAAAGGTTTTTCAGTTTCTTCAATTTTTTATGGAATGAAAAGTTTAAAATGCTGAAGGAGGATAAACAAACAAATTTTATAGGATATTAGAAAAAACAAAAAATGAATTAACTGTTTCTGGTTTATGAGATCATCTCACAAAGCCAAATATAGAGTTTTGTCGAAATAGGCATTTTAATAATTTAGTAAATCTCGGTTATCTCCCCTTGATTCAAAGGTTAATTGAATCTGATTTTAGTACTTTACTAAGCTTTTTGCTTGAATATGGCAAAAGGCCATTAAGAATGGAGCATCCAATGAAAATCGATCTCACCACATCACCTAAGGCGCCCTTACTAATTCAATTGAGTCAACAATAACATTACTGATAATAAATTTAAAAAAAAAAAAAAAGATTTGTAGAAATTCTGACGTAATTACACAAATAAGGAAATGAGCAAATGTTTCACTGTACATTTCATCAATTAATTTAACAGCATATCAACCTGTCTAGGGTTATTTTATGCCTAGAGTTTATGGAATCACATTCATCATATATTCATATTTACATTTTTTGCCTTATTTCTTAAAGTGGATCTATTTGACCCATGGATCACACCCTAACAAGTACTACAACTGCAGGTTAGAGTGGACCTGGGAGTAATAGCAATGAAGGGCTACTCTCCACACTCCTATCTCCAGAACTGAAGCCTCACCATTAAATGCAGTTTAGTGTCATATACGAGACACCCCCTTTTTTCGCGGGGAGCAAGGATCTTACATCTCTGCAGGGGGAGATAATCACTATATTCTAAGCCCGGCCAACAAAGTATTGTTGCTAAGGGTTTTCATTAGTTTTCATATGTCTTTAAGCGTCAACTGATAAGGTGCAGTGACAAGTTTTAACCCATTGGTGTTGGTTATTTCATAATAATAATAATAAAAAAAAAAAAAAAAAAAAAGCTAATATCCTTCAAGTATTAGAAAATGTCTGTGTGTTTAGAAGTTTGAAAGTCAGCTGAAAAGTTCATAGGCTGACCTAGATACTCTCATTGAATGTGACTAAAGAAGGTTTATTTTTCAACATAGTCCCTCTAGCGGTCAACACACTTCTTCTATCAGTGTTGCAGAACTTGAAGAAAACATTCAGGAAATACAAATCTCTGGATGTTAATTATAATCATGTAAATTAGGATGATATAATCAAATTGAAAACAAATGAACAACTAGTGTTCTTGTGCACGTCTTTACAAAATCAGTTATAGTCAAAAGAAAAAAAAAAAAGTGACGAGTTTTTCATTTGATGAAAATAGATTGTTGCTACATTTTGGATCCTGCATTTATAAATATGTTAAAAATCAAGGCCAACCATTCCTATGAGTTTCCAGATTGTCTCTTATAGGAAAAAAAAATGAATGTCATTATTTTCAAAGGAAAATACTGGAGCCTATAAAACTTCTAAAAGGTTTTAGGAGGTGCCCGTGGTGTAATGGTCATTGTCGTAGGAAATGGACACGGCGACACGAGTTCAAATCCTGGACGAGACTGATTGTATTTCACATAGCACTAATACCCTTGGGAAAGGTATGAATCCAATTATTCTCCCTCCAGCAATGGGTAAATAGTAGGGCAGACTGGTTTCTTCAGCCTTAGTGAGGCAACTAGTCTAAGAGAGGGAAAACTCTGAATTCAAACCTGTTAAACTCCGCTTAAAAAATTGACCTTGTGTCATATCCTGCCCGAGCGGAGGGGTTGGGTAAATAGGATAAAACTTCTAAAAGGTTTAAACTCATACAAAAATCCACTCTACACCAGAAATCTAAAACTCAAACTTTCTCATCACTTATTTCAACCAAAACCTTTAACTCCACTTCTCTATTAAACTTTCCAATTTATTGGAGAGAAGAAGCCATTACATAACACTAAGATCCTTGTATACAAACATATGTCAATGGTTAAACATCCAAGAAAAACATCTCCAAATCGAAAATAAAATTATCATATTTAATAATGAAATTAAAAATTTCATGAAATTCATTGGGGAAACAATCCTAGTAATTTAACAAACTATTTTGATAAAATTGTAATGATGCTGCCCCAAAAATCGATAAAATTTTATTTTATTTGCTCACCGGTTATAATACATTCAGCCAGTTTTTCAGCATTGCCACATTCTTGGCCCGTTGTATTCTTAAAACCAGCTGAATTTGCTGCAAGAATAAAAATGTGGAAATTAAACAAAAAATCTTGTCAATCAATTTATATTCAACATTGAGTTTCTTCTTACATTCAAGTTTATTTTTCATGAGTTTTTGCAATACAATTAGAATGATAATTATATTAGTTATTTTATTTGTACAGGTAAAAATGGTAAGTTGCTGGGGTCATTGAGTGTAAGTGTATTTCATCGCTGAGGTCATAGAGTGCAATATTGCCCGTCCCCCAGGATGACAGTCGCAGATTATTTAGTTTGACAGGTTGTTTTGAGATTTGCATATGTTTCCATCTTGAATTCAGGAAAGTTGATTTAGCTATCAGATATGAGAAATAAACAAAAAATTACCCGACCAAACCTTAAGGGACACGTGTGATGATCATGTTTTGGCTGATGTAACAATTAGGAAGATGACGTCACATTGAAAAGTTTAAGTCACGTGTTTTTATAATATTAGTTTGGTTTGCTTTCTTGTTTAATGGCATATCAACCTTCATAGGTTATTTAATGCCAAAGTCATCCTCCTAGAAGAACAGCAGTGATGCTATTTAACCCATAGCTGGGAGGATAAAGGGGGTTCATGCCTTTCCTAAGGGAATTTATCTAAAATTGAACAAATAGCGTGACTGGAGTTCGAACTCATTTGCCATGATACTAAAGTCCAGCTCATTAACCATTACACCATGAGGACACCCCCCCACCCCTTTATAACATTAGCTGAACAAGATAATTGATAGATTATACAAGAAAAGATCATTTTGAATTCAGTCAGACAGCTGTTGAAGTTAGGGCAATTGCAGATAGCAGTTCAAGTTGGGTTTATCAGAGTGGACAAAGTCAGGCAGGTGGGGGTTGGGTCTCTTTAGTGCATCTGCCAAACCAGGGTTCATTCATAGAGCTTTATGATATCTTCCTCTTTCCCTTATGTTTGTGCTTACTGCTATAAAATGTTGGGTCCGAATAAAACACTTTCATATCTGAAACAACAGAGTCGCCTTGTATTTGAAGAAACGTAACATCTATTAATGTTCAAGATGGTGCCATAGTGTTGCATTCTTCACATTTGGTACCGTGACAAGTATAGAAACCACATTTGGTGCCTTAAGATGCAGGATTTGATCCTGAAAATCCATGGCACAGCCACACCGGCAAGACATGGTTGAATTACAGTCTAAATTTCTGAAGGAAGGAATTATGATTAAAAATTTGGATTAAAGATAGAACTGAATTTAGAAAAAAAGAGAACAGAAGATAAGTCAATTAAAAGAATCAGCATACATGCTATGCTCTAAGAACTACTACAGTAGGTTGATTGATTTTAATGGCATGTTAACCCATCTAGACTTATTTTACTGGTTAGGGAATTGCATTCCTCATACATTTACATTTTTTGGGTGGTTGTTTCTTAAGAGATTTTTGCACATTATTACATGATATCAAGTATTCCTTTTAATACAAATAACTTGCACAGAATTTTATGGTTTCAAGTATTCCAATCTAATACTAATAATTATATGGTTTCAAGTAACTATTTCATTATTGTTTGCACACAGTGAGAAAGCTTCAAGTAGTTAATAATAGTAAAGTAAAGTTGTCAACCGTAGTCAAGGGCAACCCGAAGGCTCCCGTTTCAATAGCTACTAAACCGAGGTGTAGGGGAGGGCGCTACTCCTTTCCCTGGATTGCTCCACTTTACCCTTGATACGTACCTTATATTGCTGAATGTTAAACAAGGAGGTATCAAGTAGCATTTTTAAAGTCTTTGGTATGACACGATCTGGGATTGAACCCAGGTTTCCCGAATCATTGGCGAACACTCTACCCACTGGGCCAATCCTTAGTAAATAATCATAGTTTCAATTAACTATCCGTATACCAAATAATTTGTACAGTTATATGGTATCTAGTATTCCTATCTAATACAAATAATTTCCAAAAATCCGTTTGACCCATAGATGGGGCCCTAACTGATACTACCACTCCAAGCCAGTGTGGACTGAGGACTAATAGCTGTGAATGTCTACTCCACACTCACCAGAGCTCCAAAACTGGAGTCTCACCATCAGGTGCAGTTTAGTGTCATGTCCAGAACCCGCCATCTTTTGGTGGAGGGGTCTTGCCTCTCTACCGGAGGGTGGGGGTATACAGTCAGCATATTCTCAGCTCGACTGACCGGGTAGTTTGCATAATTAAGAACTGATATTAGGATGAAGACTCCAAAATGCAACAATCCTGGCAGTTAAGAGTTCAATCCTTGAATCAGGCAATGAAAGACAAACTGATTCAATGACAAAAGAAGGATCTCAAGAACGGTTAATTTTTGAAGAACTAACTGCTAACCATTACCCTCAAGCAATTTTATTTCTACAACAGGCACCTTAGTTATTAACTAAACAAGGTTACCTGAATGAGAGCTTGTTAACCATTACTCTATAGCAAGTGTCATCGACAATAAATATTCATTAGACTTAGCCTAATCAGACACAAGCTCAACGAAAGTGATTCATTCAATAAGGATCAAACTCACTAGCAATAGCTTGCAAGTCAAAAAGGCACCTTGGATACAAAGCTCCACTTCATCTGATACAAGATCACAACAATGAGGTTGCCAATGAGGATCAGAGTCATTAGCAATGGCCTGTGAGATAAGATTGTTAACTATTGCTCTACAGTTGTTACCATGGATACAAAGTTTAGTCAAAGTCAAGGTTTCTCAAAGGGACCGATAGAGGCTTCTGGATGAGGGGGTGGATACTATTTTGTCAGTGAATAAAAGGTGAATTTATTTGTTTGCATTTTAAAAATTCTTTAAAACAGAAAAACAAAAATTGCTGGATCATGTAGACCAGTTGCTAGATATTGTGCTTCTAGTAGAATGTTTGGTTGCTTTGTTTAATGGCATATCAACTTTCTTGGTTTATTTAATACCAAAGCCATCCTTGTAGAGGAATTGTAGAGACACGATTTAACCCATAGCTAGAAGTTCATACCCTTTCCCAAGGGTATTTATCTGAAAGTGAATTTAATAGCATGACTGGAGTTTGAACTCACTATGATGTTGCAGTCCAACATAGAAGAATAAGGGGGTTCATGCCTTTCCCAAGGGTATTTGTCTGAAAGTGAACTTAATAGCACAATTGGAGTTTGAACTCACTTTCTGCAATGTTACAATCCAGCACATTAGCCACTATACTACAGGGGCTTCCCTTACCTGATAGCCGCTAATGATGTGTCGTTCACATATGACCAATTCAAAATATGTGGGTCATTTAAGTGAACTAACGAACTGGCTCTAACAGAAAGATCCAGATCTTTTCAGCATTAATAGTGATGTCTATAATCCCACTTTCATGAAAGAAAACATTTAAAAACAATTATATCTCAAATGAATTATTTCATAAAACTAGTGATTTCTAAAATATTCCTTTTTATAAAAGATAATGACGTTTATTTAGAGAAAAAGATTTAATAATTAAAATAAAAATACAGATATGAAAAAGAAAAATTAAAATACAATAAGAGAAATCTTAATTCGTATCCATGTTAAGAAATTTTTAATGAATAAAATTAAATTATAAACAAAAATTCCTGCTGACTGAAGAGTTCTAGATCTTCAGTTAAGTTAGTTTTACTATTGCCAGGTATTTGGTGATGAGGGTGTTGCTATTGGATTCCATATTTGGTGGTGAGGGCGTTGTTATTGGATTCCATATTTGGTGGTGAGGGTGTTATTTTGGATTCAGTGTTTGTTGGTGTGGGGGGGGTATTATAGGATTCTGTAGACAAGGACAACCCGAAGGCTCCCTTTTCAATAGTTACTACCCAAAGGCATAGGGGAGAGCACCACTTCATTCCCTGGATTGCTCCACTTTACCCTTGATCTATACCTTATAATGCTGAGTGTTAAGCAAGGCAGCATCAAGTACTATTTTTTGAGTCTGTGGTATGACCTGACCTGAAATTGAACCCAGATCTCCCAGACCATCGGCAAACACCCTAACCATGATGCCAATTGCCAGTTTTATAATAGGATTCAATATTCTGTTTATAAAAACTTTTCGATCTCAAAACCAAAAACGTGAAAAAAAAAAATAAATAAAATATCAACCCCCACTCATCATGGTATCAAATGAGACTAATTCATTTGGGGGTTAAGGAAAATTTAATTTGTTTACAAGGAATGCATCAAGTCAAATGTTTGAGAAACTCTGGGATAGTTTGATACAAGGTCACAATAAGAGAGCACAAGATCAGGATGAAAGTTACTAACAATGGCTTGCAAATATAAGTATATTCTTTATAAAATCATACTAAACAAGGTTCTTTGTGTTAATATAATTCTAAAAATCAAATTAACATTCATAGATAGTGATTATTCCTTTTGATTAGCTTTTAAGTTGCCTTCAGGCAAAAAAATATTTAATGGATACTTGATTCTTATTTTTTGAAGAGTAACAGCTACCATTGTTGGAAATGGAATCAGGTTCAAATCTTGGACAAAACTGTTTGCATTTCACATCACACTAATTCACTCGGGAAAAAAAAAGCATTAATCTATTTCTTCTGCCATCAGCTACGGGTAAATAGTAGGATAGGCTAGGTTCTTTAACTTTTGTTAGGCAACCAGTCTAGGAGAAAGAAAACCAACTTTATTCTGCTTAAAAACTGACCTTATATCACATTCTACCCATGATGGAGGGGTTAGATGTAGTTTTTTTTCTTTCTAAACTTATTTCTTTGAAGATGCCCGTAGTGTAATGGTTATCATCGTAGGAAATGGACACAGCAACACAAGTTCAAATCCTGGACAAGACTGATTGCATTTCACATAGCACTAATACCCTTGGGAAAGGTATGAATCCAATTATTCTCCCTGCAGCTATGGGTAAATAGTAGGGCAGACTTGGTTCTTCAGCCTTGGTGAGGCAACTAGTCTAGGAGAAAGAAAATTCTGAATTCAAACCTGTTAAACTCTGCTAAAAAATTGACCTTGTGTCATGTCCTGCCCGAGCAGAGGGGTTGGTAAATAGGATAAACACTTATTTCTTCCAACCTAAATGATGATTGTGTCAGGCACATCAGCACGAAGGTAAGAAAGCAACCGTTATATCTCTAGGGAAAAGGGGTTAAATCAACAAATTGGTTCACATTACATTCACAGTAGGGAGCTCAAGTGATTCAACAATGGGGGTGGGTGTCCCCTCACTTCCAAATAAACCAATTAAACCCCTTGGTGATAGGCCTGGTTTGTTTGTTGGGATATTGTTTAGTGTCATATCTAGGATACTTGTTGTGGTAGTGCAGAGGTGCAGTCAGTATATTCTGGGAAATAGGCCTGGTTTGTCTATACTGACAGATATTTTAAGTGCGGATAAATCATTTTACCTGCAGAAGCTGTACTTTTCCCAACCACAAAACATTTCAACTTCTTCCAGTTTCCAAGGGAAGATTTCTTTGGTCCTGTATGAAAAAAGAAGGGTCCATGGATAAAAAGGGATCAAACAATCACTCTCTCAAACACATAAAACAGATACATAGGTGAGAGTCATTCAATAAATAAGGTGAATTTTGTCTTTGGAGTTGACAATAGGAAGCACTGTTTATAGTTACACCTTTCAAAGAAATCAATAATGATGGGTTCTTTTCATGTCTCAGAACACTGTCAGCATGACCTTCTTTACTGACTGCTGTGCCTGCAACTTTTTATTTACCAGAGAGTCGTTGTGTTTCCATTCCATAGACCGACTTTTTGATTCAGATTTGTAGGTCCGAACCCTGTTTAACCCATTTGTAAAGATTTTTTTGGACTAAAACATGCTTCCCCGCATATATCATATGTTCTCCTGTAAATTTCACATGGTTTGCACTTCTTCGCTACCCAAAATTTGATGAAAGACCTCTGTTCAAGACTGGAGTACTCGGATTTGCTACCATTTTGAATAGCTTCAAAACAATTTTTGCTTGAAACCAATTCCAAACAATGCAGAGTTTATATTTATAAAAAAAATTCACCTTATTTATTGAATGACCCTCATATTTATACAAGTCACCTAGAATTTTGAGTTTAAAAAAAGAATAAGAAATAAAAATAATAATAATTTTTGTATTGTCATGTGATGAATTGTTGAGACTAAAATCTTCAGCTCTTGAGATTTTTCTTGTATTGTTTAAAAGTACCATCACTATTTGAGAAACCATTTGAGCTTGTAAACTTTTTAGCTAGTAGGCTCTCCATCCTTCAGCAGATTTGGGTCAAATCTGAAAACCCTGAGTTTAAAAAAAAGTTGAATAATCTAACAGGTACTACCACTCTGGGTCAGAGTCGACCTAGGAGTAATGGCAATGAAGGGCTGCTCCACATATCCAAGATTTACTGAGCTGGAGTCTTACTACCAAAAGCAGTTTAGCATCACACACAGGACACCTCTTTTCAGAGGGCAGGGAGGTTACCCCCCCCCTCTGCAGGAGACACTGTCAGTGAATTCAAAGTCCCACTAATAAAGTGGTTTTATAATTTCTTATCTATTTTACAAGCTATTCAATAACAGGTTACAACACTCGACAGAAGACAATATGAAATATAAAATTGCAGCATTCTATTGGCAATAGTGATGTAGAAGTGGATAATCCACAGCACAACTATTGGCTGCTCAGATTCAAAGGGTTAAAGACTTACCCAGTTTTAATGAGATATAAATGGACACAACTGCTGATTTATTTATAATCTGTTCATTTACCAAAAATAAAAGATATCTACCCTTAAATCTAAAGCAATCCATTTTACCGAGCTTAACTTAGTTAGGAAAAAGCCAGCTATTGAGCGCCTAGAGAGAATAAATCTCACTAGACAAACCTTAGTTTATGAAAGTAGCTTGTTAACCATAACGCTAAAGTAGACAGACTGAATTGGGATTTTTAGTAGTAAAGATTAGTTTTTACATCATCAAAAAGAAAAAAAATCTTTAAATCTTATTCTAAATTGGGTAGGTACAAAAAACAAAAAAAAAGACATGGAAATTGATATTGGAATCAAGGACACTTAATCTAAATGGCACATTTATATATGTCTAAGTTTATTTCATGCGAGTTGGATCGAGTGGTTTTATGGTATGTCAAGGTTACTTAATGCTAAAGTCAATTTTATTTTTTACAAACAAATAATAATGATAGTTTGAAATAACTCTTCTTAATACAGATCAATTGCACACAGTTACACGGTTTCAAGTATTCCTATCTAATACTAATAATTTTCATCATTATTGCTATGCACAGAGCTTTCCAGCTTTTTTACATTTGGTTACTTTCTACAATTCTGGTTGTTTGGTTTTTATGGCATATCAACCATTGAAGGTTATTTAATGCCAAATCCTCTTTATATATATATATATATATATGTATATATATATATATTAAATATATATGATTTGGCTTGGTTGGGTTTTATGGCATATCAACCATTGAAGGTTATTTAATGCCAAATCCTCTTTATTCATATATATTAAATACAGTGCCCATGGTGTAATGGTTATCATCATAGGAAATGGACACGGCAACACAAGTTCAAATCTTCAACAAGACTGATTGCATTTCACATAGCACTAATACCCTTGGGAAAGGTATGAATCCTATTATTCTCCCTCCAGCTATGGGCAAATAGTAGGGCAGACTGGGTTCTTCAGCCATGGTTAAGCATCTAGTCTCGAAGGAAAACTCTGTATTCAAACCTGTTAAACTCCACTTAAAAATTGACCTTGTGTCATATCCTGCCCGAGCAGAGGTGTTGGTAAATATGTATATATTAAATATAGAGGATTTGGTTTAGTTGGGTTTTATGGCATATCAACCATTGTAGGTTATTTAATGCCAAATCCTCTTTATACATATATATTAAATATATAGGATTTGGTTTGGTTGGGTTTTATGGCATATCAATCATTGTAGGTTATTTAATGCCAAATCCTATTTATACATATATATTAAATATACGGTTTGTAAACATTTTGTTGATAACATTTTTAAACAAGCCTTGGCTCATTTTCTTGCATTCAGTTAAATGGTTTCAAGTACTGCTATCAAATACAAATAATTCTATTTACTATAAATCATTTGTTGGTACACAGTTAAATGCTTTTAAGTCTTGCTAGGCAACAATTTAACACTTGTCATTTGTTTGCACAGATTTAAATAGACGTACATGATATGTAAGAGATTCGTTTGCTGTAATTTCATTTTTAAATAAGTTAAAAGTAATTTGTTTGCACACTAGTATTGCTATTAATTCTACACAGTTAAATGATTTCAATTATTGCTATCTGACACTTAATTCAATATTAATCATTTGTTCGCACACAATGATATTGTTACAAGTATTGCTATTTAACACTAATTATTCTATTCAACATTACTCATTGATTTTCACACAGTTAAATGTATTACCAACAATTCAATTAAACATCTGTCATTTATTTACACACAGTTAAATGATCAAACAGTTTTATTTCTAACAATTCAATTTAACCACTATGTCTTAAAAAAAATAAAATAATAAATGAGTCATAATAAAAATTAAAAAACCCTTGTGAAAGATGTTTGTGTTGAGATTCTGAGGTGACAGACATAAAGACTTACCTTTTTCAGCTTGTTGAAAAGCAATGATGAATCCAGTTACTGATCGAGGACTGGTAAAGATGATGCCACCATAATCATCTGTTTTGGAATCAGTCAACTTATTCGTTAGGACATTGATATTAGTGAATGCAAATGACAATACTGGAATCACAGATGCATCCAGGTTGTTTTGTTGCAATTCCTGAAGAATAAACAGAGAAGTAATCCATTCGCAAAATGGATACATCAAACCTTGTTGGGTTATTTTAAGGCCAAAAATTACCTTAATAGCTATGGTTTCTATTCATATATATGGCACAAAATCAAAGTTCACAAACATTTTAAACAAGCAAATACTTCATATTTAATTATAAAGTTGATATTTTAAAAACTAATGTAACTCAAAATCATTTTAAACATTATCTGGGCTGGGTAGGGAACATGCTGTGTTTTTCTTTGTTAATGGGCTATTTTCTTAAGATGAGTATAGAAAAAATTGCTTTCATGCCTCTCCCATGATAAATGTTTAAGAACAAGATTAATCGATTGATTTTAATGGCATGTCAACTCGTCTAGGGTTAGGAAATTACATTCATACTCATGTATAATTGTTTCTCAAGTTTTTTTTTGTACACACTTATACTGATTATGAATACTTTTTAAACAGATCTATTTGACCTACAGATGGACCTTAACAGGTACTACTACTCCAGGTCAGAGTGGACCTGGGAGTAATGGCAATGAAGAGGTACTTCACACTCTCCAAACTTCCAGAAATGGAGCCACACTACTGGATTCAATTTAGTGTAATACTGTATGGACATGAACATAACCAGCAGTTTATAAAAACTAAAAGTGTTCATTATCAAAGTGATCTAACAAATATACGAGTTTTGGCTTATTTAACGACATCAACTCCTTAGGGGTTATTTAATACCAATCTTTGATTTTTTCTAAATCTTTGGTTACAATAATTGTACTTTTGTCTCTACACAGTTATATGATATCAAGTATTCCTCTCTAATACAAATAACTTTCACGGTTGTATGGTTTCAAGTATTCCTATCTAATACAAATAACTTTCACGGTTGCATGGTTTCAAGTATTCCTATCTAATACAAATAACTTTCACGGTTGTATTGTTTCAAGTATTCCTATCTAATACAAATAACTTTCACGGTTGTATTGTTTCAAGTATTCCTATCTAATACAAATAACTTTCACGGTTGTATGGTTTCAAGTATTCCTATCTAATACAAATAACTTTCACGGTTGTATGGTTTCAAGTATTCCTATCTAATACAAATAACTTTCACGGTTGTATGGTTTCAAGTATTCCTATCTAATACAAATAACTTTCACGGTTGTATGGTTTCAAGTATTCCTATCTAATACAAATAACTTTCACGGTTGTATGGTTTCAAGTATTCCTATCTAATACAAATAACTTTCACGGTTGTATGGTTTCAAGTATTCCTATCTAATACAAATAACTTTCACGGTTGTATGGTTTCAAGTATTCCTATCTAATACAAATAACTTATACATAATGAGATAGTAATACAAATAGTTACTTGAAACTAATAAAAATATTGGTACATTGAAGCAGTTTTATTTGCTTCATTATAAGATTTTCTTTATTCAAATTTATACTGGAAACTTTATTTGGATTTTAATGGTTTTACTCCAGCTATAAGTATGTACTGAAATTCTTTTCAAGTGAAAAATGCAATTAACTTTGATTAAATAAATATTGATAAAAAGCTAGTTTGATCATGTTGGAATTTGGGTAGCCATCTTGTTTTCAGTTGTGCAATATAAAAAATATGCCTTCAAAGTAACAAAGCTGGAATATGTACTGGTATTTGTCATTGCTCATATATGCTTTTAGACATCGCTGATTGGCCAATCTACCGCTGCTACTGATGGGTGACTCTATAAATATTTGATGAAAATTTGTAGATGGCTGATACCCTACTAGTTACCCCCCCCCGCAAACAATCCAACACGCCCCCCTGTTGGGTGGGGGGTAAAAGATAGAATCTTCCACCTTTAAAAGAAATACATATTAAAATAGAAAATGTGAATAATTTTTTTTAATTATTATTATTGATACAGTTTTGTTTAATTGACACAAAAACACGATCAGAGTTCTTTTTTTCATTAAGATTAATTGGCTGGTTTATGGTCATATCTTAAATACTCGTTTGGGGGAGTCTTAGCCCTCTACTGAGATACAGTCAATGTATTCTTCTGCCCCTGTTGACTGAGCTAATAATGCCTAATTTACTAAGTTAAAAATCAATTACCTACAATGATTTTTCTGAAAGTGTTTAATTTTATTCCTCTCATTGGCTTTGTGAAACATGTCGGTTACATTTTTCTCTGTTTCAATGTATTCTAAAAGAATTAACCCTTTATTTATTTCATCACGTATAAACTGACATTTTATATCAATATGTTTCGATCTTTGATGAATGATTGTTTTCCTTGTCAAAACAATACTGGACTGATTATTGCAGTGAATAGTTGTTGAGTTTTTAAGTGACTCTAGTTCCGTCATAGTTCTCAATAGTGCTCCAAGATTGATGGCTTCTTGACTTGTTAATGATACGTTCCGCTTCACATGTTGACAAGCGACTGAATTCCACTTTTTAGATTTCCATGAAATCATTGGGTTATTTTCTGCCAATCTAAAGCAAAATCTGCTCACTCTTTTTCTTTCATTTAAATTAGCCCAATCTGCGTCACAAAATCCTTCGAATTTCAAGGGTTTCTGTGATTTCTTAAATATTTGTGACTGATTGTTTCTTTTAAATAACGTAAGACGTGTTTTGCCTTTGTTAAATGGAAAGAATTTGGTTCTGCTAGTTCTTGAGACAACCTAGTAACTGTATAACAAATGTCTGGTCTTGTTGCAACCATTATATATATATATATATATATATATATATATATATATATATATATATATATATATCAGACTGCCAATAATTTCATGATAAGTTTTACTATCTATTAAATCAATTTCATCACTTGTTTTCTTTATATCCATTTCACATGGAGTTGAGCAAAGTTTGCAATCTGCTATGCTGAACTTTGATGATATCTTTACAATGTAACTAGATTGATTCATTTTAATAGTTTTATTTTCACATTCAAATTGTATTTCTAAGAACCAGGATAATTTCCCAAGATCAGTCATTTTGAATGTAGGTGTGCCTCAGTTTTTTGACGCTATTAATACATTGTTAACCCACAATAAAATGATGGATATTTGATTGTGGATATTTTGAACGTACATGCAGGGGTCCACAAGTGATTGGATGAAATTTTGTGTAGTAAATAAATATGGAATGTTTTATTCCAAGTTCGACTGCTCTGTTTTAACCCATATAAGGATATTTTAAGTTTCCAAACATAATGCCCATTCATACCATTAAAGCCTTCTGGCAGCTTGACATATATTTCATAATCTAAGGTGGCATTTAAATATGCACTCTTAACATCCATATGATGAATTACCAAGTCATACTAAACTGCTATTTGCAATAGTAACCTTATGGAAGCCATATTTGTCATCGAGGCAAAAGTTTCTCTCAAATCCTTACCATATACTTGCGAATAGCCTTTGGCTACAAAATAAGCTTTATACTCATGACTTTCATCACTTTTACTTTTTATAGTAAAAAAAAAAAAAAAAAAAAAAAAAAACCAACTACCAACAATATTTTTATTCTTTGGAGCGTTCTGCCATTCAAAAAGTATTATTTTCTACTAAGGAATCAAATTCTCTGTTCATTGTTAAAATCCAGTTATTCAAGTCAGCAGAGTTTACTGCCTCAGTGTAGTTAGTGGGGATTGTTCGCAGAGTACAACAGTAATGAACCCCATTAAATTCAAAGTTTTCAACTGCAAAGAAATCAGGTTTTTTTCCTCTGTTGTATTAAATAAAGGCTAATTTGCCTCCCCCCTTCGGTGCTTAGGTTGTCGTTCGGTTGTACATCATATATGATTAAGTATTCTGGAAATTCGGTATTTTTATCCTGTTTTGAGAGTGAGTTATTATCATAAGAGTCAGTGAGTTTTACACACCTAACTCTTAATAGGGGGTGTCCTCATGGTGTAATGGTTAAAGCAATGGACCACGAAATCGTAGTAAGCGAGTTCGAACTCCAGTCGCACTATTACGTTCACTTTCGGACAAATACCCTTGGGAAAGATATGAACCCCCTTATCCTTCCAGCTATGGGTTAAATAGTACCACTACTGTTCTTCTAGGAGAATGGCATTAAATAACCTACAAAAGTTGATATGCCATTAAACAAAGAAACTAAACCAAATAAACTGAACTTTGTTTGTCATAGCCGAAAAAGATGCCTTTTTCACAATGAGGATCCAATTTTGTCTTATTTTGTCTATTACAAAAACAAATCATACCAAAAATCTGCGTCTTATTTAAGTTTTGTCTTGAACCAATAAAACTTTCATATGAGGTTTTTCTTGTGTTTTTATTATAACAACAATTTCTAATATACACTGAAGCCACTAATGCATAAACCCATAAGATTTGGGGCAATTTTGACTCGATAAAGAGACACCTTTTGCCATAGAAAATAAAGTTCACCGTGACTGTTCACAACAGTCCCATTTTGATGCAGAGAATAAGGAGCTGACCTCTTGTGTTTGATTCTATTTGGTAAAATTGCCATTGAAAAGGTTCAGAAGTGAACTCCATTCCGTTGTCTGTCCGTAAACATTTTACTTGGCCATAAGGGGCAATGTCAGCTCAATATTTCATTGTAGTGAGCTAAATGTCAGACTTGTGTTTTAAGAAATATAACATTGTAAGGCCCGAATAATCAATAAAATTAAGTACATATTTATAACCATCTTTTGCTAAGGGTTGAATGGGGTCTGCTAAATCACTGTGTACAAGTGTGAGGATTTTTGTTGCCCTTGCAATCCAAAGTCTTATTTCTGTCATTAGACATCTTCCCTTAAATACATATATCACAGTTAAGAGCATAATTTAAACAGTTCTATTTCAAACAATTCAGTTTAATCAACAAATTGCTATGTATCACAAATAGTTCAATTAAACACAAGTCATTTACTTACACAGATAAATGATAAACAGTTTTATTTCAAACCATTTAGTTTAGCATAAGTACAAGGTTTAGTTCTATATGACCCATAGATAGGACCCTACCAGGTGCTACCACTCCAGGCTAGAGTGGACCTGGGAGCAATGGCAATAAAGAGGTGCTCCTCATTCCCCAAGACTCTAGCATTACTGGAGCCTCATCATCAGATTGTTTAGTGTCATATCCAGGACACTTAGTGGGGGTGGGGGAAGTCTTATCCTTCTGCAGCTGACCAGGCCAATAAAATAGAAGTTATCTCAATTTTGAGCAGAAAATTTCATTGTATAATGTTCAATCAATATAATGGATACATGTTGGGTTAACCCAATTTTACAAGGAAGGATATTATGTAAAAAAATAAATATTTGTTGTGTAAATGAACACTTTCTTTCATTATTAGGTGATGGACTTATGGAGATACTTATGCATACATATATAACTATCAAGTTATAAGAATATAAAAATGAGAAACTTACCGTTACAAATAAATCCGATTCACCTTCACTGGGAGACTTAAATAGAGTCACAGACTTTTCAAGAATATTCACACTCATCTTTGCAATTTTTATCCAAATGGCAGTTCCAATAAGTCTTTTAAGTCTAAAATGAGAAACAAATTATATTCGATTGGTTTATTTAATGGCATATTATGAATTCTTATGAATTATTCAATGCTAAAATTTAAATTAATTTATGAATGTTTGATTGAAATGATAACTATATTTTCAATGTTTATTTTTTATTTATCTATGATCATTTAATTGCACACAATTATATATCAAGTATTCTAATCTAACACAAACAATTTATACTCAATTATAGGATTTAAAGTAAATATTCCTATTTGATAATAATCATTAACTAACATACAGTTATATAATTTCAAGTATTCCTATCAAACACCAATAATTTGCAAGTAATTATAGAGTTTCAAGTAACTAATAATTCTCAGTAAACAATTCTAGCTTCAAGTAACTATTCTTCATACAAATAATGTTCATACTTATAGGGTAGTAAGTATTCCTATCAAATACAAATAATTTGCACACACTTGGATGGTTTCAAGTATTCCTATCCAATATGAATAATATCAAAATAGATCTATTTAAACCATAGAATTGAACTTTGACTATCAGGTGCAGTTGGGTGGGAGATCTAGGACATCCCCTACTTTTGGGTGGAGGATCTTACCCCTCTGCAGAAGATGCAGTCAGCATATTTTAACCCCCACTGACAGGGTAACTGATATATAATTCAGAGTTTTCCTTCTCCTAGACTGGTTGCCACAACAAGGGTAAAGAACATAGACCATTATTTACCCATAGCTAATGGGAGAAGGCATGGACTCATCCCTTTCCTAAAGGTATTAGAAAAATAAAAAATGAAATGTAAACAGATTCATCCAAGATTTGAATTTGGGTTGCTATGTCCATTTCCAAAGATGATAGTCATTCTGTCAGGGTTCCAAGTAACAAATAATTCACTTTTGAAAACCACAGTAGCTTCAAGTAATTATACTTCATATAAATAATTTGCATGTATCCTTATCTAATATAATTCTTTATCCTAATATTATCCTACTCATCAACCAAAAAAGACATCGACACGCAGCTAACAAAGGCATGGACAACTATCAATAAGCTATTGGTCATATGGAAATCAGACCTGACCGATAAAATGAAACGCAGTTTCCTCCAAGCAGCAGCCGTCTCGATACTGCTATATGGATGCACTACATGAACGCTAACTAAACAGCTGGAGAAAAAGCTAGACGGCAACTACACAAAAATGCTGCGAGCAATTTTGAACAAGTCCCAGAGGCAACATCCCACAAAGCACAAACTGTACGGCCACCTACCTCCCATCACGAAAACTATCAAAGATGAACCAGACATGCAGGACACTGCTGGAGAAGCAGGGACAAGCTCATAAGTGATGTACTCCTATGAACCCCCTCACATGGCCGAGCAAAAGCAGGACGACCAGCTCAAACCTACATACAGCAGCTATGTGAGGATACGGGACGTAGCCCTGAGGACCTGCCAAAAGCGATGAACGGTAGGGAGAAGTGGCGAGAGAGGGTCAGGGATATCCATGCTGGCGGCACGACATGATGATGATGAATATAAATAATTCTTTATCCTAATATTATCCCAATCTAATATCAATAATTCTTTAGATTTACCAACACAAGCAGAATGTGACAAGATATTAATTCTTAAAGCAGAGTTTAACAGGTCTGAATCCAGAATTTTCCTTCTCCTAGACCAGTTGCCATACCAAAATCAAAGAGCTCAGTCTACCCTACTATTTACCCATATATCTAAACATATATTTAACCCATAGACAGGGACCCAACAGGTACAACTACTCCAAATCAGAGTGGACCTGGAAATAATGGCAATGAAGAAGTACTTAACACTCCCTAGAGTTCCAGAACAGGAACCTCACCACTGGGTGCAGTTTATCATCATACCCAGGAGACCTTTTTTTTCTTTCTTTTTTTTAGAGGGGACAGAAAGAAAAAAAGCCTACAAACAGGTCTCTACACCTTCCATCTAGAATGCTTTGAGCACAATTGCTGCATTTTTAATGTCTCCTTCTCTATAAAAAAAAAAAATTAAAAAAAAAAAAAAATAGTTACAGTATTTCTTGACTTCCAAGACACAGCCCAAAATTGTCAAGCTATTTTACAATTTTCTTTTAATTCATAGAAAGCCGACTGAAATGTTATCAAGAATAAGATCATCACGTGTATACAGAAATCACACCCTAAAGATGACCCAAAAGGAGCAGAAACCAAGATCATCACCCTGCTTAAATCTGGTAAGGTATCTGGAACGTCCACAGATGTAAAGTACTGTTGTGGATGCAGTTTTACAAGCATTAATAGAATGTAAAGCCATCGCAGTAAAATTGGATGCCTAAGTCGACAACAATGTGAATCTCAATCTGAAATAAATCGATTGAAAAGAACCAGCGTCTTGAAAACTACCACAGTACACAGGGTCCTTTTGTTAAACAACCCAATGGACCGATTATGAAAGAAAATGCAACTTGAGGCAAAGATTGTCATTTATTGATGGTTGCCCGGACTGGCTTGTCATAGCTAATTTGGAAGATCAATTCACATTTCCAATTGAAATTTCGTTATCTGCCCAGCATCTACATATTGTTATATAGTTTGTTAATTGAAAGAAAGTTTTTATTGTTGAATTAAACGTCCCTTTTGAGGAAAATATTAACTAGATACGTTGGCATAAATTGGAAAAATATGAAGATTTGCAAGAACAATGTTGCAAAAATGTCTGGATAGCAAATCTATTTGCTATCAAGGTCAGATGGTGAGGTTTCATTACCAACTAAACCTCTGCATACCTAACTAATCTTGAACTTTCAACATCAGACAAGAGGACAATATATATATATATATTTACCAACCCCTCTGCTCGGGCAGGATATGACACAAGGTCAATTTTTAAGCAGAGTTTAACAGGTTTGAATTCAGAGTTTTCCTTCTCCTAGACTAGTTACCTCACCAAGGCGAAAGAACCCAGTCTGTCCTACAATTTACCCATAGCTGGAGGGAGAATAATTGGATTTATACCTTTCCCAAGGGTATTAGTGCTATGTGAAATGCAATCAGCCTCATCCAGGATTTGAACTCGTGTTTCCATGTCCAGTTCCATCAACAATAACCATTACACCATTAAATTTATCATGACTAGAAAATTCGGCAAACACTTACATGCAACATACGGAACACTGAACAGTTGTTTTGACCTTATTGGGTCTCATTAGCAGTGTATACCATGATCTCCTCGACTGGAGATTGAACCAACAACTACAGAATGCAGAAGCCGGAACTCTACCACTGGGCCACCGGTTCATGTCACATATAAGCGATGCCGAATTAACAAGTCATGGTGACAATATGCGACCACTTGACCTAATGTGTCTTGAAGGTACGTATTCCCTACACAGGACACGGCCACCTCCAGGGCTACATCTTCCCAAGTCAGAGTTATGAATCCTCATCACTTTAACCTCACGGGCAGAAATAGAATTATCTTTTAAATGGAGGAATTAATGTTATATTAGATTTATCATGACTAGAAAATCTAATATAACATTAATTCCTCCATTTAAAATATATATATATATATATATATATATATATATATATATGAAATGACCAAGAATTTGGCTCTAACTGCATTCCCACAGAGCGAGTACAAATCAACAAAATCTGAAGATATCGTGAGGTACCACTGGTGTGCTTCGAGTTGATGGAAATTATGCTTCAGCCTCAAAACCACACTGAAATTCAGAGTCATCATCTGATGGGGGCTTTCTTGGAAATATCACTGCTATTGGCACCGCAACCATTGAATGAATTTATTACACACACACACACACTATATATATATATATATATATATATATATATATATATAAAAGACACAAAATTTTGGTAAAATATCTATTCTTTTTATCATTAGAGTGTATCAAAAGTATTACATTTTACCTTAATTCCAAAACTTATTAATGTATTTATCTAAAAACTACCAACATCTTCACTATATTATTATTTATCATTTTTCTCCAAGTAAATTTTTCACACCAGTTTACACTGGTAGTTTTTCACTGAAATGTGAGTGATAGCAAGTCTTAGATCTCCAGGACTCTTCTCAGTATTCTAGCTGATCTTAATAGTGACAGGTTGACTAGAGTTTATCTTCCGCAGATCCCCAGCCATCCAAGTATGCCTTCTGCCATTTAAAACCGTGTCAAAGATTGATTTCGATAAACCTGTTTTAATTTATTACCATTGCATTGGCCTGAAGTTTGCCATAGAATTTTATAAAAAACCATAGAGCAACTATTTTTGTGTTCCATGAAAATAGAACACACCTATAAGACAAGATTACTTGAATTCTGTAAGATAAACAAAGTGAAAGTTTTCACATGTTCAAATTCAACATTGATCAGCAAATTTTCAATCAGGGTTGCCAACCTGAAAAATAAATTTTATTTAAATTAGTCTCATTACTTTCTAGATCAAATCTCATACAGAAAAATAATAAATCCAGCTTAAAAGTCAGCACTTAAAGATCCACTTCGTATAACTATTAGCAAAAATAATCCTTAATAGACAATTGTTGCAATAAGTAACTATTTTTAATACAATTAATTTGCATACAGTTAAATGGTTTCAAATATTCCAATCAAACATTAATAATTCTATTTGATAATAATCAGTTGTTTGCAAAAGTTTATATTCTTACGTATTCCTATAAATAGAAATAATTTATTGCTTGTAGCAAATTAACTGGTTTTATGGTACATGACTAATACTTCTGAAGTTCTGATAAATTCTTGGTTTGGTTTTATGGCATATCAACCATTGTAGGTTACTTAATGCCAAATCCATTTTTATACATATAAACAGTTCTATTTCAAGCAATTCAGTTTAGCATAAGTACACAGTTTAGATCTATTGGCCACATAGACAGGACCCTATCAGAAACTACCACTCAGGGCCAGAGAGAACCTGGGAGCAATGGCAATGAAGGGGTTCTCTGAATTTCCCAAAGTTCCAGCATTACCGGAACCTTACCATCAGATTGTTTAGTGTCATATCCAGAAAATTGGGATGGGGGTGGGGTCTTACCCTTCTGCAGAGAAGCAGTGGGTGTATTCTACAGCCCCAGCTGACTGGGCCAGATAGTCCGGAGATTATTTTATTACTTTAAATGTCCTAAACTAACATAGTACCAGTAAAAAATGACAGGATTATGCCTAATATCAATATGTAATATCTCTACACCATGAAAAGAGTTCCACAAAAAAATAAACCTCTGTCCCATAATATTTGCTACATTTAGTAGATGAAATTTATATGTAAATGTAACAACTATTATGAGACAAAGATTGTATTATTTTTCTACTTTTGTCCCATAATATTTGCTAAGATTAGTGTATGAAATTTATATGTAAATGTAACAACTATTATGGGACAGCAGTTGGTTACTTGATCTTACAGCATATCAACTCTTGTTGGGTTATTTAATGCTAAAATCAGTTCCTCCCCCCCCACACACACACACACACATACATACACACTTTAAAAAAAAACAAAAAAAAAAACAATTATCTAGCTTCAAGTAACTATTCCTATTTGCAAATGATTTTCCAAAATTCTATATTATCAATTAACTATTCCTATCAAATGCTAACACCTTAGAAGCCTTCGTATGGCTTGGTGTAATCATTCTTGACTAATATAGATAATTTGTACATATTTATAGGCTTTCAAGTGGTTGCAATATTGATATTTTCAGAGCCAATGTATTAAAGACAGTTATATTCTCCAGGTGAGTAAACGAAGGGTTAACTAAAGTGTTTTTTTTCTTAATATATCAAGTTCAAAATCATTTTAAACATTATCCCAACCAAATCTATTTGACTCATAGATGTGACCCTAATAGGTACTATCACTCAGAGTGGACCTGAGAGTAATGGCAATGAATGTATGACATCACACACCCCAAAGCCCTAGAACTGTAGCCTCACCACAAGATGCAGTTTTAGAGTCCCATGGTATGGGGGTTAATGTGCTGAACAGTAACCTCAAAGTAACTAAGTTCAAACTCCAGTCATACTATTATGTTCACTTTTGGGTTAATACTCTTGGGAAAGGCATGAACTCCCTTATCCCTCCAATTACCGGTTAAATAATATCACTGCTGTTCTTCTATAAAGGATGAATTTGGTTTTGAATAACCCATAAAGGTTGATATGCAATTAAAAAAAAAAAAAAAAAAAAAAAAAAAGAGAAGGTTTAGTAAATTGATATATTTACTAGTAAAATTGTCTCATCAACCGAAAAAGACATTGACATGCGACTAACAATGGCATGGACAGTTATCAATAGACTATCAGTCATATGGAAGTCAGACCTGACCAATAAAATGAAATGCAGTTTCTTCCAAGCAGCGATCGTGTCGATACTGTTATATGGATGCACTACATGAACGCTAACTAAACGGCTGGAGAAAGGGCTTGATGGCAACTACACAAGAATGCTGCGAGCAATATTGAACAAGTCCTGGAGGCAACACCCCACAAGGCACCAACTATATGGCCACCTGCCTCCCATCATGAAAACTATTAAAGTTAGACAAACCAGACATGCTGGACACTGCTGGAGAAGCAGGGATGAGCTCATAAGTGATGTACTCCTATGGACCCACTCATATGGCCAAGCAAAAGCAGGGCGACCAGCTCTAACATATATACAGCAGCTCTGTGAGGATACAGGATGTAGCCCTGAGGACCTGCCAGAGGTGATGAACGATGGGGAGAAGTAGCGAGAGAGAGTCAGGGATATCCGTGCTGACAGCACAACATGATGATGATTAGTAAAATTGAAAACAAAATAAAATTTGATCTGCTTTTGTTATAAACATCTGAATTTATTTCATTTTTTTCATCAATGGGATAAACAAAAAAGTTTTTTTAAATTAAAGAAATCTAAAAGTAATAAACATTCATGAAGAATAATTTGAAAAGCAAACTTTCCAATTTTAGTATATGTACCACCAAAGCTAAAAAAGTTGATCGATCACTAAAATCAGTGATAAAATGGGTGGCCATTTAATAAAAGTGGATACTGCAAATACCCAGATGCATGTGTCCAAAGCTAAGTTTATTTAAAAATAAGATGAAGACATCTTACTTATATTAGACAAAAAAAAAAAATGGTTTTAACTTTAATTTTTGATTACTTGGGATATTGGAGGGAGTATTTATAAAAATTTCTTTAGATATTTAAAAAAAAAAAAAAAATCATGCTTTGCCAAAGCTGAGAGGTGCGGATATACTGGGCCAATCCCAAATCTGTACATATTTGTTGAACTTCCATCCCTATCTAAATTATCACAACTTTTACTAGCTTTGGAGTAGGGAACCTGCAGCTTTAAGGCCACAAGCAAACTTCTAAACCATCTGAAAGACCAATTTAATCTGTCAACCACCAGCTTTAAAACATATCAACGCAATTTCAAAAAGTCATTAAAAGGTTTTTTTCCTTTCTTTTAAGTATTATATATACTAATTAAACAGTTGGCTGTGTTTTATGGCATATCAACCCTTGTATATTATTTATTGCCAAATTCTATTTATACATATATTGAATGATTTGTAGGTAAGAATTTTTAGATGAGCCCGAGATCATTTATTTGCACACAGTTAAACAGTTCCAAGTATTGCTATGTAATACTAATAATTCAATTTATCATGAGTTATTTATTTGCACATAAGTAAATGGTTCCAAGTGTAGAAAACGATTTAATATTTCTATTTGACCGATAGATGAAACTAATATATAAAACCATTCCAAGTTACGGTGGACCTGGGAGTAATGACAATGAAGAGGTACTCTACATTCATCAAAGCTCCAAGACTGGAGCCTCACCATCAGAGGTAATTTAGTGTCATATCCAGGACACTTGTTGGTGACGGGGGTCTTACCCCTCTGCAGAGGTGAAGTCAGCATATTCCACAATCCCAGACAACTGGGCTTTAATTAAATATCGACTAAGTTATTAACCAAAAGTTTAAACAAGTTTTATTGTAAATCTACAAAGACATTTTTGAACACGATAGAAGATAAACTTCAATGCGGCTTTAAAAAAAAAAAAAAAAAAAAAAAAAAAAAAAAAAATGAAGCCCTCCATTTTTGACAAAAAGCCTTTCAAACTCTATGTCCTGGGTATGATACTAATCTCTACTAGGTGGAGAGGCTACAGTTCTAGGGCTCTGGTGGGTGCTATTTAATCAAGAGTGGCAGTATCTGTAAGTTTGGTTTTATGGCATATCAACCATTATTGGTTATCTAATGCCAAATCCTGTTTTTATATATATATATATATATATATATACATTAAATATGATTTGTAAATAAATTTTGTAGATACACACAGTTAAATGATCAAACAGTTCTTTTTCAAGGAATTCAGTTTAGCATAAGTCATTTGTTTGCACTCAGTTTAAATATCTAACAGTTCTATTTGACCCATAGATAGGACCCTTTCAAGTGTTAGGGCTCCAGAGCAGAGTGGACCTGGGAGTAATGGCAACTAAGGGATGCTCTTCATTCCCAAAGGCTCCAGCATTACTGGAGCCTCACCATCAAATTGTTTAATGTTATATCCTGGACACACATTGGGTGAGGGGGGTATGACCCCCCCTCCCTCTGCAGAGAAGCAGTCAGCATATTCTACAGCTCCAGCTGACTGGGCTGAGTACCTGTTAAAGTCGATGGGTCAGATCAATCTGTTTAAAATGATTTTCAGTGCCATTAATACATTGGCTCTTAAAATATCAATATTAAAAATACTTGAAACGAAAAAATTGTGTATAAATTATTTGTATTAATTGGGAATCAGGACAGAAGAGAGTTTTGAATACAAGAGAAAAATTTCTACACTTCTGTCGCTTGTCAAGTTTATAGGATTAAAAATGCCTTCTAGAACTTTTGAGAAGAGACTCTTTACACAGAAAAAGTCAAGTCTTCATGAATCTTGATATTAAAAAAAAAACCTTGATAAAAATCATTTACTTACCAAGCAAATATAACCACTTTTAATATTAAAAAATATACACTTAATTGTACTAACAATTATTTTGGGTTTTTCATGTAAAATTTACTTTGAATATCTACTAAAAAAGAAAAAAATTTCAAGGTTGGGGTACACAACTTTCTCTCCAAAATTGTCTACCAACCACCAAAAGAATTTTTTTTTAAAGTCTACTCCCAAGTTGAAATATGTTAATGCAAAATTTGTGGGATTTGTCCAAATGAAAATCCTTTTTCTTTTTTTATCTAACATGTACTGGATTAACAGCATTCTTCGAAAATATCTACACCCTACCCAAAAAATTGTCTACTCCTTACCACTCACCTAAAAACAAAAAGTCTACTCTGTATCCCTCCCAACCAAAAAATTATTTTCCCAACTCCTGTGGGCCCAAACTTTCTACACCCAACTCTCAAAAAAAATAAATAAATAAAAAAATTAAATATTTTTTTAAAATGTCTTAGCCTACCCCCCCCCCACTACCACCAAAAAAAAAAAAAAAAAAAAAAAAAAAAAAAAAAAAGGCAGTCAGAGAAATAGAATAATTTTTTTTTTTTTAAATCACAAATCACTAGATATCAAAGTATTGAAATTTCAAATTACTCTGTTTCAAATTTATTAAGAGCTTTAAACTTGATAAACAATGTCTTTGATTTAATTTAATGTAATTTAAAGTATATAATATTTGCCACATACTTAGAAATTAAAACCTGGAGCAAAGTGTAGAAACAGTTTGCAGTCTCATAAAATTGAGTCATTTCTGCATAAACTGAGATATTACAAATACTTCAAGATTTTTTCTCTTCAAGCCAATTTTTTTTTTTGGCTCATTGCAAATAGAAATAAAAAAACAAGTTAAACAGAATCTTCCAACATGGAGCAGAAAAAATATTTTAATATCTAAATCAAATATCTAAGTGTCTAATCTCAGTAAGATTCTAACTTTCATATTTTTAGCACCATAGATATAAAACTGATTTTATCACACAAAGCAAGTATCTATTTTGATGTAAAACTTGAAATGTCTGAGAAATCTGCCAATAAACCTATGGAAAAGATTAAAAATATATAAGCATTACTTTTTATCAGTACAGACATAAGAATATACAAAAAAAAAAATCACATTATCATTAATACTAAAATATTAGTTACTTGATAAAGAAAGAGTAGTATTAAATTGGAGAAATTGCTTATTTAATATGTGTGTGTGTGTGTGTGTGTGTGTGTGTGTGTGTGAAAATGTACACACATACAGTTTTTCCCCTCTTCACCACATTATTCCAAGGAAAGAATACAACAGAATCTTTACGTTGGTGGGAAAGATAAAAGATTTTAATTTAAATGTACTTTTTTCTTTTGTTTTCTTTTTAGAGAGAAAAACTAATTTAAAAAAAAAACAAATCGAATCGTAATTTTAACAGCCTACCTATTTTTTCGCAGCACTTCTTCACTTACTTTTTTTATATATCCTACCTTTCTTTTCCTTTTTTAGTTTTTTTGTTGGAATCGGCGAGTCTATGCGATGAGAGTGATGTAGGCAGGCGAGTGGGGGAAATAATACATTTCAATCTGAAGCACATGTGTCAGTTTATATAGACCCACCTTTTGTACCTCTTTACCGCATTTCGCGTTGAAGAGTTCCGGCACGCCCGGATAGCCATAAAAGTCCATCAAAATGATATAACAATCTACAACAACAGATGTGCATTCTTTTTTCTTAACTACTTGTTTTTATTATTCTGAGGTGTCGTTTTATTCTATAGGGAAGAAGGGAGAGGGAGACCGACACAGTAGACTGACGACAAGAAAGTATTTCCGATACTCAGTGAGAGAAAGAAAATATGCAAGAGGAAGTAAACGTTTCTTCCAGGTTTGGCATGTTATAATCATGAAGAAAATTAAGATGATTCACAAGAATCAGAACTCTAGATTTTAAATATTTGAGTTACTGACCTTGTTTTCAAGACCCTATTTATTTATTTTTTATTTTCAAAGCTTAAATTTACCCTATGGCCAGTATGATACCTAAAATGAAAGAATCGAACTTACAACTTAAGTTAGTTAATCATTAAAGTGTATTCTATTTTTTTTAAATTAATTCATAAAAACACACAGTCGGGTACTTGGTGTCACACTCCAATTCACTGGATTATGGCACCTTGTAGATCTCTATTGTTGAGTCCGATTCCCAGTGCTCCATACTTCTAGCCATGTGCAAAACTAAGTAAAGTACTGCAATTCAATGAACAATTTTTCACCAGTGCTTGGAGATCGATGTTCAAAACCAAATAAAAAAAACCTTGCCCTGTCGATGTGGTTTTGAATACGTTGACTCTATCTCACCCACCCACCCTACAGAGGGGTAAGGCTAAAAAAAAAAGGAAGGCGTTCTAGGGATGACACTAAACTGCATCTGATGGTGCAGCTTCAATTCTATAGATCTGGGAAGTGTTCATTGCCATTACTCCCAGGTTCACTTTGACACGAAATGGTAGTACCTGTTAGGGTTCCATCTAGGGGTCAAATAGATCTGTTTAAAAAATATTTCCATTCGATAGGAAAGTTGACAAAAAAAAACCTCTAAAGAACTAACTGCACAAAAATGGAAATATGAACATGCAATGAACACGATTCCCTAACCTCTAGACAAAAAATAACCCTCTAGGGGTTAATATGCCATTAAAATCAGTCAATCATAGTTGGGTCACACACCAATCCTGTGGATTATAGCACGTCGCTAATTAGACTCGCAGATCATTACTTCTTACTCCAATTTTCACTGAGTGCTCCATACTTTTGGCCATGTGCCAAACTAAGCTAAACTTAGTAAAAGACTACAATTTAGTTGACTTTTTCTCACCGGCGCTAGGTGATCGATGTTCAAATTCAGGTAAAAACAGTTTTCGAATGCTAATTTTCAAGGTAGACAAACTCTACACAAGAATTGAGGACTGGTGCTACACAATCTTTCAATTCCCTTTCATTGGTTCCCATATTTAGCCTCGTGTCGTAAAGCAAATTTTTGCTGGGTGCATGTGGGTAGCAGGATAATTAACAACTTTCATCTCTCCAACTAATTTTCACTAGTATTAATGAATGTCCCACTCATATTGCCACTGTATAAACCTAAGCTAATCTTCACCAAAATATTAGTGCCTTGTATGATAGTAGTCATAGTGATTAGTCTAACAAAACAATGAGCTGGTTCCTCACTGTGAGTAGCCCGCACTCGTTGTCCTGTGTAATATTCTAAGCAAGCTTTTATATCACAACAAAAAGTCTCTTAGTGAAGTAGATCTGTCTATCAACAAGAAGAGGAACGAGACAACAGACAAGAAAGTATTTCCTACTACCAAGAAGGAAGGAAGGAATGTAAAAGAAAAATATGCCTACGTATGCAGAAAAGGAAGGAGGAGGAAACGTTCTTTCTGATGTCGACTTGTTATGGCGACGAGCCAAAGGTAACTGGCAAAGAACGATAACTCTAGTTAAAAGAGAGAAAAAAAACTCATAATATCGTGCCTGGGAGATGAACAAAATACGATGTGATACACGGCAGAACAGATTAATGAGAAATTATGTTGTTATAGTAATAGGAGACATTACTACACCTACATAAATGCAAAAGTGTTATTTAGTTTCTTTTCTTGAAAAAAAAATATAAACAAAAATAGAAATATATCTATGACCTTTTTCATGGGTAATAAGTCGGAAGACTGCATTACTTAATATCTCGCTCTCTCTCTCTCTCTCTCTCTCTCTATCTATATATATATATATATATATATATATATATATATATATATTAGTTTTTATATGTATTTAATATCATGAAGCTTGTCTGCAACCACTTATATGTGTGTGTGTGTGTGTGTGTGTGTGTGTGTGTGATCTTCTCCCTCACTCTATCTCTCTCTATTTTACACTTACCCCTCTCTACCTCTCTCTCTATCTCTCTCTCTCTATATATATATATTTAATATCATGAAGCTTGTCCGCAACCACTTATATATATGTGTGTGTGTGTGATCTTCTCCCTCACTCTATCTCTCTCTATTTTACACTTACCCCCCTCTCTCTCTCTATATATATATATATCTAGATATATATATCTAATATCATGAAGTTTGTCCGCAACCACTTATATGTGTGTGTGTGTGTGTAATCTTTTCCCTCACTCTATCTCTCTCTATCTTACTCTTATCACTCTCCCTCTCTCTCTCTCTCTATCTTTCTCTTATCACTCTCTCTCTCTTTCTCTCTCTCTTTCTCTCTCTCTCTATCTTACTCTTATCACTCTTTCTCTCTCTATCTTACTCTTATCCCTCTCTCTCTCTCTCTTACTCTTATCACACTCTCTCTCTCTCTCTCTTACTTTCAAACTATTTCTATACATCTGTTTTTAAGGTGAGGTCAGTGTAAGTTATTATTGTAGGAAATGGAATTAGTGACCTGAGTTCAACTCTTGGACTAGGCAGTTTGCATTTCACATCTCACTAATACGCCAAAAGGCCTGAATCCATCTCTTCTCCCTCCAGATATGGATAAATAGTAGGGTAGACTGGGTTATTTAGCCTTAGTTAGGCAACTAATCTATGAGAATGAAAACTCTGAATTCAAATCAGCTTTACTCCACTTGAAAATTGACTTTCGGTCAAATCCTGTTCATGGTGGAGGGGTTGGGTAAATAAATATTTCTTTTTTCTCCTTACTCTACATCAACATGACTGATCATCTCAAAGATATAGAAGAGCTGATCCAGACATAACTAATCCTGTCATAAATGACACAATCTATGGTAATAACAACTTATTTCTCATCAAAGAAATGCTTGAACCTAGATAAAAGTTAAGTTTTCAACCCCTCACACACATACACACACTTTTTTTTTTTTTTTGCAAGTTCTCTCTTGTTAGAAAATTGGTTCAACATGATCCTTGATCGCAAATACATCATTTAGTTATTTGCCAAACTAAATGAATTTAACATTTCATTCAACAACCAAAGAATGGATTGGCTAAAAATGTCATGATAAAAAGATGAAGAAATTCCTCTAAATATTCAATCTGCATATTCCTTGCTGTGAGGATCTGAGTGAGTTGCAATAAAAAAATAAAAAAAAAGAATTACATTTCATTGATCAGTGCCTTCACAATCATTTTAAACAGGAAAGCGCTTTGTATTTAACTGCAGTATCGATTTTTTAAGAGCCAATGTATTTATAAAGTTCACAATCATTTGCAATACATAGTGTTCCTCATTGTTAGAGAAGTGATAACACAAGTGAATTGCAATAAAAAGCAAGTAGAATTAGGAAGATGAAAGAAAATACAAGTCAAAATTATTAATAATTATTAATTATTAAAAAGGTTATAACACTGACATAAGGAAAATTTACTAGCTTCATTAAAAAAGAAAAGAATTCTTTTGATCTCATTGAGACAACTGTTGTATTTTTTATAAAAAAAAAAAATGAAAAATGCAACTCAAACACACATAAAAAATATTTGTGTAGACATGGAAGGTAGCCAACATAATGAAATATCCAAATGAAACCTATCCTGCCAGTTGTGTCTGGTATTCACTAACTATATTTTCTGCAAAGGTGTAATACCTCTCCTCCTCACTGAAATGGGTTCCCCAGGTATGTCAATAAACTGCATCTAGTTGTAAAGTTTCAGTTCTGATGCTCTAGGGAAGGATAGAGTCACCCCTTCATAGCCATTACTCCTAGGTCAACTCTGACTTGGAGTGGTAGTACCTGTTGGGATCCCATCGAGGAGTCAAATAGATCTGTTTGAAAATTATTTGTATTAGATAAGAATACATGAAACTGGAACTGGTGTCTCACAATTAGATGAATTTAGTGTCATCCTCAAGATACCTCTTTTTTTGGCAGGATGAAAGTTTTACTCCCCCACAGAGGATGAAGTCAGTCTATTCTAATTCCTCCCAACAGGATGAATCAAAACTTTTCATAGCATTATGCAAATACTGCACATGCACACACACCTCATTTTCTTTTTTAAAATCATCAAGTCACACTGAGAGCATGGATTTCACTGACTCACTTTCACCATCCGTCCTTATCATCCATCACTCCTGGCGAGTCCTCCAAACTACATCTAGTGTCCACACAGTTGATTTTAACAAGTTCTTGCTAGTCAGCCAACACTGCTGTGTCGAGGTCCGTAGAAGAATGTCACTTTTGAGTTTGTCCTTACTTCTCCAGCAGTTTCCTACATGGCTTCTTCATCTTAATGGATCGTTTATGAGATGAGAGGCAAGTGGCTGCATAGCTGCTATTTTCTTCCAGGATTTTTACAAGACAGCATGAAGCATTCTTGTGTAGTTTCCATCTAGCTTTTTCTACATACGTTTTGTTAGCATCTAGGCAGTGCATCCATACAGTTGTATTGATACAGCCACAGCTTGGAAATAGACCTGTTTTATGTTATCGGAGAGATCAGACTTTTTCTTAAAATAGATAGGGCATAATACTGGAATATCAAAAGAAATCTGGAAAAATATTTTTTAAATAATAAATTTAGGACTTAAATGTTTTTTGAAACATTAAGACAACTACCTCTGTTCAAGGGAGGTAACTTTTATAGTTAAGTTGAAGATGTCAGGATCTGGGCGCCTCTGGTGGTGCAATGCTTATCAAGCTTGACTAACAAACCTACACCAGCGAGTTAGAGTCTCATTAGGTGTCTCTTTCATTGAGTCACATCAAAGCAAAAAGCTTAGTAAATTACTACAGCAGTCATGATGATTGTCAAGAGGCGTTCTTAAATGGAGAATCCATGTTTGGTTTGAAATATAATAGAAAAATTTTGTTCAAGGGAGGTAACTCTCACAATTAAGACATCTTACTACAAAACTGAAAATGACGATGTTGTTATCGTCTGCCTTTAAGCAAATGAATCAGATCATTATCAAAAAACAAGAATTGGACTTAGAAATATATAGGAATAAATAAATCTCTATTTTCTATGATAAAGACTTATATCCACTGTATACTCACGGCTTCTGCAGTAATAATAAATCAAGGTTATATTTACAACATATCCATTGATTTATACAACTCTTTACAGGATAACTTAGTAACACAGGACTGTTGATAAAATACTTATGTATTACATTGCATTTTTATTGTCTGTTTGACAATGAATGCAATTAAGAGTCCTTTTCACTGCACTATGGGTAGATGCTTCACAAACGTCCTTATGTCAATTTTGAATTAATTCAAATTGATCCAAAGCAGAATTTAATGCATCCATCACCCTCTCACCTCCCTAATCACCCATGAGAAAAAGGCTGAAAGTACAGATGCATTTGGTATAGTTTAGCAAAATTTGAACCATTTTATACAGCCTGCTGTTCCTAAATGGTCACCCATCAAAGTACTGAACAGAATCATAGCTGCTTAACTTTTTCCTTTTTTTTCTTGTTATTAACTAATTTATTTCTTTATTTTTTACATATATTACACTTAGTAGATATTTTGTTATGCATTTTAATTGATTTGTATAATAAAAAAAAAAAAAAGAACCATTTTGAATGCACAATGAAAATTTTTTATTTTCATCAAATTTCTAGAAAATCCTAAGACTGAAAATGAAAAATGAAAAATATACTTGACAGAGAATAAATTCAAAGAAATTTAAAAACAATTTCAAATACTTTGAAATTTATTTGTCTTTAAATGTTGATGTGTCAATTCTACAATAACAATTATGTCATTAATAAACGGGTCCTTGTATTTCCGGAACAGATTTTTTAATTCAGAGGATTACAATACAGAAAAAAACTAAAATATCAAGACCAGCTCTAAAGAATAGAGGCTTCTTAATTATTTCTGATTTGAGTTGCTTAGTTAATGGATGTAGAATTATGGCCTGTGAGTTGTGATAAAAAGCAACAAAAATAAAAGGCATACAAGTTGAATATTAATAATAATTGACAATGTTTTATCAAAGAAATTTGAATACCAAGTAGTTATGTTATACAGGTTAAAAATGATCTTTTTAATGTTATTAATCAACAATATTAAAACCCGTTCACAATGGATGCATAAGAAGATAGACAAGCCAAGGGAGATAACTGTTATTTAGACAGAAAATAGAATCCTTAAACTGAAATAATTCCTGTTAAGATTTCACATTGATAATCTTGAGAAAATCAGGAAGTCACCTCTTCTTTCAATTCTGCTCAGCACCATTTAATAAAAATCTTATCACTGGCATGTCACAATGTTTGATATAGAATAGATCCCAGTCAAATCAAGGGGTCTTTTCTGCACTATTTTTGCTCTTTTTCTGTGGGGAGGTCTTATATATATATATATATATATATATAAAACATTGTAAATTTTTAAAGTAAAATTAACATAAGAGCAGTATATAAAAACCAAAAGCAACAGCAAAATCCAATTGTTTGAGCCAATCTTATTCAAAGGACTACTCATCACTTCACACTTTTCACCGATTGCCAAACTGAATAGCTTGAAATAGAAATGTTTTTGACAATTAAACTGTGTACTTATGCTAAACTGAATTGTTTGAAATAGAACTAATAATTTATATAAAAATGGATTTGGCATTAAATACCCTACAAAGGTTGATATGCCATAAACCCAAACAACCAACCAATCACCTATTGCCTGATATTCATCGGAAAATTAGAAACACTGAGTAGTAATTTTAATAAATTTGGTTTGGTTTCCTTGCTTAATGGTATATCAACCTTCATGGGTTATTTAATACCAAAGCCATCCTAATAGAAGATCAGTGGTACTATTTAACCCATACCAGAGGGAGATAAGGTGATTCATACCTTTCTCAAGGGGCATTAGTCTGAAAGTGAACGTAATAACGTGACTGAAGTTTAAACTTATTACAATGATGTTGCAGTACCACTACATATGTATACATGCATACATACTATATACATATATATATATATATATATGGTGCATTCAATAGGTTTCCAGACTTTTTTGTACAGGCATTTAAAACTGTTGTAGACTCTTGAAAATTCACTATGTTATTGCTAGACATCTAATATGATGACTGACCAATTTTTACGATTTCAGGTTCAAATGAACAGCTACAGGAGCAACTGGAATACACCCTACTAAAGCCTAATTATCACAGCTGATAAATTTCAAAAATGCAATCTGGACGTGAGGACACTTTAGAAGAACGATATGCAATAAAATTGTGTTTTAAACTTAGAAAAAATGCCAGAGAAACGTATAGAAAGCTTCATATTGCTTTTGGAGCATCTTGCATGAATCGAGCATCAGTTTTTGAGCGGCATAAGAGATTCAAGAAAGGCAGTGAGTCTGTGAGGGATAATGAGAGGTGTGGGAGGAGTAAGGAAGTCAATACACCAGAGTTGATTGGCCAAAGGGTAAGGATTAGCATTAGGGTTACTATGTTGAGGTTTTAAGGGAGTGCAGGAAGAGATTCCTTGGGAAGAGGCCAGCACTCTTCAAATCGGGTCAGTGGCATTTCCAGCAGGACAATGCACCATTCCACAATTCCATCCTTGTCACAGACTATTTGACCAAGATGGGCATCAAGACAGTTCTTCAGCCTCCCTATAGTCCAGACGTTGGTCCTGTGACTTATGGTTATTCCCTAAGCTCAAGGAAAAACTTAGAGGCTGTCGTTATGAGACAATTGAGGAGATGAAAGAGGCTATGATGAAGGTCATTGACACACTCACACAAGAGGGCTTCCATGGAGCGTTCCAGAAGTTGTTTGAATGGTACAACAAGTGCATTGCAGCCGGAGGAGATTACTTTGAAGGGGACTAGAGTTTCATGTGTGTACTATCAATAAAAGTGCCCATATGAAAAAAGTCTGGAAACTTAATGATCCTCATATATATATATATATATATAATGGGGGAGTCCCTGTGGCATAGAATCATAAAATGAAAAATGTATTAAAATGTATTCCTTTTCATTTAGAATATTTTTAAATTTTTATTTTAGAAAAACTTTGAAGAGATATTTTTTTTTTTAGCCTGTTATCTCTCACTTCATTCGATTTTTTGAATTTTCTAAAAAATTTTAAAAATTCTACATTTACCTATGCAATGAAACTATTTTGATCATTTAGATATAAGTCATATTTACTTCTAAATCAAAATAAAATGAATGAATAAATTAATTTAGTTAAATCATGTTATAGAATAAACTTCTTACTATATTATTCTATGTGATGTTTTGTCCAGTCAGCTGCGGCTGTAGAATACACCGACTGCTTCTCTGCAGAGGGGTAAGACCCCCACTCCAACAAAGTGTCCTGGATATGACACTAAACAATCTGATGGTGAGGTTCCAGTAATGCTGGAGCTTTGGAGAATGCAGAGTACCCCTTCATTGCCATTGCTCCCAGGTCCCCTCTGGCCCAGAATGGTAGCACCTGATAAGGGCCCTATCTATGGATCAAATAGAACTAACTGCATACTTATGCTAAACTGAATTGTTTGAATTAGAACTGTTTGAGTAAACTGAATATCTTAAAATAGAAATGTTTTTGACATTTAAACTATACTTACATTTAAACTGTGTGCTTATGCTAAACTGAATTGTTTGAAATGGAACTCTTTTTGACATTGAAACTGTACTTACACTTAACTGAATTGTTTACTATAGAACTGTTTTGACATTTAGCTGTGTGTAAAAAAAATCTATACTTATATTAAACTGAATTAGCTGAATTAGAACTGTTTGAATAAACCGAATAGCTTGAAATAGAAATGTTTTTTTACTATTAAACTGTGTACTCATGCTAAACTGAATTGTTTGAAATAGAACTGATTATTTGCATAAAAATGGATTTGACATTAAATAACCTACAAAGGTTGATATACCATAAAACCCAACCAACCAATCTATGTGATGTTATTCCATCCACATAGGCAATGCTTGGGAGCACTCAAGAAATACAATTGCTCTTCTCCTGGATTGAACACTTCTGGTAGCTGATAACGTATGTATAAAGATATACATAAAAAGTTCCTCTAATGATGTTGAGAATGATGATGGCTCTGGGGTAAGATATCCAACTAGGGTAAAGTCAACTGGTTTTCAATCCCAGCTTGAAGCATCTCGCATATCTAGCCACACTGAAGAATTGTGATACAATGAAATAGTCTGTCTGTGGATGACTATATATATATATATATATAACTGTATAATCGAAGGAAAATAAGTATATGATTTTGGGTGGTTTTTTACTTGGACTAAACCTTAACTCACTAGGAGCACCCTCACCCCGATATTCACTGATTTTTTAAAAATAAATCGCAATTTAAACTATAAGTAACAAATTCTTTAAAATAAAATAAAAAAAAGAAAAACTTAAACATTAAAATATAAAAAGATTTCAGAAGCAAATAAATAAAGGTGTTTGAGTTTTTTCGTCTCTTCTAGTCAGAAACGAGGTAAGGAAGTCTATACCACATCCTAAACACTGACATATTAAAATCTATCTGAAGAGGGTCACAACGAACTGAAATAAATTCATAATGAAAACACTAAATTGAGGTTTTTTCATCAAATTTATATAAAACTATATATATAAAGATGGTTGTTGTAGGTCCAAAGAAAGAATAAGGATATATCTTAAAATAAGAAAGTCCACAAAGAGATTTGTATTTTTCGAATTTATTTATTTTGTTCTTACATATGTGTTATGCATATGTATGTTTCCAGTTTGTTGCTTTCATCAGAGAACATATGTGGCACAAGGCCTTTTTAATGGGGTACTCAATGAGACTTGAACTCACTCTTGTTTCCAGTATAAACGACCTTTGGTTGGTCAAGCTGGTTTATATAGGTGTCATTTGGTCTGCCTTACCTATCTTTAACATATCAACTATAAACATATCAAATATCAAAGATGGGTAAAGCAGACCAAAATAAACACACTCCAGGAAAGAGGAACAACTAATCTCAATATTCTCAATATCAAAGTATTGGTACAAAAAGAGTGAAATCTTTGATGTTGTCTTATTATTGCCTATTATCATAAATGCCAAGAGTTAAGGATACGTCAGAGATAAAAATAGCCATCGTTCATGCATGTATTGTGGGAAGCTGGCAAAACTCAAATTGCAATATCTATCCAGGTGGGATGCTCTTAGTTTGTCATCTCAAAGATATCAAGATGAACTGGTTCAAAATGGTCCAACTGCAGTTCCAAACCCAAGACAACAACTAGAGATGAACATCAGATGAATAGAATCCTTACTAATTCTGGTGAAATTTCCAAAGCTTCAAACGATGCTGGTGTAGCAGTTTCTTAATCCATCAGCTCACATATGACAACTGGATACCAATTTCAAAGCAACTAGTTGCATTTAGATAGAAACAAAAGCATTCAATATGGCTAGAGTTCATCAAAATTGATCTGTTGATCAATGGAACCAGGTCATTTTCAGTGATGAATCAAGATTCTGTATTTCCTTTGGCGATTGTGGCACTCATATCTGGGGAAAGTTAAACAAGAGATATGCCAAATGCCTGAAAAGAAAAAATGTAAAATTCCTCCAATCTCTAATGATTTGTGGTGGCATGTCTACCATCGATGTTGGAAAGATCAACTCCTTGAAAAGATTGATTGCTGCAATCAGGACGTCCTAGATCAATTCCTTATTCCACAAATTGAGGACAAGTTTAGAGACAATGAATTCATCTTTCAGTTTGAATTTGCTCCACTCCCACACGGCAAAATCTACCAAAGAATGTTTTCGGGGAAAAGAGGATACCAATTCTTGATTGGCCTGCAAATAGCCCAAATGCTAATCCAATAGAAAATTTATGCTGAATTCTGAAGAGAAGATTAAGAAAATACTATCCGTCAAATCTGGAAGAATTGAAGTAAGTTATCTCTGAATTGTAGACATCAGAGACTTGTGATAATTTAATCAGTTTGTTACCTGAACAAATGAAAGAAACAGTAAATGAAAAATGTGCTACAACAAAATATTAGGTGTACCAATACAATTCTTCAAAAGTGTTTCCATTAATTAATAAATTTTCTTGATAAAAACTTTTTTTTTTGTCTTTTGATCCTCCTTTTAATAAGCTACAAACTTCATGAATTTCACATTTTAAATACGAGGATCATTAAATAAGTTTCCAGACTTTTTTCGTAAGGGCACTTTTATTGATAGTACACACATGAAACGCTAGTCCCCTTCGAAGTAATCTCCTCCGGCTGCAATGCACTTGTTGTACCATTCCAACAACTTCTGGAAGGCCCCATGGAAGTTCTCTTGTGTGAGTGTGTCAATGACCTTCATCACAGCCTCTTTCATCGCCTCAATTGTCTCATAACGACGGTCTGTGAGCTTAGGGAATAACCAAAAGTCACAGGGAGCAAGGTCTCGACTATAGGGACAGTGAGAAACTGTTTTGATGCCCATCTTGATCAAATAGTCTGTAACAAGGATGGAGTTGTGGAATGGTGCATTGTCCTGCTGGAAATGCCACTGACCCGATTTGAAGAGCGCTGGCTTCTTCCCTGGGAATCTCATCCTGAACTCCCTTAAAACCTCAACACAGAAACCCTAACCCTTCAGCCAATCAACTGTGGTGTATTGGCTTCCTTACTCCTCCAACACCTCTCATCATCCCGCTCAGACTCCCTGCTTTCCTTGAATCTCTTATGCCACTCAAAAACTGATGCTCGATTCATGCAAGATAGTTGAAAATCAGTCTGAAGCATTCCATAGGTTTCTGCGGCATTTTTTTCAAGTTTAAAACTGAATTTTATTGTATATCATTGTTCTAAAATGTCCTCATGTCCAGATTGCAATTTTGAAATTTATCAGCTGTGATAATGAGGCTTTAGTAGGGTGTATTCCAATTGGTGCTGTAGCTGTTCATTTGAAGCTGAAATCATAAAAATCGGTCAGTCATCTCATAAGATGTATAGCAATAACATAGTGAATTTTCAAGAGTCTACAACAATTTTAAATGCCTGTACAAAAAAGTCTGGAAACTTATTGAAGGCACTATGTAAAATCTGGTTTGTCAGTAAAATACTACCAGACTTTATTTATATAACGAATTGATATACTATTAAGAGTAAAGTGTTAAAATTTAAACACATTCAACCAAGAAATATGAAAATTATTTGCAAAAAACTGAATATTCCATTTTACTGAATTGTTGTTGTATACATTGGCATGCTTGGAAGTGGGGAAGAGATTTAAGTTGAGTCTCTACCCTAGAAGGACCAAAATTAGCAATACTATCCATGATATACTAACACTGAACACAACAGAAGGAAAGACAAAATTAACCAATTTGTTCATACAAGAACATTTAATATCTTATACGCATAATATACATACCAGTGGTATTAAAAGGAAAGAATATACAAAAGTGTCCTAACAGGTAGTATTATATGCATACTGTTCAATAAACAAGAAGTATGTAGAAGAGGTACAAAATTGCAAATGGTTTACTTGATAAATGATAGCCATGTGGCTTTACCATTCCCTGACAGGGTCAGTGACAATATCTTTGCAGTTTTAAAGGCAAGCGGTAAAAAAGAATAGATTTTCAAAACCGTCATATGAATACCTTACAGAATCCTTATTGGACAAACAAATTAACTAAAGGAGAAAAATATTCATTGTCTCCCTAAACATATATGCATGAACAAGTATATAAATAAGTCTTGAGGATAACGAGAAAAAAATAAACATTCATTTTGCACAAATACTTATTTTTCAAACATAATCTCCTTCCTCATTAATCTCCTTGATTCAGTCACATCTGTGTCAAGTGAAATATAATCGATGAGCTTAGGTTTAGGACTGTTTTCCCCACACCTAACCAAGCAGTGCCTACCATAAGGGATAAGGGTCAAGTTTATTGTCTGATGTCTAAGGCTCTTCAGAAGTCGAATGTCCTGTTGATATTTCACTTCTGCATGGCCTTCAACCTTATTTGCCCAAGTAAGAAGGGCTACACTTAAAAAACTTGACCATATTGCATCCTCTGCCTGAACAGAAGGGATATGATCAATCAGAAGTGAATATTAATTACAATGATCAAATATTATAAACAATAACAATTTACAATTAAACAAACTATTAAATACACATCAAACACAAAGCAAGTACACATCAAACATAGTATGTACACATCAAACAAACTTTTAAGTACACATCAAACACGAAGTAAGTACACATCAAACACAAACTATTAAGTACACATCAAACACAAAGTAAGTACTCATCAAACAAACTTTTAAGTACACATCAAACACGAAGTAAGTACACATCAAACACAAACTATTAAGTACACATCAAACACAAAGTAAGTACTCATCAAACAAACTTTTAAGTACACATCAAACACGAAGTAAGTACACATCAAACATGAAGTAAGTACACATCAAACACAAACTATTAAGTACACATCAAACGAACTGTTAACATCAAACACAAAACAAGTACACATCAAACAAACTATTAAGTACACATCAAACCAACTATTAAGTACACACCAAACAAAAAGTAAGTACACATCAAACAAACTATTAAGTACACATCAAACACAAAGAGTAAACTCATTAATTCCTCAATTTGTATTTGCCAATGAAAACTTTTACAAGCATCAAAGTGTCCTGGGTATGACACTAAACTGTATGACGGTGAGGCTCCAGTTCTGGAAATATGGGGAGTGTGGAATATTCATTTATTGACATTACTCCCATATCCACTCTGACTGGGAGTGGTAGTACCTGTTAGGGTCCTATCAATGGGTTAAATAGATCTATTTGAAAATTATTTGTAATTGATTAGAAAACTTGATGCCATCTAATACTAAATTATTTGAATTAAGATTAGTTACTTGAAACTGTAATTGTTGACTAAGGATTATTAGTTATTTGAAACCATGTAACTGTGTGCAAACAAATGATTAGTATTAAATCAAAATAATCACTTGAAACCATACAACTGTGTGTAAATTATTTGTATTAAATAGGAATACTTGATATATAACTATAAATTATACATGTTAAGAATAGTTACTTAAAGGTATATTTCTTACCAAAGATTATCATTATTTTCAGTTGCTTGAAACCATATAACTGTGTGAAAACAAATGACTATTATTAAATAGAAATAATTACTTAAAACCATATAATTATTTGTATTAAATAGAAATACTTGAAACCATATGTTGTAGAGTCTCATAGACCCAACCAAGAACATAATCAAAGATAATCTATGAACTTCAATGAATGAACGAACACACTTCTTTATAAGAATATATATCTCTCACACTTAATTCTTGAAAGGGTTGATGTTTCTGTGGTGTGTGAGAGATGGGTGGAGAGACATATACTCAGAGAGAGGACTTCTTCTTCCCATATCTTCTTCCAAGAGCCATGGGGTGCCAATGCTTGCACCCCCTGGCAAGCTTGTCAGAGACGCCTCTGATCAGCTGCGTGTCCCTCGGTCGACTGCCTGGTCGGACTCCAACTTCTCAACATCATGGTCGAACCCCCAACTTCAACTGTCTGCCTACATGGTCCAATGTCAACCTTCCAACTGACTCTTTTTCAAAATCTTCAAATTCTCAGGACCATCGCTTCCAGGCATGACGTTATTCACACTCCAGCCCATTTCCTATCTGGGGTTTATTATGACAATTGTGATTGTCATATCCTTTGTGAGCGAGCATAAACTGTACCCAATGTCTGTGCCCCTGAACTAAGAGCCGAATAGTTCAAAGCCCAACCAAACTGTATGATAAAATATAATTAACGAAAAATGATTAATATAAAAAAATCATTCTGTAATTATATAACACATAAAACTGTGAGCAAAAAACTCTTTAGAAACAATACAAAAAAAAGTAAATATGATCATACCATGAACACAATTCCCTAACCTCTGGGAATAAAATAATCCAGATGGGTTGACATGCCGTTAAAATCAATCAATCAATCTTAAGAAACAACTACCCCAAAAATATAAATATAATCATCCAATGAACATGGTTCCCTAAACTCAAGGCATAAAATTACCCAAGATGGGTTGACATGCTGTTAAAATCAATCAATCAATCAACAGAAATTTGTGACACACCACATAGAACTCAAAAAAAGTTTCTTAATAAACTTATAATTACATCAAGAGAAAATAATATCTAATTCAATACAAAAAATATTCAATATTTTTGCCCAAGTCGTTTTATGATTATACCAGGCCATTGGACAAATGGGTAGAGTGTTGGCCAATGGTCTGGGAGATCAGAGGTTCAATCCCAGGTTGAGTCATACCAAAGATTCAAAAAATGGTACTTGATGCTGCCAGGCTTAACACCCAGCATTATGACGTATGTATCAATGGTAAAGTGGAAAATTCCAGGGAATAGAGTAGCGCCCTTCCCTACACCTTAGCTATTGAAAAGGGAGCTTTTGGGTCACCTTTGACTAAGGTCGCCAACTTTACTTTTACGATAAGTAGTTCATGTAACCAAACATTACACCCACTTAGAAAATTAATTTTTCATAATTTATACTTTAAAAATCATCATGTTAAGCTGATAAAAATAAAATAGAAATTTTATTCCCTTATCCAACTCTGCAAAAAATGTTTTTTAAATGTTTTAAGTAATATAATATTATATGATTTGATATAATATAGGGTACGGCAGAAATAACTCTCACATTTAAAATTGTCAACTGTGTGGTGCAAGTGAACTTGGAAAAATGGTAACGGTAGTTCCATTTAGCTAATGTCTTACAACTTTTTTTTTTTCTCCACATATGATCACTTACGATCAATGGCTTGAATCAGTTCACACCGTTCGTTTACTGTTGAAATGTTGTCGTTTTTTGTTTTTTTGGGTTTTTTTTTTTAAACAAGTAAATCTGAGAGCTTTTCATGTTACGTCGGAACGATGCTGTTCCGGATAGAAAATCGATACTGCTATGAGTTGAAAATTTCAGAACCACATGTTCATTAATTAAAAGAAACCCACCAGGAAGAATTCAAGGAAGCTATTCGCCAAAAGTGGCAGAAATACGGCCAAACATAATTCTTGGTCTTTATGTCAACATTTCAAAATATGGAAACTCCAAGCTATGATCATATCTGAAAAAAAAATGGTTAGACATTTACTAAATGGAGCGACCATTATCATTTGCCCAAGTTCAGTCGCACCGCACAGGTGAAAATTTAGAATAGAGGAGGTATTTCAACTGTAACTTAAATAATATAATTTGATGTAATAATATAAAAATATGATACTAAGAAATTTGTTAGTTCACGAATACTTTTTTTACAATATTTCGTGTGTTGTTTTTTTTCGATCACAATAAGATATCACATTTTTTTTATAAACTTATTTCTTGTAATTAATTATTTTTAGACTGAATAATTCAATAAAAATGATTTCTTTTTTTTATAAAATAAAAATAAAAACAAATCCCGAAATGCTTCACACAGGAATTTTGAGTTTTTGCCAGCTGTTAAGTTTCGTTTCGTTCTTCAATGTTTACATTTTGACTTTTATATTAGACTTAATGTACCCCATGTAACATATTAACTAATGTACATTTCACTTACATATTCACACCATACACTATCTGTATACTTATTAAACATTTAGAAAGCTTAATTTAGTCTGGCACAAGGCCTATAATTTTAGAGCCCGAAGAGGTTATGTTGACATACGTTTAAGAAATGGGAGGTGCAAAATTGAGAAAAATTTGTTCTTTTATTTGCCATCTGGTAAAATCCAAGATTTCAAATAAATCTCGATTTTCAAGGCAATTAACCCCCACCCAAACAATCTTTCATTCACAAACCTATTTATCCCACAACCTCCCGTAAGGACTTGTGCTGGACACAAACAACCTTTTTAAATAAATACATAAGGAAATAAATTTTTATTTATTTCAATTCGTTCATATTTGTATTATTTGTCTACCTTACTCCATAAACATATTCCCGAATATACGTAAATTACATATGTATAAACAACGTAGCATGTCGTTTCGTTTTCAGAGCCTATTTTTTTACCAACCCCAACTATGTCCGTCCTAAACATATGGGACCTTATGTTTCGAAAATTCTAATGTTGTTTTTTTTTATAAGAAATAAAATTTTCCCCATTTCAAATTGGCGCAACATAATCTTTTCTTTCCTCTCTCTATATGTACTAATGAGCCAAAATAAGTAATCATCGTTGTATATTTTTAATAGATAAGAGGAAATAAATGGAACGTTTCAGCTTGATTTCTCTTTTTTAGTTACCATATATATATATATATATATATATATATATATATATATATATATATATATATATATATATATATTATAATGATAATAAATAAATATGTATTATATATATATTTAATCCATGGAAAATATTGTTCTGCAACCTAAGGTTTCATGAAGTTTATAACAACATTCATCAGGCAGTTAAGAAGATGGAATGAAATTGAATATATATATATATATATATATATATATATATATATATATGTGTGTGTGTGTGTGTGTGTGTGTGTGTGTGTGTGTGTGTGTGTGTGTGTGTATACGAACATATTATGTGTGTGTGTGTGTGTGTGTGTGTGTGTGTGTGTGTGTGTGTGTGTGTGTGTGTGTGTGTGTGTGTGTGTTTTATAAAATATGCCATTTCGTTACTTGGTTCCGCCTTTTTACCTACCCTCACTATACACACCCATATCATATACAATATACTTATTATAAATATCTACCTCTACACATACATACATACCAGCCATGTGGGTAATCAGCAGCAGCAGCCGCTGTGCCGTATACATACATATACACACCCACATACAGAGTGACACACACACATACAAGTGCATACACCACAATACACACGCATACAGACCGGTGTACGCGCCCACACGGGCCGACAGAGACGGGGCATACGCATCCACACACGGCTGTATACGCAGGCCTCAGTACACACACAATGCCACGGCACACACAGGCGAGGCGGCCTCGGTGAGTACAGCGCACACCACATACACACGCTCTCCTCCCCTTCCTGCTACTCCTTTGCTAAATGCCTAGTGATGAGGCGAAGGTAGACGCTTTGTAAGTGTAAAGAAGGAGGGGCAAGTAGTGCATAAAGAGAGAGGTAGAAACTCCTCCTCCTCCTCGAAAAAAAAAAAAGGTAGTTTTGCCTTGTCGATTTCAGTTGTAAAAAATGTCTCCGTCTTGATTTCTCAATAGCTTTTTCTTCTTTTTATGTCGAGATTCGATCTAATTACTACTTTTTTTTTTTTTTTTAATCATTGACCTTCTAATCGTAAATTTTAGGGACTATTTGCTGTATATTTAAATATTAATTTCTTGCTGTGTAAAGTAAGAATATCGTTGTTGCAATATGTTCCATGTTCGAGTTATAGTGTAAAATTTTGGTGGGGCTTTAAAACTATTAACTTTTGACGAATTTATTTAAAGTTATAAAATAATTTTTTACTGATATATATATATATATATAATGTACACTTTTATCTTTAACCAAGTACTCATTTTAAAAAAATAAACTCTAAATAGAATTGTTAGTTTTCTTTTCTTTTTTTTCTTTCGTTTTAAAAAGATATATATGTAGTTTTTAATAATTTTAATTTTAGATATACTCAGCATCTTTATAATCTAAAATTTTAATCCTTTTATATTTGTATTTATTTTAATTTTATTTTTCAAATCTTAAGATGTTTTATAGTTTTAAATGAAAAGACAAATATTTTCTGTTATTTTAATTATTTTATACCATGAATTAAACTTACAATTGTTTTTTGTCTGTTTTTTTTTTTTTTTTTTTTTTTTACATAAAAATCGACTTTTTCTTCGTTATTTTCATCTGTGAGCAATTTATTTATTTATTTATTTATTTTTCAAATCCTTTTTCATTAATTTATTTTAACTTTCTTCGCTGTTGATTGAAATCAAAAATGTTTAACTCGTAATCTTTTTACATTTTCTTTTTAATTATTCTTTTCTTATTAAATTAAAAAAAAATCCTCTCGATTTGAATTTAAAAATCCACTTCGCCTGTCTTTGTGCAAGACAGAAGTTAGGAGACATTTTTATATCTCGTATTTACATTACGATTACAATTTTTTTTTCCGGTGGACAACATAATCATAGTTTGACTAATTAGAAAATGAATGATTTAAAGAATTTTTTTTTTTTTTTTTTTTTTTTAAATGAAAAGAAACTTAAAATTTAGATTTAGTTGTGATTAAAAGGTTAAAATTACTAAATTGACGATGACGTTTATAGCCTCAACATTATAGAAAGTGGAGAAAAATTCACTTCGATCGATTAATTTAATAATAAAAATGATCGATATTTTAATTGATTAAACACAAAACAAAATTAGGACTGTGTTACTTGTTCTTTGCTTTGTTTGTTTGTTTCTTAAAATAGTAAAAATATAAGGAAAAAACGTTAACATATCCAATAATGTTTTATCTTTTTCGTTTCTTAAGCCGCCATTTTTCTATAAAAACTCAGGAAAAAAAAGCAAATAAATGAATCTTTTTTATTTTTTTAATATGAAATGTTTTTCTTTGATAAAACTTTTCTATTTCAAGAAAAGTGAATAAAATTGCAGAATAATACTGAAATTCATTGTATAAAATTCGAAATATTTATTTCTGTTTATTACCTTTTTTCTTTCAATGTATTCGACCAATATTTTCTTCATCGACATCTGTATGGGTCATGTAACTCCCAACCTTTTTGTTTATTATATTCAGATGATATCATATTTAGTTGGCTTATTTAGCTTTTTGCGATGACAGTCCAAATTTGGGAAAATAGGATGAAAGAGACTATGTCGCACTAACCTTCTGGTGGGCACCTGCCTAAAAAATCAGCTTTTACAGCAGTAACAGACTCGTTACCTTTTTATAGGGACTCGAGCCCCGATCACTAGTTAAAAAAAAAATTAAAGGAAGCCACAAGTAAAAATACCTCATCTACTGATATTCTTTTTTTTAAACTAAAGCCTGAATCACAGATGAAAACTGGCTTTTGCTATAAACTTTTACGCATACTTAATAATTTTATTAAACTTTTTTATTCTGTTTAGTGAGGATAGTCAATAAAACTTTTTAACCATTGCCTTAGAGTCAGGTACCGACTTTTTTCCTTTTTATGCATCGAAAAGCTATTTATCCAACATCAGCGAGACCTGAATGTAACTCGGGGTCGGTTTAATTTGATGTCTCCTACAGGAGGGAAACTTTTTAGGAGGCGGTAATTTACAAAGCTTTTTGCTTAGATGTAGCATAAGGCCCCATGAATGGGGCACTCAATGAGAATCGAACTCACTCGTACAGGTTTGCTAGTCTACCTTGCTAACCATTACACCACCCGATTGTGTCAGCGACCCCATCCGCTACTCAATCTTCGTTTACTCCTTAGTGGCAGGTGCCTTGCGGGGAAAGACCCCCTCCTCTGGAATTAAGCTGTTAATCATTTAATGTACCTCCTAATAATCCCCGAAGCGATTTAGTTATTAAAGCGATTAAAGTTATTAAATATTTTACACCGTCTTAAATTAGTTCTTTTAATCTTAAACATAGTTACAAATGTGTTGCATCCAGTAAGGATTGAACTCGCTACTCTTGTAGTCTTTTATACAAGTTTTGTGACCCCATCCATATGCTATTATGGAAAACTGCATTTGATGGTGAGGCTCCAGTTCTTGAGATCTGGGGAGTGTTGAGTACCTCTTCATTGCCATTACTCCCAGGTCCACTGACCCGGAGAGGTAGTAAATATTGGATAGGAATATGTGAAACCATATAACTGTACAAACAAATGATTATTAAATAGACTTATATTACTGTTCGATCGGATTACACTTGAAACCATTTCACAGTATGCAAATATTTGTATTAATAGATTATTGAAGCTATGATAATTTAGAAAGTTGGCCGACCGTAGTCAAGGACAATTGAAAGGCTCCCTTTTCAATAGCTACTGCATTGAGGTTTAGCGTAGGGCACTAGTCCTTTCCCAGAATTGCTCCACTTACCCTTGATCTGTACCTTATAATGCCGAGTGTTAAGTAAGGAGGCATTAAGTACCATTTTCTGAGTCTGGTATTGAACCCCAGTCTCCCAGACCATTGGTAAACACTGACCATTATGCAAATAGACTGGCCCATTGGCATCGTGGTCAAGGTGTCCACTAATGGTGCTGGAGACCAGGGTTCAATTCCAAGTTAAGTCATACCAAAAACTAAAAAAAAAAAAAAATTGGTACTTAATTCTTGCTTAACACTCACTTTTTTATAAGGTACAGATCAAGGGTAAGTGGAGCGATCCAGGGAATGGAGTAGCGCCCTCCTCTAAACCTCGGTGTAGTAGATATTGAAAATGGAACCTTTGAGTCACCCTCAAACACAGTTGGTCAACTTGAGGATTATTATTTATTATTAGTTAATTAAAACCATATAACTGTGTGTAAACAAGTAATCAGACAAAGTCTTGTTAAAAAAAAAAACAATTGGAATATTGAAAATATATCCAACATTTAAAAATGAACCAAATTTTAATTGTCTAAATTTCTGAGACGAAGCTTGATGATTTTTACCATTAAGGGTTTTTGGACTATTGTCTTCATCTTTATTGTCATTTCCACAACGTTTCGGCCGATGTGTCCTCCGGCCTTCTTCAGGTGTTTGTCAAACTCTGGAACCTTCACAGAACTTCAAACTACGTCCTTTATTGAGTTCACAGGGGTCACCTGTTCTGATTCCGTTAGCCATAACTGGGTACAAGTGTTAGGTATTCCTGTATTGTTACTCGCCTGCAGTCAGGATTGAAACTGCAACCTCCAGATGATTGTCTCCTTAGAAGCTTAGAGAACCATCGCCTATAACCATTATGCTATGTCTAAGGAGACAATCATCTGGAGGTTGCAGGTTCAATCCTGACTGCAGGCGAGTAACAATACAGGAAAACTTAACGCTTGTTCCAGAGTTCGGCAAACACCTGAAGAAGGCCGGAGGACGTATCCACCAAAACGTTGTGGAAATAACAATGAAGACAATAGTCCGAAAACCCTTAATGATATGAACCAAATTTTGTCATTAAATAACCCACAATGAGTTAATATGCCACTAAACAAATCAGATCTCTCCATATGGTGAGAAATTCAGAGATTTTATATTTTATGCTTATATTTCCTACAACTAGGAAAAGAAAGGGTATCTATTTAAGAATATTTTAAAATTTCCATATAGACTTGTCTAAATAAAATATGTAAGATTATTTTAATTTACTAATTTGATATTAATAATTAGAGGAAAAAATTTCTTCTGTTATATCCAACAGTTCAATTAAAGATATAAACTGCTTATACAGGTGGTTTATTTCTATTAGTGAAGGCTTGAATAGGATCAGCAAACATACTTTTTGAATGAGTTGATAACAGAAGAATGGTGTACCAGAATCCTATTTGCACACTGTCACAACAATGGCATTCACCTTTTTGAAAGTCTGTACTACTATATATGCAAAATTCTATTTGCAATAACCTCTTTTCCACAATCAAATGATATGGTACTTCTGACCTAACATGGAGTGATTTTTGGCTACTGACTTCAGTCAGGTAGGATACACAGCATTCAGCTGCTCCTGCTTCGGTGTCAAAGAAAGTGGGTCAATCTTTTTTAAAAAAATTTGTCTGCAACAAATGTTTTTGCTTGTTTTTGTTTCAGTTGAGGTTAAGTCCCTTTAGTGTAATGGTTAATGAGCTGACCTGCAACCTCAAAGTAAACAAGTTCAAATTTCAATTACACGATTGTTCTCTTTTGGACTTTATCTTTGGAAAAGGCATGAACTTCCTTATCCCTCCAGGTATTGCTTAAATAATACCACTACTGTTCTTCCACAAGGATGGTTTTGGCATTCAATAACCCACAAAGGTTGATATGTCATCAAACAAACTGCAACCTAATGCTTCAGATGGATTCGTAAGTTGTATTTCTTGAATGATGATGCAAACATGAATAGTTTAACAGTGTGAGCACTTCAGAGAGTGTTATGGTTAACAAGCTAGACTACCAAATCTTCATGAGTGAGTTCGAGTCTCACTAGGTGCCCTGTGCTTTGTGTCACATCTAAACAAAAAAAGCTTAATAAGTTACAATAGTTTAACAAGATAAATAGAAGTTATGATAATTCATTTGTCTGAACTTTTTCGGACTTGTTAAAATTATGCTTTTAAAGTATTGGCTGGGGGTTAATAATAATTGTTAACATAAGCATTTCAAAATATTCAATTAATATTTCTGTTGGTCATGTGATGCATTTAATTTGATTTTTAATTACTGTTAATTATCTTTATTTTCACCTGCAAGATCATTACATACTTATTTATTTACCTCAGCATATTTTTCAGGACATGCCACTGATATATACATAAGGTGCCCCCTCTATAAAAATGACTTTAATTTGACAAAGTGGAGTGTCAGATAAATCCATTAAGGACAATTTAAAAAAATCTTTCCTCTTCTATGAAAGGACCTTTTTATGATATCAATCTCAACTTGTCGACCATTTCTGTCATCATACTCTTGAAATGTTCCCCATGTCTGTTGACGTGTTTTCTAATCACCCTGCATGTACATAGGTGTGTGTGTGTGTGTGTGAATCCTGAACTGAGTCTTGTTTGAAAGAACTTGCTAACAAGTCATCAAAAGTTGACTGACGTTAGGAAACAGCCTGTATTAAAGATTATTGGCTACGTGGAACAAACGCTAAATAAGCGCTCTTTTGTTATAGCCTTGTGCCACACTCTGATTACATTCATCTACAATATGATTGCTGACGTGGTCTTCCTCCCTCCCTCTCTCTCTCTCTCTCTCTCTCTCTCTCTCTCTCTGCTTTCATTGTCAACGTATTCAAAATTTTATTTTAACTATTGAATTATTTATTTTAAATCTTTCTCGTCAAAAAAAGAGAAATTAGTAAAAACACAGATTTAAAAAAAAAATTGTAGTTTTAGGAGAAAATCAGCATTTAAGACGGGACAAAAATATGTCAGTCACATGACCAAACATGCCGTAAAATGTCCTGAAGGCAAGTCGGGCAATCGAAAGTAAATATTCATTTATTGTATTAATATTGAAACTTCGCCGAGTTTTACAGAAACACGTTTCAAAACCCAAAAACTAAGTTCCCTCAGTAAAGTTTCATAAATTTAACTTTTGGGGGGGGGGCTAGGTTGATGGTTCAAAATTGCCATTAACCGATTCATTATTTAAAGAAAAAAATGCTGTCAAAATTTTTCTAAGATTATGAATGGTAAATTGTCACGCTTATTTTCGAAATCTTTTCACTGAAAAGATCGTATTATTTATTTTCTAAAAAATTATTTGTTTTTAAAATAATCTTTTCTAATTTCCTTCTAAAAATTTTAATCATCAAATTCCTCCCCCCTCCTTTTTTTTTTTTTTTTTTTTTTTTTTTTTTTTAAATTTATTCATTAAATGCTTTTTGGTTTTTACTTGTTTTGCTTCTTTTTCTTTTTTTTATGAATGTGTGAGAGTGAGAAATTAGTATTTACAATTCTCCCCCCCCCCCGGTCACCCGAAATAAAAGCTACCGGCTCCCCAGTTTGAAACCACACAACTCTTAATTATAAAATAAATAAAAGCTCCGGGGTTTTTTTAGTTTTTTTTAATAAATTGCGCCCCCCCCCTATCGCTAGAGGTGGGGGGCAATTTCTTGTTCTTTGGTGTTTCACTTTTCGACTAAAAACAATTAGACTTTCTGAAATCGGGTTGAATTTTTTTTTTCTTTGAAAAAGGGAAGATTTGGGGGGGGGGGCTTTTTTTTTTTTTTACCTTGTTTTATAAACAAGGTGGATTTAGAGAACACTTTTATATATAAAGTTCCTTAAAACATAGAAACTGGGTTAAAAGTTAAATCAAAGCATTATAATAATTAGTTTAGAAAGAAGAAAAACAAAAGAAATAAATCGTCTGATTTCATTGCTTTGTGTATTTTTTTTATTTTATTTATCTATTTTTTTTTTTATCAAAAGAAATAATTAAATTTCCTCAACCTCAGTCGATAAGCAATAAATCTTTTTTTCTTCTCTCTCGATTTTAAGATTTTTATTCTTGTTTTTTCTTTTTCTTTTTCTTTTTATAAGAAACAAGAATATACATATTTAAAAACCTTGTCCCCCCACCCCTTTATTGTAATGAATATTTCTTAGTTATTAATAATTATAAACTTAGTCTTTATCAAAATTTCAAAATCCTTTAAAAGCTGTTTTTTGTGGGGTTTTTTGTTGTTGTTTTTTTTAATTAATTTTGTGTGTGTGTGTATGTATATATATATAGTTAGTTAGTTAGCGACCATAGTCGAGGGTGACCCGAAGGCTCCCTTTTCGATAGCTACTACACCAAGGTGTAGGGGAGGGCGCTACTCCATTCCCTGGATTGCTCCACTTTACCCTTGAACCGTACCTTATAATGCTGAGTGTTAAGCAAGGTGGTATCAAGTTCCATTTTTAAAGTCTTTGGTATGACTCGACCTGGGATTGAACCTAGGTCTCCCGGGCCATTGGCGAACACTCTAACCGCTGGGCCAAGTGTGTGTGTGTGTGTGTGTGTATTATAAACATAGAAAAAAAAATCAATGAACTGAAGACTTTAGGGTTCAGAAAAATTTGTAAAATTTGATTTTAATTTATTCTCTCAATGTTCAAACACTGACCAAAAAAAAAAAAAAATTACAATATATATTTATTTATTTTTATTTATTTTATCTTTAATTTTTTTTTTCTCAAACTTAATTACCAAAACAAGTTAATAAGAAATATTTCCATATCTTGAATACTAATTTAATTTTTTCAAATTTGTTTTTGAATATGAGTGTTTTGAAGTTTGTAAGACAATTAATTTTTACCCTTTTTGTCGTGTTTGCTTGCTTTTTTGTTTCTCTACATCTTTGGTGTGGGGGTAACACCTTCCAACTGTTTAAAGTAGCATAGAAAAAAAGATATGAATATCACAATTAAATGAAATTTCAGTATTAAATAAATAGCCCATAAAGAGGAATGGATTTTCTTCTGTTCTGACACAGTTTAGTGATCATCTTTCATAAGGGAGTCCCTATCATATTGGACTGCAACCTCTTGACAAGTGACTTTGAACTCCATTTCCCCTTTTGGACTAATGCCCCCTTGGGAAATCTATGAACCCTCTTATCCTCCTTCCCCTCAGCTAAAGGTTAGTTGTACCATTACTGTCCTTTTACAAGGATGGCTTTGGCATTAAGTCATCCACAAAGGTTTATATGTCATTAACAAAGAAACCAAAAAATTTTTTTGTAGCGTATGTTTCGTTTAACTAGAATCTAACTGTATACAGTATATTCATTGACTCCACCCTAAGCTTGGCTGGCTTGGTCAGTAGAGAACACCAGACTCTTGATCTTATAGTTGTGAGTTCAAGCCTCACATTGGGTAAATTCAATAATTGTTTGGTAAATGTCTTTTAATACTGGTCTTTTTAGATTTGTACCAGTAAAGGACCGTGATTGACAATGGAGGTCAAAAGATGATATCCTAGTGTAAGAATAAAAAATCTGATAGAAAATAGAAGTCTGAATGCTGATTGGTCATATGATGGATGACAGAAGATGGCGGAAAAAAGTTAACTTTTATTTTTAGTCAGTTCACAGAATGAAACAAATTGCATTTGCAGAGGTGTGGAGTCGGTGTGTGTGTGTGTGTGGGGGTCAACTGAGTATTCGAATAATTTAAAAAGTTTTGAAGATGCACCTAAATGAAAACAATGTAATATATTTTACTTACTCACTGGAGGCACTCCATCTAGTGAAGTTTGTATAATGGGTGTCTCAAGGAATAAGTTTGCCCAGGGAATGTTGAAGAGATGAAGAAGTTGTCCATTACTGGAAAGGGAAAGACAGACACGTGGTTGTAAAAAAAAAAAAAAAAAAAAAAAAAAAAAAAATCCACTCGTGTTTATTTTTGATGTTACAAGTTCTTTTGTCCAATTTCGTAAACAGACACGAAGAGATTTCCTGTTTAAAGATTTTTTTTTTTTTTTTTATAAACTGTATCCTACTCTTAGTGGAGTGGGACATTTCTGTTTAGACCCCAAAATTAGACTCTGACTTGTCATCCTGGCAATTCTGATTGAATCTTTTTAAAAATCTCCATTTTTGTGTCTAACCTCTCTGCACCCCTATAAGAGATTTAATGACTGACCTTTTACTGTTGGTTACATAGCTGTGTCATTGGATGGGAGGAAGTAGGCATTACTTTACGCTAGGTTGAAACCCCTAAAGCCTCTGTTTTAAACTCTGTGTGTAATATATATATACATACACACACACACACACACACACACACACTTTCTAATAGAAACAAACCAATTGTTCAGCTGCCTTGACCAACTCTTGACAAGTTTCCTGTTTGTTATAATTTGTTTGATTGATCAGAAAATTTTAAAAAGTCTTTCTACTTCCTGAAGTCGGTTTCCCAGTCAAAGAAAATAATTGCTTCTACAATTAAAACATACTTCAACTTTATCAATTAACAAAAACTATTGTTACTTTTCTTAATATTTGAATTCTTATTAACATCAACCACTGAGAATGTTATAAGTATCTGCAGACAAACATAAATAAATGGTATAGGCAATAGCATATGAAAGTTATTTACCAAAGTTTGTATCTTTTTATATTTTATATATATATATATATATATATATATATATATATATATATATATATATATATATATATATATAAAATCTCAAATTAAATATAATTCAGAAGATACATTGCATATTTAAATAACCTGATGATGGTTTAATGTAAAAATTGAAACGTTGAACATTGGCAAATAATTCAACCATGAATAAAATCATCCTCCAAATACTTTGTACATTTAAAAAAAAAAAAAAAATTTTTATTATTTGCACACACACACACATAATTTTCATGGTCCAATGAGAAAATAAGTAAATACTTAGAAGTAAATAGGTCCACAAGAGAATTTGTTTTTAAGTTATTTAAGAAGAATAAATTACCTAAAAAAAAAAAAAATAACCCCCTCTCTCTCTCTCTCTTACATATACAGTGTAACCCGGATATAAGAGATTTTCTCTGGTCCCAAATAAGAGCTTGTTACCTAAACAAAATAGACCAAACCCTGATATAAGAGACTCAGTCTCTGATCCCGAAAACTCTCTTATATCCGAGTCACACTGTATATTGTATGTAAATATAAAAATATGAAAGAAAAAATATATTCAGAAGGTGAGTTTATTCATAGTTGAATATTCCTCATTGCCACCTTAAATTAATCTCAAAATTACTTTAGTGTCCTGGATATTCCATCTTGGAGTGAGGCTCAGGAGAATGGGGTACCTTTTCATTGCCATTACTCCCAGTTCCACTCTGATCTGTAGTAGTAGTATTTGTTCGGATTTGATCTATGGAATCAAGATTGGTTTGAAAATTATGAACAATGGATAAGAATTCTTGAAATGATATTACTGTGCAAACCAATGATTATTATTAAACAGGAATAGGAATACTTGAAACCATAGAATTGTGTATAAATTATTAGTATTAGATAGGAATACTTGAAACCATAGAATTGTGTATAAATTATTAGTATTAGATAGGAATACTTGAAACCATATAATTGTGTATAAATTATTAGTATTAGATAGGAATACTTGAAACCATACAACTGTGTGCAAATTATTTGGATTAGATAGGAATACTTGAAACCATATATAATTGTGAATAGATAATTAGTATTAGATAGGAATACTTGAAACCATACAACTGTTGGTTGGTTGTGTTTTATACCATATCAATCCTTGTGGGTTATCTAATGCCAAATTCTCTTTATACATATTTATATTGAATATATATGATTTATAAACAAATTTGTAAGGTAACAATTTTTAGATGAGCCAGAGCTCATTTGTTGGGACGGTTTAATGGTTTCAAGTATTCCTATCTAACACTAATAATTCATTTCAATATTATTTATTCATTTGTACACAGTTAAATGGTTTCAATTATAAAAAAAATGAAATGTTTCTATTTAATGCATAGATAGGACTTTAACAGCTACTAACACTCCAGGTCAGAGTGGACCTGGGAGTAATGGCAATGAAGGGATCCTCCACATTCCTCCAAATCTCTAGCACTGGAGTTTCACCATCAAATGGTTTAGTGTCATATCCAGGACACTCGACGGAGGGAGGTCTTACCCCTTTGCAGAGATGCAGACAGCATATTTTACATTGCCAGCCAACTGGACTGGATGAACAACTGCATACAAATTATATTTGTATTAAGAATCTAATATTTATATTGGATAGGAATATTTTAAATTTTTCTAAAAATGCTATATGATTATAATCAGATTTTTACAAATGAATCAAATTTTGACATAAAAAAAACCCCGTAAAGAGTTGATATGCCATTAAACTAAACCAAGCCATCTTTAGTGGATTTACACTGATTCCATTTGTCTCAGACGACCAGCAAGAAACGGCGTCCTAGTTGATGACAAACGTGAGATGTCTTCTCACCCCTGAACATACATGGTGCATTCAATAAGTTTCCAGACATTTTTGTACAGGCATTTAAAATTGTCGTAGACTCTTGAAAAATCAATATGTTATTGCTATACATCTTATGAGATGACTGACCAATTTTTATGATTTCAGCTTCAAATGAATAGCTACAGCAGGAATTGGAACACACCCTACTAAAGCCTGATTGTCACCGCTGGTGAATTTCAAAAATGCAATCTGGATGTGAGGACACTTTAGAAGAACGATATGCAATAAAATTCTGTTTTAAACTTGGAAAAAATGCCACAGAAACGTATGGAATGCTTCAGACTGCTTTTCGACCATCTTGCATGAATCGAGTATCAGTTTTTGAGTAGCATAGATTCAAGGAAGTCAGGGAGTCTGTGAGGGATGATGAGAGGTGTGGGAGGAGTCGGAAAGTCAATACACCACAGTTGATTGGCCAAAGGGTTAGGGTTACTATGTTGAGGGTTTTAAAGGAGTTCAGGGAGAGATTCCGTCGGAAGAGAACAGCACTCTTCAAATTGGGTCAGTGGCATTTCCACCAGGACAATGCACCAGTCCACAACTCCATCCTTGTCACAGACTATTTGACCAAGATGGGCATCAACAGTTCCTCAACCTCCCTTTAGTCCAGACGTTGGGACAATTGAGATGAAAGAGGCTGTGACAAAGGTCATTGACATGCTCACACAAGTGGACTTCCATGGGGCCTTCCAGAAGTTGTTGGAACGGTACAAGTGCATTGCAGCCGGAGGAGATTACTTGGAAGAGGACTAGAGTTTCATGTGTGTACTATCAATAAAAGTGCCCATACGAAAAAAGTCTGGAAACTTATTTAATGATCCTCATATATGCCGTATTTCTTAGAGTTTATAACCGTAACTTAAAGGTTGTTATTTATTATACTTTGTTTTTGCCCTGTCTGTAGGACTTAAAATTCACTGACTGCATCTCCTGTAGAAGAGGTAAGACTGTCCTTTAGGGGTGTCCTCAATAAGACACTTAAACTGCATCTGATATTAAAGCTTTAAATCTGGAGAGTATAGAGTACTCCTTAATTGTCATTACCCCTAGGTTTACCCTGACCATTAAGGGTGGTGCCTATTAAGAAACATCTACACAAAAAACGTAATTCTCTAACCTGTTGGCCTGAAATAACTCGAGACCAGCTGATGTGTCATTAAAATCTATTATGAACTTTACTTAATCTGACTCTCAGGCCTCAGATTGCTTCTCTACCATTACTAAGCACCCGACTTCTGTCAGAACTGAAGAAGCTCGTAAATTTGGCGATTGTAATCAAGGGCAACCAGAAAGCTCTCTTTTCAATAGCTACTACACTGAGATGTAGGGGAAGGCACTACTCCTTTCCCTGGATTGCTCCACTTTATCCTTGATACGTACCTTATATTGCTGAGTGTTAAGCAAGGAGTTATCAAGTACCATTTTTAAAGTCTTTGATATGACATCACCTGGGATTGAACCCAGGTCTCCCGGACCATTGGCGAATAGTCTATTCACTAGGCCAATGAGCCAAAAGCTAACATGTAAATGTTAATTAATCGATTTTGTAATAAGGAATGAATGTTATAAAAGAAATATTAACTTGTACATTTTCTTTTCCAAATGTTTTTGAGTTTAAAAAAAAAATGTAACATTTTATAAACTTTAATATAACATTCAATTCTTCCAGAACTGGTTTGATCATGACTCTCCACAGCTTCCTCATTCTAAATTGAGCATTACCAAGATTGATTTAGAGAGAGAGGATTGATTTCCCATGCCCAATATCTCAGGCAAATAGTCTACATGATCCTGCAATTTTATTCTCCTGTTGTTATGAAGGATTTCATAAATGGATATGAATAAATTGTCAACCTCTATACTTTTACTCACCCTGCCAAAATGTTATTCACCCCTACTCTGGATCTATGTGGACCACTTTGAAAAGCCCTGTTGTACATCAAGCTTCAGTTAGATTTATAAATTGTTCCCTACCTTTTTGCAGGTAGTGACATTTTTGTTGTCAACAGTATAATGGGCGGAGAAAATAAAAGCTTTTTAGAAAATAAAATAAACCTACATCGCTTTCTCTATATAAGAAAAGAAGTGTTGTTTATAATAGTACACTCTTTTATTCAAGTGTTTGTTAGAGGAAATGAAAGGAAAGTATTGTTTATTGTTTTTTCATTAGCGTTATATTGTGATCTCTGGTGCTATCAAAAACATTGATAATAGGTTCATCTGCTTGGGAGGCTTGAAGTGTAAGGGATGAAATAATGTAAATGAAATGTCTAGAATTATCTCCCTTGCTCCTGTCTAAACGGGGAAGCCAGTCATTTCTGAGATTCAGTTTGCTCAAGTCTAACATTATCAAGTCGTTCAGATAACTCGGATTCTCTCGACAGTCTCTCGCGATCCGTCCCTATCAAACATCACTATCAATTTTTAGATAGAATAAAATCAGCAACAACTGCCTCACCATTCAAGTTAATTTTGTAATCTACTGTTCTGGATAGATTCAAGTTGTTTCTGCATTACCAATTCTTACAAACTGTTTGGGAGAATCTCTGGCCCTCTTGTTAGCATGCAAATAATCATAGTACAAATGTCATCTTCATAATCTTTTCAGTCATAGGCAATATCTAATTTCTGATGTGGAAATTTTTATGTTTTTAGTTTTTTACCCAACCTCCCTCTGCAATTGGTAAAATGTGACACTAGGTCAATTTCTAAACTAAGTACAACTGGTGTAAATTCAGTTTTCCTTCTCTTAGACTGGTTGCTTTATGAAGGCTAACAAACCAAGCCTGCCCTACTATTAACCTATTCATGCCTTTGCCAAGAACATTAGTTTAAAGTGAAGTGCTAACAGGGCCTGAGTACATGCTGAGCTTTGTCTAGGATTTGAACTCTGGTCACTAGTTCCATTTCCTATAATGCTAACCATTACACCTGCTCTAGAGTTCAAAGCTTTCTCATTCTATTTTCATTGGCGATAACTGGCCTTTTACACTTCCATTCAGATTTTTACATGTCTATAAAATTTGGAAAGACATGCTTGCATTTATTTGAAAAATGAAATAATCTCTTTAAAAATATTTTCTTGCTTGTATATTTTCATTTTCCTAACATTTTTTTCCTTTTTATTTCAGATATTGTAACAAGTGCCTTACACTTCAAACAAAAATATTGGCACTCCAGTTTTAAGAGGTTTAGCATAAAAAAAGGGATTTGAGAATAAAAGAAATCCAGTTTATTTATTTGTGCGTAGAAATTCATTTTATTGGCAGAAAAGGATGCCAATGTACTTGTAATAATCAAGTCCAAAATTTTTTTTTGTTTGTTTTAATTATTTATGATAAACTTAAATTTAAAAGAAATTTCAAATTCTTAAAATCAATTTTTTAAAACATTTTGATTTGCATTATAAACTTGAAAAAAACCCTGAGTTCTCTAATTTTATAAACTTAGAACAAAAATAACCCTGAAAAATAAATTTATATATATATTCTAAGTATTTTATCTGCAAAGACTTAAATAAATACAGAGAAAACCTTCCTGTATACTTTATAATTTAAAAACTTAATTTAAAAGATTTAATTTGAGTAAATTATTTGTAAATAAAAAAAGAACTAAATTTAACAAAAACAAAAGATCATAAATAATCAACTCCTTGTTCATCTCTAAAACTCTCTATTCTGGGTTGACCTTAAAAAACTAAAAACGTCTCCCTCAAGAAACCGAGGCTCCTCAAGAAGAGGTCGCATGAAACGAAAACGGGAAACACGTTCAACTACTGCAGTAGCCACTGCAGAGGCAGCTACAGCAGAAGTTTCAGTTAACAATTTTCCCGACAGTAATTCTTGTGTTGACACAGACGCTGCTGCTGCAGCGGCCACAGTTGCAGCAGCAGTTGCTTCATCCACAGCATCCCACAATTCAATGGAAATTACTCAACCACATGTACCTTCACATATGAATGCAGCAGGGCCTGAGTATATGCTGAGCTCTTCCTTGGGCTCTAACCAGCCACTGAGTGCCAAAGATATGGATGTCGTATCTGTGAAACAAGAAGAACTCCATATGTTCCTCGATTCCATCCGAGATTTCCGCAATGCTGTCATGGTACGAGGCGGTCGTTGCATCAAATCAAACTTTGTTCGTGTGGTGAAAGGCGAGAATTACTTAAAGGACAAGTTTTATACAACAGAAGCTACCCCCTTGCGACGGATTGTACTAGCCAGGGAGACTCTCTATTGCCGAGGACGAGGTAACTGCTTAAGGGCATGTGGTGGACGAGGGCAGTGTGTAGAAGGTTTGTAGCTATTTTTTTCACCTTTATTTCTTTTCATCTATTTTCTTATTTTGTGTATAAGGATGCATAAAGATAAGCAATGAAAGTCACTTCTGTTCTTAATGTTCTGAAGATGATGAATATAAACATTGAATTAAAAAAATTAGGAATGCTGATTGCATTTAAGTAGGTTAGCTTTATATTTTCCAGCCCTATCAGCTGAACGCTTAGAACACACTGGTTGCATTCTGTGCTGAGGAAAAAGACCAACACTAAAGCTTGGAAGAATTCCTTTTATTTTATCAGATCTGATTTCCATCTGATTGATAACCTGTCAGTAGCAGTCTGTCTCTGCTAGGTCTATGTTGACATCACTTTCAGTAGATGAGATATGGCTGCTGAGGTATGTGAACTGGTTTAATTTTAGAGGTCTGCAACTTAGATGGCTCCTTCACTTTTAAAACATATATTGTAAAGTTGGCGACTGTAGTCGAGGGCGACCTGAAGGCTCTCTTTTCAATAGCTACTACACCGAGGTGTAGGAAAGGGCACTACTTCTTTCCCTGGATTGCTCCACTTTACCCTTGATACATACCTTATAATGGTGATTGTTAAGCAAGGAGGTATCAAGTACCATTTTTTTTTTTTTTTTTTTTTTTTTACGTCTTTGGTATGACCCGACCTGGGATTGAACCCAGGTCTCCTGGATCATTGGCGAACACTCTACCCACTCCTACCTGCTCCAGGCTATGCAGCAGGGATTTGGCTTAGGCAGGTGTATTTGCAAGAAGAATTATATCATCTGTGTAGTCTGTCTGTTATAGTTTCTGTGTGATACCATCTGCTCCTTGCTTTTTCTTTTTTTTTTTTTTTTTTTTTTTTTTCTTTTTTTTTTTTGTTAAGCCATTTCCTTTTTGGAAGGATCTTGGAAGACTATAAACAAATATGATGCTAAAGTATCTCCTTGCAAAACTCCAACAATAATGTCGAAGAAGTCTGTCTCCATCGGGCGAGCAAACCATTGCTTTCATGTTTTTGTAAAGCATCATTATTGCTAGTTGTCTAAATTTCTAAGATGAAGCTTTATGATTTTTATCATTAAGGGTTTTCGGATTATTGTCTTCATCTTTATTGTTATTTTCACAACGTTTCAGTCGATATGTCCTCCGGCCTTCTTCAGGTGTTTGTCAAACTTGGGAACCTTCATGGAACTTCCAGCATGACACATAGCGTAACGGTTATATGCATTGGTACCCTAAGCTTCTAAGGAGACAATCCTCTGAAGGTTGCAGGTTCAATCCTGACCGCAGGTGAGTAACAATACAGGAATACTTAACACTTGTACCGGGTTATGGCTAACGTAATCAGAACAGGTGACCTCCGTGGATTCATTAAAGGACGTAGTTCGAAGTTCCGTGAAGGTTCCAGAGTTCAACCAACACCTGAAGAAGGCCGGAGGACATATCAGCTGAAACGTTGCGGAAATAACAATAAAGATGAAGACAATAGTCCGAAAACCCTTAATGATAAAAATCATTATAGCTGTAACAGTTTCTTTGGAGAGACCATATGCTCATATGTTCTCCATCTTTTCTCTCTGTATGGAATCAAATGCCTTGGAGAAATCTTAAAACAATAAGGTTGTCTCGAGATTTTTTTGCATTTACACTTTCAATGATTTGATAGTCAAAATCTGAAGTTGTGGATCAATTTCTCTGAAAACCGTTCTGCTTTTTCCTAAGAATTTTCCCTATTTCAGGTTTGATACAGTTTTAAAGCAGAGCATTATAAACTTTAGCAGCTATTGCAATAAGAGTTATGCCTCTTGAGTTCTTAGTGATTCAGAGGTCATTTTACTTGGGGAAGAAGAGGATGCAGCCTTTTGTCCATTTTCTCTATTGTATTTAGTTTATAGACAGTGTTGCAAAATGAAAGAAGTAAGTCATTAAATTTCCTTGTCTTCCATACTTCTTGGGATTGTGTTATATATTGACCCTCGACCGAGCCATCAATCAAGAGATGCACCTGTGTAAATAAGCGGAATCAGGTGGGCGTTAGACAATAATATAACCAGGTGCCCAGACAGTTTGAGTTGGAGACAGGAAGGCCAGAGTGAGGGCCAGCTTGCAGACCAAGGGCCCTCAGTGACCCCCCCCCCAGTTGAGCAACCCCAGCCAAGATGTGGAAGAAGTGCTTCGTGGGTTCTTGAAGATAACAGTGTGCTATGGAAGAGAAGAAGTTGGGTCAATATAGCAGTCTGTCCCTGTCTCCACACATCTCTCACACACCACAGAAACATCAACCCTTTCGAGGATAAAGTGTGAGAGATATATATTTTTATAAAGAAGTGTGTTCGTTCATTCATTGAAGTTCATAAATTATGTTTGATTATGTTTCCGCTTGTATATGTATGTGGGTATACAACAGTAGTTCATTGAGGCCTGCAGCTTTTCTGTTTTTAATTTTTGTCAGTACTATGTTAAGTTCTTCCTCCATAAACTGTCTTTGTTTGATGTCTAGTTGGCTATTGATAGTCTTTGGGATAGGTTTATCAGTGACTGGTATGTGTGTGTGTGTATATATATATATATATATATATATTGCTGTTTTATATGATAAAAAAAACCAATGTGCCATCAACAAAGCCTTTGTCAGGTTCACAAGAAATTCAAGACCTAAGAATCTTACTACTAACCCTGATTATTACGGTAATCTTTCATGAAAACATCAGATTTTTTTTGAAATTTTTTTTTTTTATATCATATGATAAAAAATACAATCTCATCATGCCATTCGTTTTGTATCCAGTTTTTCACTCACTCTTCATGAGCATGGAAATGTTATTTCAATGACGTAAGATTTGAATTAATTGCTGAGATAACATTATCAAAGAACTGGACATAAACATAAAATTCAGCTGGAAAGTCGCAATAATGTTCAACTCTTTGTGATTAACTCAATTATACAGAGATCAATCGTTTGGTTTCTTTGTTTTATGGCATAACAACCGTCATGGGTTATTTAATGCCAAAGAAATTCTTGTAGAAGTAATGGTACTATTTAACCTATAGCTGGCACAATAAGAAGTTCTTACCTTTCCCATGAGCATTAGTCTGAAAGTGAGTGGAATAAGTTTTGAACTCGCTACTACAATATCCCGGTCCAGCACACTTGCCACTACGCCACATGATCCCCCAGGAGAATTGCTATGAATATGAGAACTGTTATAAGATAGAAGTTGTTATTAAATAGCAAAAATTAAAATGAGCAGGACTCATAAAAGGTTGGGATTACAGATGGTGCCCAAGAAATAACTAGCGTTGTAGGAATAGACCAGAGAAAATGAAGAGGTGACGTTTACTTGTAAAACCTGGCAGAGGTATAATGATAACAAGGATATTTCAAGGAACAGGGCTAATGTGAACGGTGATTGGAAACAAGTTGAAAATTCATGTTTTTATTCTTTAATTGGACACCTAAAAAAACTTGACTATCATTTGTTTATTTTTATCTTTTTTATTTATTTTTATAAAATGCATTTTTTTTAAATACTACCTCTGTCCTGTAATAGGAAATCTATGTGCAAATGTAACTTATGAGACAGGTGTAAATGACTGATTTAACACTATCATCTACAGTAGGCTCTCATCACTTTTCTCTTTAAAAAAATGTACTTTCTAGCTAGATCCTAGTATTTGTCTATTTTTTCACTTTCTTTGATTTTTTTTTTTTTTTTTTTTTTCACTCTCTGATCCGTTGGAACAGCAAAATCCACCAGATGACAAATTCTTTTTTCTTTTTAATTAAAACTAGGATAGCTCTTTTGATCAAGATTCGGTGATCTGTTTGTATTTCAAAATCCAAGAGGATTAAATGGGTCTAAATTTCTAGGACAGATTTTGGTTTGTTCATATCCCATTTGTCAGCATTGTCAAAATTTCATCTCTTGTGCAATTCACAGTAGATTGCCTTTCCCACCCAGTCATGTCTACTCTCATATTCCTTTTTACCAGTTTGCTGCATTCACTTATGTGATTCTGGTTTGTGCATATCCCATTTGTCAGCATGGTCAAATTTTCATCTCTTGCACAATTCACAGTAGATTGCCTTTCCCACCCAGTCATGTCTACTATCGTATTCCTTATTACCAGTTTGCTGCATTCACTTATGTGATTCTGGTTTGTGCATATCTCATTTGTCAGCATGGTCAAATTTTCATCTCTTATTGTTAATAATTAGTTATTTCAAGAGTCCTGATGTGCAGCTCTTCAACAAATCAGAACAGGTTTCAGATCCTTGGTGACCATTCCAAGGACACCAATTACAAATTGTATCATCATTACTTTCATGTTCCAAAGTTGTTTCAGCTCTCTAGCAAGATCCTAGTATTTGTCTCTCTTCACTTTCTTTTATTTTCACTCTATAGTCTTCTGGAATGACAAAATCCGCATGACAACAAGTTCTTTGTGTTTTCTTAATTAAAACTAGGTCCGATGTTCTGACCTATATTTGGTCGTCAGTTTGTATCAGAAAGTCTCAGAGAATTTTAGAAGTCCTTTTTTTTTTTTTTTTTTTAAGATTCTGGTTTATGCATATACCATTTGTCAGTATGGCCAAATTTCACTTTCTTGCACAATTCCCAGTTGGTTACCTTTTCCTACTCAGTCATGCATAGACTTGTATTCCTTTTGTGACTAGTTTATTACATTCACTAAATATGTAATTAGTTGTTTCATCTATCAACACATAACTAACACTTGCTATTCTTTATTATATATAAATTTTTCTTTTGACATAATTGATTCTTATGACATTATTTAGTGTTGCTAGTGAAAAAGATTCTTTCTTTCTTTCAGGTTTCCTCTTTTTAGCTATGCCCAGATCACCTCATGTTCAATTTCTTTATTTTGTCTCTTGAAGTATCCATACAGTTGTTTTTTGTTTGTTTTTTTTCTAGATTTTTTATCACTGTTTTTCTGTTTGTCTTTGATTTATTTCTGATGTTACTGGCTGCTGTAATCAATCTTTCTTTGCTCTTTTTCTGCATAATTGAGTCCTTGAATCATTACAGCTATATAATCCTCAATGTTGACAAATCTTCTTCCTCCTTCTTTTCTTGATACTTAGAGTCTGTCATTTTTGGAGTGTGTCATCATCAATTTCCTTGTTTTATTGTCCATTTGTTTGAGTTTTTCTCTTGTCCATTTTCAAAAAGGTCTAGAGTATCTTACAAAGGAGACAATCCAGGTATTCTTTTTATGAAATTTATGCTGCAGAGAAATATTATTGTTCTTCAGATCTACTCCTTCCTTTTTTTTGCTTAATGGCTTCTGCTTCAAATATTCCCAGGTATTTGTAGTTTTTATTTTATCCAAGCGTTCTGACGTTTTCTTGATTTGGTACTTCTATTCCTTCCACATTGTTTTTTTTTTTTTTTTTTTTTTTTTTTCATTATCAGCATGCCACATTTTTCAGTTTCAAATTCCATTCATATATCTTGGCTGTAAATTCTAATTTGTATAAGGGTTTCTCATTCTTTCATTTTTGGCAAAAATCTTAATATCATCTTTATACGTAAGGTGGATTATATTTTCTTGTAAATCTGTCCTTTACATTTTCTTTGTTTATAATTTAGTGACATCATTTCTCCATAGAAAATGCTTCTTTGGATTTTTACCTCCGCTAGGGTTTGTCCTCTTATTCTTACTTTCACTTTTCCGTCGCACTTGTGATGACGTTTACAATTTATTCTGATACTTTGAACATTTCAGACATTTTGTTATCTTTTAAGCGAGTAGTAGATTTTTTGATTTGTCTTGTTAGGATCTTCCCCATCATAAGCAAACATGTTATTGACCTATAGTTGTTTGGATAGTTCCGTCTTTAATGAGGAGGTTCTGGATTCGGGTAGTTTTCCCTCTTGTTCTTCTTTTGGGTATTCTTTCCTCTCATAGGTGTTTACTCAGTTGCTGAAATGGTCTGTCATGAATAGATGTGAAATTTTTGAACCCAAGTCCATGTATCCTATCATGGCCCGATATCTTCCCATTTGCTTTTTACTGAGTTTTGTCCTTTGTGAATAAAGATGTACAAGGATCATTAAATAAGTTTCCAGACTTTTTTCATATGGGCACTTTTATTGATAGTACACACATGAAACTCTAGTCCCCTTCCAAGTAATCTCCTCCGGCTGCAATGCACTTGTTGTACCGTGTCAATGACCTTCATCACAGACTTTTTTATTTCCTCAATTGTCTCATAATGACAGCCTCTGAGCTTAGGGAATAACCAAAAGTAACAGGGAGCAAAGTCTGAAGAACTGTGTTGATGCCCATCTTAGTCAAATAGTCTATGACAAGGATGGAGTTGTGGACTGGTGCATTGTCCTGGTGGAAATGCCACTGACCAGATTTGAAGAGTGCTGGCCTCTTCCCTTGGAATCTCTTGCTGAACTCCCTTAAAACCTCAACATAATAACCCTAACGTTAACCCTTTGGCCAATCAACTCTGGTGTATTGACTTCCTTACTCCTCCCACACCTCTCCTCATCCCTCACATACTCCCTGCCTTCCTTGAATCTCTTATGCCACTCAAAAACTGATGCTCAATTCATGCAAGATGGTCAAAAAGCAGTCTGGAACATTCCATAGGTTTCTGTGGCATTTTTTCCAAGTTTAAAACAGAATTTTATTGCATATCATTCTTCTAAAGTGTCAGATTGTATTTTTGAAATTCACCAGCTGTGACAATCAGACTTTAGTAGGGTGTATTCCAATTGCTGCTGTTGCTGTTTATTTGAAGCTGAAATCATAAAATTGGTCAGTCATCTCATAAGATGTATAGCAATAAGATACTGAATTTTCAAGAGTCTACAACAATTTTAAATGCCTGTACAAAAATGTCTGGAAACTTATTGAAGGCACCACGTATTTCAGCCTTTTGGGTCTTCAATTCCTTTCATTTCATCTTTCATGTTATTTTAACCATTTGGCCTTTTTATTGTGTTGTTTCTGTCCCCTTATTTTGCTCCAGTTTTTGCTCTTGTTTTTGTTATTTAATTTATTTTTATTTAAATAACTTACCGCCACAGGAATTTCAACCCTTTTATTATGATTATTTATTTATATTTAATTTAAGCTTTCCTAATTTTTTTAAATTAATTTTTTTATATATATTGTTTGCTTTTCCTTATTAGGTTGTCCCAAGATTTCAGACCGGGCATCAGGTGGCCATTACTGTCACTTTCAGGTGAAATTATTTATGTTGTCCACATCAGTTGGAACTTGGCAGGTGCGAATTATTGGTAGTCATGATGGACCTATGAATAGTTGGTCTCCAGAAGCAGACCTCCCCCCACTTGACAAAGCCTGTCAGGTAAGAAAGTCATTTATCCCTCAATTCATCAGGGGTTTTCTTTATTTTCACACACACCCACTCCCTCTTGTTTTGTTTTGTTTTTTTTTTTCCATGTTATTTAGTAAACAAAAAAACCATTTCCACATACCTCAGATTTTATATGAACTACAAAATATTTTCCCTGAGGTTTTGAATGCTGAACCTCTCATAAGCTGTTCTAGTTTTTCAAATAAAACAAATTTTTACTTATAATGGGGGCAGTGTTGCCTGAGCATTAGATTACCAAGATTAAAATTCATTGTATTGAGATATATAAAAAAAAAAAAAAAATGTGCTCATGCAGAATTGTGCCCCCATAAAAGTAGATGTTAATTTTATTTTTTGATGGACAAAAACATGATATAAAAATGTAATACTTAAGTGTCAGTCATTTGCTTCAATTCCCCCCCCCGCCCCAACTGAAGTTACATTTTACATCTCAAAATACAAATCGGCCATTGGCTATAACTCAATGCTTCTTAGTGGTTGTGTGTGAGGGGTTAAAGAAATATGGTCACATTGTAACTAGCTGAATTTTAGGGTTATGAAGCAGATGACTGAAACTTAATTTTATCTTGCTAATGAATGTAAATATTATTTTCTTTTATTTTATGCCCTTGAATCAGGTCTCACTGTTTTGTTTCGTTTTTGTTTTTTTATATGAAAAGTAATGTTTTATTTTCAAAAATTAGTAAGAAATATATCACTGAAAGGATTGTCCTTTGCTAGCCACTCTTTTTTCTTTCTTTTTTTCCATCTTTCTGGCAGCATTTAAATTCCATGTGGGAAAAACAGCACGTCTTTTAAAGCTAACCACAAATCAATCCTTTTTTTTTTTTTTTTTTTTTTTCATTCTTCATAAGAATGAAAATATTGCTCAGCCAGGCCATGTGCCATCAATCAGAACAAGTGATAATCTGATGGGGCATTGTATGGTGAATATGGCAGATAGGGTAGAACTTCCCATGTAAGGGTTTTCATGTAGATTTTCACCTGTTGCAAAACAGGTGACCTAGTATTGTCATGTTGCAAAATCATTTTGTTTCGTCTCTGCTTGTAAACACATCAGTTGTTATCGATTAGCCGTCTCACATGATGGTTTCAGTCAGTTGGAGCAGCTCACACCCAGCTGAAAACCCATCCAATGCAGAGCAGAAGCTTCAAATTATAAATATTTGGCTTTACTGTTGATTCATGGCCAGGTTTACTGTGTAATCTTCTACGCTTAGGGTTATCATAGTGTATCTACTTTTCATCGCCGGTCATGATACAATACACAAAACCCTTTTATTTTCTGCTGTTGGAGCAGCTGTTCACACGTGACAAGACACCCTTCAATATCTCTCGGCTTCAACTCGTACAACACCCAATGTCCTTGCTTTTTGAATTTTTCCTGATGCTTTTAAACATTTCAAAACTTGTGTGATTAACTCTTAAGAATTCTGCAAGTTCAGCTTGTGCCTGACATGAATCGTCATGAAGTAATGCCACCAATTCTTCGTCTTTAACATTTTTTGATATGCCAGAGTTTTCTTTATCTTTAACATTAAAATCATTATTTTTGAAGCATTTAAACCAATCTCTGCATGTTGTTTCCAACAGAGCCTGGTCACTCTAAGTCGACCTCCCCCTTTTTTTTGTATCTTCATGAGAATGAAAGGGCTGCTCAGCCAGGCCACATGCCATCAATCAGAACAAGTGATAATTGGACAGAGCAATGTCTGGTGAATACAGCTACAGATTTCTTTTGAATAAAATAAGTAAGTAAAGTTGGCGACCGTTGGCGAGAGCGACCCGAAGGCTTCCTTTTCAATAGCTACTACACTGAGGTGTAGGGGAGGGCGCAACTCCTTTCCCTGGATTGCTCCACTTTACCCTTGATATGTACCTTATATTGCTGAGTGTTAAGCAAGGAGGTATCAAGTACCATTTTTAAAGTCTTTGGTATGATGCAACCTTGGATTGAACTCGGGTCTCCCAAGTACAGTAAAATTCCCAGCCAATAGACTTTCTTTTTTATGAAATCTAACATGTTTATTACTATGAAAAACAAAGTTGTTTACACTTCAGTGAAATGACATTCACTGAATTTCTAGCTTACTTTTAGTATTTCCTTTGGTTGTGTTCCCATCTGAAATTACATGCACACAGTTCGAGAATGCCATCTGTTGGGAAACATCGAAAACTTATTCAAGGTCCTAATACTTTTATTGCAGAAACTTTCATTAGTGAGCTATTCTGGATAAGCAGCAAAAAACTGTTTTGACTTTATTAATTTCTTTATTTGTATATATCCTTTCTTTTTTGTATCAATAGTCATATTCTATTCTTTATTTTTGTCAACAGCCAAACAATATGGAACCAGAACTCCTGGAGATTGAACCCCTTACAGATCCCGATCAGGTTTGGAACCAAAATACTGATCTAAATAACATGGGTAGCCACCAGCCGACTCTTGACTTCAGCATGGGCATGGCAGCCGATCCCAGTGTAACTCACAGTGTACGACAAGAAAATCTCCGGGAGTTTCTTGATGGCATCCCTGCCTATTATGATGCTATCATGGTACGAGGTGGTCGCTTCATCAAAGCTGAATATATCACAGTGGAGAAAGGCAACCATTACATGAAGGATAAATTTTACCTAAAACCTGATGCCCCTGCCAAAAATGTACAAGTTGCCCGAGAGACTCTCTTTTGTAGTGGGAGAGGCAACTGTGTGAGACGATGCGGGGGCATTGGGGCCTGTATCAAAGGTAAATACCTTTTCTCCATTCTGTCCTAGCAAGTTTGTGTGTGTGTGTGTGTTACTGTGGTGTTGTGGTTAACGTGCTAGATTGCAACAATGTAGTAAAATAAGTAAAGTTGTCTCCCTTTAGTCGAGGGAGACCCAAAGGCTCCCTTTTCAATAGCTACTACACGGAGGTATAGGGGAGGGCGCTACTCCTTTCCCTGGATTACTCCACTTTACCCTTGATCTGTACCTTATATTGCTGAGTGTTAAGCAAGGAGGTATCAAGTACCATTTTTAAGGTCTTTGGGACGATGCATCCTTGGATTGAACCCAGTTTAAACGCTTGTCATGCCACTATGTTCACTTTTGGACTAATCCCCTTAGGAAAGGCATGAACACTCTTGTCCCCCTCAGCTATGGGTTAAATAGTATACCTGCTGTTCTTCTATAAGGATGATGTTGCATATAAAAACCCATGAAGATTGATATGCTATTAAACAAAAAATAACTGATTGAAGGAGGTGCCAGTGGTGTAATGGTTATCGTCGTAGGAAATGGACACGGCGACTCAAGTTCAAATCCTGGATGAGACATAGCATTTCACATAACACTAATACCCTTGAGAAAGGTATGAATCCAATTATTCTCCCTCCAGCTATTGGTAAATAATAGGGCAGACTGGAGGCTTCAGCCTTGGTGAGGCAATTAGTCTAGGAGAAGGAAAACTCTGAATTCAAAGCTGTTAAACTCCGCTTAAAAATTGACCTTGTGTCATATCCTGCCCAAGCGGGGGGGGGGGTAAATAGGATCTATTGAAATATTTGCAAAACTTGCCTTAATACTATGTACCAGAGGACCTATGTTTTGTTACAAGATATTGCTTGTTTGACAAGTTTTGTAAATAAAACAAACACTAGTCTTGTAGACTTAATATGTTTTATTTAACAAAATTGTAAGCTATTTCTAAATTTATTATTTCCAATAAATATTAAACAAAAAATAACAAAATATAGATCAAATTTTCAAAAAAATTTTTACAATTAGTGGCGGTGATAGTGATGTATTTAAGCGCACCTTCAACTCCTTATGGGTTATTTAATGCTAAAATTTGATTTATTAGTAAATGTTTGACTGAAATCATAACTATATATTCCATTGCATTTTTTTTTAATTTTTCACAAATTACTTTTTATTTTGTCTAATCATTTTGTTTTCTGTTTTATATCAAGTATTCCAACCTGATACAAATAATTTATACCCAATTATGATTTAAAGCAACTATTCCTATTATATAATCAGAATTTGTTAGCACACAGTTATATGGTTTCAAGTATTTCTATCTAACACCAATAATTTGCAAGCAATTATATAGTTTTAAGTAATTAATTATAATAATCATTTGTAAAACATTTTTGCTTTAAGTAACTATTCTTAATAGAAATAATTTAGACATTTGGGCAACTAAGTTTTCTAATTATTATTCATCAATGACATTCATATTTTTCCCTAAATTGCCAAACAGTGCTTCACGTTATCAAAATACTACAATCCTTTTGACTCTGACTAGTATTTTTTGTTTTACAACCTTTCCTATTATTGTTTGTTTCCTGGGGTCAGGATTTTCCACTCGCTCCACTGGTTAGTATTAGATGTTCAAGGGAAAATCATGGTTTCAAATATTTAATTTTAAAGCTGCCTGTCTTCTTACTTCCATTTGAGCCAACCAAAAGAATATCTACAACCAAAATTCTTCCATTTTTAAAATTGTTCAGAGAGTAATTCTTGTTGGAGAATAAATTAAATAAAAAAAAACATTTAAAGGTAAAATAAAATTAGATTTTAAAACACAATCATCTTTTTTATGAGGGATATGACACTAAAAAGTTGCTATCAAACTGTTCTTTCACTTGCAATTGAAAGGATCTACATGGAAAACTTATTATCAAAGATCCAAGAACGTGAGGTTTTGGTGAACAATCAGAATAGATTTTGTTTATGAGAAGCTTTTAGCAAAAGAACTTAATAATTGCACTTACTATGTGAGTGAAAATGTTATACAAAAACTGCCCTGATTTAATGTACATAAATTGCCCAGTCGGCTGGGGCTGTAGAATACACCGACTGCTTCTCTGCAGAGGGGTAAGAGCCCCCTACCCTCCACCAACAAGAGTCCTGGATATGACACTAAACAGTCTGATGGTGAGGTCCCAGTAATGCTGGGGCCTTGGGGAATACGGAGCACCTCTTCATTGCCATTGCTCCCAGGTCCACTCTGGCCCAGCGTGGTAGCACCTGATAGAGCCCTATCTATGGGTTAAATAGAATTAACGGCATACTTATGCTAAACTGAATTGCTTGAAATAGAAATGTTTTTGACAATTAAACCATACTTACATTTAAACTGTGTGCTTATGCTAAACTAAATTATTTGAAATTGAACTATTTTTGACATTGAAATTGTACTTACACTAAACTGAATTGTAATATATAACTGCTTGAATAAACTGAATAGTTTAAAATAGAAATGTTTTTGACAATTAAACTGTATACTCATGCTAAACTGAATTGTTTTAAATAGAACTGATTAGTTACATAAAAATGGATTTGGCATTAAATAACCTACAAAGGTTGATATGCCATAAAACCAAACCAAACCATCAAAGCAATATGCCTTGAAGATAGAAGATGAACAAGAAATGTGCCATAAAACCAAACCAAATTTATGTACATAAAGTCTCATACTTTCAGATGATTAGACTAGCCTACATTCGGCAAAATAAATTGCTTTTGAGAACTTTCTCATCTCATTTTCAGGCTGTTCTCGTGCATCTGAGCGAGCTTCTGGTGGGCACTCCTGCTATTTCCAAGTGAAGCTAGCCATGTATGCATCAGCAGTTGGAGTATGGCAGGTACGAATTCAAGGTAGCCACGATGGCCCGGTGGAATCCTGGGATAAGTCTCTGTGCCGCCCTGATATGATGGGACCCGTAGATGCTGAGATGCTTGACCCATCAGTTTCGCACCATAGTGGGGTTGGTGAGAATTGTATTGGAGGTGACCTCTCTAGCGGAGATATGATGCACTCAGAAGGAATAAAAGTTGAGGTAAGTATCCACACCCACCTCACAAAAAAGGCAGCAGTGTTCTCTCTCTCTCTCGATATGTAGTGTGTATATTACTTTTACATTCCAAACGCTGATCTAATGAAATCTATTTGTGTTTAAGTTCATAGGTTCATGCCTTTAAGGGAATTTGTGCAAATTGCACACAAACCATCTGTGAGAAGAATTTGAACACAACTAGCAGATTTCATTGGAAAGAGCTTTTTTGCACTAATGCTCTTAGAAAAAGCATGAATCAACTCTTCCCTATTCTCTGATTATCATATATATTGACAAATCTGCAAGTACATGCGGTGTAATGGATATCGTCATTGGAAATGGGCATGGCAACCTGAGTTTAAACCAAGACGAGGCCGTTTTCATTCAGCATAATGCTAATACCTTCACAAAATTATTCTCCTTTTAGCTATGAGTACATAGTAAGGCAGACTGTGTTCTTTTGACATTGGTAATGCAGCCAGTTGAGGAGAAGGAAAACTCTGAATTCAAACCTGTTAAACTTCACTAAAAAATTGACTTTGTGTCACTTCCTGCTAGTGAGGAGATGCTGGAGATATATTTATTTATTTATTTATATCTTGACCTACTAATGTCACATTGACTTCAGGAAAGAGAGCTCACTCAGGTCAGGGATTCTTTGTTCCTAGTCATACTATGTGTATTTTTAGTCAACCCCTTCACCACAGGCAGGATATGTCACAACATCAATTTTTAAGCAAAGTTTTCCTTCTAGACTGCCTAACCAAGGCTAAAGAACCCAAACTGCCTTTCTATTTACCTATGATGGAAGGAGAACAGATGAATTCATGCCTTTTTTCTATGGGCGTTTGCGCAAAGTAAAATGCAATAAGCCTTGACCAGGAATTGAACTCTGGTCAACAATTCCCTTTTTTTTTTTTTCTCCTCCCATTAACAATAATTAAAATACACACTACACATTGCTTCTTGTTAGTTGTACTGTCACAAATGTGGAGAAAATGGCCTTCTCTAAATAACCTTCCTGTATATATTTACCCAACCCCTCTACCGGGGACAGGATGCGAAACAGGGTCAATTTTTGTGTACGTACCACAAGTTTAAATTCAGTTTTCCTTCTCCTAGACTGGTTGCATAACCAGAGTTAAGATCCTGATCTATTCCACTGTTTATTTGTGACTGAGGAAAGAAATGATGGATTCATGCCTTTCACAAGGATATTTGTGTGAAAGTGATACACAAACAGCTTCATCCATGATTTGAACTTGAACCGTCATATCAATAACTGTTACACTGTGTCTCTACTGAAATCTAGCACTTAATGGAGCAACCTGTGGATTCTCAAAATGACCCACTTGTTCAATATACAGTGTTATAAAAATGGACTGAATATAATTCCTAAAATGAGAAACTTGGACAATAATGAGTCACTTGCTTAAGAATGGAACAATTCTGGTTCATGGATATAAAAACAAGTCTAATATTGCCACAAAGTGGGCCAATATTTTAACAAAAAAGACGTTCTCTTCAAGAGAAGTCCCCCATGGCATTGTGGCTTACATGGTGGACTGCAACACCGTAGTAAGTGATTTTGAACGCCAGTCAAACTTTTACATTCACTTTTGGACTAATGCCCTTTGGAAAAGGTTTGAAGCTCCCCTTATTTCCCTATCAATGAGTTGAATACTACCACTGCTGTCTTTTTATAAGGATGGCTTTGGCATAGAATATCCCACAAAGGTTGATATGCCATTAAACAAAGAAACCAAACCAAACCCATTCTCTTCAATATAAAAATCAAAAATGTATCAAGTTAGAATCTTTGAATTTATGTCACTTAAAAATTCAAATGAATCTTTGTGCATAGCCAAATGATTTGTATAATAAAGATGTCTTAACGTATCGGTGCCAATTCAAAAAACCATGCTTGATGCTTTTTGATCTCCGTTAAAATTGTTTTATTTTAATGTACAAAAAAAGTATGCCGAGATGTAATACTTAATTTTCAGCTTTTTGTTTTTACACTGAACATCTATAGTTTAAGTCTTGCCAGCAAGGCTTAGTGTATGCTGACTGTATCCTGAGGACAAAGACACCTTGCCAGGGGATGTTCTGGGGAATGTGGAGTACCCCTTCACTGCCATTACTCCCCAGGTCTACTCTACCCAAAGTGGTTGTATCTTTTAAGGTACTATTGTTCAAATACATCTACTTAAAAATTATTTGTGATGAGACTATGTGCAAAAAAAAACCTCTTAAGAAACAACAAAAAAAATATAAATATGAACATACAATGAATGCAATTCCTTAACCTCTAGGTATAAAATAATCCTAGATAGGTTGACATGCCATTAAAATCAATTGATTAATCAACAAATCGGCCATCAGCCAACACTTTTTAGGGGTTGGGGTAGGTAATCTAGCGAAATCAGTGCCAATATGAAAAAGATTATGAAGTCATTTTGAAAGTAGGGTGTATTCCAATTGCTGCTGTAGTTGTTCATTTGAAGCTGAAATCATAAAATTTGGTCAGTCATCTCCATAAGATGTATAGCAATAAGATACTGAATTTTAAAGAATCTACGACAATTTTAAATGCCTGTAGAAAAAAGTCTGGAAACTTATTGAATGCACTATATATATATATATATATATATTCTTTTTATATGTAATATTTCAATGTTCATAGTTCTTTTCAAGTGTTTGGGATCATCTTCTCTTCTACTCAGTATTTGAAAGCATTGTTATCTACTATTGATCCTATTTACCAACCCCTCCGCTCGGGCAGGATATGACACAAGGTCAATTTTTAAGCGGAGTTTAACAGGTTTTAATTCAGTTTTCCTTCTCCTAGACTAGTTGCCTAACCAAGGCTGAAGAACCTAGTCTGTCCTACTATTTACCCATAGCTGGAGGGAGAATAATTGGATTCATACCTTTCCCAAGGGTATTAGTGCTATGTGAAATGCAATCAGTCTTGTCCAGGATTTGAACTCGTGTCGCCGTGTTCATTTCCTACGGCGATAACAATTACACCACGATTGATGGTCACTCCCTTCTCAGCTTCCTGGATGAACCTTAAATATTTTAAAATAGTTTTGAGCAGCCTGGTCAAATGTTGTTTCCAAATTCTGCAAACTCTGTTAATGGCTTTGAGGCTTAGTTTAAAATAATGCCTCAAAATTGCCCAAGTCTTCATATTTATTGGACTCTGTTGGAAAAGCGGGGACAAACTCATGAATGACATTCTCCTGTGGACTACTACACATGGACACTCCAGTGTTGGCTGGCCAAAACTGAGTTAAATTCCTCAACTCTGTGCAGAAACTAGATGCATTCTCGAGGACCTATTGAGAGTGATGGACTATAGGGATGGATGCCAAGAGAGAATCAAGGGAATCTATGCCATCAGTATGATTTGTTGATATAATAATCCATTATAACATCTTAAAAATAAAGATATAGCTGAATAGTCAGTCATTAAAGGTTTGCTTGAAATGAACTTTGGCATGAACAACTGTTAAAAAAAAATGAAGAAAAAAAATTTGATACACCTATCTTTATTTATTTATTTATATATATATATATATATATATATATATATATATATATATGTATATATAGTAAATAATGGCGTTGTTAGATCAATGATGGATGTTTTTATAACATACAAAAACAGGGGAGAAAATTATATATACAAAGAAATAATACACGACCATTCAATCAATAAATCAGCATTCATATTTCCCTTTCTTTTCTTCTCTCTTTCTAATCTGTTACATCTCTTGATGGTTCCATTTGTTTTATGTCATTGCCTTACACAATCATGATATTTTTTTAAATATGAATGCTAATTTATTGATTGAACGGTCGTATGTTCTTTCTTTGTATATATAATTTCCTCTCTTGTGGCAATGCTATATTTTGTATATCTTATTCATTTCTCTGCAGATGCATTCACCGTCACAAAGCATGTTACCTCCTGTGGGTAGCAAATCACCCGTGCTCTGTCCATGCCCCTGTGATGGCAGTTGTCAGTCAGAACTGGAAAGCCTGCGCCAAGAAAATACGTCCCTGAAGCTTGAAATGTTGCGTATGCGTCACAATATGTCTACTGGGGCACGACACAATTCAGCTTCTACTAATGATGACAATGGGTTTGTGACTCCAAGAGGTGCGTTACTATCATGCTAACTTCTCTTCCAACCCCCCTTCTTTCTCTCTCTCTCTCTCTCTCTCTCTCTCTCTCTCTCTCTCTGATGCTAAATGAGACATTTTTAAAAAAAAAAAAAAAAAAAAAAAAAAAGAAAAGAAAACTGACAAGAACTATATATCATCTGAAGGAAAAATAAAGCATGTGATGGTTATAGTCAAAATCACCAGAGTTAAGCTGCAATGAGCCTGCTTATAGTAATTTACAAAGCCCTTTGCTTCGATCTGGCACAAGGCCGAATGAATGGGGCGCCCAATGAGACGCAAACTCACTCGTGTAGGTTTGCTAGTCTAGCTTGCTAACTGTTACACAAATGGGTGACCATATATTTACAGCAGGTGCTATAAGCAACCTGAAGCCTGTTTGCCCAACAAAGCAAAACATAGTGCCCCAACCTAGCTAAAATTAACATAAAGCCATTTTTCAATGCAAAGTAATAAACTTCCCTTGCAGTGGTTTTAAAAAAATTGCTTAGATTCTGTTGGCATTTCTTTCAGGGGTGCCCCAGGTACTGGATAATAAACCTAGCTCCTACCCCTACAATCGACAATAAACCCAACTTCTACCCAGCAGGTAGGGGATGAATTTATTAGACAATATATCTATACAGATTCAGGGCGGGGGTGTCCTCGTGGTGTAATGGTTAAAGCGATGGACTGTGGAATCGTAGTAAGTGAGTTTGAACTCCGGTCACGCTATTACATTCACTTTCGGGCAAATACCCTTGAGAAAGGTATGAACCTCCTTATCCTCCCAGCTATGGGTTAAATAGTACCACTTCTGTTCTTCTAGGAGAATGGCTTTGGTATTAAATAACCTACAAGGGTTGATATACCATTAAACAAAGAAACCAAACTATAAAGATACATACATATAGACAAACTAAGAATGAGAAATAGATTGTTGTCATTCTATAGATCTTGTAAAATTTTCAGTGTCTCCTCCCCCTTTCTCTCTCTTTTTTTTCCTCTTTTTTTATTAAGATTCTCCATTGATCTGAATTGTTCTCATTTCTCTAACATATCAAAACAAACAGTAGAGTAAATTTATATATATATATATATATAATTTTGTTGGTCCTATGAAAGAAAAAAAATAAATGCTTTCAAATGAATAGGTGCACAAAGGAATTTGTTTATCAAGTTATTCATTTCTCTTCAGTACATGTTTCTAGTGCTTTACACTTTCTTCAGGAAGTTATAATAGTGTTCCTTTTGATTTATATAGTGGTGACTGTTTTGATAAAGTTGTGACTCTTTTTAATTCCAAAATTTTTGTGAGAATTTTCAGATTGATTTATTGGTCCATGACAAATTTTAGTCTTTGCATATATTCTTTCTTTCTTTCTCTTTTTTTCTTTTTACAAGAGTGTATTCTATGTGTTTGTGTGTCTGCTCATGTCCATATATGTGTGTATAAACTTATGGTTTTTCTTTCTTTACTCTTCTTCCTCCTAAATAATCTATGATAGTTGATATACCATAACGTTTATTAATCTTCCTCCCTGACTCTATGTGAGTGTGTGTTGGAGGGGGTATTTTATCTCTCTTTTCCCCCTCAATGATCTGTGAAAGTAGATGTGCCATAAATTCAACAGACTACAATTTTTTTCCTTCTCTTTCTGAGTGTGTTTATACTGTTAAGTTCTGTTTAGTGTGGGTTTAATTTTTCTATGAAATTTTTTCTTTTATTTGGAGTAATGTGTAGTCATCAGTTTAGTATATTGGCATTATCTTAAACATTCCATTGCTGCATTTGTTTAGGTGTTTAGAAACAGTGTTATCTGGTTGCTTGATTATACATTTGTGTTGGGGTTATTTTGTTATTAAGAAATTGTGTTGACCCTATGTATGCTTTTTACATTTTCTACATTCACTTATGTAGACTGTTTTTGAATTTCAGCTTAAATTTTTATTTATCATGAATGTTGTCTTTGGGTTTTTGAAAATGTCAGCTTTTCCTTCTATGTTTATATTACAAACTCTACATTTGTTATTCTTGTATTTTGTGATTCCATGTGTTGTGTGTTCCGCAAATGTAAAAGAAGGGAGAATTTTTGACTTGCCTCTGGCTTTTAATCACTTTTGTTGTGTCTAGTATTTCTTTTGATTCTGTCATTGTTTTTAAGTTCTTTGAGATTTTTTAAATTATTTCTGTGACTAGTTCTGGGTTGTTTTTATTGTTAATTGAGTCATATACTAAGGATTCTTTGTTGCTCTGTTTTTTGGGTTTTTTTTTTTTTTTAAAGTTTGTAGTTCCTTGAATGGTATTTTTTCCTCTAATTTAAATTCCTTATTTATTAGTGTGGTTGGATATCCCTTCTGGAGGATTACGTGCAATTCTTTTAGATAAGTTAGATGTTTTTATTAGTGACTTTTGTGCATATTCTACATGATAGAGTGAAAGGCATGGATTTTATGCAGCTTTTGGGTTGGTAACTATTGAAGTGGAGGTATTGTTGAGGTTTATGGTAAATGTCTTTGATAATTTGGCTACTTATGTTTTTCATTAGGATATCTAAAAATAGTAGTTCTTTAATGCAGTGTTCCGTGGTGAATTTGAAGGTTTTGGAGTAAAAGTTGTGCAAATTGTTAATGTCACACAATGGATATTTCCAGAATATGAAGCCATCATCTAAGTATCTTTTCCATGATCTCGTCAATTCTATTTTTAAATTGTGTTTTTCACTTATGATTCCATATAGATTTTCTAAATATGCTACAGTTAGAGTGGCGTATGTTGGTGCCCTTTTAGTTCCCATTGCTATTCCTAGGATCTCAATGTAATTTACATTATTGAACTGAAGAATTATTTAGGATTTGTTCTATACCATCTGTTAATTTTTTTTTTTTTTTTTTTGTAAATCTTGGGTGTAATGTTTCTGGGTCATTTTTCTATCCAAAATGAGATGGCTTGTTTTCTTAATTCATGGCTGCCCAATCAGCTGGGGCTGTAGAATACAACAACCACACCTCTGCAGAGGAACAAGACCCCCACCCCGAGTGTCCTGGTTATGACACAAAACAATTTGATGGTGATGTTCCAGTAATACTGGAGCTTTGGGGAATGCAGAGTACTCCTTCATTGCCATTGCTTCCAAGTCCACTCTGGCCATGATAGGGTCCTATCTATGGGTCAAATCGAACTAAACTGCATACTTATGCTAAACTGAATTGTTTGAAATAGAACTGATTATTTGTATAAAAAATGAAATTAGTGTTAAATAACCTACAAAGGTTGATATGCCATAAAACTCAACCAACCGACAACCTAATTCATGGGGATATTACTGTAGAAGTTTGTGACGTCTCTAGAGAGAGGTACATGAGTGTGTGTAGGTGGGCGTAAACATGGTCAACAGAAATTGGTCACTGCCAGTTTTTGCCTATGCAATCAGCAGGCCAAGAGCTTGGTCTAATGGTCACCTCTAATGGTTACCATTGACTCTGAGTCTACACTATTCAAACTTAAATATACATATTCTCTATCACTGATAGTGTTTATAAATATAGCCAACCATATAACTATATTATTGATAATATATATTTATGGGTGTAAAAAAAAATAAATCAATGGAAAAAGTGGATAAATCAAAACACAGACAACAGATTCAAATTAATATTTCATCTTTATTTCATCTAAGACTTCATGAATCTGCCATCAGTGTTTCGGTCTATCCACTCTTCCACTTATTTTTTTTCACATCTGGTCGGATTTTTCCTGTGTGTGTGTGTATGTGTGTGTGTGTGTGTGTGTGTGTGATAAATAAATAAATATTGGTAAGAGTTCTGTTCAAAATTCCCTGAATCAAAAAATATAACCAGTAAAAAGCAAAATTCCTTTGTTTTGTTTTTACCTTTGATCACCAGCTGTTCCATCTTGCAGGTGACAAGCCAAACTTCTTAGCATCACAAACAATGTTATGTAATCACATCACGTCCTTAACCATAGACACTGCTCACAGAAATAGCCCTGCCCCCATCTTCTTACTCTCCTATTCTTTAAATATTAAGATTTTGTTATCATGTGTCACCATTTTGATTCTTTTTCATATCTTTTTTTGTTTCTACCCGTCGTTGTCGTTGCCAGGTGATGACTCTATTAAACTCATTGAGGAACTCAAAGAACTCATCCGAAAATATGATGGATCAGAGTTTTCTCCAAATTCTCCTTCATCCTCTCCCTCCAAAGAACCTGCCATGTATTTGATGAAGATGAGGTGAGCGGCAATGGTAATTTCATTTTCCTTTCTCTTTCCATCTTCAGTAGTGTGGGGTTGCTTGATATAAATGCAGAGACATACTTTTCTATGTTAAATGATTGTAATAATCGCCTCAGCAGTATTTTGGTAAATGCTACTTTGTGGTGCATATATCATGTGACCATAGCAGTATGTGGTTAGTAGTACTGTAGTAGTCGGTTTGCTAACACGTTGTGCATTCCTTCTCTTCGTATATGATTTGAAAGCCACGCAGATGAACGTCTAGTGTAGTCTAATTTGTGAACTTATGCTTTACAATTTCAAACTGAGCCACAGAAATGCTGTGGAAACTACCCAAAACATTTGTTGTGCAGAAGACGAAGACAAAGTTGATGGTTCAATACCTTTCACTCAACTTGCAAGAACCTCGATGATCTGGCAAGGTCAGGTACACCTGAAAGAATGGATTCTAAGGGCATGTTCCAATCCACAGACAAATCCTATGAGTAGCACTCAGAGAGTATCAAGCGAGTACAGCATGTTACAATCCGGTGTGGTTTGTCACCTTTTATGACCTTGACGAAGGTCCAGAGTTGCTGAATTGTGCCTAACATTACCAAATTATTAAAGAATGGAAGAGAATCCCAGAGAAGACTTATTCAAATGTCATCAAAACCTTTAGAAAACAATTGCAGCAAGTTATAAAGATGAGAGGCCATGTTATTGACTATTAATATTGTGAAAATTGTTCAGTTTTTCATACTGTATGAATACTTTTGTCTTTTTCCTCTTTTGTTTATTTTTTCTTCTCCATGTTTAGTAAATCTAACCTATCAGTCTCAAAATTGAGTTTTATATTTTTTTTTCGTACTTAATAAGTCTGGCATTATTCGAGTATTAAATTCTAAGAAATGGGTCAAAATATTCACTATTCATGGGTGTACTAGTAACTTCGTCATTGACTGTATATGTGTGTGGGGTGGGGTACGTACGTAACAAACAACTGATGATATTAAAAATTTTTCTTTTTTTTTTTTTTTTTTTTTTTTTTTTCCAGGAATGAAAATTCTTGTGAGACTCTAATGCAATCATGAATTTCTTAAATGGGAAAAATTTGAATCCCTTTGTCCACATTTGGATGACCTGTCTTAGAGTCTTCTGGATTCCCTACCCAGCCAGCACTTCTACCACGTGCCATCATTGCTGTCATTGTCATTTTTTTAATCATTTTGTTTGCAATTGTGCTGCTGCTGGCAGAAGATTTCACTGATATTCTTTAATAAATAGTAAAGAAATCTGAGTATCCAAGAACTCCTTCTCTTATTTAAATTCTTTTCTTTTTTTTTTTTTCTTTTTCACAATGCTTAAATCATTATTATCTTAAAACTTTTTTCTTTTATTGCCTCACCATACAAATGTAAAATTACTGTTATAATTAGTCACAGATAATACATATCCCTAACGTTCAGCCTCAAAATTTGGGGAGGGGGGGAAAAAAAGATCTTCTCTTGTGTATGATATGTACTGACTTTTTGGAAATTTAAACTCAATTCAGTCTTTGTTCAATTTTATCTAGTTTATATAAATAGTTATTCTAATTGATACAATGTTTCAAAACCCAAAACTTACACTGTATTTAGATCAAAGGCAAAGGACATATTCTTTTTAAAAATCTAATAATTTCAGTGAAAACAAATTTATATAAGATAAGAAAACGTTTATTCCAGTGGTTCTGATTTGGCCAATTTTTAGTCTTCAGCCTTCAAAAAAAAAACCCAAAAAAAACTAGAAACAATACAAATAATTTGCCTGCCCTAATATGGTTTCCAGTTTTTTAATCTAATGCTAATAATTCATATACAATTATATGGTTTCAGTGAGTACCGGATCATTGGCCTAGTGGGTAGAGTGTTCGCTAATGGCCTGGGAGACTGGGATTCAATCCCAGGTCATACCAAAGACTTAAACAAGGAGGTATCAAGTACCTTTTTTTTTATTTTTTTTTTTTTTTTCAATATGTGTGTGTGTGTGTATATATATATATATATATATATATATATATATATATAGTAGGTAGTAGTTGGCGACCATAGTCGAGGGTGACCTGAAGGCTCCCTTTTCGATAGCTACTACACCAAGGTGTAGGGGAGGGCGCTACTCCTTCCCAGGTATATGTGTGTGTGTGTATATATATATAGCATTATAAGGTATGTATCAAGGGTAAATTGGAGCAATCCATAGGAAAGATTAGTGCCCTCCCCCTACACCTAAGTGTACTGAAAAGAGAGCCTTTGGGTTGCCTTTTACTACAGTCACCAACTTTACTTACGAGTAGTTACTTGAAAACTTATAGTATTTAATAATTATTTGTTTGCACACAGTTATGTTCAAGGGTGGGCTAAAAAGTTCATATGATGACATCTGCTGTTGATAACTTTTTTGACCAATGAAATACAAACACTGCAATACAAATAGAAGACATGTGACTGCCAAAGGGGATTATGTTGAAAAATAAACCTCATTTACTCACATTCTATGAGAGTATCTTGGTCAGCCTATGAACTTTTCAGCCTACCCTCATTGTTTCAAATATTCTTATTGGATATTAGTAATTTGCATACAATTTCTCCTATCCAAACATCATTAAGTAGATCTATCCATTAATATATAGATATATAAAGTTGTAGAAATTTGAAAAGCAATGTCACCTTTAATTGAGGTACAATCTATGATAGTAACAGGGTTGCGGTTGGTTGGTTTTATAACATACCTGCCCTTGTTGGGTTATTTCAAAGTCAGTTTGATAATTATATAGGATACAAAAATTTTCACAATTTAAACAAGTATTTACCCAACCCCTCCACTACAAGCAGTGGGCAACACAAGGTCACTTTTTTTTTCTCAAGCAGAGCGAAACTGGTTTGAATTCAGAATTTTCCTTCTGGTGGTCTTACTAAAGTTGAAGAGATTAGTCTGCCCTACTATTTACCCTTAATTAGGGAGAAGAGATGAATTCATACCTTTCCCAAGGTCATTATTGCAAAGTGTAAGATTCAGCCCAGTATGAGTGAGCAAAAAAAAAAAAAAAAAAAAAAAAATGGCAAAAAGTCTATGACTTGCTTAACTCTAAAACCAAGCCAAAAAAATGTAAACAGCCTCATCTAGGTTTTGAACTCAAGTCTCTGATTTCATCTACTATGATGAAGACCTGACCGACAAAATGAAATGCAGTTTCTTCCAGGCAGCGGTCGTATCTATACTGCTGTATGGATGCACTACTTGGACACTAACTAAACAGCTAGAGAAGAAGCTAGACGACAATTACACAAGAATGCTGTGAGCAATATTGAACAAGTCCTGGCGGCAATATCCCACAAGGCACCAACTATACGGCCACCTGCCTCCCATCATGAAAACTATCTAAGTTAGACGAACCAGACATGCAGGATACTGCTGGAGAAGCTGGGACGAGCTCATAAGTGATGTACTCCTATGGACCCCCACATATGGCCGGGCAAAAGCATGACGACCAGCTTGAACATACATACATACAGCAGCTATGTGAGGATACGGGATGTAGTCCTGAAGACCTGCCAGAGGCGATGAACGATAGAAGTGGTGAGAGAGGGTCAGGGATATCCGTGCTGGTGGCACGACATGATGATGATGATAACCATTGTACTAAGTGTACCTCATCTTTAAACAAGGAAATGCTCCATTATCTCAGACAAAATTATTTGATTAATAGATTAGACCCAACCAGATACCACCAAAAAAATAAATGCATGAAAATTAACAATTTAAAAAATGAACGTTATATGAAAGAAATTCAGTCAAAAATGACCTACACAGATTTGGTTCTAAACATTGAGTTTCCAGTAATTTATCAAGATGTGAGACAAATCTCAAGTTGTAAACTATTCATTTACTTATAAAATCTACCAAAACTTTATGAATATTTCCAAGCAGTTCACCAGTAACATCCAGCCTTATGTGATATCTTTTCATTTTTAGAAAATTATTCTGTATAGACAAAAGTTACAACATAAATTTCTTAATGGTAAAATAAAAGTTTACTCAACTTAGTGACACAATGCCATCATCGCAGATGGTTTTATGGCATGCCAACCCTTGTTAAGTCATTTTATGCCAAATTCAATCTAATACTTATGGTTCAAAAATCTATCTTCTCTTCACAAACATTTTAAACGGGTAGACGCTTCATATTTAGTTGTAATGTCAATGTTTTAAGAGCCAATGTATTAAGTTTACAATCATTTTAAACAAACCTTGTGATTTAGTGGTCACTTGGTACCACCTGTGAACCTTGTGCCTGTGTGACCGACAGCAAGGGGTCAATCACTGGAACTCTTGCAGGGGGTGCAAAAAAAAGTCAGACGTAAAAGTTATTGATTTTTCAAAAATATCAGTTCGTAAGGTTTTCTTCCCAGCATTGCATTTTGGAAGCCATATTGAAATAACACTTTGAAATCACACTTTTCAAAGAAAGTTAACTAAAATTTTCACCTTGCCCTATTGACAGGACTTACAATACATTGACTCTATCCCCTGTAGAGGGGTAGGACTAATGATGAGTGTCTTGGGTATATCTGCATCTGGAGCTCTGGAGAATGTGGAGTATCCCTTTATAGCCATTAAACACAGGCAGACCAATATTTGGATGGGAAGTTGCATTTGTTTTGTTTTCTAAAACACCCCACTGAGTGTAATCAAGGGGGTTAAGGTCTGGGTCAAAAACTCCAATTATTTCGGAAATTTTTTTTGGCTTGGTTTTAGTGTGAAGCAAGTCATAGATTCTTTGTCATTTCTTTTTTTGCTCACTCATATTGGGCTGAATTTTAATTAAAAAAAGTACTTGAATAAAAAAAAAATCTAATCATGAAAATTTAGATTTATTTCTTTTTTTTTTTTTTTTTTTTTTTTTTTTTTTCCAAAAATTTGACTAATCAGACTATAAAATTAATGTTTTAAAAATTATTCCATGTTTTGCTTCTACACCTTGTAGTAAAGGCATGAATCCAATCTTCCCTATTCCATATTTTGCTTCTGCACCCTGTAAATGTACTTATTTCATAATTTTTTGCCTGACACAAGGCTACAAAAATGAGGAATTTAGTTTGATTAGGATTTGACCTTTTTGTGAATGCAAAACAAGAGTTCATGTGTTTTAGATAAAAAAAAACAAAACAAACCCATCTCCTCTGAAATTAATAGACTAGTTCACATACCTTGGCAGTAACATCTCATCAACTGAAAGTGACGTGAACATTCACCTAGCAAAGGCGTGGACTACTATTAATGGGTTATCAATCATAAAGAAATCTGATCTCTCCGATAAAATAAAACGGGATTTCTTCCAAATTGTGGCTGTGTTGGTACTATTGTATAGATGCGCCAGCTGAATTCAAATAAAACGCACGGAGAAAAAATTAAATGGAAACTATAAAAGAATGCTACATGGTTTTTTAACAAATCCTGGAAGCAGCATCTCACAAAGCAGCAGCCACTTACCTCCCATCTCAAAAGCCAATGAACTAAGACAAACAGAACATGCAGGGCACTGCTGGGTAAGTAGGGATGAACTCATAAGTCACATTCTCTCATAGACTCTTGCACATGGATATGCCTGTGTTGGTTGAACAGCAAAGATGAACATAGATCACTTCTGTGCAAACACTTGATGCAATCTAGAGGACCTGTCGCCATGCCCATTTCCTATGAATAACCATTATAACATGAGTATATCCTTGTAGAGATGTGTATATATTTACCCAAGCCCTTCGAATGAGCAGGACAAGACACAATTTTTTGAGCGAAGTTTAAATAGTTTGACTTGAGAGTTTTTCTTCTAGACTGGTTGCCATACCAAGGTTAAAGAACACAGACTGTTCTACTATTTACCGATAGCTGGAAGAAGAATAGTCGGATATATACCTTTCCTGGGTGTATTAGTGCTTGGATTTGAATTCAGATCACTATGCCTACTTCTTTTGATGATGAAGATCACACTATAATCACTTATATATGTAGGTGTGAGCGTATCTGTAAGGGTGTGGTGTATGGGCATAGGTTGCTGATATGTATGCAAATAGACGGGATTGACTGATTGTTTGATTTCAATGGCATGTCAACCCATTGAGGGTTATTTTATGCCTAGAGGTTAGGGAATGATGTTTATTGTATGTTCATATTTAGAGTTTTTGTCAAGTTGTTGTTTTTTTTTTTAATTTGTACGCCATTCTATCGAATATAGTTTCAAGTAAATAAGTAATGAAAATAATAATAATAATAGAATCTTTTGTAAACAATTGTAGCTTTAAGTAATTATTTTTAATACAGATAATTTAGTTATATAGCATTTAAGTATTTCTATCAAATACAAATAATTTTTAAACTAAATCTATTTAACTAAAACTTTGTGTCAGAGTGGACCTGGGAGTAATCACAATCAAGGAGTTCTTCATATACTCCAGAATTGGAACCTCACTGTAGAATGCAATAAACTGTCACTGGGAGAGGTGGTCTTACTTTCTGCTGGAAATACAGTCAGTATATTCAAAGACTGCTGATAGGGTAGGTACATGGATGAGGGTATAGTAGTCTCTAAAGGATAGCTAAGTAGTTTAGGGTAGTCGGCAGAATTTGATAAATGAAAGAATATAAAGAGAAGGATTTCTTGATGGAGGATAAAAGGGTTAGGTTATGGGGTGGAGTTATATCCATAATAAACAGAACTCTTCGGTGCGAGTAGGGTCGACAAGGATATCATTTTCTAAAATACTAAGTCTTGGGGTGTCCACGTAGGAAAAGCAGTTTTCTTTTCAGGAAGACAGGGCCTCATAAATTCCCGGCAGCAAATGAGTGGCAGCGCAAGGCCGTGAAAGTTTGGTTCCAGTGCTATCCTCTATATTCAGTCACAAGAAGAGTCAATCCAAGAAACCGGAACTAGAGTCAGCTTGACTTAAGCTAAGTGTAACACAGACCACTCCATTGCTTGATCAAGAGAACTTGTCATCAATAAAGATGACCATACGATTTTATTCTTGAATTGTTTTGTGTATTTCTTTTTTGAGGAGCTGAGCAGGGCCTTTTACGGTTTCAACTTCACTCGGTGACTGATTGAGCTTTTAAAAACGAACACCGCGTGGAGGAAAAGACATTGGTCGATACTGTTGTATCACCATCTTGTTTTTCTATCTCCTTCTGTGAGTGATCACTTTTCTTCACCGCTTCATACTGTCTCATGTTCTTTACTGGGATAAATACCCAAGACATTCTCTCTGTGCACATTCTATATTCATTTTCGACACCATAACCAATTTAGTATGAAACATGAGTGCCTTTTTACTGATGTGACGTTGGATTCTACTCTGACCTTAAGAGATTGACGTCTCGGTCATTGTCCTCAGTAGAAGGCTGTTACATAGAAGCTATATCGCCGAGAACAGCCAAGCACTTGACACTCCACAAAATAAATCCCGGTCAAGACTCCTATTTCGGGCGTATGTGAAATAAACAGATAATGCGGATACAGCCTTTTAAGTATTAAACCTTCAGCTGATTTTCTAACTTCTAGGATTTTAACCGCCTGATTTTACAATCTTCCAATGACAGCTAATTTTTCCACTGCCTTTAAATATGTCAATCAAGCTGAGTTGACACACGGTATTTTTCCAGCTGTTCAACGGTTATTTGAATTTCATACTACAGGCCAAATAAAAGAAGGAGTGTCATGGTAGCGTAATGGTTAAAGCGCTGGACTGCGGAATCGTAGTAAGCGAGTTTGTACTCCAGTCGCACTATCACTTTCACTTTCGGGCAAATACCCTTGGGAAAGGTATGAACCCCCTTATCCTCACATCTATGGGTTAAATAGTACCACTACTGTTCTTCAAGAAGGATGGATTTGGTATTAAATAACCCAAGAAGGTTGATATACCATTAAACAACAAAATAAACCAAATAAAAGATTCAGTCGATCTATTAAACAGATACCATTATAACCCCAGTGGTCTTAAAAGGGTGGGGACAATCAAAATATAACTTCATGTCCAAAAACTACCATCACATGATATCTGTCAATCAATCATCTTCCATCATAAAATACTCATGAATTATTATTTTCCCATCGAGGAGTTAGATATATCTCCTGAACTCTCTTGACACTGTCTGACCCAGGGGTCATACGTACATTCATTTATAAATCTGCGCTGATCGATTCATTACATAACACTTCATTACGTATTTCATATTAAAGCTAATTCAGTTTCTTCTGGTTGGATTAAGAGAAAAACCAAATACATTTGAAATATTTGCTTACCATGAAAATCAGCGTGAGAGTCTTTTTTAACCTGAGCTTAACCCCCAACCTTTAACACCAGAAGAAAATTCGCAACTAATTCAACCACCTATAAGGCAGGCCGAGGCTCAAAGTTGATAACTTGTGAAGCAAAATTTGCCAACTAACCTTTGTCTCGTGGGGGTGTCCTCGTGGTGTAATGGACTGCGGAATCGTAGTAAGCGAGTTCGAATTCCAATCGTGCTATTACGTTCACTTTCGGGCAAATACACTTGGGAAAGGTATGAACCCCCTCGTCCTCCCAGCTATGGGTTAAATAGTCCCACTACAGTTCTTCTAGGAGAATGGCTTTGGCATTAAATAACCTACAAAGGTTGATATGCCATTAAACAACCAAACCAAACCTTTGCTTCGTTTGCAAGCAAAAATATTTACCTACTATTTGCATACAAAATATATATGATTTGTAAGGAAATAGTTTGACATTAAATAACCCACAAGGATTGATATGCCATTAAACATCAACCGAAGTTTTTGTTATGTTTTACTACGTATCAACCCTTTTCGGGTAATTTAACGCCGATTTTTAAGTCATTTTGATAAAAGTTTCAATCAATTCAGTTTAGTATAAGTGCAGTTTTTTGTTTACACACAGTTAAATGTAAGAACGGTTAATTTTAAACAATTCAAATTAGCATTAGAGTTTAGTTCTATTTAACCCACCGATAGAACCCTATCAAGTGCTACCACTCCAGGTCAGAGTGGACCTGGGAGTGATGGCAATGAAGGGGTACTCTGCATTCCCCAAAGTTCCAGAATTATTAAAGCCTCACCATCAGATTGTTTAGTGTCATATCCAGGACACTCATTGGGGAGGAGGGGGTCTTACCTCTTTATAGAGATGCAGTCATTATATTCTGCAGCCCAAACTGTTTGAACCAAGTTTTTATTGGGTATACAAAAACCTTTCCATAAAGTTTTTTTTTAAAATAACATGTAACAATCTATACATAAATACCCTTTTTATATGTATATTTATGATACTGAATAGTTTATTAATAAATAATACCTAATAATATCCATTTTGATTTTATAATGTCTAAATGATATCAATGCTTATAATATATATTATGATTGTATAATGTTCTGTTGTGAATAATAAAATCCTAGTATGTTGGTGTGAGCGTGTGTGTGTGCATAATAGGTTATGTTATTTGGTTTAATGGCGTATCAACCCTTGATGGTTATTTAATGCCATATCCTATTTATATGTGATTTGTAAGCAAATAGTTTGTAGGTAACGTAATTTTTCAATGAACCAGAGCTCATTTGTTTGCACACAGTCAAATGGTTTCAAGTATTCCTATCTAAAACTAATAATTCTATTTAATATTAATCATTTGTTTGCACACAGTCAAATGGTTTCAAGTATTCCTATCTAAAACTAATAATTCTATTTAATATTAATCATTTGTTTGCACACAGTCAAATGGTTTCAAGTATTCCTAACACTAATAATTCTATTTAATATTAATGATTTGCTCGCACACAGTTGAACAGTTCTATTTGATTGATAGATGGAACCCTAAATGGTGCTACCACTCCGGGACTGAGTGGACCTGAGTGTAATGATAATGAAGGGGTACTTCTCCTTCCCCAAACTCTAAGATTGGAGCCTCACCAGCAAATACAGTTTAGTGTTTATATTCAGGACATTAAATGGTTTCAAGTATTGCTATCTAACACTAATAATTCTATTCAACGTTATTCATTTGTTCGCAAAAAGTAAATGATTAAATAGCTATATTTCACCGATAGTTGGATCCCAGATAGGTGCTCTCACTCCAGGACAAAGTGGACCTGGGAGTAATGACATTAAAGTGGTACTCTACATTCCCCAAAGTTTCTGGACTGGAGCCTCACCATCAGATGGTTCAGTGTCCTACCCAAGACATTTGTTGAGGGTGAGGGTCGTATCCATCCACATAGACACAGTCTATGTATTCTACAGTCTCCTCCCCTCCAGCCAACTGGGCGCGCATTAAAAGAAAAGTTAAACAATTTGGGTGGTCAGCAAATTTTTAAACAAAAGGAGACAAATAAAAGGATTTCTGGACATTGATAAAAATCGAAATGAAAACATAATTTTTAATGTCTATGATAAATTGACGTTGTCAGCCTGAGAACGGTCAGATATAAACAGACAGAAATCTTATTTTTTTATACGAGGATCATTAAAAAGGTTTCCAGACTTTTTTGTATGGGCACTTTTATTGAGAGTACACACATGAAACTCTAGTCCCCTTCCAAGTAATCTCCTCTGGTTGCAATGCACTTGTTGTACCGTTCCAACAACTTCTGGAAGGCCCTATGGAAGTCCTCTTGTGTGAGCGTGTCAATGACCTTCGTCACAGCCTCTTTCATCTCCTCAATTGTCTCATAACGACAGCCTCTGAGCTTAGGGAATAACCAAAAGTCACAAGAAGCAAAATCTAGACTATAGGGAGAGTGAGGAACTGTCTTGATGCCCGTCTTGATCAAATAGTCGGACAAAGATGGAGTTGTGGACTGCTGCATTGTCCTGGTGGAAATGCCACTGAGCCGATTTGAAGAGTGCTGGCCTCTTCCGACGGTATCTCTTCCTGAACTCCCTTAAAACCTCAAAATAGTAACCCTAACCCTAACCCTTTGGCTAGTCAACTCTGGTCTATTGACTTCCTAACTCCTTCCACACCTCCCATCATCCCTTACAGACTTCCTGCCTTCCTTGAATCTCTTATGCCACTCAAAACCTCATGCTCGATTCATGCAAGAAAAAGCAGTCTGAAGCATTCCATACGTTTCTGTGACATTTTTTCCAAGTTTAAAACAGAATTTTATTGCATATCGTTCTTCTAAAGTGTCCTCACGTCCAGATTGCATTTTTGAATTTCACCAGCTGTGACAATCAGGCTTTAGTAGGGTGTATTCCAATTGCTGCTGTAGCTGTTCATTTGAACCTGAAATCATAAAAATCGGTCAGTCATCTCATAAAATGTATAGCAATAATATAGTGAATTTTCAAGAGTCTACGACAATTTTAAATGCCCGTACAAAAAAGTCTGGAAACTTATTGAAGGCACCACGTATTTTTGGTAGTTAGGTAGCCGAAGTGGTAGAAGCGCAGTTCTTTTCCCTCAAAGGTCAAGGGTCACAAATGCTACCCCAATGATTGGGAGCCCAGTAGGGTTGGGACACGACGCACGGTTGAGTACTTAATTAATATGTAAAAATTAGAATTTATGAAATATATTCTAATTAATATATATATATATATATATATATATATATATATATATATATATATCAAAAGCAAAAAAAAAAGATCCTTTAAATAAGTATATTTTTTGTTCATGGCTTATATGACCTAAAAAGCTGGTTGATCGTTCCTAAAGGTCAGTTAAGTGCGAGACAATCGTTTTTGATTTTAAAGGTCAGTTAAGTGCGAGACAATTGTTTTTGATTTTAAAGGTTAGGAAATTTATTTATTTTTCCGGTTGTCAACTAACTTCATCAATCCCAATTATGAAACGGGTCATTTCGTAAAATACCTTTTTCTAGTCCTTATCTTGAAGATCAATGTCAAAAGGAGACTGCCCAGTCGGCTGGGGCTGTAGAATACACCGACTGCTTCTCTGCAGAAGAGTAAGAGCCCCCCCCCCACAACGAGTGTCCTGGATATGACACTAAACAATCTGATGGTTAGGTTCCAGCAGTGCTGGTGCTTTGGGGAATGCGGAGTATCCCTTCATTGCCATCGCTCCCTGGTCCACTCTGGCCCGGAGTGGTAGCACCTGATAAGGCCCTATCTATGGGTTAAATAGAACTAACAGCATACTTATGTTAAAATGAATTGTTTGAGTAAACTGAATAGCTTGAAATAGAAATATTTTTGACAATTAAACCGTACTTACATTTAAACTACGTACCTATGTTTAACTGAATTATTTGAAATAGAACTGTTTTTCGACATTAAACTGTATTTACACTTAACTGAATTGTTACATATAACTGCTTGAATAGTTTGAAATAGAAATGTTTTTGACAATTAAACTGTGTACTTATGCTAAACTGAATTGTTTGAAATAGAACAGATTATTTACATAAAAATGGATTTGGCGTTAAATAATCTACAAAGGTTGATAAGCCAATAAACCAAACCAAACCAATCAAAAGGAGATTTAATTTTGCTCCACCCTAAATAAAGGTGAGTTGGGTATGCCTCATCCAGTCAGGTGAGGCTGAGAATTTTTTTGTTCAATCCCATTGCTCTAAACCTGTTCCCATTGGTCAAAGTATCTAAAAAGGGTTTTCCTATACCTGTAAGATATAATCCTGAACTAGGATTGGCTGACCAATGGGAATATGACTCCTAATTGCCTCTTATTGGACAACCAATCAGAAACCGTTTTAGTCCAGATATTGATCTATAAAAAATGGGATAATTAAACGAACCCCCAGAGAGGATGAGAAAAAGAGACCAAGAAGAAACTCAAGACTGGCAAAGAAGCATCTCTTCCATTCTAGACCCGGAGTACTCCGAACAATCTTCAGACGTTACAAAAATTCAAAGTCCCAGACTTTAGAGACGTTAGTGTTACTCTAACCGCACCTCATCGTCACTCTTCCTCTCTCTATATTCTTTCTTCTTCTGTTTGTCAGGAAAGCAAACATCGTTTGTTTGTTATTTATTGTCTCACAAACGTGTTTCAATAAAAACTATTTTTTGTTGTTGTTAAACAACGGGTTTTCTCTATTCTTTAAGTTACTAGATAATCTAGCCACTCATATAACCAGACCGTCAGAAGAAGATCTGGCTGAATTGTGTCAACCCCACTCCGTAGATCTTTCAAACACAACTTGGGCACGGAAGGAATTGACAAAGCAAACAGTCGGAAGCTAATGTGGTAGTCACGAACACAATAGCCACAACAAGTACTGTGACAAGTAGTCACACCACATTAGGCTCAGTGACTCGCATAGGACCACAGGCTGGAGCTATAGAATTGCAGAGTAGTAAAACCCCTTCCCCCAATGCGTGTCTTGAATGTGACACTAAACCATCTAATGGTGAGGCTCCTGTCCAGGAGCTTTGGGTAATGTGGAGTTTTCCTTAATCACCATTACTCTCAGGTTCACTGACCCAGAGTCCCAGTACCTGTTAAGGTCCTATGACTGGGTTAAACCTGCATCTGATGGTGAGGCTCCAATCCTAGAGCTTTGGTGAATATTGAGTACCCCTTCATTGTCATTACTCCAGGTCCACTGTGACCCGGAATGATAGTATATGTTAAGGTCCCATCTATAAGTCAAATAGAACTGTTTAACCATTTAACTGTGTGCAAATAAATGACTGATGTTAAATTGAATTGTTATTCTCACATAGCAATACTTGAGACCATTTAACTGTGTGAAAATAAAACTATTGGTATTAAATAGCAATAATTGAAACCATTTAAGTGTATGCAAACAAACGACCATTGGTTTGTTTAAAATGTTACTTACAAACAATTCGTTCACAAATCATATATATATATATATTACTTATAAATGCATAAACAATAAATAACCTACAAAGGTTGATATGCCATAAAACCCAAACAACCAAACAAAAAAACATAGGATATAGCCTGTTGCTTCTACGGTTCGGCGAAAACCAGTGGCCAATGTCAACCTAGGAAGATCAGCTGGCAAGACTGGATAGACTGCTGATTAGTACGACTACAATTTAACATTTCATTAAAAAATTCTTAACACTGTACTTTTTATGCCCTCTCTCTCTCTCTCTCTCTCAATATTTATATATATATATATATATAGAGAGAGAGAGAGTGAGTGAGAGGCTTGTGGTGTAACAATTACCGGCTTAGAAAATGGACATGGTGACCCGATTTCAAATCCTGGATAAGGTTATTTGCATTTCATTTAGCATTTATACCTTTGGGAAATATATTCAACCAACTGTTCTCTCTCTGGTTATGGTGAACTAGTAGGGAAGACTGGACTTTTTAACCTTGGTATGGCAACCAGTCTGGGAGAAAGAAATCTCTGAATTCAAACCTGTTAAGCTCTGCTTAAAAATTGACATCATGTTGCATCCTGAGAAGGGGTTGGGTAGATTTATCATTATTCCTCCTTTTTTTACTATCTCTTCACATCAACCTTTAAAAAATATCTTTGCACAGAACATATATACTATTAATAAAACGAAATAGGTGCTAACAACATGGCCTTGGACTTTTTGTGCTGTAACAAATCAAGGAATTATCCAATTTCAATCAAATTTTCAGTGTTCATTTAATAATGAATGAATTCTATAATTCATTGGTTATTTTAACAAACTTGAAGATTTTTTTCAAATCAACTTAACTTTATTTCCCCGTCCATACACACATGTGTATGGCGCTAGTAAATCGGTAGGGATATAGGATATGGCATATACATTCCATATACAATACAAAACAAAAGTCTGAAGGTGAGCATGAAACGAAGAAAAATATCAAATAGTCCTCCAAATATAAATATTAAATCAAATCTTTTAAAAATATCTTGAGAGTTTTTGATACTATGATTTAATACCAAATATCATTTTCTTTTAGATTATTAGGAAATAATTCTATATCGATATTTGTCCTGTTTAAAAAAAAGGTCTTGAATTTGCATGAGATTTTGACGTCATTTTGGCAACTCCCAGGTTAAATTTAAATGTCTCATTGAAAAAAGAATATTTTTTCTATTCTAAAAATATAAATTTTAAAGCAAGAGACTAGGAATTATTTTGTGTTTTTTTTTCAAATATTTTTATTTATTTATGAAGATATTAAAATGTTAGACGAAAAAAAGGATGGAAAACTACAGTAACACTCATTTAAGCAATTTCAAGATCTGTCCCTTATATCTAAGTTAAATATTTAAGTAAAGATGTAGAAAAAGCAAACATTTGTTATAAAAAGAGGAAATAGCAAAAAGGTAAAAATTAGTGTTTTGGCTGCAATGAAAACTTTGTAAATTTTTGCCAAGTAAAACATTCAAAAAGTTCAATTAAAAGCAATTAAAAAGTTTTATCATTTCACTAATTTAATAATAAATTAAAAGTAATTATCTCACAAAGTTTTCCTCATTGTATATTTAAAAACCTTGTTAACATGTTTATTTTCGTTTTTCAAGATTAAAAACAAAAATAAACGATACAATTTTCTATACTTACAGAGAATTTTTTTTTGTGGTTGGCCTTCAGTACAAATAATTTTAGCAAAAAACTAAAACGATCTTTAATTATTGTATTGTAAAAATCGTGGAAAATCATTAATTTTGACCAATTACTTAGATTTAAATACTTTAGTAAGTGATACACTTATCAACGTATAAGGAATAATTTTACACAAATTATCATTTCATTCAATTTTTTTTTTTAAGTGTTTTGAAATTTGAATGAGATTTTTTTATTCACATAACCTTGAGTTCGTTAAGGTCGTCAACTTTTGGTAAATGTAAAACTTTAAAATGTATTAAAAATGTATTAGATATGTAATGTTATTTTGCTTTTGTAGCAGAAAGAACTTCGTATTTTTGTTTGGCGCGTAAATTAACTTGACCGTTAGGGTCGACGCATATTTTCACCCAATGAGGATGACTTATCTTATTCATCCCGGACCATTTTTCCGGGCAGCACCAAATTAGGGAAGGTCCGCCAAACACTCTTTTCCTCAGAATATTTCGAACAGGACAGACGTACTTACTGTCCGCTTCCTTCATAGCAACAGCATCGTAACACCATGGGGAAAGCCATCTAATTTATGGACCTCTTGAGTCTATTCTCATAGACCAGGGGTTCCTAGTTGAATATGAATTAGATGCATTCAATCTACCACACACAGGAACACCTTTAAGTCGCCTCCAACTTTTGCTATGTCGACTGCAACGCGTAATTCTGCTCAGACATCCAGCTACTTCGTCCCTGGGCAACATTTTCTGGGGACTTTCATGCTTCTCTCCTACAACAACCAGGACCACATATTCGTGAGTGACCACTTCATTCCTGTCCTTAACCAGCAAACACGACCTTTGCTACACCTATGGTGACCATATCTCACACAGACAATCAACAATGCCTTAACGTAACGACGCACATTCTACTCAGGCATTTATCTGCTAAAATTCCTTCTCAACTCCATAGCTATTTCCTTCCTTCCTTCGAGACTTGCAGCATAAATGTACCCTTTATTCTCGCTGCCATTAAAAACAATCATAAAAACTTTTTGACATCTTGGTTCTTCACTTATTTATTTACCTTAAAACTTAGCGAGCAAACAACGTAACAACACGTAACAATATTTCTTCGCTAAACTTTTAATACCGATAATTATGATGTTACTTTTGCAACAAGGCAAATTGTGGTCTGTCCTGTTAAATTAAGAAGAAAGGAAAATACAGGAATGTGGACGAGGATATTGATGAGTTTTAACAACTTTAATGACAGCCAGAAAGATAACCCTTGTACTGTAAGTCGTACAAATGGAAGAAAAACAGCTGCGAATGTTAGAGCAGGAATTAAGCATTCAACCTGAAGTTTCGAGAACCAGTTGGTCCAGGAGGAATGAATAGATGACAAAGGAATAGTCTCCAAAAAGAACAATGGCCCATGGTTGAATGATACTCCCCTTGTGTTGAATGTTAGTCTATTCTGCTGCTAGAATGAGTGAGGAAGAGAGTCAGTCTGTCCTGCTCGAAAAATATGTGAGGAAGAGGCTAAGAGAATGTTTGCGCGGCCTTTTATACAACCCGGGAAAGTCGTCCGAGTAGAATGGCTTGAATCATCCTCATTGGACGAAAATATGAAATCGAAACCTTAACGGCCACAATAATTCTCGCACTAAATAATAATTTGAAATTCTTTCTTTCTGCTACAAGAGCTCCGCCACCAGAACGAATGTGGGAAACACATGATGTTCGACAATAACATCAGTTGTACATACAGAAGGAAAAGAACATACGCGTCTAACAGCACAAAGTGTAAAATACAAACAATAATAGAATATATATATATATACACAAACAAGATGAATCAAATAAAATGAGTCCTGGTCAGTTTTTTCTTCGCCCAATCTATTGTAATGGTGATGAATCGGGTGTGGATGGAGACGAAATTAAAGGGGTCAGTGTGTGTAAAGGCTTAAAATTGAGTGTGTCAACAACGTCCAAATAAGTGACGTCGCACTCAAAATGAGCCTACAGGAGTGAACATAGTCCCAGGTAAAGCAAAGTTAGTACCGTAGAGGAGGTAGCTAGATGATCGACATCCTGGTTTTTGAAGTACATTACATTAACCGGGGTGTGTCAATGTGGTTGCTAGTCCGTACAGTGAGTCGTCCGTGGACTAGATGTTTTTATGCCAGAGCATATCGTTAGTAATCCGTACTCTGAGTCATACGTGGATTAGATAATCTGTACAGTGAGTCGTACGTGGACTAGACAGTCCGTACAGTGAGTCGTACGTAGATTAGATGATTTTATGCTAACGCGAGAAACGATCGATACAAGGTTAATACATATCTTTCAAGCGTTGACATTTAAGGCAACCGCAAGCCCAATCAGTAATAACACGACGCATGTTAGGCCAGGAGAAACGGACCGTAATAAATTTCACTGAAGCAGCGACACGTGGATGTGATAGTGAGTCGCAAGTGGAAGGGACATGCCACAAAACAATAGGGAAGGCGGTGAAACGAAATTGACACTAACCCGTATTAAAAAAGAAAAAAAAGTCCTCTGAAATGAGAGAAAAATAAAACTCAAGCAATATAACAAAATTTTTCTCTTTTTTTTTTTTTTTTCCTTTTTAACAAAGTTTTCGCACGAAATGGCGAGCGAAAAAGTCATCATCATCAGCAGCTTGCCGTGTCGAGGCTCTTATAGTAGTAAGCTCGTGCTGTTCTTTGTAGATTATAACCAAGTACGCTGGGTTTAAATTGATTCGCTGGAATAATTTGTCTTACGTGTCTTGTGTTTGGCTCATGTGGAAATGTGTTCCTCATTCTTGGTTTGATATACTTGATGGTGTTGGTATCTTTGCATATACTGTGCTGAGTCATGCTGTCTTTGTCGTGTTGGACGAAGATGTTGGATGAACGTGGTTGTGTGTGAATTGTTGCTTGACGTGTCGTGTCCGTCAGAAATAAGAAAAACTCACAGTTGTGTGACTCATGAAGAACGTGTGTTGATATTTGTAGATGTGGAAACTGTTTTTGCTTGTGAATTCCATGAAGATTGCGTTGCACGCAGTTGAATGAAGTGAAATATGTTAGAGAAGTTACGTTTCTGGTCCAAATTGAGGTCTGTAGCTGTTAGTTGCTTGTGTTTTTTTTATGTATCCGATTTTAGCGTTGAATGTGGGCCCGAATTGAAAACGCATCGGATTTTCTTGGTTGTGTCTACTATTAAATAGCAATCATTATTCCTGTTAATTGAAAAATTTTGTGGAGTTGAATGCTGGCTGATGGAATGTGGTGACAGCTTGAAACGAGTTTCTTTCAGAGCTTTTAGGTCTGAGTATTAATGTCGATTTTCAAAGGTTTGTTTGCCTTCGTTTTCATTAAATCGAACTTTCAGCTGTTTACGTTGTTATTGTAATTCTTTATACTTGTTGACTTTGTTTTGAGGGCTAGAACCAACACTGGTTATATTGTATTCATTGGGGGCTTTTGGCTTCGTCACTCTAAGCGCCCAACGATATCTTGCCGAATTATGGTTAAGATAGTAAGTGAATTTCCAGTGAATTGAATTGCATTTCGATAGTTGTGTGTGTATTTGTTCCGAAAATGTCGGTATATTTTTCGCTGGCGGAAAACACCATGTGGTCGTAATCTTCGTTGTTGAAATACGTCCGTCTTCTATCCAGTGACGAGTGTATATGCTAGTAATAATTGGTATTTGGTAAAGGGGGGTGTTGCGGTGGCCGGTAAGGTAGGTAGGTAAAGTAACAGAGTTAAGAGGTTGTCTTCCTTTGGTAGGGGGGAAGAAAAAATTGCCACCTGTTAATAGTAGTAGTAGTATATCAGTGCCTGCATCTCCACGTGCGCTGAAACAAATTCTCCCGTTTTGTTTCTGTGTATGAAATTTCAGCTTGAAACTTTGCTTTTTCCGTCAGTAATTTGCGTGCAACTGCTATAGTATAGAAGACCTTGAATATGTTCGAACAGGTTGTTTGTCTCTCTCGGGGTTTGTCGAAATTTCTGAGGCTGTGTTCGAGGCTGGAACAAGTCTAACCGAAAAGGCAGAACAGGAAAGAAAAAGGTTGCAAAATGCATACATTTTCGTGGGGAAGTCAAAATGTAAGAGAGAGTGTGTGTGTGTGTGTGTTATCTCTGGAAGTCACAATGGAGAGCTTTCGGGGTTTTACGAAAGTGGTTGGCGGCAATTTAAAACTCACAATATATCTCGTAGGGCCTGTATCACGTCGAGGTCACCATTTTTGCAATAGGGCAAATATAAAATCGAATCGTCAACGGCCAAAATAATTCCCGCACTAAATAATAATTTGAAATTCTTTCTTTCTGCTACATTACTATTTTTCATATTAAACTAAAATTTAAACTTAAATAAAAACTTTAATTCATTCGAACAGAAAAAAGAGCGATATTTTGCTTGTAAGTTGCGTTTATAGATCAAATTCTATTATATATGAAATATATATAAGTGAAATACAAACCTTGAAGTCGTCAGTACCAATGCCTATGACAGTGTAACCCTGATATAAGAGAAACCCGGGTATAAGAGAGATTTTTATATGGTCCCAAAATAGAGCTTGTGTTAATGTAACAAAATAGACCAAAACCGGATATAAGAGAAATCCGGATATCAGAGACTTCTCCGGTCCCGACAACTCTCTTATATCAGAGTTACTCTGTAAAACAAGTGAAGCCCAAACATCCTCATTCAGGATTTGAACTTGAGTCAACGATTCCATTTCATAGGACGATAACCGATTTGCTAAGCATCTAGTAGTAACTCTATTGGGTAACAACATCATCATCATCATCATCATCATGTCGTGCCGCCAGCACGGATATCCCTGACCCACTTTCGCCACTTCTCCCTATCGTTCATCGCCTCTGGTAGGTCTTCAGGGCTACATCCCGTATTCTCACAGAGCTGCTGTATGTATGTTCTAGCTGGTCGTCTTGCTTTTGCCCGGTCATATGTGGGGGTCCATAGGAGTACATCACTTACGAGCTTGTCTCTGCTTCTCCAGCAGTGTCCTGCGTGTCTGGTTCGTCTGACTTGGATAGTTTTCGTGATGGGAGGCAGGTGGCCGTACAGTTGGTGCTTTGTGGGGTGTTGCCGCCAGGACTTATTCAATATTGCTTGCAACATTCTGGTGTAATTGCCGACTAGCTTCTTCTCCAGCCGTTTTGTTAGCAAGTGGTGCATCCATACAGCAGTATCGACAAGACTGCTGCCTGGAAGAAACTGCGTTTCATTCTATCGGTCAGGTATTATTTCCATATGATCGATAGCTTATCGATAGCTGTCCATGCCTTCGTTAGCCGCGTATCGATGTCTTTTTCGGTTGGTGAGACACTGCTTCCTAGGTAGGTGAATTTGTCTACCAGTTTCATAGAGGTTCCGTCAAGTGTGGAAATGTCGCCTGCTTGATTTAAGCACTTTCAGAGAGGTTCCGTCAAGTGTAGAAATGTCGCCAGCTTGATTAAAGCACTTTCAAAGAGGTTCTGTCTCGTGTGGAAATGTCGCCTGCTTGATTAAAGCACAACATATCAAATATTAAAGATCGAATTTATACTTTTATCTAAAATATTACCGATGATAAATAAGAATAAGTAATTTTTGTTCAAGCTTAGAAGAAGAAGAAGAAGAAGAAGAAGAAGAAGAAGAAGAAGAAGAAGAAGAAGAAGAAGAGTAGGATTCACTTCGACTTTCTCAATATCTTCATTGAAGTTCCGCAAGAGTCGAACCGCTTCCTGACCGAGTGAAAATTCTTGGTTTGGGCGCATCTTTTACAAATAATTTGGATTCCAAGATTATTAGGTAAGCATCCCAATTGCCTAAGAGAGAGAGAGAGAGAGAGAGAGAGAGAGAGAGAGAGAGAGAATATTCCAATGTACACAGAATTCCTTCAGGAGACGTAATGCCTCAGTATCGAGTTTTATAGTCCTGTGGGATATGGTATAATCTAACACGTCAATCGACATGTCTGACAAAATAGCTTTCTCTTCTACGTTTGTGTAACAGTCTTTAAGTCAGGGTGTTTCGTTACTTGTAAAAATAGCTATAACCACTTCCTCGAAAAAAATCTTAGTGTCTCATCATTTCCTAGATGAACTTTTCCCAATTTTGTAGCCAAAATCAAGTGGGTCTAGGACCAGCTATCCCAAGTCCAAACACTAAAATTCCGGTATTGAAAGAGAATAGGCCTAGTATATTCTACTGTTACTCCAACTGCTGAACCAAAATAACAGTTCCGAATTTCATGACGGATTTTAAAATTTAATTCGTAAATTCAAGCCTGATTCACAAATCAAATAAGCATTTAAGAAAAAATAGCAAAAAGCATTTATTGTACATTGCACACATACAAAATTAATTAAAAAAAAATTACTCTTGCGTTCTGGTTAGTGAACGTTTGTAATATTAAATAAAGGACAAACCACGATATGAGAAGAAATAGAAGTATATTCTCAGGAAAAAGTTATACAATAGAGAGACTATTAGTAGACAAGAACATAAGATTAGTGAATACAGCATAAAGATATAGTCCAGCGATAGTATTGGCTTCCGTTATTACGGTAGCAAGTAAGGTGATCTAGTGCGCTCTCCAGTCTCCAACGCTCTAATACTATTCCTTTAAGAAGCTGCTCTTCATCTTCTCGTCTGCCCTGGTATTAGTAGCTACTGCTATATATGGCAGATGGACTAGTTGATTGTGTGGAAAAAGGTGGGTGATACCCAACACTTACCTCAGCAGCAACATCTCATCGACTGGAAGTGATGTCAACATACATCTAACGAATGTGTTGAATGCTATTGAAAGGTTATCGATCATGTGGGAAAACAAAAGTCATTGAGTAAAAGCTAGAGGAGAACTACACAAAAATACGGGCAGTCTTGAACAAATCCTAGAAGCAATACCCTACAAAACAGCAGCTGTATGGCTACAATACAAGTAAGTTGAACAAGACTTGCGGAGAAGCAAGTATGAACTCATAGGCGAAATCTTCCGATGGACACCTACACATGAACGTGACAGTGTCGGTCGACCAACAAATATTTACATCAGTTCTGTACGGACACAGGATGCAGTCTAGAAGACCTGCCAGGAGCGATGGATGATAGGGATGGATAGGGAGAAAGAGTCAGAGAACTCTGTGCTGTCAGTAGAACATAATGATGATGATGATGATGATGAAAGGATAGTATAGGTTGTCTCAATATATATGGGGCCCATGTGACTGCTAATAACTCTACTAATAATAATGTTGTGTTCTTTTTTTTTTTTGTTTCACATTTGAAAATGATATACTATATCAACTATTAATCCTTGATCACAATGCCTCCGACAGAGAGGAAAAAACATTTTGCGTCACGACTTATTTGGAGCCAAAATCATTAAAAACTGTCTCAAAATAGATGCTGGCTCAGTTGGCTGGAGCTGTAGAATGCAACGACTGCACCTCTGCGGAGGGGTAAGACCCCCCACCCCACCCCGCAACGAGTGTCCTCTATATGACATTGAGCAATCTCATGGTGAGGCTCCAATAATGCTGGAGATTTGGGGAATGTGGAGTACCCCTTCAATGCCATCACTCCCAGGTACACTTTTGGCTGGGAGTAGCAGCACCTGATCGGGTCCTTTCTATAGATCAAATAGAAATTTTTGACATTTTAACAGAGCGCAAACAAATGACATATGCAATACTGAATTGTTTGAAATAGAACTGTTTGATCATTAAACTGTGAATAAACAGATATTTGGAAATCATATATTTAATATATATGTATAAAAAGGATTTGGCATTAAATAACCTACAATGGTTGATATGCCATAAAACCCAACCAAACCAAATCCTATATATTTAATATATTTGTATAAAGAGGATTTGGCATTAAATAACCAACAATGGTTGATATGCCATAAAACCCAACCAAACCAAATCCTATATATTTAATATATTTGTTTAAAGAGGATTTGGTATTAAATAACCTACAGTGGTTGAGATGCCAAAAACTGAATCAAATCAAATAAATGAAAATAGATGCAACCCATTAATGTGATAATGATTTATTACCGAGATTAGAAACTCAAAAAAAGATTGCATGTCCTGGAAGCTGGTATAATAACAATTAAAAAGCATTGATCAAAGGATGCATTTTTTACAATACATGTTCCAAATGACTGCCACTGAGTTTGTCTCAGTAATAAATCATTATTATATTAATGGGTTGCATCTATTTTGAGACACCCTGTATCTTTCATCTTGGGTCTAGGTACAAAGTCGCCAAAGTTCATTGAAAAGTCGTTATTCCATTTGTCCCTCCCAACTGCATGAAGGGAGACTATAAATAATTCTTTGAGGAATGGGCATGTTTTTTAGATGGCTTATAGACTGTCACATGAAGGTCCGAGAAATTCATTCTTGTTTATTTTTGTCAGTTCTCTAAACATTAGAGACATCCTAGCTATGACCATTTTCCTGTCCATCAGTCAGCCTTTTTCCGTGTTCATATCCATTTTATAAATTGCTAGTTCATAAAACAGTATGTGCATATTTCTCGCTGTTGGGACAAATTTGAGTTTTCTTTTTAATACTACCTACATGTATATTATGTATAGGAGGTGCCCGTGGTGTAATGGTTATCGTCGTAGGAAATGGACACGGCGACACGAGTTCAAATTGTGGACGAGACTGATTGCATTTCACATAGCACTAATACCCTTGGGAAAGATATGAATCCAATTATTCTCCCTCCAGCTGTGGGTAAATAGTAGCTGGTGAGGCAACTAGTGTAGGAGAAGAAAAACTCTGAATTCAAACCTGTTAAACTCCGCTTAAAAATTGACCTTGTGTCATATCCAGCCCGAGCGGAGGGGTTGGGTAAATATTATATATTAAATGTTTCTGTAAGTGTAAATGAGGTTATCTTGAATTTCCTTCCGTTTATTCAAAGTTAGTATATCACGGATGTTCTCATGCTAATATTGGCTCTGGGTGAGTGGGGACGTGACGAAATGTCTTCTCTTCCTCCAATTCCATACACTATAGAATTCATTATGCATAACTCAGAACTGGAAGAATTTACCATTCGCCATAGAAAATAAGGGATTGATTAATTTAAGTGGCATGTCAACTCGTCTAAGGTCATGTTATGCTTATAGGTTAGGGAAAATTATTCATATTTACATTTTTTGTGAAGTTTAAAAGTTGTTATGTTTTTGAACACAGTTCGAATAATTTTAAACAGATCTATTGGACTCATACATGGGACCCTAACAAGTACTACTACTTCAGGTTAGAGTGGACCTGGAAGTAATGGCAATGAGGGATTACTCTACACCCACAAGAGCTCCAGAACTGGAGCCTCACCATCATATATTATACGCAGGATACTATGAGGTGAAAAGTTTATCTGTCTTTTATAGAGATTTGATAATAATGTATAGAAAAAAATTATAGAATAAGCTAACGAATAAAATTTATCAAGTTGACTTGGCCAGGTGCTTGTACCTACATCACTCTAAACCTTCAGAACAAGGGAACTGAACTGTAAATACCACAAAGACTTGTGGGTTTTTAAATTTAAAAAAAGGTTCAAAAGTAATGGTTTCCCAGGAGGCCTCAGATAGGAATCGAAATCAGCACATGCCTAAAAAGGGGGCTTCTTGATGCAGAAGAGAAATTCTTTCAAAGGAGCCATTCACCACTGTTACAAGGCAAACATTTCTCTCAGCTGCTGGTAGGAGTGCCGTACTCGCTAAAGTCCCTGGGATTAGCAGCTAGCCGTGTCTCCTTTTATTTGCCGCCTTTGCTGAAAACACTAACTGAACTTTAAATTCATGACTCACCGAAAATGACGAATATATTTTGAAACCTTGTCTGAGAAACGTGACTATTTCTACTGGTTCAGGAAAATGTTCTCACCGCGGAAATGTCATAAACCCCATTTTAAAGTTTGAATGTAAAATTATCCTTGGCTCTTTCCTTCTTTCGTAATTCCTTTTATAGTTTCGCCATAAATAAATACACAATAAGTGAAACGGGCTTAGAAGAAGAAAAAATGGACAGATACGAAACTCAGAATCAACCCAACAGAACCCATCTATTCACTGACAACAGCTACCTACACCACGAATAAATAAAAATATTTCTATTCCCCATAGAATTCCTTCCAATAAATATAGGATAAAATTATATTCCCCAAAGAAATCCTTCCAATAAATATGAAAGAAAACCTTCTTATTCCACAAAGAATTCCTTCCAATAAATATAAAATAAAACCTTATTCCTCATAAAATTTCTTCCAATGAATATAAAATATGGAATTCCATCCTATAAATATAGAATGAAAACTTCCTTGTTCCCCATAGAATTCTTTCCAATAAATATAAAATAAAACCTTCATATTACCCATAGAATTCCTCAAAAAAAACATTAAACAAAACTTTTTAATTCCTCATAAAATTCCTTCCCATAAATACAGATAAAAACCTTCGAATTCCCCATAGAATTCCTTCGAATAAATATAGAAAAAACTTGTTATTCTACATAAAATTCCTACCAATAAATACAAAATAAACTCTCTTATTCTTCATAGAATTCCTTCCAATGAATATACAATAAAAACTTCTTCCCCATAGAATTCCTTTCTATATAAAATAGAATAAAAGCTTCCAATTCCTCATAGAATTTCCTCCAATAAATATAAGATAAGACCTTCTTATTCCCCATAGATTTTCTTCCAATAAATATGAAATAAGACCTTCCTATTCACGAAAGAATTCAATCCAATAAATATAGAATTAACCTTATAATTCTGCATAGGATTTCTTCCAATAAACATAGAATAAAACCTACTTATTCCCCATAGTATTCCTTTCTATAAAAAAACATAATTCCTCATAGAAATCCTTCCAATAAATATAGAATAAAACTTCTTATTCCCTATAGAATTCATTCCAATGAATATAAAATAAGGCCTTCCAATTCCACATAGAATTCCTTCTCATGAATATAAAATAAAACTGTTATATACAAGTGTGGTGTTGCAAGAAAAATAAGACTGACAAGAAGAGTTGGTTTTATTTTGATTATTGAAATAAACAAAATAAACAAGCGAATGGAATATCTAAGCCTGCTGACGAGCGGTTATCTGGTCGGCGGCAAGCGGTTGCTTTGGTCTTGTCTGACGGTGTTGTCGGGTGACACTCTCAGCGACGGCTAAGAATTCAACTGCTCCTGTGACCTCCGCTTGTCCTATTTATATATTCCCGACTTCAAACACCGGCTCCAGAAAACACTATTTGTGGGGAAAATGATTGATTAAAAAAATAGACCTTTATTTTAATAACAGAATTTTCTGGAAATTTTTAATAGAGTATGCGCGGAGCCTATGCGCAGAAGTCATGATTTTCTCAGTTTGACACTGGATGTTGTTGGGTCAACATCAGGTAGATGTTATTTTTTTTCAGCAATGTCGATGTCTGTCGGTCTATGTTTTATGTGTTGTAATAGTTAGGTGTGTGAAGAGTAAAGTGGGTGAATCAGAAGAGATTTGATGTATTTTACTATAACAAAACCTTCGAATTCCCAATAGAATTCCGTCCAATATAAAAAGCATAAAACCTTTTTATTCCTCATAAAATTCCATCCAATATAAAATAGAACAAAATCTTCAAATTCTCTTCAGAATTCCTTCCATTAAATATAAAATAAAGCCTTTTAATTCCTTGTATAAATCCTTTCAATAAATATTAAATAAAATTTTCTTTTCCCCCATAGAATTCCTTCAAATAAATATAGTATAAAACGTTCTAATTCCCCATAGAATTCATTCCTATAAATATAAAATAAAACCTTCTTATTCCCCATAGTATTACTTCCTATGAAAAACAACCTTCGAATTGCCATAGAATTTCTTCCAATAAGTATAAAATAAAACCTTCTAATTTCCCATAGAATTTCTTTCAATAAACATAGAATAAGACCTTCTAATTCAACAGAGAATTCCTTCCAACAAATATAAAATAAATCCTTCTTATTCCCAATAGAATTCCTTCCTATATAAAAAAACAAAAGAAAAACTTTTTATTCCTCAGAAATTTTCTCCCAATTATAAAATCGAATAAAACCTTCCAATTTTCCATAGAATTCCGTCCAATATGAAATAAAATAAAACCTTCTCATTCCCCAGAGAATACCTTCCAATATGAAATAAAATAAAACCTTCTCATTCCCCATAGAATTCCTTCCAATATAAAATAGTATAAAACGTTCTAATTCCCCATAGAATTCATTCCTATGAATATAAAATAAAACCTTCTTATTCCCCATAGTATTACTTCCTATGAAAAACAACCTTCTAATTTCCCTTAGAATTTCTTCCAAATAATATAGAATAAAATCTTCTTATTCTCCCAAAAATTCATTCAAATAAATGTAAAATAAACCTTCGAATTCTCTATTGATTTCCTTCCATTAAATATAAAATAAAACTCTCTTATTCCTATTAGAATTCCTTCTTATCAATATAGAATAAAACCTTCTTATTCTCCATTGAATTAATTCCAATAAATATAAAATAAAATCTTCTAATTCCGCATAGAATTCCTTCCAATAAATAGAATATAAAAACTGTTGTATCGTGGTAAGGAAAAGATACACAGTGAAATAGAGTTAATTATTTATTAACTCAAGTGGTACAGTCCGACTAATATTATAAGTCTCGCGCTGTTGGTGTTACGTTCGAAGTTGGTTTTACTACTGACCGACGTCCTTCAGAGCTATTTGTCTGCTTTTGTTTCTGCTTCCCCGTGCTTAGGAGACACGGCGTCTTTTATACTTCCGCGATACCGGAAGTCACGTGGTACTATATAACATATCCCACCCAAATATTTTTAATATGTCCGTAGGACATCATATTTTTGTCATTTGGTATTTATTTCCATAGTTCCCGTCGGGGTATGTTTTCGTTTGTTCGTACGATATTGTTGTATTGGTGAGGGCCTAGATACCTCAAACATGTCATAAATGATGGACAACTTGTTCCTTTGTGTTTGGGGTATATGTTTTTTTTTTATTTGGTTGATATGTCTACGGACATTCCATCTTGGATGTTTTATTATGTACATCGTATTACCAATTCTTTTTTTCAATAATACCCTCTAACCAGGTTGCTTTACCGAAATGAAAATTTAGGAAGTAATTTTCTCCCCTGGACTATAAGTCTTAGAGGAATTAATTTTTTTCTAGTTTCCTTTTTTTTATGGAATCAATTTATCGAATATTGATCGAATTTTCTTAGCAAGCATCAGTTCTGCTGGGGACATGTTTGCGTTAGTATTTGGATTAGATGTTATTCGATGAATGGATAGAAATTCTTGAAATTCCTCATTTTCTGTTTCGATCCCATTTGCCTTTTTAATGACTCGTTTAAATACATCGATAAATCTCTCCACTAGTCCATTTGATCTTGGGTGGTAAGGTGCCGATTTTAGGTGATTTATCGGGAGCAATTTACAGAAATTTTCAAATTCTTTTGAAGTAAATGGTGTGCCATTGTCAGATACTATGGTTTCTGGCAATCCGAATCTTGCAAACAGTTCCTGTAACATCTTTATTGTGGTTTTAGTCGGAGGCGTTTTGCATTTGAAAACTTCTGACCATTTCGTAAAGCTGTCAACTATGATAAAAAAGTATGTTCCGGACCGGCATTATCAATATATAGACGAGACCACTGTTTGTCTGTCTTGAGCCATGGATTGAATCTCACCGTGTTTTCAATGTCTTTATCCATACCCGGCCAGGGTACATAACTCTGCATGAGAGCCTTCATTCTACTCATACCCCGGGTGCCCTCGTATGGAAATCTTTCAAATTTTTCTTTGTTAAAACTGCAGGTATGACCACCGGTCGTCCATACATCAATATGCCGTTGCACGTTGAAAATATGTTATTTGTCTTAACTATCTGGTTCATAAATTCTTTTTGGATTTGATTTATGAACTTATCAAATTTTGTCTTAAATTCTATCTCCTCTAGCCTAACTGGTAGTTCTTTAACTGTATTGAATAAAACGTATTTTACGTTCATTTCTGACTTTAATGAAGCAATGACGGTCTCTTCTAGCGGTTCTGTATTTTTTTATATTAATCTGGATAATCCATCCGCATGTGCGATCTCTTTTGACGGTAAGAATTCCATTTTAAATGAATAATTAAACAGCATCATAGCCCATCTTTGTAAACAGTTCGCAGTGTGGGTGTTGGTATTCCTTTTTTAGAACCAAATATTGCTAACAATTGACGAAGATCCGCTTGCAATATAAATTCTCTATCGTGTACGTAATTATGAAATTTCTTGATCGCAAATACGATAGCTAAACCTTCCTTTTCTATCTGCGAATAGTTCATTTCTGTCGGTAGTAGCGTCCTTTGTGCATGTTGGATCGGTTTTAATTTGCCGTCTTTGTGTAGAATAACTGGCCCTAAGCCAGAATTGCTTACGTCGCTGGCAACATATATCTGCTTATGAGGGTTGTAATGTGTCAAAGCTAAGTTTGACGAGAGCGCAGTTTTTAATTTCTCAAACGCTTTTTTACATTTGTCCGTCCAATTCCATTTTACGTCTTTTTTGAGTAAATGATTCAACTGAGCTCTAAGTATATGCATATTTGATATATAGCTATTGTGGTAGTTAGCCAGCCTCCAAAATGATTGTAGTGCTGCAACATTAGTCGGTGCAGGCATGTATTTTATCGCGTCCGCTCGGTTAGGATCAGGAGTTCGGTAATTCTCGTCGATTACGTGACCCAGATATTTGATTTTTGATAGAAAAAATTCACATTTTTCCATGCTTAATTTAAAACCAAATTCTTTTTTTTAACACTTCAGTTACATGTTTTGCATGATCTTCTCGATTTTTGCTTTTTATAAGAATATCATCTAAATAAGCAGTTGCGAAGTCCAGATCTGCTTATATTGTATCCATTATTTTTTGAAAAATAGATGGAGCTACCTTTATTCTATATTGATGTCGAGTAATTTTGAAAGACCTCCGTGTGTCTTAATAGTTAATAATTCTGCAAAATTTTCCTTCACTGGTATTTGCAGATAAGCTTCTGACAAATCTAACTTAAAAAATATGCGTCCGCATATTTTTGAAAAATTTCCCCCTCCAAGTCTGGAGTGTGAGAATTTGTGTCCTTTGCGCCCGCTAGTATGGCATTTTTTGCGTTTAAATGGACAGTCTTTAAATAAATGCAATTCTCCCCACCCGTAACACGAATTAATTTTGAAAAACGGTTTATTTTTTCTTACTTTGAGATTTGTTCTTTATTGAATGGATATTTGAAATATCCCGTTCTTTAATTTTTGCTGTGTCAGCTCTCAAATTTAAAATACGCTGGCATTCTTCTGCTAGGCTTTGTAAATTTATTTTTTTGGTCTTGTTCCAGTTTGGTTAATAGCCTTGTACGCACTTCTTTTTCAGGCGGTGAGGTTAATCTCTGAATGAAAATCAAATATCTAAACATGTCTGGCGTATTTTCATCTAGCTGAAACCTTTCACAGTACCTGTTAACTGTACTGGTGAAACTCGTGTTGTCTTCGCAATCCTTTTTCGTAAGGTTGAGACATTGCCAACGAGTATTAAACAGTGAACTCTATTCCCCAAATATTTTCGTTAGTATTTGGATAGTTTCTCGGAACGTCACTTCACCGGGCTTCCTCGGCAGAATAAAATTTACGTATTTTTCATGTTCTGCCGCCTTGAATTGGCCTAGTAAAAGTCTCACTTTTTTCTCGTCTAGCCATTTTTCACAATCTTTTTCAAAAATTGATTCGTACCTTCTGAAATATGCCTCGAATGTTACTTCTTCTTTTGGTTTATAAATAAATTCGCCAACTGAATTTATTACCAACTCTTACGAAAATATATTTTAATTTCCCGAGTCAAAACGACATTTTGTAAGACATTCGAGTAGTTTCGTTAATCTTTCTTGTTGTCGTTCAATGCTCTTATGGAGTCTTTAAAAATCCTCTTGTCGTTGTATTTCCTGTTGTTTTAGATATTCTTTTTTTTTTTTCTTGTTGTTTTAGGAATTTCAACATACAATTTTAAAAGTCCTCCATTGTCTATCCTTGAATGTCACTGAGTGTGTAGTTCACAGTAAATTCGAATCTTCGAATCCTTCGTCTCCAACTGTTGTATCGTGGTAAGGAAAAGATACGCTATGAAATAGAGTAAATTATTTATTAACTCAACTGGTACAGTCCGACGAGTATTATAATTCTCGCGCTGTAGGTGTTACATCTGAAGTTGGTCTTACTACTGACCGACGTCCTTCGGAGCTGTCTCTCTGCTTCTCTTTCTACTTCTGCTTCCCCGTGCTTAAGAGACACGGCGTCTTTTATACTTCCGCGATACCGGAAGTCACGTGGTACGAGCCACTATACAACAAAAACCTTCTTATTCCCCATAGATTTCCTTCCAATAAATATAAAACATAACCCTCTTATTCCCAATAGAATTTCTTTCAATATAAAATAAAACCTTTTTACCCATAGAATTCATTCCAATTAATCTAAAATAAAACCTTCTTATTCCACATAGAATTCATTCCAATATAAAATAAGATAAAACCTTATTTCTCATGGAATTCTTTTCAATAAAAAATAAAATAAAACATGAAAAGAAACGGTGTGTTAATTTTTTTTATTTTGTAAATTGTCTTCATTTTACCAACACGTGGAACGCATAAACACACAATACATACACTTGCCGCGACCGGCCGACAAACCCTTGCCGCGACCTGCCGATAAACCTAAAACATATCAAATTACACGCCCGAGTTAGGACGATTATATCCGAGTACGACCGGAACTGACTAAGCCCTTTTTTCTTGCTAACGACCTTGACATCTAGTTATAGTTAAAAGAAAAGGGAGAATTAAAATTAATAACATTCACAAAACACTTCGGCCAAAAATTACCTGATAAGACTTGAACTAATAGTCGTCGCCAGCCTATAGCAGGTTAGGAAAATACTTTACGGCTACACTCATTTTTTATCAAAGAATTTTATATCCACGCGGCTGGAGCTGTGTGTCACAGCACCTTCGAAATATCAGCAAGCCCTTTTCAACGCTTAAACGGCGCGCTCCCCGGCTTTTTAGCTGGGCCGTCTGGCATTCGTGCCGGATGGGCGCTCGAAACCAAGAGCAGACTCGGGGCCGAATAGGCCCCCAGCTTCGGCTGGGCAACCTTCGGGTGGGCGAGCTGCACTTTTGTCCCCTTTGTACGGCACTAGACCAAGCGTCTAGTTTAAGCCGTTAACTGGCATACGTGCCCGGACCCATATTTGGGTTCGTGAAACCGCTTGCCTCATCAGGCTCACATTGCACTAAGTGAGCCGATGAGCAGCACTGACAAGCAGGGTTCGAGTCTCGGCTCGTTCCCGACCTTCCCCTCCCCTTTATCCCCACTTTAATTGGCCTTCGGGCTTTTGACCTTGTGTCAAGTCGTGTCTGGTGGGAGGCAGCGACAAATACTACGGCGCGCTCCCCGGCTTTTTAGCTGGGCCGTCTGGCATTCGTGCCGGATGGGCGCTCGAAACCAAGAGCAGACTCGGGGCCGAATAGGCCCCCAGCTTCGGCTGGGCAACCTTCGGGTGGGCGAGCTGCACTTTTGTCCCCTTTGTACGGCACTAGACCAAGCGTCTAGTTTAAGCCGTAAACTGGCATACGTGCCCGGACCCACATTTGGGTTCGTGAAACCGCTTGCCTCATCAGGCTCACATTGCACTAAGTGAGCCGATGAGCAGCACTGACAAGCAGGGTTCGAGTCTCGGCTCCTTCCCGACCTTCCCCTCCCCTTTATCCCCACTTTAATTGGCCTTCGGGCTTTTGACCTTGTGTCAAGTCGTGTCTGGTGGGAGGCAGCGACAAATACTACGGCGTGCTCCCCGGCTTTTTAGCTGGGCCGTCTGGCATTCGTGCCGGATGGGCGCTCGAAACCAAGAGCAGACTCGGGGCCGAATAGGCCCCCAGCTTCGGCTGGGCAACCTTCGGGTGGGCGAGCTGCACTTTTGTCCCCTTTCTACGGCACTAGACCAAGCGTCTAGTTTAAGCCGTTAACTGGCATACGTGCCCGGACCCACATTTGGGTTCGTGAAACTGCTTGCCTCATCAGGCTCACATTGCACTAAGTGAGCCGATGAGCAGCACTGACAAGCAGGGTTCGAGTCTCGGCTTCTTCCCGACCTTCCCCTCCCCTTTATCCCCACTTTAATTGGCCTTCGGGCTTTTGACCTTGTGTCAAGTCGTGTCTGGTGGGAGGCAGCGACAAATAATACTACGGCGTGCTCCCCGGCTTTTTAGCTGGGCCGTCTGGCATTCGTGCCGGATGGGCGCTCGAAACCAAGAGCAGACTCGGGGCCGAATAGGCCCCCAGCTTCGGCTGGGCAACCTTCGGGTGGGCGAGCTGCACTTTTGTCCCCTTTCTACGGCACTAGACCAAGCGTCTAGTTTAAGCCGTTAACTGGCATACGTGCCCGGACCCACATTTGGGTTCGTGAAACTGCTTGCCTCATCAGGCTCACATTGCACTAAGTGAGCCGATGAGCAGCACTGACAAGCAGGGTTCGAGTCTCGGCTCCTTCCCGACCTTCCCCTCCCCTTTATCCCCACTTTAATTGGCCTTCGGGCTTTTGACCTTGTGTCAAGTCGTGTCTGGTGGGAGGCAGCGACAAATAATACTACGGCGTGCTCCCCGGCTTTTTAGCTGGGCCGTCTGGCATTCGTGCCGGATGGGCGCTCGAAACCAAGAGCAGACTAGGGGCCGAATAGGCCCCCAGCTTCGGCTGGGCAACCTTCGGGTGGGCGAGCTGCACTTTTGTCCCCTTTCTACGGCACTAGACCAAGCGTCTAGTTTAAGCCGTAAACTGGCATACGTGCCCGGACCCACATTTGGGTTCATGAAACTGCTTGCCTCATCGGGCTCACATTGCACTAAGTGAGCCGATGAGCAGCACAGACAAGCAGGGTTCGAGTCTCGGCTCCTTCCCGACCTTCCCCTCCCCTTTATCCCCACTTTAATTGGCCTTCGGGCTTTTGACCTTGTGTCAAGTCGTGTCTGGTGGGAGGCAGCGACAAATACTACGGCGTGCTCCCCGGCTTTTTAGCTGGGCCGTCTGGCATTCGTGCCGGATGGGCGCTCGAAACCAAGAGCAGACTCGGGGCCTAATAGGCCCCCAGCTTCGGCTGGGCAACCTTCGGGTGGGCGAGCTGCACTTTTGTCCCCTTTCTACGGCACTAGACCAAGCGTCTAGTTTAAGCCGTTTACTGGCATACGTGCCCGGACCCACATTTGGGTTCGTGAAACCGCTTGCCTCATCAGGCTCACATTGCACTAAGTGAGCCGATGAGCAGCACTTACAAGCAGGGTTCGAGTCTCGGCTCCTTCCCGACCTTCCCCTCCCCTTTCTCCCCACTTTAATTGGCCTTCGGGCTTTTGACCTTGTGTCAAGTCGTGTCTGGTGGGAGGCAGCGACAAATACTACGGCGTGCTCCCCGGCTTTTTAGCTGGGCCGTCTGGCATTCGTGCCGGATGGGCGCTCGAAACCAAGAGCAGACTCGGGGCCTAATAGGCCCCCAGCTTCGGCTGGGCAACCTTCGGGTGGGCGAGCTGCACTTTTGTCCCCTTTGTACGGCACTAGACCAAGCGTCTAGTTTAAGCCGTTTACTGGCATACGTGCCCGGACCCACATTTGGGTTCGTGAAACCGCTTGCCTCATCAGGCTCACATTGCACTAAGTGAGCCGATGAGCAGCACTTACAAGCAGGGTTCGAGTCTCGGCTCCTTCCCGACCTTCCACTCCCCTTTCTCCCCACTTTAATTGGCCTTCGGGCTTTTGACCTTGTGTCAAGTCGTGTCTGGTGGGAGGCAGCGACAAATACTACGGCGTGCTCCCCGGCTTTTTAGCTGGGCCGTCTGGCATTCGTGCCGGATGGGCGCTCGAAACCAAGAGCAGACTCGGGGCCGAATAGGCCCCCAGTTTCGGCTGGGCAACCTTCGGGTGGGCGAGCTGCACTTTTGTCCCCTTTGTACGGCACTAGACCAAGCGTCTAGTTTAAGCCGTAAACTGGCATACGTGCCCGGACCCACATTTGGGTTCGTGAAACTGCTTGCCTCATCAGGCTCACATTGCACTAAGTGAGCCGATGAGCAGCACTGACAAGCAGGGTTCGAGTCTCGGCTCCTTCCCGACCTTCCCCTCCCCTTTATCCCCACTTTAATTGGCCTTCGGGCTTTTGACCTTGTGTCAAGTCGTGTCTGGTGGGAGGCAGCGACAAATAATACTACGGCGTGCTCCCCGGCTTTTTAGCTGGGCCGTCTGGCATTCGTGCCGGATGGGCGCTCGAAACCAAGAGCAGACTCGGGGCCGAATAGGCCCCCAGCTTCGGCTGGGCAACCTTCGGGTGGGCGAGCTGCACTTTTGTCTCCTTTGTACGGCACTAGACCAAGCGTCTAGTTTAAGCCGTTAACTGGCATACGTGCCCGGACCCACATTTGGGTTCGTGAAACTGCTTGCCTCATCAGGCTCACATTGCACTAAGTGAGCCGATGAGCAGCACTGACAAGCAGGGTTCGAGTCTCGGCTTCTTCCCGACCTTCCCCTCCCCTTTATCCCCACTTTAATTGGCCTTCGGGCTTTTGACCTTGTGTCAAGTCGTGTCTGGTGGGAGGCAGCGACAAATAATACTACGGCGTGCTCCCCGGCTTTTTAGCTGGGCCGTCTGGCATTCGTGCCGGATGGGCGCTCGAAACCAAGAGCAGACTCGGGGCCGAATAGGCCCCCAGTTTCGGCTGGGCAACCTTCGGGTGGGCGAGCTGCACTTTTGTCCCCTTTGTACGGCACTAGACCAAGCGTCTAGTTTAAGCCGTTAACTGGCATACGTGCCCGGACCCACATTTGGGTTCGTGAAACTGCTTGCCTCATCAGGCTCACATTGCACTAAGTGAGCCGATGAGCAGCACTGACAAGCAGGGTTCGAGTCTCGGCTCCTTCCCGACCTTCCCCTCCCCTTTATCCCCACTTTAATTGGCCTTCGGGCTTTTGACCTTGTGTCAAGTCGTGTCTGGTGGGAGGCAGCGACAAATAATACTACGGCGTGCTCCCCGGCTTTTTAGCTGGGCCGTCTGGCATTCGTGCCGGATGGGCGCTCGAAACCAAGAGCAGACTCGGGGCCGAATAGGCCCCCAGCTTCGGCTGGGCAACCTTCGGGTGGGCGAGCTGCACTTTTGTCCCCTTTGTACGGCACTAGACCAAGCGTCTAGTTTAAGCCGTTAACTGGCATACGTGCCCGGACCCACATTTGGGTTCGTGAAACTGCTTGCCTCATCAGGCTCACATTGCACTAAGTGAGCCGATGAGCAGCACTGACAAGCAGGGTTCGAGTCTCGGCTTCTTCCCGACCTTCCCCTCCCCTTTATCCCCACTTTAATTGGCCTTCGGGCTTTTGACCTTGTGTCAAGTCGTGTCTGGTGGGAGGCAGCGACAAATAATACTACGGCGTGCTCCCCGGCTTTTTAGCTGGGCCGTCTGGCATTCGTGCCGGATGGGCGCTCGAAACCAAGAGCAGACTCGGGGCCGAATAGGCCCCCAGTTTCGGCTGGGCAACCTTCGGGTGGGCGAGCTGCACTTTTGTCCCCTTTGTACGGCACTAGACCAAGCGTCTAGTTTAAGCCGTTAACTGGCATACGTGCCCGGACCCACATTTGGGTTCGTGAAACTGCTTGCCTCATCGGGCTCACATTGCACTAAGTGAGCCGATGAGCAGCACAGACAAGCAGGGTTCGAGTCTCGGCTCCTTCCCGACCTTCCCCTCCCCTTTATCCCCACTTTAATTGGCCTTCGGGCTTTTGACCTTGTGTCAAGTCGTGTCTGGTGGGAGGCAGCGACAAATACTACGGCGTGCTCCCCGGCTTTTTAGCTGGGCCGTCTGGCATTCGTGCCGGATGGGCGCTCGAAACCAAGAGCAGACTCGGGGCCTAATAGGCCCCCAGCTTCGGCTGGGCAACCTTCGGGTGGGCGAGCTGCACTTTTGTCCCCTTTGTACGGCACTAGACCAAGCGTCTAGTTTAAGCCGTTTACTGGCATACGTGCCCGGACCCACATTTGGGTTCGTGAAACCGCTTGCCTCATCAGGCTCACATTGCACTAAGTGAGCCGATGAGCAGCACTTACAAGCAGGGTTCGAGTCTCGGCTCCTTCCCGACCTTCCCCTCCCCTTTCTCCCCACTTTAATTGGCCTTCGGGCTTTTGACCTTGTGTCAAGTCGTGTCTGGTGGGAGGCAGCGACAAATACTACGGCGTGCTCCCCGGCTTTTTAGCTGGGCCGTCTGGCATTCGTGCCGGATGGGCGCTCGAAACCAAGAGCAGACTCGGGGCCGAATAGGCCCCCAGTTTCGGCTGGGCAACCTTCGGGTGGGCGAGCTGCACTTTTGTCCCCTTTGTACGGCACTAGACCAAGCGTCTAGTTTAAGCCGTTAACTGGCATACGTGCCCGGACCCACATTTGGGTTCGTGAAACTGCTTGCCTCATCAGGCTCACATTGCACTAAGTGAGCCGATGAGCAGCACTGACAAGCAGGGTTCGAGTCTCGGCTCCTTCCCGACCTTCCCCTCCCCTTTATCCCCACTTTAATTGGCCTTCGGGCTTTTGACCTTGTGTCAAGTCGTGTCTGGTGGGAGGCAGCGACAAATAATACTACGGCGTGCTCCCCGGCTTTTTAGCTGGGCCGTCTGGCATTCGTGCATGGGTGCTCGAAACCAAGAGCAGACTCGGGGCCGAATAGGCCCCCAGCTTCGGCTGGGCAACCTTCGGGTGGGCGAGCTGCACTTATGTCCCCTTTGTACGGCACTAGACCAAGCGTCTAGTTTAAGCCGTAAACTGGCATACGTGCCCGGACCCACATTTGGGTTCGTGAAACCGCTTGCCTCATCAGGCTCACATTGCACTAAGTGAGCCGATGAGCAGCACTGACAAGCTGGGTTCGAGTCTCGGCTCGTTCCCGACCTTCCCCTCCCCTTTATCCCCACTTTAATCGGCCTTCGGGCTTTTGACCTTGTGTCAAGTCGTGTCTGGTGGGAGGCAGCGACAAATATATGGGCCGTCTGGCATTCGTGCCGGATGGGTGCTCGAAACGAAGAGCAGACTCGGGGCCGAATAGGCCCCCATCTTCGGCTGGGCAACCTTCGGGTGGGCGAGCTGCACTTTTGTCCCCTCTGTACGGCACTAGACCAAGCGTCTAGTTTAAGCCGTAAACTGGCATACGTGCCCGGACCCACATTTGGGTTCGTGAAACTGCTTGCTTCATCAGGCTCACATTGCACTAAGTGAGCCGATGAGCAGCACTGACAAGCAGGGTTCGAGTCTCGGCTCCTTCCCGACCTTCCCCTCCCCTTTATCCCCACTTTAATTGGCCTTCGGGCTTTTGACCTTGTGTCAAGTCGTGTCTGGTGGGAGGCAGCGACAAATATTCGGCGTGCTCCCCGGCTTTTTAGCTGGGCCGTCTGGCATTCGTGCCGGATGGGCGCTCGAAACCAAGAGCAGACTCGGGGCCGAATAGGCCCCCAGCTTCGGCTGGGCAACCTTCGGGTGGGCGAGCTGCACTTTTGTCCCCTTTCTACGGCACTAGACCAAGCGTCTAGTTTAAGCCGTAAACTGGCATACGTGCCCGGACCCACATTTGGGTTCGTGAAACTGCTTGCCTCTTTGGGCTCATATTGCACTAAGTGAGCCGATGAGCAGCACAGACAAGCAGGGTTCGAGTCTCGGCTCCTTCCCGACCTTCCCCTCCCCTTTATCCCCACTTTAATCGGCCTTCGGGCTTTTGACCTTGTGTCAAGTCGTGTCTGGTGGGAGGCAGCGACAAATATAAGGCCCCCAGCTTCGGCTGGGCAACCTTCGGGTGGGCGAGCTGCACTTTTGTCCCCTTTGTACGGCACTAGACCAATAGTCTAGTTTAAGCCGTAAACTGGCATACGTGCCCGGACCCACATTTGGGTTCGTGAAACTGCTTGCCTCATCGGGCTCACATTGCACTAAGTGAGCCGATGAGCAGCACAGACAAGCAGGGTTCGAGTCTCGGCTCCTTCCCGACCTTCCCCTCCCCTTTATCCCCACTTTAATTGGCCTTCGGGCTTTTGACCTTGTGTCAAGTCGTGTCTGGTGGGAGGCAGCGACAAATACTACGGCGCGCTCCTGGCGAAGCTCATTAAGGAGGAATCCCGCATTCTGTGCGGTCGCATTCACCTTAACTTACGGCGTTGGTCCCACTTCTCGTGGTAGACCTGCCTTTCTCCCACCTACATAGGTATGCACAAAGGTCCTTTTTAGGACCATAAGAGGTCTCTGTCTGCGGGTCAGAGCATCTCTGACTGGTCAGTAATGATCAGTCGAAGTAGACGGCCAGGCGGCAAACACGAAGACGGATTCTAAGACCAACCGGTCTTAACACTCAGTCGGTTCCGATAGTCCGATAAGCTGCGCAGCGCTAATGGCACGGTCCAGCCTTTAGCTACTCCTTCGCTATCTGCGCGGCGCTAAGATAACGCCCATCTTAGCCTCGGCCTTCTGGCCTGTCCGCTCGTCAGCTCGGCTTTGACCCGACAAAGCCTTCGCTCTCGTCCGCTCGTTCGCACGGCTTTGACCCGACAAAGCTTTCGCTCTCGTCCGCTCGTTCGCACGGCTTTAACCCGACAAAGCCTTCGCTGCTGTCCGCTCGTCTGCACGGCTTTGACCCGACAAAGCCTTCGTTCCCGTCAGCTCGCCCGCACGGCTTTGACCCGACAAAGCTTTCGCTCTCGTCCGCTCGTTCGCACGGCTTTAACCCGACAAAGCCTTCGCTCTCGTCCGCTCGTCCGCACGGCTTTGACCCGACAAAGCCTCCGCTCTCGTCCGATACGTCCGCACGGCTAGGGGGCCCAGCAAGGCCCTAGCCTTTCCTCGACCTCGACGCTCTTGCAAGGTACAACGCAGTCCACGTAACGACTCGCTGTTACGGACGGTTCTACCACTGCAACACCTGACTCACGTACGACCCGTCGTACGAGTTAACAACCCGATCGACACACCCTTGGTTAACCACAACATACCGTCACAACCAGGGATATCGATCTACCAACCTCGATCGACCATCTAGCTGTACCCAACGACCAGCACCGACCATCTAGCTGAACTCAACGACTCGACCGACCTCAGCTTACCAGCATCCAACGTCTAGCTGAACTCAACGACTCGACCGACCTCAGCTTACCAGCATCCAACGTCTAGCTGAACTCAACGACTCGACCGACCTCAGCTTACCAGCATCCAACATCTAGCTGTACTCAACGACTCGACCTACGCCAGCGACCCTCGTCGAACGCCCAGCTGCGAACACATACAACCGCCACGGACATTTACATTCACGCTTGTAAATACGACGAAATAAATTGTCATTTGTAATTATCATCATCTCACCTTTGTTCCTTCATATTGCTTTGGCTGTTCTCATTCGCATAAATTCATTTGCGGGGTCGACATACTTATAGGCCCCGCAACAAGTCAAAGCCTTCGCTCTCGTCCGCTCGTCCGCACGGCTTTGACCCGACAAAGCCTCCGCTCTCGTCCGATACGTCCGCACGGCTAGGGGGCCCAGCAAGGCCCTAGCCTTTCCTCGACCTCGACGCTCTTGCAAGGTACAACGCAGTCCACGTAACGACTCGCTGTTACGGACGGTTCTACCACTGCAACACCTGACTCACGTACGACCCGTCGTACGAGTTAACAACCCGATCGACACACCCTTGGTTAACCACAACATACCGTCACAACCAGGGATATCGATCTACCAACCTCGATCGACCATCTAGCTGTACCCAACGACCAGCACCGACCATCTAGCTGAACTCAACGACTCGACCGACCTCAGCTTACCAGCATCCAACGTCTAGCTGAACTCAACGACTCGACCGACCTCAGCTTACCAGCATCCAACGTCTAGCTGAACTCAACGACTCGACCGACCTCAGCTTACCAGCATCCAACATCTAGCTGTACTCAACGACTCGACCTACGCCAGCGACCCTCGTCGAACGCCCAGCTGCGAACACATACAACCGCCACGGACATTTACATTCACGCTTGTAAATACGACGAAATAAATTGTCATTTGTAATTATCATCATCTCACCTTTGTTCCTTCATATTGCTTTGGCTGTTCTCATTCGCATAAATTCATTTGCGGGGTCGACATACTTATAGGCCCCGCAACACACTTCAAACCTATAGTAATTTCAGTTTCTGGGGCTTCTGATTTGGCTTGAGAGTAAAATAAAACTCAACTGATTCTAAAGCCGTAGCATATTGGCTATTTTAATGAACACTCGAAGTTTGTTTTCATTGTATCTCAGTATCATTGTTGCGAGCGGAAAGAGGGGTTTTTTTTTGTCATTCTTCCACTATTTTTGCGTTGTTCCTTTCTGCAAACAAGATACGAGAAATGTGCTCAATTCAAAAAATATGCAAGGTTTTAGGTTTTAAATTATAACAACCAACACACGAAAACTTAACAAGTTTATCCGAAGGTACAACTCTACCCAAATCGAGTAAACTTTATCTCTGCCCAACCCAAGAAATTATCAAGCAATAACCGTCAGGCCTGGCAAAGAGGATAGAGAAAAGTATAAAAACAAAGTAGGAAGGGAAGCTTACTTTTTCTACCTGAAAGAAAAGTGTCTATATTTCTTTAAAGCAAAAACAACCAGTTCCCTTAAAGTAATTTATTTCAAGAGAAATAAACTTTACAAGATCTGGCTTGGCATATTTTCGCCTATGCTTGTCGAAAACATTGAATAAGGTAACAAAAATAAAATACATTTAAGTAACGACAATATTATTACAAAAAAAAGGAGGTGTAAAGAAATACAATGACTGGCCTGTGTATCTTTTCCTTACCACGATACAACAGTTGGCGACGAAGGATTTGAAGATTTCACACTCACAACAGAAAAAACAACAACAACAGTTGTCGACGAAGGATTCGAGGATTCGAATATACTGCGAACTACACACACAGTGACGTTCAAGGATAGACAATGGAGGACTTTAAAAATTGTATGTTGGAATTCAGTTTAGCATGAGTACAAAGTTTAGTTCTATTTGACTCATAGATAGAACCCTATCAGGTGCTACAACTCTGGGCCCAAGTGGACCTGGGAGCGATGGCAATGAAGGGGTACTATGACAGATATTTACGTTCGCAGATGAGATCAACAAATTACCAGAACAAAAAATAGAAGTATGTAAGTTCCGATAACCAGCCGTAAATAGAAAAATACGTGGGCGAAGAGGATATTCATATATCCGCATGGGACTTGAAAAGACAATATAAAGTCTGTAATTTTGGACTGAAGGCAGAGATCCGTTGGTCGCTCAAGCGAAGGGGAGAGATCCGCTGGTATCTCAAGAGAGGGGCAGAGACCCCCCTGGTCACTTAAGCAGACCTGTCAGCTCCCCCGTGTGTGTTCTACGGCCGTTGCACTACTTCACAATAAGGGTCCCCGTTACAGAAAAAAGATATGTGCGAGCTCTCTCTAACTGTATTCCTATTACGCACAACCGTTGCCGTTGAAGAATAGAAATATGAATTATATTTTTATATATCTACGAGTTTTTCGTTGTTTGTCCAGCAGTGCAATATGCGACATATATTGTCAATAGCAGTTTACCCCCACTTTTTTCAGGTTCTTCCCATGTCCACACGATTCAATTTTTAGCACTTTTGACATTGGTTGAATGAGATCCGTTACGTAGAATTGGAATCGTGTAAGACACCGTATCATCCCAATGACACGTTTAAATTCAAATACACAAGTAGGATTAGGTAGATGGAGATTCGCCCTGACTTGTTTTTTGTTAGATTCTACTATGTCCTTTCTTATTGCATGTTCGAAGTATTCAATGAGGTTTTTACTGTATAAGCATTTTCCTTTGTAGAATTATATTTCTGTCTTCTTTATTCGCTCAAGCACTTTCCTCAGTTGTTCCTCAGTTGTTTATCGTGATCCGAATTTGTTCTCCATAGATTACAATCTTACCCTCTTTTCAAATCTTCAACCAACTTTGACATACGATGCTGAAATATTTCGGGTGTCGATGATATTCTGAAAGGTAGACGTTGAAATAGTAATCTCGTTGAAAAGGTGTAACGAACGCTGGTAAAAAAAAAAAATAACCGGCTCATTGGCCCAGTGGGTAGAGTGTTTGCCAATGGTCCGGGAGACCTAGGTTCAATCCCTGGTCGAGTCATACCAAAGACTTCAAAAATGGTACTTGATACCACCTAGTTAACACTAGTGGAGCAATCCTGGGAAAGGAGTACCGCCCTCCCCTACACTTCGGTGTAGTAGCTATTAAAAAGCTATTAAAAGTAGCTATCACTGAGAGATGAGCAACAGTTTGCTTTTCTACCAGCAGAATAATGAACTGTAAAGTATTTTTGGTTCATCCACCTGGAGGGTAGCAGAAAGAACAGGGTTGTTCTTATTTGTATCGGATTAGCTGAAACGGTGCGCTTGCTGCTGCTATTGTGGTGGGGAAAGAGTCAAGGGTTCTTTTTTGGAAGTGGGAGAAGAAAGTAAAATTACGTTCTCTTTTTTCGATAACACCTCGTCGGCTGAGGGTCGTCTCGGAGATGGCTCGAGCAAAAAGTTTTTTAAATAGTCAAGCAAAGAAACGGGTAGTTTCTGAGAGATACAGGCCTGGAGATTTTTGAGTTGAGACTCACTTTTATGGTTGAGCTGAAAGATGTGTAATTCTCTGAAACGAGCGGACTAGAAGTTAACAATTTGTTTATTGGCTATCACGCGGAAAAACAAACCTGAATAATTCAGGTCTAAAAAACCCCTGTAGATTCTGAACAGAAAGAAAGAAAGAAAGAAAGAAAGAGTTAACTATCTCCAAAGACAACAACGAAAGGAAAGAAAAGAAAGAAAAGAGTAAAGAAATGAAAAAAAAGAATAAGAAATCGACAACTAAACTACAATCTCTCTCTCCACAGACAAAAACGAAAGAAAAAGAAAGAGAAAAGGAAAGAATAAAGAAACTGAAAAAAGAGAAGAAGCCTCCGACAAAATAACAAACTCTCTCTTCACAGACAACATGAGTTAAGAGGTTTTTGTCTTTCTCCTACTAGGAGAGAAAGAAAAAAAGAAAGAAAAAAGGGAGACAGTTTCAACCGCTTACAGAGAAGTAAGAGACATGTAATTTTAGATACTATTATTAATGTTACCTTAGTTTTATGTTTTGTTAATGAACATAAGAGATATGAAATTTTTGCTAATATTTTAAATGTTGCATTTGTTTTATGCTCCGCTAATGAATTAATAGGAACTGATATGCGACCCCCTGTTTTTGTCCACTTTCTAGAATAAAGCATTTGTAACTTGTGTAATTAGTGTTTCGTTTGTTTTTAGTTCCACTTATTTATTTTTAGCATTGGGACTTTTACGTCCAGTAGTTTTTGTTTTGTTTTGTTAATTTGTTTTAAAGTCGGCTTTTGGAAACGACCCCCAAAAGGTTCGACGCGTCGTTTCTTTCTCTAAAGGGATTTGATGAATACCACTTTAAACATTTAAGAAATAACAGCCGATCTACTCAATTTTGATGCTATATCAACGATATTAAGGATTATATAGAATTTATATCATCTAGATTAAATAGCATATAGAATTTGCGTTTGACTGCTAGATGGTCTCGTCAAGTCAACACAGAGACTTATGGGGACATTTCGTTGCAGTTACTTTAGGAAGAATTGGAAACGGTATTCGTCTTGATGTTGTCATGCAATACGGCTTAGCATCCTCCTTCAAGTTAATCTTTAATGGGTCTCCTTTCAAGCAATTTCCTTGGTCGAATATATTCTCGATTTCATCGAATTGAATTCCCATCCTATCAAATGAGCAATGGATCTCAACATTTAATTTTTCCATTTCTTTGCCTTTTATCATATACACATCAAACGAGTAGAATTTCTCGTTATGTGTCGTGGAAGTCTTGAATTCAACGACTTAGACCCTTACTCCTCTTGTGACTGGACCGGCTTTTATATCCATCCCCGGGGGTGATAGATTTCTCAAGAATCTTCGAGACATTTCCACAACATTCGAGTAAAAGGAAGTGCATGATCATTTCCTGTTTCTTTCCTACGAGTTGGCTTATGGGATTGAGTAGAGTCATGGGATCGTTTCGTTTAACCATTAAAACCGGGGCCAACATGACTTCACCATGACACATTGCCCTGAGCCTATATCTGCTCTGTGTGGTGGGGGCAGATAACAAAGGGATCACATTTGGATGCTACTAGAACTCACCTGGGCCCACAAAAAAACTACGAATAAAATTTTTTTCTTTCAAAACAAAGCACCGCCAATATATTTTAGCAAAAGGGCAAATTGTAGTCTGCCCTGTTACATTAAGAAGAAAGAAAATACAGGAATGAGGACAAGAATATTGATGAGTTTCAAGAAGTTTAATGACAACCAGAAAAAAACAAACCTTGCCCTGTGAGTTCGTACAGGGAAGAAAACAGTTGCAAATGATAGAGCTGGAATTAAACACCTAACTTTGAAGTTTCGAGGAGCAGTGGGTCTAGAAGGAATGAATAAATGATGAAAGAATGAAGTCCTAAAGAAACACTGACCCAAAAGTTGAATGTGCTCATCTCATGTTGTGATGGTCTGTTACTGGAGCTGGAATCATCAAGAAGAGTCTGTGACGAAGAGAGGACAAGGGAGCGATACACAGCTTTTTATTTTGCCCGGGGAGGTCACCCGGGCAGAATGGCATCAGTCATTCTCATTGGACGAAACCCTAACGGCAAAGCGATTCTCGCACTAAATAATAATTTGAAATTCCTTCTTTCTGCTACAATATATATATATATATATATATATATATATATATATATATATGTTCTTTTTTTTCTCTTCTTAAACTAAATTCCATCCAAATGCTCCATTACGGGACAGTCCCAACGTTCAGTAAGTTCTTATGATACTCTTGTAAATGTTGTTATGGATCTTCGGGGTGTTCAGTCTTTTCGTGAATGTTATTCTTCTTCAGAATGAAGTGAACTTTGAATTTCGCTAATACTGTGTCGAAATCATTTTCATCTTTTAAGAAAATAGTTTTCTGTACATTTTCTGCATTGTATACAATAGATTAGGGAGCTAATCTAAACTAGTTCAGTCTCCTCAGGCAATCTGTAGGGGGACATGTTATTTGGTAGTTATGCTTAGTCCCCCAAAATTTTATGTTGAAGTTTTATATAGTGTTTAGTTAAGTGGTATGTTTAGAAAAAGGTAAAATAGGCACAATGGAGACAAATGTAGTAAATGAGTAAAGATATGAAACGGCGCGGACAAAAGGAACATTCAAAACGAGGCGACAAACAAAACAAACTTATACTCATAACAAAACATGCATTGATACATTTAAAATATTGCTGTGGTTCTATTATTGTTAGTAAAATAGTCCTGTGTGTGTGTGTGTGTATGTGTGTGTGTGTGTGTGTGTGTGTGTATGTGTGTGTGTGTGTGTGTGTATGTGTGTGTGTGTGTGTCTCACACAACTAAAACTACAGAAAGGATTAAATAATGAAAGCGTCTTATTAAGGTGGATTACATATTTCAAAATGTCCTTTTCTTCTTGTGGTTTGAAACAGTCGGTGTTTCCGAGGCTGGAAAGAGTCTCATGGTCAAAGTATTTTGAAGAAATTAATGTCTGCGAGGCTTATCCATTTTGTGGTTTTCGACGCCTGTTGGTGAATAAGAGAGTCACACTGGAGAGAGAAATGTGTTAGCGCTGCAATAGAAATTGGGACAAAGAGATAGAGTGTTTGAAGACGACGTATTTATTGAAAATACGTCTCTTGGAATCGGCTCCAAAAAAAAAAAAACAAAAAAAAACGCGGGACGAAATTCAAACGCAGACGTAGTTTTAAGCAGGTCACGTGGTTCTCCTGGCCAATGGTTTCCCGAGACTGAATATTTGCGTGCGTCCGCCATCTTTGATGTGGGAACAAGTGGCATACAACCCAATTTAAATTATAGGAGTGTAAGTCCTATAAATCTATCGAGTCTTCGGTACCATGTGGTCCATTGTATCAGGTTGAGAAAATCCAGAATCTCTGAGGATTCTAATTTGAACATTTTGTTTTTCGTCTTTTGGCAGAACATCATTTTTTTTTTTTACTTTAATGAAGACCTTAAAGGATCCACACTTTTTTCTAGTTAAATTAGCTAAGAAAACGTAAATCAGAATATTCTAGAAAAAGGGATCAAAACCTCACTTACTTAGAATATTTTTAAGCCAATCAGCAAAGACATAGAGACTAGAACATTCTCAAAAAAAAAAAAACGGATCAAAGATTTTTCATAGAACCAAAAATAGGCGCCTCAATAAATAAATAAGTTCTAGGATTCTGATTGGTTAGATCAGGTCACAAGTTGTGTTTACTCATACGTCCGTACATTTGAACTTTAGTTGACCCGAAATAAAATCTACCCAGGTAAACTTAAAATATCTTATTTCGATCCACTCAAAGAGTATAAGAACCCAGAATTGTTTACTTCAAAAGAGAAGGCGACACACAGGCGACATACGTGGAAGAAAAAAGTCAGACGCACTCAAATAAATTAACACCCCAATAGTGGGCTCGAATGACCAATAAATTAAGGGACTTAGACACACCTGAACTCACACATACCCGCACACATATACATGTATGTAAGTACGAGTTGACGTCTCTCTTTTTCACTGTTATCCTTGACTAAAAATATTCTTGTTTGACATACAAACAGACACCTCAATACATAGCAAAATTTATGAACATTAATACCTTTTTAGGAGTTTAATGGTTAGTTTCCATTACACAATAAATCAATTGACAATACAAATAAATAACGAAACTTCTTTGAAAACACAACAATGAAAGGTTTATTATAATAGCAGAAGTAAACAAGTCAGAGTGAGAAAAGGTTCTTTTTGGTATCGCCGGATAGTATGTTGGTCCTTAAGTTTGTAGGAGGTGTGTCACTGTAGCAGGTAGTTCGTGTGACAGGCCGCAGGGCTGGTTCTTCTGTGAGTGTAGCTAGTAGCAGTGTACTCTTCAGTGAAGATCTTCCACGTGGAATGTCCATAAGAGAGTACGGGAGAGAGATCTTTCTTCGCTGCTAGCTGGGTGCTCTCCCTGACTTGTCGTGACTTCCGAAAAGGGCTAGAAAAAATAGTTCTACAGAGGAAGAAGGAATCAATGCGCTCAGCCCCTGATTGGTCAGGGTGTGGTCGAATCGCTTGGCGATTCGCGAGAGGAAATAGATCTGTGACTGCTACACCTTTGCATTTGTTATTTATCCAGGTGTGATAAAGTAAAATTGTTTGTTTTTTAACATTGTTGTTTTTGTCAATTTTCTTTCGTCTACGCTTGTTTGTACAAATTGTGTTGTATATTGTGGAACTGGCTCTCGAATTTACATCTTAGAGAAAAACATCTTTCCTCGACAAACTTCAGTTTGGCTGTGCCACCTCTACTCCCATGTTTTTTATGATTTGTTTGGATTCACAGTGGCTGCATTAGAAACAACCCTGAGACCTGTACGTATCATGTTAACAGTTTATTCAACTGTCCTCAAAGAGAGGCTAACTACAATAAACCTAGATACCCGGATGTATACTAATCAGTAAAGTAATTATCGGTCGGGTGTTGATGAGGCTAAGCCAGTTAAAAAAATGCGTCACGCATTGCCTCGTTGTCATACAGTTTCGTACTAAGCATTTACCATTCCTCCTTAGGTTAGCCAACACTTTAAAAAAAATTCATCCAGAGATTTCTTTGGTTTCCACCACTTGGTTGCTAGTAAATATCAAGCAAAACTTCATTGAGTGTTATCATGTGTAGACTGTCTAGTTTGAAAAAAAAAAGGCCTGAAAATATTTACATTCCACGATCAGCTGGTTCACGGATCTTAATAACAATCAGTACCTATTTGATATTGTATCATTAGTGCATATTTAAGAGAGAGAGGGGGGGGGCGACTGACTCAGCCTGGATTATCGTACTACCTCCTAAATGGAAAAAAATGGTCAGAAACGACAATAAAATCAACAAATCGGGTGAAATTTATATATAGAAATATACAAGAGGATTATTTTCCTCATAAAAACGGAGAAACTAAGTTGTTGAATGTCTGTTCGATGATAGTTAAGTTCTCAGTAAATATACAAGGATAAACTTATTTTCTGTGTGCGAGTTAAAGATCCCCAAAAAGTTCTGACTGTTATTCGTGCCTGGCCATAGGGACAAGCAAGAGAACTAATGTGTATAGAAGATGCGTTCGGGCTGCGAGAGCGATAACTGGAATACGGGGGTGGGGGGTGTTATTCATATGTTTTTGATGGATTCAATCTATGAGATCTTCCAACTGGTCGAAAAAAAAGACTTGTCATGTGATCTGCAGCAGTCAGTAATCTCGAACTACCTACAAGCCATCGATGAAGGGTTTATTAATCATAATGAGATTAGACTAGATTAGCTTCAATTTAGCCGAGCATAGTGAAGTAACTGCGCTGGTTAAAAAAAGAAACCTTAACATCTGCAAACAATATATTTGAAAATAAGAAAGATCGAACGATCATTGCAATAAGAAAAGATAACATTTATATTTTTTTGTGTACAAAAAAATCAATTGAAAAGTTAGTATAATATAGAATACACATTTTTTAGCCTTAAGATAATCAACCCCCAAAACATACATTAGAACATTCTAGAAATTTCGGATCAAAATCGCATTAGCATTGAAGTTACATTTTTATATTTTTCAACCAATCAGTTAAAAACATAGAATAAGAACATTCTAGAAAATCTGGATCAGAAACTGATAAACAGAAAAATTTTAGGCTCTAAAACAAATAAGTAAATATACGAATCTGATTGGTCAAGAAATGTCTACGCGCTTGAATTTTAGGACCCGCAATAAAACTATTTTTGACCCACTTTAGTGACTCCCAAACGTATAAATAAAGAAGAGGTTAATCAACCAAGCAATTCGTTTCTTTCGTCCACTACCAAAAAGACTTTACCGACTACGAGAGGTCATCAACGGACAGCAGAGAGCCACGCCATAAGACTCAAAGGGAAAAGGCATGTGACCTTCTTTTATCAATGCAACACGTGGTCACCACGATCATAAGAAAACACACGTGCGGACTTAATGAAAGCAAAGACCCATACTTACGGTCAATCCCCCCCCCACACACACATACCCATGTATGTAAGTAAAGACAAAATTTTTATCCTCCTTACCTCGGCCAACTATGGACCCATTTATTTGATACTTTACTAACATGTAAACACACACACACACACACACACACACACACACACACACACACACACACACACACACACGGGCGAACAACCCTATTTTCATTCAACTGACCATAACTGTATTTCTCATTATTTTTATTCCTATTTTGTAATGAATATTAAATTCTTTGTTTCTTAATGTTCGCTGTTGTCATATTCCATTGGTTTATGTGTTTGTAAAATTTGTGTTGCATTTGTGGTGGAACTAAACCTGAAAATAATACCCGTAAAATACGGACGGGAACTCATTCACTACAAATTGGAGAGTAACATATCCACTAAACAATTACATGCAGTCACTACAATAATATCCAACTAGGTTTTGTCCGATTTTATAGTTGAATTCGTATACTTTGAGTTAAAAAGTTTTTTGTAGCAGCATCAGTTCATTTACTTTAATGTTGCAGAAAAAATAAGAGAGATAGGCTGTCTTACCATAAAGTAGAGGAAGGTCAAATAAATAAAGGTGTTCTTTGCGTGTTGAAGAAATCATATTCTGTTTTCTAGTTGCAGATGTACGTTTCATTTGTAACGCGGCTAGATCAAAAAATGTTTAGTCTCATCGCCATTTTCCTTTTGGGGTGCCTTAATTGCCAAGCAATAAATTCAAAACAGGTACAACCTGAAGGAAGACTTCCTGGAGCGGTTATTAACTTCTCAAGGTGTTAGGCAAGGAGTTAAGAAAAAATAAGTTTTGACTTCTAAGTCAGGATACAACACAAGGTCATTTTAGAGTGGGGTGGGGACACACTTGAATCGACATTCAGGTGTAGCCGTCGCAAAAAAATGCTTAGTCTCTTCGGCATTCCCTACATTCGGGCGCATCAGGTGCCAAACTATCAACTCAACCCTGCAAAGCAGACATATATTATTTTTAATTTTAAATAGAGGAAATTATATTATAAATCTGAATAACCATGACCAGAAAATTCGACAAGCACTGCGCGCAACAAACGAAATCACTGGACAGCTGTTTTGACCTTATTAGGTCTCATCAGCAGTGTATACCGTGATTTCTCCCACTGGAGATCGAACCAGCGACCACAGAACGCAGATCCAAAACTCTACCTCTGAAAAGCAGGTATTGCCTAGAAGGAAGGTTTCTCGGGACCAGTCAAAGCGCTCGATACCACCTACCTGAGGTGAACCCGTATGAGGGCATGGGTAGCTTGGGCATGTCTGTGTTTGTTTGTTTTTTAAATTGCTGCTTAAATATATTCTAGGTAGGCTCCAAATTCAGTATTTTAATCTAAGCGGGAAGTATTTTTATTAGTTCTTAATTTTCACGTTTCATATCTTACTTTCGAAGGTGTGCGTTGAGCCTATGCGCAGAAGATTTATTTCTTTCATTTGTTGGGTTACATCTAGTCTGAGACACTCTATACTATTGTGTTTTCCAACAGACTTTAAAGAGTAACAATAATTTGTTTTTCAATTTTTCTCAATACAATTTGTGAGGATCGTATACCTATCTTGATATTTTAAGGTAGCAATAGGAAAATTGGGTCAATATCAATGACAGTATATACCCTAGCTAGGTTCACATTGGCCCAAGTGAGCTGATGACCAACATAGTCCAGCAGGTCATGAGTCTCGGCTCGAGTTCGACCTTCCCCTCGTGTCAAATTCTAACTGGTGGAAGGTACGGAGAAATATCGAGTTTACCCTTTTTAAAAGGCTTCATTTGTCTACACAACTTCTTTCCCAGGGTGGTAGGATGTGACCCAAAGTCGGTTTAACGTAGCGACACTAAAGGAAACAAGCCCCCCGAAGGGCAGAAACAAACATTTTTCAAGCTCTATGGAATTCTCCACAATTCTTAATACCATACGAGACCAAAATACAACTCAAAACCGGTCTAATGTGGGTTGCTGCATAAGAACCAAAATCCCGTGGGACAGTGTTTCAAAATGTGTTTAGATTCTGTCGGCACTCCCTTTTAAAAGCGCCTCTGGCACAAGGTAAATAGCATTACCATAATTCTTTTTTAGGCGAGAGGGCAAGTGCTGCCGGGAGGGAAAACCCTCGAACTGGACTTAATTAGTGAGAAGGCTTTATTCACCTAACAAAAAAAAAAAAAAAAAAAAAAAAAAAGAGAGAGAGAGAGAGAGAGAGAATCTGACGGTTATTTAAAAAGAAGACAATTAGAAAGGCAGCAGGTGGGGGCGGACGTTAGAGTTTGACAATTTACAAGGAATAACAAAAAACAAAAGATATGAATTTGATTAATATTTTAAGGTCACAAACATTACTTTTGTAAAATAATGCCTTGTCAGCAGGACTTAGAAACACCTAACTGATAGTGATGCTCCCCTTCTGTAGATTTGGAAAGTGTGCAATACCCCTTCATTGCCATTATTCTCAAGTACACTCTGACCCAGAGTGGTAATACCAGTTAGGGTCCCATCTATGAGTCAAATAGATCTGTTTAAAAATTATTTCTATTCGATAGGACCATCTAGCAAATCAATAAGAAAATTTTTAGAAACAAGTTAAGTTAAAAAGTAAGTAAAGTTGGCGACTGTAGACAAGGGCGACCCGAAGGCTCCCTTTTCGATAGCTACTACATCAAGGTGTAGGGAAAGGCGCTACCCCTTTCCCTGGATTGCTCCACTTTACCCTTGATCCTTACCTTATAATGCTGGGTGTTGAGCAAGGTAGCATCAAGTAACATTTTTTTAATCTTTGGTATGACTCGACCTGGATTGAAACCAGGTCTCCCGGACCATTGGCGAATACTCTAACCACTAACGCTCTTCATACCCTAAAGACATAAAATTCCCCTAGATGGGTTCACACACCATTAGAATATTATCCATCAATCGTATTCTTGCAAAATAATCTTTATCAAATTTAAAATTAAATTTCAAGCCGAAATTTCCTTAAATTTTCTATTAAATTTTCCTTAAATCAATTTTTTTCACCAGTATCTGGATTTAGGCTCATAAAGTAATTTTTTAAAGGAATTCCACAATTTAGGGACAAAGAAAAAGAAGGCGAATAAAGTATTAGATTATATAAAAAATTTCTTTAAAATTCCATACATCCATTATTTCTCTGAACATTATTTCAAAATGTTTTCAATTCATCTTTAAAAATTTTTCATTTTAATTTCAAGAATTTTAATTATAATGCTAAGAATTATAATTTAATTTTATGAATTTTAATTTGAAAAACTATATTAATTTCTAAAATCATAATTTTGATTTTGATAATTCTAATTCTAATTTAATTAATTATATTTTAAAACAATTTTTATTTCAATGTAATTCATGATCTCGCTCTAATCTAACATAAACCCAAATTTCTATTTTGCCTTTAGAATACATTATTATGCACAGTGAAGGAAGGATATAACTTTTGGGGAATTTAATAAATTTATTTAAATTATTTAAAAAAGAAGAAGCTATTTCTTCTTGATTTTAAAGTTTCACCGTTTCTGAAATAAATTTTAAAGGTTTAAATTCCTGTAATTTACTTTAATTAATTTTGAATGAAAATGTTTCCAGTCATTTTTCGAAAAAAATTGCTGCAAGTATTTTCAAAATAAATGAATTGACGAAAAATTAAAAAATTTAGCAGGAATCTTTTAAGTAGACGTCAAAGAAAATATTCTCTCTCTCTCTCTCTCTCTCTCTCTCTCTCTAGCACAACCTTCCATTTTTCCTCTCACATAAGCAAGAAGCTAGCATCGTTGATGTGGATTTTTACTGAGTAAATTTCCACTGGCAATTTTTTTTCTAATTTTTTTTCCCTCTAGTTTCCAAGGAACAAGGAAAACCTTTCATTCCTTTCGTCCTTTCTTTCTTTCCCGGTTAGGACTATCTCGCACTGTATGCTCTTCCGGTACAAAAAACATCTTAATGCTAAAAAACAAGTTGAGAAATGATTATCTTCATTCTAATCAACAAAAACAATATTAAAATTCGTCAACACAAATACAAAGTTAAAATAAAATACAAATGGACCAGACGGAGAGATTTTTGTAAAAAAATCGCAAAAAACTATTCGCCCCCGCAGAAAACGAAATCCAAAAAACATATTTTTTTGTAGCGAGAACAATGAAGTCGGTGAAAAGGTAAAATGTGTCCCCGGTTAAAAATAGACCAGCAGTAGCGTCTCTAAAATTTACAAATTCCGGACAGTTTTCAGCTTAATATTGCTTACATATATAGTATTGACAAATATTTTGGTTACTTATTTAGATTAATTTCATATTTAAAGGCTATTTATCTAAATTCTAACCAAAAAATTGTATTATATTTGAGAGAAGCAGCTAAATATCGCACTGAAGAAGTTTGTGTTTTCATTCGCTTTTAACAGCTTTTTCATACATTAACTTTTTTTTCTAGGCGTTAAAGTAATTAAAATAATTTTCGTACTAATCATCCCAGTCATGTATTTTGAATTTTTACACGAAAAACGCGTAAATAAACGTTGAATGCGCTTATCTGACTGGAAGATGTTTGACGAGGGTCAATGTCGTTCGGCCCGCATTTTCAGTAATACATGAATTACCTCCCTTAGTTTTCTCTCTCGACGCCCATTTGGGCAACTGAGTCACTCAACTTTCTTGTAAAAAAACTCGGGAAATAAAACAACCAAAGTGTCTGTCTGTGTGTCACATTATCTCCCTTGCTCAGCGTAAAACTGATGTTTTTTTTTTTTTAACTTACTTTCTTTTACCAGATATAGCTTCATGGTACGTAAATTTGCAAGCGAAGGCCTAAAAGAACGGGCGAAATTTCTCACAAAACTAAGTCGAGCGCCCCGTTCTTTACTTTCAAAAAAACGTGGTCCAGGTCTGTATCTAAGTTTCATATATATCATAATTAATTTAAAAAATCTGATTTACTTTTCATTTAAATTTCTTATTTAATTTCCTTACTTAAAAAGGAGAGCGAAAAAAAAAAAAAAGAGAGAACTGTGAAGACAGCAAGCAAGATGAACTCTTCTCTGTGTTTAATATACATTCCCCCGTCCCGAAAACGGATATTATTAATATATACATACTTACTATTCATACATATACATAGTTACCTACCTACATACCTACATATACACATACACACTTATTTAACCTCAGCAGTTAGAGTAGTAGCAGCAGCTGCGATATTTGACAATCATAAAATAGCTAATGTAAGATAAGCACTTTGGCACATAATAAAAACATTATTACGCAAACATATAGACGTATCAGTAACACAGACATAAGTACACAGATAGACATAAATATTCTTACATCTTTTTTTCTTTTTTCTCTTTTAGAAAGAATATTTTTTAGCAAAAAAAATTTATAATCAAATAACTTGTATTTTTTTTCCTTCAAGAGAGAATGATAAATTTAAAATTTAAAATATATTGACTGGACCTTGGGGCTCAGGAATTTTTTTAACTTAATATTTTTTTTAAGAATTCATATTTATATGATTTCTAAAAAAGTATTTTAACTATATGAAACAGCAGTTTTTAAAATATTGATACATAAGTAATTATATATATATATATATATATATATATATATATATATATATATATATATATATGTGTGTGTGTGTGGGGTGATTTTATTTAGGTTTCATTTGCATGTGGGTGTGCACGATCTCACACACACACACACATAGACATAGATTACTTACTACATATAATTAATGGTACACACCCGCGTTCATTACAAGCAATTTGGATAAATTTTTTATACTTTTTTTGTAATTTTTTGGGGAAAAATATGTAAGGTCTTCAATCTAAATGAATTGAAATGAAAGGACTTTTATTGAAATTAGACATTATATGTATCAATATAAAGTTTTAATATATATATATATATATATATATATATATATATATATATATATATAGGTGCGGTGACACGCGTCAGTCTCATTAGAATTTTGTCGCGCACATTAGAAATATTGACCCTTATCCACTTGCACGCACTGACATTCAATTGGCAACCAAATGCCATCATTTTACTCAAACCCCTATAACCTTTTTTTTCTTAAACTAAAATGGAATCACATAATAAATTATTCTTTTTTTATCAGGTATTTTTTTGATTTTCTTTTATTTATTCTTTTTTTTTAAAGTAACGTTAGGTAATTTTTTACCATTTAATTTCCCTAATTAATTTACATTCAAATATTTAAAAAAAATCCCCCAAAACTCCATCACAATCTTTCTTTCATTCTGGTATTGTAAAGAATATTTACAATTTAAAAGAAATTTTAATTACAATTGAATTAACTTTTTAATTATTTCTTGAAAATTCCCGCAAAGTTAGCAACTGTGTCTGTGAAAAGGCCGAGTTTAACGACCTAGTCGTAACCCTAATGTCAAATACATACTGGAAGCGGGAGGGAAAAAAGTGAAGATTTTCCAGATTTTTTCCCGCTTTCAGAAAATTCGTTTGGATGAATTTTTCTTCAAAACCGAAAATATCTACCAATTCAGTTTAATTATTGTAAAAAGGCCGTTTCTCAATATAAAACACAAGCAATCACTAAATTTGGGTATTAAACTTGAAAATCCATTCTTAACTCGTGGGTCGACCGAAAAGAAAATATATGTAAATTCATATTAAATGAACTTTCCAGGGATGTGGCTAAGGTGATAGGGGAAAGGACTAATTGGTTGAAGGTTCAGTTGTTGTGAAAACCTTTTTCATAACCTACCTGGAGTAGAAAAGAGAAGGAAATTTCTTATGTAAAACTAGTGAGAGAGTCTTTCTTTTAACATTTCATGTACTTGTAAAATCTATTTGAATGAGGGTGGGGGGTTGTCAACTAACTTTGATCTTGGCTCCAGATCGAAAAAGGTTACTGCCCCACTAACTCACCGCACTTTACTATCCATTTCATAGCTAAGATGTACAATCTTGACATTTGTTTCTAAAGGCCCATGTAGAGAGAGAGAGAGAGAGAGAGAGAGAGAGAGAGAGAGAGAGAGAGAGAGAGAAAGGTTTATTTCAGATGCTTCAAGCGCCTTTTATGGACAGTAGCGTAGGCCTCTTCAAAAATCCAACTACGGGCCTTTTGTTAATGTGGGCCCTTGGGCAGTGTCCAATTGCCCGACCACCTCTCAGGCCTGTGACAACATGTGCATGTGTACAAAATCGGCATTTCTGATAACTTATTTGGTCGTTGGATACTAGGTAAATGGGATCTCTTAGGATAATGGGGAGTTATGTAGTAACGCCCATCACCTCTCCAAATTGCATGCAACAGGTTGTACCAGGTTACATGAAAGGCCAGAATAAGTCTTTTTAGGCAGCAGGATTTTTGACGCCCCGTGTGATATTTTCTAAAAGATAAAAAGTAAAAAAATATAAACTCAATTTTTACAAGGTTAGCTACAATTAAATTTCAAATTAAAGGTTTGTGTACTTATTTGGAAATTTTTTTTTTCAAAAACAATTAAATTGATGAAAAAATCGTTTTCCCTTGTCATGGGAGGGAAGGAGTCTGTTTAGTCGTTCTTGTGTCATTGACATGTTTAATCTTAGAGATTCTCCTCCCTCTCTCTATCTGTCTCTCTCTCTTTCCAATTGTATTAGTTACTATTAAACACGAGTAAACGTTTTGTTTTATTTTTAATCTAAGAAATTGATATTAAGTTTTAAAGAATTAAAACCATTTTCATTGAAAAATTGAAGGATTCTGTTTGTATCTATTTACCAACCCCTCCACGACACGCGCAGGATGAGAGACAATGTCAATTTTAACGTGGAGTATAAGTAAGTAAAGTTGTCTCCCCTTAGTCGAGGGTGACCTAAAGGCTCCCTTTTCAGTAGCTACTACACCAAGGCTTAGGGAGGGCACTACTCCTTTCCTTGGATTGCTCCACTTTACCCTTGATCCTTACCTTATAATACTGAGTGTTAAGCAAGGCCGCATCAAGTACCATTTTTGAGTCTTTTGTATGACTCGACCAGGGATTGAACCCAGGTCTCCCAGCCCATGGGCAGGCTGTGACACAAAGCTAATTTTTCGGTGGAATAAAGCTGGTTTGAGTTCAGAGTTTTTTCTTCTTCTAGACTGGTTGTTATACCAAGGCGAAAGAACCTAGTCTGCCCAACTATTTACCTATGGGCGGGGGACAGGGAGTACAGACTTTAGCATGAAGTGAAATGCAAACAGTGCTTATCCAGGATTTGAACTTGGACCACTGATTTCATTTTCAACCACAATGACAGTTATACGTATCTCGTCCCCTGAATATATTTATCTAAATTTTGAGAAAAAAAAAAACTGTAAACCTTCAAAGTGGGTTGTTCACTTTAAAATAAAATTTGAAAATCAATAAATAAAAGTTATTGATTTTCAATTTTATTTTTATTAATAACATTTTCTTTATTTTTAAATAGGAGAATTTTGAGGGTAAAATATGCAAATTATCTAACCCCTTGAAGAATTAATTGTTAACTTTGTCAAGTTATTTAACAGGTTGTTCAGATAGTTGTTTAAGGCCGGAAGAAGTAGGTTTAATTTTGTTTGTTTGTTTAATAGCATTTGAACCTTCATGGGTTATTTAATACCAAAGCCATTCTTGTTGTAGGAAAGCAGTGATACTATTTAAACAAGTTGGAGGGATAATGGCGTTCATATATTTCCTCGGGGTGTTAGTCTGAAAGTGAACATAATAGCATGACTGGAGTTCAAACTTATTTCAAGACCACAGATCAGCACATTGACCATTATGTCACATGCTCCATCTTTGTCTTTATGCAGAACCCAAATAAACAGACAGAAATAGCATTTTTTCAACTATGAAAAATAACAGTTAAGAAGTCACGACTGTGACTTTCACGTGGACAACTTTAGGTTTTTAACCTTGTTTTTTTTATTTCTGTTATTTTTGAAAAATATGATGATATTGTTCTGCATTTTTGAGCAAATTAAAATTATTTAAAACAGTTTTAATGGTAAATTATAATTGGGAAATATATAATTTTTTGTCAAAAGCCTTTATCAACTGAGCCACAACTAATATATATATATATTATATATAATATATATGATAACAATGTTAGTTGTCACTAAATCACTCTGTGGGTTTGTGTTGAACCAAGTGCAATATAATATGGAAAGTGCTCAATATCTAGGATAGAGCTATTATATAATAGTAATAAATAAATATATACTAGATATATATATTTAATTCATTTCATTTTCTTAACTGCCTGATGATTGTTGTTTTGCAAAAAACTCTATGAAACCCTGGGTCGCATTCTAAATTCCATGAATTAAATATATCTTGTATATATTTATTTATTATATATATATATATATATATGTAATGTGTATGTATATATATATATATATATATATATAGTGTATCAGATAAGATTTCTGAGTTCTCATTGAAAAATAGCTGTCCATGATGATATTGAGGCTTCTGCTTAGGAAGGAGTGGAGGATTCTTATTAACATTTCATAGCTAACAGTTGTCCATGATGATATTGATGCTTCTGTTTAAAAAAGGAGTGAAGGATTCTTACTAGAATTACATAATTATTTTCATTATATTGTGAAAATGGGATGATAAAAATATTATCTTTAGCATGAACAAAGAACCAAAATTTTATCATTCAATGATAAATTTGATGGGAAATTGCTTTATTCTTTTAGAATATTTTAACATTCTTTTAATTAAGTTCTTGTTATATAATTAGGGAATGATTTTTTTATATTAATCATTTTTCGTTAATTATATTTTATCATTCAGTTTGGTTGAGCTTTGAACTGTTCGGCTCTTAGTGCAGGTGCACAGACTTTGGGTACAGTTTACGCTCGCGTGCAGAGGATATGACAATCACAATTATCATAATAAACCCCAAATTGGAAATGGGGCTGGAGTGTGAATGGCGTCATGCCCGGAAGCGATGGGCTGAGAATTTGGGGATTTTGAAAAAGACATCAATTGGGAGTTGACTTCAGGCCTTGTAAGACAGATGATTTTGTCTCTGCCTTTGGACATAGAGAATTGAGTTCTTTGCCATGGAGTCGAGAGTTGGAAAGTTGACTTGGGCCATGTATACAGACAGTAGAAGTTAAGTTCCGACCACAGTGTTGAGAAGTTGGGGTTTCGACCGTTGAGGCATACAGTTGAGTTTTTCGGGTCCCGACCAGTGAAGATGAAAGGAGATCTAAAACTCCACGAGATGTGCCAAGCATTTGAGTTTTGTTAGCATTGTAAGATACAAAAGACTTTTAAGAATTGGGTCTCTCTCTTCGTGTCAAAGAAAGTCCAGAAGTTAATAAACGTTTGTACCTGAACAACAGAGTCGCTTGTGTATTGTGTGGTTTGCATCTGTATAATGTTTGTGATTGATATGGCTATACGACACTAATAAAAATCTTTCTCTGATGTACCAATTTTCTTGTGTATATGTGAGCATAAATGTATACATACATAAATATAACAGTTATTGGGATGGAATTGGTGATGAGGTCAAATCCTACACAAGGCTATTATGGTTTTATATTCTCATTAATTCACTTTGGAAAGGTGTGGTCCTATGCTAGTCACGGAGCCCAGTGTGGTGTGACTACTAGTCACAGTACTTGTGGCTGTTGTGTTCGTGGCTACCACATTAGCTTCTGACTGTTTACTTTGTCAATTCCTTCCATGCCCACATTCAGTTTGAAAGATTCACGAAGGTGGGGTTGACACAATGTGGCCGGATCTTTTTCCGACAGTCAGGTAATATCAGTGGCTAGATTGTCTAGCAACTCAAAGAATAGAGAAAACCCGTTGGTAACAAACAACAAAAAATGTTTTTTATTGAAACACGTTTGTGAGACAATAAATAACAAGCAAACGATGTTGGCTTTCCTGGCAAAAAGAAGAAGAAAGAATATTGAGATAGGAAGAGTGATGATGAGGTGTGGACATTAATGTCTCTAAAGTCTGGGACTTTGAATCTTTGTGAAGTCTGAAGGTTGTTTGGAGTGCCTCAGGTCTAGTGCCTTGAACAACAAATAAATGTAAATATAAACTATAATAAAAAAAATTCCCAGAACTGTTGGCATAAGATAACTCCAGATGAATCAGTCACTGAGAAGATTCCTTGCGTGTATTTATCACAAACACCTTCATTTCCTCTTGCCTTTTGGAAATCTTTTCACTTTAAGTTGAAGTGGGTTTATGTCCTCTCTGTTTACTCCCCACAAGACCTCCATTTTCTTTTGTTTTTTGGAAGTCTTTTCACTTTTAGTTGAGGTGGGTTTATGTCTTCTGTATTTAATCCCCACAAGACCTCCATTTTCTTTTGCTTTTTGGAAGTCTTTTCACTTTTAGTTGAGGTGGGTTTATGTCTTCTGTATTTAATCCCCACAAGACCTCCATTTCCTCCTGTCTTTTGCTAATCTTTTTCACTTTTAGTTGAGGTTTTATGTTCTCTCTATTTAGTCACTCAATTTCTTTGTGAGTTCAAATTTTTTTCTGAAGAATTTTCTATCGATTTATTATATGGTAGCCTATATCAAACTGGTATTTGTTTTCTACTATGATAATTAATTTCATTTTGTCTTTTTTTTGCTTTATTTTTTTTAATTGCATACCAATTCTTATGGGTTATTTAATTCTGAAATTTATCTCTTTTGTAAATGATTGTCATTGTAAATATAATTTTGTCATGTATGATTATAGTTTTTATTTATCACTAATCATTTCTTTGCACATCCGCATATACAGTTGCATTTCTATCTTATACGAGTAATTTGCTTTTATTGATATGGTTTCAGGTATTCCTTTCCAATAGTAATTTTTTTCAAAGAAATTTGTTTCGTGTAGCCCACTGGAAGAGATGTAGAACTTGGTCAATTTGTCTTTCTCTCAGATGTTGGCGTTTTTTGAGAACTTATCTTTTTGCATGTGGTACCATTTGTTTTTGATGTTACATAAGTGACTTTTAGTGAATTTTTATTTTAAATTTTTACTGTATGTTTTTTTTATTTTTGTAAATAATATTTGCCTCTAAATTTAGTGCATCAGCAATGAAGTAGATTATGTTGAAAATAAATAGACATTTCCACTTCAGGTTATGGTGGACCTGGGAGTAATGGTAATGAAGGGGTACTCTACACTCCCCTGATCTCCAGAACAGGAGCCTCACCACTGAATGAAGTTAGTGTCATATCCTGGATACAATGATAAGGTTTTATCAAGTAAAGTTCTTTTCTTAACAAGATACATTAGGATAAATCAGGAGGCCCTAAATATTTTGACCTTAGACCCCTTTTATAGAACCCTTGAGCTTCCTCTTTGCACAAAATTATTTAAGAATATTTGGAATATGTTTAGAGGTATAATAGTGCCTATAATACTTGTACCACTGAGAATTGTCGCAAAGACATTAAATACAAGGTGGGTACTTATAATAAGAATTATGCCGGGATTGGGGTTGACAAAAATACAGAAAATCTGAGTAGACTTGCTGTCACTTGTTCCCAATGGCAAGCACTAAAGTGTTGTCTATTGCAAATACCAAATTCATACCTGACTGTTGTGTGAGGGAATTGTATTCAGTTTTATTCATTCATTATTGTAATTATATATAGGTTGATGGCTATTAAAATTTTGTAACCCTAATCAGGGCTACAGGTACTGTCAGGGTTTCTAGGCTACAGGCACAGAGAGGGTTCGTGGGCTAAAGGTACAGTGAAGACCTCTGGAATACAGGTACTGTAAGGGCTCCTGGGCTACAGGTACTGTGAAAGTCCCTGTAATATTTTCAAAAGGAAAAAATGTATTAAAAATTTATATTTATTTTTAAAATGATTTGAAAATGATTAAAATTCAAACATTTTTTTCCTTGGAAGTCAATTTTGAAATATATGAAATATAAGTTTTATAGAATATTGTTTTTGGTTGCCATGAGAACAAGTCTTTTTAATTATTTTTGTGCCATCATTGATAAACTTAGTACATTCTTTGAGATGTCTAATCTTAGAGAAACTATTCTTTCTAGCACAGAGTACCCCTTCATTGCCATCACTCCCAGGTCTACTCTGACCCGGAGTGGTAGCACCTCATAGGATCTTATCTATGGGTCAAATCAAACTGTTTGACATTTAAACTGAGTGCAAACAAATGACTGATGTTAAATTGAAGTGTTAAAAATAGAACTGTTTGATCATTTAACGGTGTGTAAACAAATGACTGATGTTTAATTGAATTGTTAGTGATACATAACAATACTTGGAGCCATTTAACTAAAGTAGGTAGAATATTGGACAAAAAAAACAGGCTGAAAAAACAAAACCATTTTTATTATTGCCTTAAATTTTAATAAAAACTAAAAAAGTAATTATTTTCCTTGATTATTGTTACCAAAGTTCTCTTAGTTGTAGGGAAAAGACATAATTTTCAGAAAAAGAAAATTCACAGAAATACTAAAAAAGCAGGAAATTTCTTAGAATTATTTTTTGTCAGTTTGATATCCTTTGTGAGAGCCCAGTTGGCTGTGGATGTAAAATATTCTGGCTGCATTTCTGCAAAGGGGGTAAGACTCCACCAATGAGTGTTCTGGATATGAACAGACTGACATAGATAGATAGGAACAGACTGAGATAGATAGATAGATAGATAGATAGATAGATAGGAACAGACTGAGATAGATAGATAGATAGATAGATAGATAGGAACAGACTGAGATAGATAGATAGATAGATAGATAGATAGATAGATAGATAGGAACAGACTGAGATAGCTAGATAGATAGGAACAGACTGAGATAGATAGATAGATAGATAGATAGATAGATAGGAACAGACTGAGATAGATAGTTGGTAATAAACTGATTTTAATTATTTGGTTGTGTTTTATAGTATAACAGCCCTTGCAGGATATTCAATGCCAAATCCTGTTTTTTTATATATATATATATATATATATATATATATATATATATATATATATGTGTGTGTGTGTGTGTGTGTGTGTGTGTGTGTGATTTGTAAGCAAATAGTTTGTAGGTAACATTATTTTTAAACGAGCCAAAGCTCATTTGTTTGCACACAGTTAAATGGTTTCAAGTATTCCTATCTAACACTAATAATTCTATTTAATATTAATCATTTGTTTGCACACAGTTAAATGGTTTCAAGTATTCTTATGCCAATTCAATTGACCCTCTGGCTTTTTGCACCTTTAAGATTAGACTGTGTTGGGTACTTGTTTGCTATAAGCAATTTGAAAGATATGGTTGGGATAGTCATAGAGGTGCTAGGGCTTGACCAGCCAACTGATCATATCAGGCTTCTCGGACCACCCATCTGACCCAATGCCAAAAGGTGGCTTCACTAAGAAATCTTATTCCTCTTCAGAAGTGTGATAGACATATTCTGTAGACTCAACCGAGAGAGCAGTGAACTGAGATAGATAGGCCCAAGTTCAAAACCTGGATGAGGCTGTTTGCATTTCACATAACCGGAAAGGTAAGAATCCATCTACTCACAAAAAATATGGATAAAGAGCAGGACTGACAACCAGTTTAGGAAAAGGAAATTCAAACCAGTTGTATGATACTTTAAAAAATTGACCTTGAGTTGTATCCATTGTTATTGCAACTAAATATGAAGTGTTTATCTGTTTAAAATGATTGTGAACTTTATGGATACATTGGCTCTTAAAACATTGATATTTCAACTAAATATGAAGTGTTTATCTATCATATGGAAATCAGACCTGACCGATAAAATGAAACGCAGTTTCTTCCAGGCAGCGGTCGTGTCGATACTGCTGTATGGATGCACTACTTGGACGCTAACAAAATGGCTGGAGAAGAAGCTAGACGGCAATTACACAAGAATGTTGCGAGCAATATTGAACAAGTCCTGGCGGCAACACCCCACAAGGCACCAACTATACGGCCACCTGCCTCCCATCATGAAAACTATTCAAGTTAGAGGAAACAGACATGCAGGACACTGCTGGAGAAGTAGGGATGAGCTCATAAGTGATGTACTCCTATGGACCTCTACATATGGCCGAGCAAAAGCAGGAGGACCAGGTCGAATATACATACAGCAGCTATGTGAGGATACAGGATGTAGCCCTGAAGACCTGCATGAGCCGATGAACGATAGGGAGATGTGGCGAGTGAGGGTCAGGGATATCCGTGCTAGTGGCACGACATAATGATGATGACCTGTTTAAAAAGATATTGAAGATATGTTTTTATACCGGATATGATTGCATATGTTATTTATATCGAATATGATTGCACACTATAATTATTTAACCAAGTCTGCTTGGGTTGTAGAATACACTGACTGCATCTCTGCAGAGGTGTAAAACCTCGCTCTGAACAAGTGTCCTCGATATGATACTTGACTGCATCTGATGGTGAGGCTCTAGTCCTGGAGCTTTGAGGAATGTGGAGTACCCCTTTCATTGCCATTACTCCCAGGTCCACTCAGAGTGGTAGTAACTATTTGGGTCCTATCTAGGCATCAAATAGAACTGTTTGATCATTTAATTGCATACAAACAAATGACTGATGATAAATTTAATTGTTACTGTTACATAGCAATACTTGAAACCATTTAACTGCGTGCAAACAAATGAGCTTGAACACATTTAAGAAGTTACCTCCGACCCATTCACTTAAAAATCATATATATGCATAAAAAGATTTGGCATTAAATAACCTACAAAGGTTGATATGCCATTAAACCAAATAACTTCATCTAACTTATCTATGACATAAAAACCAACCAACCAACCAATGTCATTGTTTTTGTGATTGCCAGAGCAATATGTCTGAGTTGTGAATATTTTACAATCTCTATTTGTGTATCACTTAATTTCTGAGATAGTTTTTTAAAAAAAGACATATGTAAGTTGAATGTTGTGTAATATGCATAAAGTTGGGTTTGGTTCAGAGTGAAAAGTCTTCAGCAGGAATGAAATGCACACGGAACCACCATTCCTGTGTGGTTATATAAAATCAAGAAACAGTTTAAGCATGTAATGACATCAATGGCCGAATGTAAATGCGTTTTTAAAAATAAAAAACGTCACTAAAAATCATGATGAACATACAATATAATCTTTGCTTTTAGTTGATCTGATGTGTATATAATATATATATATATATATATATATATATATATATATATATAATTCTTTTATTTACCCTGTCTGGTGGCAAAAGCTGCTTGGTAGCGCCATGAGTGGCAGTACCGCCTTACTTCGGAAAAGCATGGAAATTCATAGTAAAAAAATCTACGTTAACTATCATGAAACACTAATCATTTATACTAACAAACTAACAGATAAATCTTTATAAATTTAAGCTTTTGGTCAAATTACATTGCAAATCACGTTCTTTTTGTAAACGTCTGCATGAGCTTACGATTTTACGGTTAACATAACTGAAGCAACGGATAAAATGCTTATGATAATATTAGCTAAACGAAGTAAAACATTGTTAAAAAGTAGGTATTTAGGCTTCATCATAATACATCTTTTAGTTAAAATTCAAAGGTATAAAGCGGTAGGCATTTTAGCCTTATCTAAATACGTCTTTATTTAAAAGTCAAATGAATGAACGGTTATGTAAAATTAGTTAAATAACATTGCAAATATACATATGTCCAAAACATTCGTTAATAGAAAGAAAAACTCCTGAAAAAAGTGGATATTCATAGTAGAAAACCTACGTGAACTATCGGGAAAAACTAATCATTTGTACTATAAAACTAACAGATAAAGTAAACGTTTTTAGTAAAATTACATTGCAAATCTCGATCTTGTTGCAAACATGTGCATGACCTTACGATATTTAGGTTAACCTAACTAAAGCCA
>OY757908.1:129670339-129872839 GCA_963585895.1 Sepioteuthis lessoniana | reverse complement strand
TATGAGACAGCAACATTTCTACTAAGAATGTCAATTCTTTTAATAGAATTAAAAACAGAATGGTCCAATAAAACCTCAAAAAAGCAGATTATATATGCCAATCTGTGTCCTCAAGAAAATCTTCCTCTACAGATGCCATATATAAAGTAAAGTTTTTTTTAACTTTCAATAAGTCAGAATGAAAGCAAGTATGATACATCTTTGAATGACCAGTATCTATGTTATTACAGGAGCCACATCTTGTTTTCATAGCAGCCATGTGCAATTTTCTGAAAGGAAACACCATGGTGGTGAACAGAGAACTTTTACTGCTTTAAACCCAAACCAAAAACAAGTTTATAAATGATTAGTTCATTAAAAATTCATTTTTGTTGAGTAGAGGTCCAAGATGTTTTCTATGATAGATTCAAAGTTCAATTCTTGAATGGCATATTCTTCCACGACCCATGAAAATTGGCCCGGTGATATTTAAGTTGTTGATTCATTCTTGTTGTCGTCAGTGCTAATGTGTTTCTCGATTGTCTTCTGCATCTGATCTATATCAAGTTCAAATTTCTTCATTTCATGGCAGCAAATTCTTCATGTTGGCCAGTCACATGCAGATGATTAAATACCAAATTTTTCTGGCTTATCATTTCTGTGACCATCTCCCATTCTTTCTCTTGTAATACAGGATTTGCTTTGGGAATCTTTTGTCCTATATTCAGAAAGATGTTCAGTCCATTAAAGTTAGTTGTATTTAGTGGTATGTATTTACTCAACCCCTCCACCATGAGCAGAATGTGACACAAGGTCAATTTTTAAATGGAGTAGAGCTGGTTTGAATTTAGAGTTCTTTTCTCCAAGACCATAGCAAAATTAAAGTTCCCTGCCTGACCAACTATTTACCCATTGCTGACGAGAGAATACTATTAATGATTATAAAACTTAGACTGGTATAAGGCTACAAATATGGGGTAATCAGTTCAGTGGTTATGGTTTTTGAGATAAACTTTCTAACCACTGCTCCATGACAAGATACCCAAGTACAGTTTAACCTGGTACAGTACTACAGTAAATGGGCACCCAGTGAAGATTAAATTCACTAAACCATTGAATTGGTGTAGTGAGACCGACTTGGTAAATTTGAATGAACAATTGTTTCTAAATATTTCACTGTATCCACCAAAAATTAGGATTGTCTCTAAAGAAGGTTTTCCACTTGGAGATTGAAAAAAATTATATCTATTTTATATCCGTTAAAAAGTTAAGATAAAATGTTGAAATTCTTCAAAGTGGAATAATTTTTATGCTGTGGACTTTTAACTAAAAACCTCACATGACTTTTATACATCATTAAAAAAAAATATTCATTTCTTTCTTTTCATGAACAAAAAAAAAAAAAAATTAAAACTAATAATCCCAAGACATTTTCAAACAAGTATCCTCATCTCTGTTGTTTTTATCACAGCATTTTGAAGGATATGCTCTTTTTCAGCCTTTTTCATGTTTTCTGAAAGTCTTAGATGAATTTCATAATTCCATATTTTGGGGGGATCATTATCTTTGTCGTCTTTAACACAACATTTTCCCTTTCCTTGAGCGAACGTTAGGATATTCAAGTCATTTGGCTGAAAAGTATCATGCCCAAAATGTTTGATTTTATGTTTTGTATCGTTGAACAGGGGCTCATCTCATTATTTAAGAAATGCCATGAGTAAATGGGGCACTAACTTTACCGACTTCTACTCTTGATTATGGTGCATTACAAAAGCGTCAATACAATATATTTATGTCAATGTATGCATGGAACTTGTGGTATACCATGCATATATCATAAAAGAAACGATTATTATAGTTTGTTGGAAATGGAAGGCCTTCATACAGCTGTTCCCTTGTAATTTGCTCTAAGTCTTGTGTTGGCTAACAATTGCTTTCCAACTGTTTATGTACCCAAAACAAGAATAAAACAATTTAATATCTTCAAGTGTGACACAATAAGCTCTTCTGTCCATGGGCGTGCTTATTTAGACGCAATAATGTGTATGCATGTAGGTGCAGCATACGTATATGAAGGTGAGTGTATTTGTACAGGTGTGTGTGTGTGGGCCTAGGTAACACACATATGTACAGACTTCAATGCACATGTATAGCAGTATCAAAAGGATAGCAACATAATATAGGGACTGATTAATTTTAAAGGCACATCAACCTGTCAAGGGTTATTTTATGCCTAGATTTTAGGAAATTGGATTCATTGTATGTTCCTATTTACATTTCTTGTGCAGTTATTTCTTGAGAGTCTTTTTTTACACATGGTCCTATTAAATAGAAATAATTTTTGGTATAGATCAATTTGACCCCCACCCCTAGATGGGATCATAACAGGTAGGACAAAGTGAACCAGAAAGTAAAGGCAATGAAGGTGTACTCCACAATCCTCAGATCTCTAGAAATGGAGACTAACCATCAGATGCTTTCTAATGTCAAAGCCAGGACATTCTTTTGGAAGGTGATCTTAGCTTTCTTCAGTATATTCTAAACCCTGCCAACAGAAAGGGTAAGTTAGAGAAATTGGTAGACTTTAATCATAAAATAAAAAGAGAAAGATTTCTTGATGGGGATGAAAGGGTTAGTTTTTTAATGCTTGTCATAAACAGAAGTTTATATCACTCGTGCAGTCAGGAGACAAGGGTATCATTATTCAAAGTATTTTAGTTCTGGGAGGTCCACACAAGATTTTTTGTGAGTTCTTTCCTGGAAACCAGAGCTCTATATATTCAAGGAAGAAATCATGAGATAGGCAGATTAGTGGCAACACAGGTCTGTGACAGGTTTGCTAATTGTTCACTATTGAAGAACATAGAAAACAAAGTTAGGTGTTGGCTTTTCAGACCTAGGATAAAATAAAACTGGACAAGTCTTCATCTGCCATCTGTATCATGATAGTAAGGGATCATTGCTCAAGTCCATATTGCAACATCATACAGCTTTTTTTCCCCTTGTGGATTTGTGCAGTTTCAATCAAAACCTTTGAATGACTAATCTTTATTTAACATGGAGTTGGGTCATTTAGCAGGAGAGACTGAACAAGCCGCAATGATACTGTCATACTATGGCCATTAGTATAATACAAGAATTTCCTTCTATTTTAGTTAATTCTTATTTTTTCCCAAGGACCTGAGTCATTGGGGCATTAGTCATAGGTCAATCATGGTATCTCTATTAAGGGGAGTGACTTTGTGGTGCTCATCTCCTCTTCACTTAATCTGAGACAGGTATGACTGGAATACATGATACCAATTGTTGATTAATTCCATATTTTGGAATCATATCAAAATGAGCCATGCTAAGAACTTCCTGGCAGGTCTAAGGCAAGTATCTATTTTCTTTCTACAAAATACAAGACAATTAGTACTGGGTTACCTAGTAGTAAAAAAGACTCCTCGATTTGACTGGGATCTATTCTCTGTCAAACATTGTGACATGCCAGTGATAAGGTTTTTATTAAATGGTGCTGAGCAGAATTGAAAGAAGAGGTGGATTCCTGATTTTCTCAAGATTATCAATGTGAAATCTTAACAGGAATTATTTCAGTTTAAGGATTCTATTTTCTGTCTAAATAACAGTTATCTCCCTTGGCTTGTCTATCTTCTTATGCATCCATTGTGAACGGGTTTTAATATTGTTGATTAATAACATTAAAAAGATCATTTTTAACCTGTATAACATAACTACTTGGTATTCAAATTTCTTTGATAAAACATTGTCAATTATTATTAATATTCAACTTGTATGCCTTTTATTTTTGTTGCTTTTTATCACAACTCACAGGCCATAATTCTACATCCATTAACTAAGCAACTCAAATCAGAAATAATTAAGAAGCCTCTATTCTTAAGAGCTGGTCTTGATATTTTAGTTTTTTTCTGTATTGTAATCTCCTGAATTAAAAAATCTGTTCCGGAAATACAAGGACCCGTTTATTAATGACATAATTGTTATTGTAGAATTGACACATCAACATTTAAAGACAAATAAATTTCAAAGTATTTGAAATTGTCCTGCTTGGGAATCCGGCCCCTTGAAGTTGAGTGTTTTTTTTTAATTTGGTCCATTTTTAGGGGGCTTAAAATCAAAGATTATAGTTGATATGAATATTTTATTTTCAACTTTCAGAAGTAATTTTAAAATACATATGTCGTTTTCTATGGTTTTTGATATTTCTGTGATAATCCCAAAATATTCAATATTTTCAGGATTTTTTAATTCTCTTGCATTTTTTAGCAACTGGTTCTGATTTTAAAACACAACATGGAGATAAGAAAAAAACAACCTCACCAAAGCTTGTAACCAAACTCAATTTCCCAAAGCAAACCTCCAAAGTTGGGAAAAACTCAGAAAGCAAAAAGTTTCAGAAATTCCCTAAAATTTTAAAAATGTTAAATGCTATTGCACAGCAATTTTGATTATTTACTCCTCACACGCATACAAACAAATGGTGAAAAAAACCCAAAAAAACCTGAGGTGAAATTGGCTAGAATGACCCTATGGCTAAAGTCATTGGAAGTAATTGGAAAATCCATGCACTTAAAAAAAAAAAAAGTTAAAATTCTAGTTGTGACCAATAATCTTGTAGAATTGTTGTTACCAGGAGTAAGAAGTTCAGAATAGACTCAATCTTGCTCTAGAACACAATAGGATGCCTCAATAGTTTTGGTTTCCTCCCAAATCAAAAGATACTTTATCAAAAAGATAACTTGGGATGTACGGAAAAGAATACAATACAAAAATTACTTCTATATTTGAGTTAAGGAGCTCTCAAATAAGTTTGACTGATGAAAAGAGAGCTCCTTTGATTTGAATTCAATTTTCCTTCTCCGAGATCAGTTGTCATACCAAAGTTAGAGAGACCAGTTTGCCTTACTGCTAAACTGTGAAATACAAACGATCTCATACAGGATTTGAACTCAAGTTGCCATGTCCATTTCCTATGATAATAACCATTACCCTATGAAGCACCTCTGTTGTTAAAGGGTTAACTTATGATATTATAGAAATGTTTGTGCCAAGGAAAGCCAACCATAAATACATTTGTTTTTTGACTCTTTATTTTTACAAGTCTTTTATTATTTATTCAAATAAGTCAACACTGGACTGTGTTACAAATGAACAAAAGTTTGTGACAAATGAATTTTAAAGAAAAATGAAATTTTTTTTGGCTTTGTAAGTGTTCCAATTATTGCTATATATCACTAACAATTCAATTAAACATTAGTCCTTTATTTACACATAGTTAAATGTAAAAACAGTTATATTTCAAACAACACAGTTTAGTTCTATTTGACCCATAGATAAGACCCTATTGGGTGCTACTATTCTGTGCCAGAGTGGACCTGGGAGTGATGACAATAAAGGGGTACTCCACATTCCCCAAAGCTCCAGCATTACTGGAGCTCCACCATCAGATTGTTTTGTGTCATATCCAGGACACTCATTGGGGGAGTTTTGCTCCTCTGCAGAGATGTAGTCGGTGTATTCTACAGCCCCAGCCAACTGACCCATCATCCAGTATATGTGTGTGAATACACACACACACACACACACACACACACAATGATTAAAATTCAATACTAAAAGTGTTTTTAACCCATATAAAATCTTTACAGTGCCCAATGCATGAAAATTCAGAGGAACATCTCAATATTTTTCAAGTATGAAATAAGATAATAATAAAACAGGATAAAAACTCACAACTAAGAGTTTCATGTTGTCGATCCTTGGGAGAGCTAGTATTCAACACGCCTGAATTTTGTTAGATTTGACTGAATAAATATGTAGTTTTGTTTTTTAACTGTGGATCCACAGTATGAAACTGAATCATGAATTTTTATCCTGCTTCTATTTGAAATATATTTTATATATATAAAAAAGTAAAGTTGATAATCATAGTTGAGGGCAACCCAAAGGCTCCCTTTCCAATAGCTACTACACCAAGGTGTAGGAGAGGGCACTACTCCTTTCCCTGGACTGCTCCACTTTACCCTTGATACATATAATGCTGAGTGTTAAGCAAGGTGGCATCATGTACCATTTTTTGAGTCTTTGGTATGACTTGACCTAAGATTAAACCCCAGTCCCCCTTATTGGTGAACACTCTACCCACCTGAGAATTAGACAGGCTATCAGAATATGGAATAAGAATGTTACCCATATTTACCCATATCATAAAGATTTTATACTTAAATTGGCATTAATTAAAATTAATAAAGAAGACATTCCTATCTAACAAAGATATTTTTTGCTATTTTTCATTTGATTTGGGTCTTTTTATTAGCATACTTTGGCTTTCTTGATTGGATTTTCAACCCTTAGAATAATGACAATCTCTTTAGACAATGAGTTAAAACAAAAAATGCATCAGTCGGAACACAACAATAAAAACAGCAAAGACGAGGATATCAGTTATGAATTTCATACAATGAAGAAGACTGATGGTCTCGTAACAAAACTAGCAAAGATAAAAGCCTGGACTTACAATGAATCATCACAAAATTTTGGATAACATGACACCAAATTCAGTGAAATGGAATATTCAGTTTATTGCAAATAACTTTCATATTTTTTAATGCAAATTTGTTTAAAATTAAACAGTTTACTCATAACAGTAAATCAATTCAATATATAAAAATAATCTGGTATTTCCTCTCTGATAATTTGAATTTATTTCATGATTTACATAGGAAGTAATTTTATGAGTATTCTCAGTGTTAAAGTATTGGTATAAAAAGAGCATATATTATTAAGCATAAAAAGAGCATATATTATTAAGCATATAAATGCCAAGAATTAAGGATATGTTGGAGGTACAAATAGCAATCTATCATGTCTTGTGGGAAGCTGGCAAGACTCAAAATGAAATAGCTGTCCAGGTGGGATGCTCTCATTCAGCCATCTTGAAGACTACAAGACAAACTGGTTCAAAATGGTCCAACTACAGTTCCAAACCCAAGACAACAGCTACAGAGATGAACATCAAGTGAGTAGGATCCTTGTTTTCAATCGGTTTGCCGATTGTGGTGAAATTCCAAAGCTTCATATGATGCTGGCGTAGCCATTTCTTGTTAGTGAAATACTACCAGATTTGACTGAGAAATATGAAAGTTATTCACAAAAAATGAATATTCCATTTCACTGAATTGGTGTAGGGACCAGAGTGGCCATTTACAAATTTCACTAAAGGAGAACATTGCTATCCGAAAAGGAGGAGTTGGGCAGGAAAAGGAGCACTTATTATTATGTTATTTGTAGTGATGTGTCAATAAACTACACTTTTCTCTTTACTGCCAATCTCCACATTACAACAACATTCTGTACAGGAGACATGAAAATCATCTTTTCTGCTTTTAGATAGAAATCCAAATTCTTTGGTCCATTCTTGGTTAAACTTGGTCTTTCTTTTAGACATTTTTTCAAGGGATAAATTAGCACATAAGCCATAATACTATATGCTCTCAGAAGGGACTCAGTCTGTGCATAAGAATAGAGGGGAGGGGGCATATCCAATCTTGTAATTTAGACTTGATTGAAGTGGAATATTGCATTTGAACACCTCTACAATGCTAAGAGTGGACTCTTTGAGTGGTGGGAGAAAACTTGTTACCATAGTAACAAATTAGAGTCCTGTATGTAAAGATCAAAGCAGATCCAACTTAAGCTGACTGGCTCAAAAGCCGTACAGTCTGGCCACTTTTGTCGGGACTGGTAGAAAGTTCTTTTAAAAAGTGATTTGTGAAAAGATTTTTTTTAGTTCTGTGTAAATCAAACATATAAAGACTGATATATTTTATTTATAAATAACTCTATTCTCCAGTGTGGAAAATGTTTTTTTTTACCACCAAAATAAGTTTTTAAAATTTACCCTACATCTTAGGGGTCAAAATTTTAATTATTTCAAAAGTCTATCCTTGCAGAGATTGATAAATTAATTAAGTTGAAAATGAAAAATAAAATGATACAAAAATAGAGAAAAATATCCCACAATTTGACTTTTGCTAAAAGTTTGGTTTTTGGTGAAAGAAAGAAAGAAAGAAAAAAAAGAAAGAAAGAGCCTTTTGGGGTTTTACCACCCACTGGATAATATGTATATTTTTGCAGCCTCACAAATGTAAAAGTCAGTACTCTACAACTTTTATAATAATAATTCATGAGCTTAATGAAAAAAAAAAAAAAAAAAAAAAAAGATTCCATAAAAGAAGCTCCTATCATAAAACCTAGAAGAAAGTCATCTATATCAATAATCTGATCTCTGAATAATGTGTCTAAATTATACTTATAAAATATTAAATGAACCAAAGAATAATAAATAATTTTTTAAAATATGCTATCACATTGGATATAAATATTCCTGGGATTTTCCTTCTTTTCAAATGACCTTAACTTTAAGGGGAAATTATGACATCATAAAAGGAGCAAAACCCACAGAATTATGGAAATAAAGTAGAATAGGTGAATGTCTATTGTGACTACGTACCAGCAGGCCACCTATAAACTTACAAGGTCTCTATTGCATATATATACCAACCTCATCTACCATGAAGAGGGTGTGACACAAAAGTAATTTTTAAGCAAAGTATAGCTGGTTTGAATTCAGTTTTCCTTCTCCTAGACTGGTTACCTAATCAAGGCTAAAGAACTTAGTCTGTTTTACTATTTACCCATAGCTGGGAAGATATCAGATAGATTCATGCCTTTCCCAAGAGCATTAGCACAAAGTGAAATGCAAACAGTACTGTCCAAGATTTGAACTTGTATTGACAATTCCAGTTCTTCGGACAATAATCATTATGCTAAACATGAGGTGTTTTATATTATGCAGTCTATAAGCAGCCAAAAAATCTACATATCACTAGACAAATCACAAAACATATTGGTAATTCTTTTTTTTTTCCTCAAAATTTTGCAAGCATTCTTGATGACAGAACATACTTAATGCTGGGAAGTATAATATATATATATATATATATATATATCTGAACAAAAAAGAAACTGAAATGGAAGCACACTTAGTGTAATGGCTACTGTCAGAGGAAACGGAATAGGCAAGAAGAGTTCAAATCCTGGATGAAGCTGTTCAAGTTTCACTTTGTGCCAATACTCTTGAGAAAAAGATGAATCCATCTTTTCTCCAACCAGCTATTAGTAATAGTAGGCCAAACAGGTTCTTTGGCACCGTTTAGGCAACCAGTCTAAGAGAAAGATAACTCTACTAAAAAATGACCTTGTGACAAATCTTGCCTGTGGCAGAGGGGTTGGGAGAATACATACTGAAATCTTTGATATTGAAGTTGAATGTAATAAACAGGTCATCAGAAAATTGGAATCTAAGTTGAAATCATAAATAAATGAATATCATTCTGAAATCAGAATTTTTGTTTCTAAAAGAAGTAAAATATTATTGGGATTTTATGTAATAATACCTTATTCTCAAGAAAAAAATCCACTAATTTTCATGAAATTTTGGTTTTTGTTAATTTTTGTAACAGGTCTAAGTAAAGCTTGCTTGTAAAATCCAACCATTTTTCTATCGCAGGCCTGAGCAAAATTGAATGGAAGACTGGCAATTGAATATGCAGTCTCTTCTTTCTACAACACCAATATTGTCCAACGAAAGTGCAAAAGCCAATACCCGTGAAGGAACTCTAACTTCCAGTTTTTTGTATTTTTTTAATTCTGAATTATCTTTATCCTTGACTGGTTGCTTACCATAACTGCAAAGTCATGTATAATGTAATAATGACATTGTATCTATGTCAAAAGTTTGGAAATCTTAAAGTGAGAAATGGCTTCCTCAAAAATTAAATAAATAAAAAAAATTAAGATTCATGATGAAGTGATCTTAAGAGATGAGCACAATATCCTGCGAGACATAGGAAACACTGCATAATTTGACAAATAAACAAACTAATCTGTTCAAAATCCCTAAACTTTTGGGTAGCATCCACTTTTTAAAACCACTGACATTCATCCAATTTTAAAGCATAAAATGAAACCAACTTAAAAAAGAAATGTACACGTAGATAATCATAATATTATGTGAACTACTTTAATATTTCAATATTTATTCACATCATCATAAGAGTCAGAATGATCTGAAAATCATATGATGATGACAAAACGTATGTGTGAATATGCATCTGTATTTCACACGCTAAGCCAAATCTTATTATAATTCATAAACTCTTCATCATGATCAAGAAACAGAATAACCTGTAAGCTGGCTGTTCAAAGTCTGACTGTAAGACATAGCAGTGAGCAACCACATGACAAGGAATTAAACCTTTTTTGGACAATTGGAAGACACCACAGACTGAAACTCTGAATACACTTTTGATCCCATTAAAAGCATATAAATAACACTGTGCATTCCACAGTAGCAAGTTATCATTCTCACAATCTCCATCTATCTTCAACAGAAACTAGTTCTTTCACTTGCCTCAACAAGCAGGTATTGATAGTCAGAAGATATCCATCTAGGACCAAGCTACCTTAACTGACATATACACCAAAGGAGAGACCAAAACAAACTTACTGGGAACTCAACACCATAGAACAAACATTCAACAATTTAGCTCCTTTGTAAGCTGTCTGAACTAATATAAATTGTTGGTTGGTGTTTTACAACATACCAACTCTTGTGGGTTATTTAATGCAAAATCCTATTCTTATAATATGACACTAAACCATTTAATGATTAGGTTCCAGTCTTGGAACTTTTGAGGAATGTGAATTACTCCTTCATTGCCATTACTCTCAGGTCCACCATGACCCAGAGTAGTAAAAGCTATTAGAGCCCTATTAATGGTTTAAATAAAAAATATTTAATTTATTACTAGACTTAAAACCATCTAACTGAGTGCAAACAAATGAATTCTCGCTCATTTGAAAACAATATTACCAACAATCTATTCATTTATAAATCATATATATATTTAATATGTAGAAACAAGATTTGGCATTAAATAACCTGCAAAGGTTGATATGCCATAAAAACCAAATAACAAAATTATTTTTAAATGACTCGTCAGAGCTTATTTGTTTGCACGTAGTTAAATGGTTTCAAGTATTCCAATCTAATATAAGTAATTCTATTTATCAAATATTCCAATTTGATATAAAAAATTTGCACACAACTCTATAGTTAGAGATAACTAATAATACTAATCCTTAGTAAATGAAGCCTCACCCTCAGATGCAGTTTAATGTCATACCCAGGACAGTCATTGGAGTATGGGGTTGCCCAATGCAGATGTACAGTTAGCTTATTCAACAACCCCAGTAGATAGGGTACAAATAAAACGAAAAGGAACACTCTTATAGATTTCTGTAAACTCTACACTCCATTTGTTGATTCTATTATTATTTCTTACCATTTCTTCCATCCCTTCAATCAAACAACAAGAAAATATTCCTGGCCAGCATGCATTCTCATACATGAATATAAGATATAAAAGCTCCTGCCTAAAAGTTTGAAAACCTTGAACTGTGAACTTATGAAGAAAATTTAGCAGAGATGCCTTGTCATGATGCTTTGTGGACTGGTATGCTAACAGAGAGCAAAGAGATTACATCAAAGGAGACAGTGGAAATGAGGCCATAGGGGAAGTCATTTTTTACATGGACAAATTATTTGAAATTCACTACATATATATAAAGCTGTATCTGTCCAGGTATTAGTTCTACATAAAATTGTGTCACCCAAAAAAATGCTTCTCCTCACCACATTCTTAGTAACCTCCTATATGATTTAACAAAGGTAACAATTTGTTTCCCTCAATGAAAAAAAATTATCAAAGCAGTAACTTTAAGACTAGTAAATCCAAGAAATTGATTAATTGATTGATTTTAATGGTATGCCACCTTGTCTAGGTTTATTTTCTGCCTAAAAGTCAGAAAATTGTATGCATCTATTTAATAATGCCTTGTTCATCTTACTTCGATGGTTTTAGAGATGGGAGGTAAGTGCCAGTACAGCTGTTGTTTTATAGGGTGTTGTTTCAGGATTTGTTCAATATAGCATTCTTGTGCAGTTCCCATCTAACTTTTTCTCAGTGCATTTTGTCAGCATCCATGTGGTGCATCCACAGGGTACTATTGACATGTCTGCTGCTTGGAAGAAATCCCATTGTATTTTATCAGATGGATCAGACTTCTATATGATTGATAGCTAATCAATAGCAGTAACAAGACATGCAGGACATTGCTGGAGGAGCAAGGATGAACACATGACATTCCTCTATGGACCCCTACACATGGACATGCCAGCATTGGCCAACCAACAAGAACTTATCTACATCAGCTCTGTGTAGACCCAGGATATAGTTTGGAAAACCTGCCAGGAATGATGGATAATAGGTACGGATGGAGAGAGAGAGGAAATCTATGCTAGCAGAACGAACTGATGATGATTTAATAATAGTTATTTGTTTACACATAACTATATGGTTTTAAGTAACTAATAATAATAATAATCCATAGTAAACAATTACGGCTTCAAGTAACTGTCCTTAATGCAAATTATTTACAGTTATATGGTATCAAGTATTCCTATCAAATACAAATGATATTCAAACAGATTTATTTAAGCCAAAGATGGAGCCCTAAAAGACACTACCCCATTGAGTCAGAGAGGACTTGGGAATATTGGCAATGAAAAGGTACTCCACACTCCTCAGATCTCCAGAACTCAAGCCTCACCATCAGAACACTCCCTTTCTTTGGGTGGAGGATGTCTTCTTCCTCTACTGGGGATACAGTCAGTGTATTTAACTCTTGCCGATAGGGCAGTCTAAGAAATTAAGTTTCTGTCATCCATTTTAAAATAAAATATTAAGAAATGATTGAACCCTGAGACTTAACCCCACTTTGCTGATACTTTATCCGTAGACATTTTGGGTAAATTTTATTATTTCAAAACTGTCAGTCTTTGTAACAGAACCAACAATGATGGGCTGGATGGTTAAGAATTTTATTTCAAGGGAGGCAAATGTTCTTTAAAAATATATATAAAAACCTAATAAAATATCATATAAAATATTGTACTCGAGTCTAGGCTCCAGTGTCAAGACATTAAAATTAGAGGGCATGCAAAGAGTGACAAAAATAATAAAAATGGTAAAAGATTACAGTTATAAGGAGAGATTAGAGAAATTAGGATTAACAACTTTACTAGAAAGAAGCTGACCTAATTGAAACTTTCAAAATAATTAATGGAATTTTAAATTACAGTCGACATTTTTCAGTATTTCTCCTAGAACTGGAAATTTACAGTCAAAACCTAAATCTACAGACCAATTTGATTCTTTTTTTTTTAATCTATTTTTGGAACAAACTAATGAGATCAAAAACAGCAATAGTATTTTTGGGAACTATAAGATGAATTATTTTAGAGAATTTGATCTGTATATAAATATTGTACAAATAGTGTCTAAGTCCTGTGTAATGATTCCTTTTTTTAATTTTATTTTGGTTGATGTGAGAAGATAGTAAAAAGCAGAGATGCCCGAGGAGTCATAAAAATTAAATGAAATAATAATAACAGCATAAAGCTTATTCATTTGTTCCTTTAGCCTCTTCTTACAAATGTCATCATTGTCACTACAACAACTGCTGTCTAAATGTATTAAAATGGTTTTTGTCATTAAATGAGAATTTTAATACTACATAGCTTATGAAATCATTGGCTGATTTTTACAGCAGGTAAATCCATCTAGAATCATTTTATGCCAACAGGTCAGGAAATTATATTCATATTTACATTAGTTGAATGATTTCAAGTATTTTTTCTAATACTAATAATTATATGGTTTCAAAGAATTATTTCTATTTAATAAAAGTTATTTGTTTGCACACAGTTATATGGTTTCAAGTAATTGATGATACTATTTACCAACTCCTCCGCTCGGACAGGATATGACACAAGGTCAATTTTTTAAGCGGAGTTTAACAGATTTGAATTCAGAGTTTTCCTTCTCCTAGACTAGTTGCCTAACCAAGGCCGAAGAACCTAGTCTGCCCTACTATTTACCCATAGCTGGAGGGAGATATTTGGATTCATACCTTTCCCAAGGGTATTAGTGCTATGTGAAATGCAATCAGTCTCGTCCAGTATTTGAACTCGTGTCGCCGTGTCCATTTCCTAAGACGATAACGACTACACCACGGGCAAGTAATTATTCTTCATATGAATAATTTACAGTTATATCATACCAGGCATTCCAATCAAATAAAAATAATTTGTATACAGTTGTATGGTTTCAAGTATTCCTATTTAATACTGATAATTATATTGTTTCAAGATTGCCTCAAGTATTCCTAGAGAATACAAATAATTTTTAGACAGATTTATTTGACCTCTAGATGGGATCCTAAAATAGATTATGTCAGTTCTGGTAGATAACCAGACTGGCTATTGACAAAATGTGTGTTGATATTTTTTGAGTTGTGCCCCCAAAATCTTAACATACTTTGTTTGACCTCTTGCGAGAAAAAATATCGTGTTTTGAAATTCCTGACAAGGCAGCTTCATTTTACATTTTAAATTTGATATAAAGGCAGTGTCTGATTTTGGATTATAATTATATCGTAAACTGAACTACAACTTTATGGCCACTTCACTGAGTCCAACTTATAAAGTTAATTTTTCTCAAAAATAAAGAATTTCAGCAATAAATATGGAAGTAATTTTCAAACATAACAGACGAAAAATGTGAGAAAAACCTTTTTTCCTCCGAAATAATTACAGTGCGTAACTTAATTTTATCATCAGGTTTTTAATTTAATTTTATTTGTTCAGTACACTTTTCCTTCAATTCATTAATAATTTCATTGTATTAGTTTTTTTGCCAACTTCTTAGATCGATACATTCTTTGACCAGTTTTATATTAAATTTACATTCTAAATTAAACCAGTGTCATAAACATGGACACAAAATCAGGGGCCAGTTAGGGATTATATTTATATCGTAAATACAACCCTCACTTTAGAGCCACTTATATTATCCCCACTATAAAATTTAATTCTTCTCGAAAATTAAAAATATCCCAAAGAATTAAAAGCCCTTTTTAAATAGAGCAAGTCAAAGTAAATAAGAAAACTATATTTTCCGACGAAATTATTTTAGTTTACGTTAACCGAATCTTAATATTTAAAATGCCATTTTTTTTTAAATATTAAAAAAAAAGCCTTCTCCTCGGAAACTTTTTTCAAATATTTATTCTTTATTTTTAAATGGACTTAATTAACGTTCCGGTAAAAACAAAACAAAAAACAAGCAAAGCTGATATTAACAATTTTTAAAAAATACATTTATAAAAATATAAAAAATTTAAAACACCGAATGCTATATATATATAAAATTATATCAAAATATTAAACACTAAATTTTAAAGTTAAAACACTGATTGTTTAAAAACTGAAAGGCGTTAACATTTTTTTTTTTGCATCCTTTAAAATAAGGAAATTGGAATTAAAATTTTTTTAAAGATTTTTTTTTTAGTAATAAATTTAAAATATAAACTTTAAAGATTTATTTTAAAAAGTATTAGACAAAATTTTAAGATTAATTAAAGATAAAATTACTTACCGTAAAAAATAAAATAAAAACAAATTTGGTTCAATTTATAGAAAAGAAATTAAAAAAAAAAAAACTTAAGAAATTCCATCCATTTTTTTTTTCCCTGGGAAAAATCAATTTTTCTAACTTGAATGAATGAAGGGAAATAAACAAATAAACAAATAAGTACTCCGTTATGATTATCAAATTAACAAAGCAAATTAATTTATAAAAAAATATACATTTTAAGAAAATAGTTTTTAAAATTTTTGTTTTGATTGTCTTAAATGTTCATCTTAAGATTTTTTTTTCTTTTAGGGGAAAAAAAATGGTACGTAATGAAATGGAAAAAAAAACTGTTTGTATGCAAAAAAAAAAAAAAACGCTGTCCAAAATCTTTGAAAAATATACAACGCATTTAAAGCAAATTAACATTAAGAAAGGAAATTCTGTACAATTACGATTATAATGTTATTATTATATTTTCTTTTAACTAAAATAAAAATGAAATAAAAAAAATACATACATGCTTTTTTTTTTCATCTATAAGAATAATAGACATTTCTCGCCAAGGGAAGATAACTCTCAGCATTTAATAACCTTATAATTGATGAATAATTTTTATTTCTGTCATAAAAAAAAGGGGAAATAATTAAGTAAATAGATACTTGAAGTAATATGAAATAATAACGATAAAATAAGTGTAATATTTATACAAAATTCATTAGGAGAAATAAAATTTTGGGATACTTTTGGTTGTATAATTTCAAGCAAGAAGCAAAAAGGAAGTATAAAAAGAGGACAAAGTTGAAAAAGTAAAGAAAATCCATGAAAATCAATTATTGAAAGATATATTTAGATGAATTAGAGAAAGAGGACTTTTAAAATTGTACAAAATAAATACTGCATAAAAATCTACTAAAAAGATACTGTATTATTTCTGGTAGTTTTGATGGTTTATAGCTGAAGAAAGTTAAACAATTTCAGAATAAAAATTATGTAAAGCTTCCAAACTCATGTGTGTCACCAAATTTAGAAATAGAAAAAGGCCTATATGCGTCATGGTTTCCAGAAAGAATCTTTCTCTATTTTGCAACCCAAAGATAGTGAGTACGAGCCATTGGACTAATGAGTAGAGTGTTTGCCAATGGTCTGGGAGACTGGTGTTCAATCCCTAGTCAAGTCATACCAAAGACTCAAAAAAGGGTACTTGATACCGCCTTGCTTAACACTCAGCACTATAAGGTAAGGATCAAGGGTAAAGTCGAGCAATCCAGGGAATAAAGTACCGCCCTCCCCTACACCTAATAGCTATTGAAAAGGAAATCTTTGGGTCACCCTCAACTAAGGTTGCCGACTTTACTTACTTTTACTTATTAGTACTAAGTAACTATAAACAGCCTAAGTTGAAATTTGAACATTGCTGAGTTCTTTTTTTTTTTTCCATACATATAATCATCACCCCCACCCACTCACACCTCATTTAAATAATGTGAATATTTTAATAACCTGTCTACCATTTAGTTGAAGAAACATTGAAAAATATAAATTAAAGAATAATGTTTTCATGGGGATGAATAAAATAAATACAAAAAAAAAACAACTGAAACCAGAAAAAAACATTTAAACAAAAAAACTTTTGATAAAAACAGATTGTTTATCTACATCATAGATTCTCAAAAGGGAGCCACATGGCTCCCAGAGGAGGAATTTCAGGTCAAATGTGTGGAATTTCTATTGTATATATCATTTATAAGTAGAATCGTGGAAAAATGACTTACATGACAAATCAGAATCTGGTATCACAAGGGGAGGAATATGACCTGGGATCACAAAGGGAGGGATGTGATCTTCATCACAAAGGGAGGAATGCAATCCTGGATCACAAGGGTCGGGAGGTGAACTGTGATCACAAGAGGAGGGAGGCAAACTTGGATCACAAATGAAAGCATGTGACCTGGGTCACAAGGGAAGAAATATGGTCAGGAACCTTGAATTTAAATTGTATTCCTTACTCTGACACATTTATAGAAAAGTAGTTTATTATCATCTGCTGATCTGCTTGGACTTGTGTCTTTATCTTGGTTATTATTACAGTCCCAATATTTCAGCCTCATCTAGGTTGTTATTATTACAGTCCCAATATTTCAGCCTCATCTTAGTTATTATTATCATCCCAATATTTCAGCCCATCTTGGTTGTTATTATAGTCCGAATATTTCAGCTGTTGTACTCTTCAACATTCTTCAAATGTCTATTGTACCCTGTAACCTTCTGGCAATATTGAACCAAACCTTTTCTTCAATCCACAAGGATAAATTATTCTTATGCCATTGTTCATATTTCAAGGATATCAATTAATTGATTGTCAATAGAATACATAAAAAAAATTGTAAAGAAATGTAAAATGCATTTCTAAATTAATTATGTTTTTTGGTGTGTGTATATGTGTGTGTGCGTGTTGTTACCTAAGCTGTCTACCATAGGCAGATTTGGCGGCCTGTAACTACTGGATTTTACCAGAACTAAAGGCTGTAGGAATTTTATTTTTTATTTTCTATATATATTTCATGTACAAAATAAGATATAAAACTGGTTAAAAATCACAACTTATAGTTTCATGTACTCAGTCCCCTGAAGAGCTTGTATTGAACTTGTTTGTCTTCAGATATAAAGTAAGTAAAGTAAAGTTGGCGACCATAGTCGAGGGTAACCCGAAGGCTCCCTTTTCAATAGCTACTACACCAAGGTGTAGGGGAGGGTGCTACTCCTTCCCTGGATTGCTCTACTTTACCCTTGATCCGTACCTTATAATGCTGAGTGTTAAGCAAGGAGGCATCAAGTACCATTTTTTGAGTCTTTGGTATGACTCGACCTGGGATTGAACCCAGGTCTCCCGGGCCATTGGCGAACACTCTAACCCCTAGGCCAGGTTAGAGTGTTCGCCAATGGCCCGGGAGACATGGGTTCAGTCCCAGGTCGAGTCATACCAAAGACTCAAAAAATGGTACTTGATGCCTCCTTGCTTAACACTCAGCATTATAAGGTGCATATCAAGGGTAAAGTGGAGCAATCCAGGGAAGGAGTAGCACCCTCCCCTACACCTTGGTGTAGTAAGCTATCGAAAAAGGGAGCCTTCGGGTCACCCTCGACTATGGTCGCCAACTTTACAACTCTTCAGATATATTTAGAATATATTTGTGATATTACCGCACATTTTAATGCATTGAACCATTAAATGGTTAAAGTATTACTATTTAACCGTAATTATTTTATTTACCCATCAATTGGTTAAATAGTACCTTTGCTGTTCTTCTACAAGGATGGCTTTGGCATTAATTAATCCTTTAAGTTTGATATGTCATTTAGCCAAGAAACCAAACCAAACCTAATTCTTTTTAACATTAATTATTTGTTTGCACACAGTTAAATGGTTTCAAGTATTGTTATCTAACACTAATAATTCTATTTAATATTAATCATTTGTTTGCACACAGTTAAATGGTTTCAAGTATTGCTATCTAACACTAATAATTCTATTTAATATTAATCATTTGTTTGTACACAGTTAAATGGTTTCTGGCATTACTATTTGATACTAGTAATTCTGTTTATCAAGTATTCCTATCTAATATAGATAATTTGCACACAGCTGTTTGGTTTCAAATAACTAATTATAATAATCCCTAGTAAAGGATTAAATAGTTCTACTTGATTCATAGATTGAACCCTAACAGGTACTACCAATCTGGGTCAGAGTGGACCTGAGAGTAATGGTAATGAAGAGGTTTCCACACCCACAAGATTTCTAGAACTGATGCCTCGTCACTAGATGCAGTTTAATGTCATACACAGGACACTCAACAATCAAGGTAAAAAAAATAACTCAACTGAGAAAAACTTGCTTGACCTTGAAAAATGTTGGCAGAGACAAAGATGAGATGGAGAAATGTATGATGATAAGTTCACATCAGGAAAAAGTCAGAAATCTGGTCAAAGAAAAAAATCTCACTCGGTTGGCATTAAAAGAAAATTAAAGAGAGAGAATAAAATTTGCATTATAAAGGAAATTAAAAGGATAAAATTTGATATGAAGAGAATGACACGAAAGCAAAGTTTAGTATTTAACTGGATAATGCTTTGAAGGGGTTTTAGTGTGCAATATTAAATGGTAAGTTTAAACGGTAAGTTCTGCAGCTTTCTAGTTTGGATACTGATTCAAAAAGATAACACTGACAATAAAGTTTTTAAAAAGGAATTTTATACAAAAGAATCAAGAAAGAAAGGGACAGGAAAGATAAAGTGTTGCAAAATTTAGTACAATTTGTGAGAAACTTATCAGAGAGAGTGTCCAAGAAACAAAGTTCTTTGAATTTGAGTATTTTTCTTTTCTTTTAAGTTTTTTCAGTGTTCATTTAATTTCAAGTCTTCTTTAAAGTTCTTTTCAGCAGAATTCTTGGTTGAATTTTCTTTCAGTTGTTTAACTTGGTAGAATTTCAGTAGTCAACTTTCATTTAATTCTACTTTTATTTCTTGAAAAGCTTCTTGCCTTCACAGTTTATTGGCTATTCAAGAAGCAAGTGACAAAACCTTTCTGCTGGTTTAAGTTTTCGTGCCTTCAGTTTGGTCCCTGAATTCTTACTCAGGGTCCTACTGATAGTTCTTGACAAAAAGAGGAGGTAACTTTTTGGTGCCATATTGTCTGGTATTACTTCTCCCTTTTCCACTTGGGCCAAATCAAGTGCTGCACGTGATCTGCACTTGATTTTTTTTTTAGAAATAAATTTTTATAGTATAGCTTAGAATATGCTGAATATATTCTTTTAAGAGGGATGAGACTCTCCACTACCAACACCACCAAAAAAAGGGACATCTTGGGTAGGATGCTTAACTACATCTGATAATGAGGTTCCAATTCTGGGGATCTGAGGAGTGTGGAGAATCTTTTTATAGCTAATTACTCCCAGGTTCACTCTGATCCTGGGTGATAGTACCTGTTAGGGTCCCAACTATAGCTCAAATAGATCTATTTAAAAATCATTTGTATTTGATAAGACCATGTGTTAAAAAAACTCTTAAGAAACGACACTAAAAATGTAAATTTGAATATATAATGAATGTAATCCCCTAACATCTGGGCATAAAATAACCCCAGACAGATTGACATGCTGTTAAAATCAATCAATCAATTGGAAAATTTCTACTCACTTTATTATTGATGTCACAACTTCCCTCTGGACTGGTCTAAAAAACGAGGAGACGTGATGTGGCATTGTTGGGTTGATGGAAGAAAGATCCATTGTTTTACCGTGCAGGGGGGTGTTTTTGCTATCCTCAAAATTTAACTAGTTACTTACCATTCTGCTAGTTAGTAACTGCCGGATCCTTTTCAAAAATCCCCAACTCTTGTGTGTGACTGTTTCTCGCACCTACTGCAAGAGTTCTAGTGATTGACCTTTTGTTATTGGTCACACAGTGGGATGCTAGGTTCACTAGTTGTGGGAGGCTGCTACTACTTAACAGTTATTCATATTCCTTTAAAATAAAATCATTAAATTGATGCACATCAGTATTTTTGTTATAATTACTATAGAAATTACTATAGAAATTACTTTAGAAATTACTATAAAAGACAACTTATCCTTTATTTTGGTTAATAGAATAAAATTTTTTAAACTACTAACTGTATTAACAAAAAATCAAGACTGAATCTGTATTTACCAAAACATAAATGAATAATGAATGAAAAGTTGATTTTCTTCAAAATAATTCAAGTGACATTTAAACTAATAAAAAAATAGCAGAAAGTTTTCTTTATAGATGAGAAGAAATTCAACTTGGATCATTCGGATCTGCACCTTCCCTCCCCCCCTACTGCTTTATACTTTGTCAATATGAATAAAACAACATGGACAACAGTTCAGATTGACCACAAATCCAAATCCTGAAAGGACGTTGATGAAGATGTACAGCTTCAGAGAAAAAGTTAAATACATTTCTCTATTTCTGTTCGTATCTATCTATCTATCTATCAGTTTTTTCATAACTCTCTATCTACCCATAACAGTCTGTTCATAGCACTCTCACTCTCTCTCTCTGTCTATCTGTCCATCTATCAGCCTATCCACTAATCTATCTATCTCAGTCTTTTTATGGCAATCTATCTATCTATCTATCTCAGTTTTTTCATAACTTTCTATCTACCCACAACAGTCTGTTCATAGCACTCTCACTCTCACTCTCTCTTTCTCTCTCTCTCTCTCTCTATCTATCTATCTATCTATCTATCTATCTATCTCAGTCTGTTCATATTAATTTCAGTCCACTCATATTTATGTATCTATTTCGTCCTTTTTTTAAAAAATCAATCTCAGTTTGTTTTTGTATATCTCTTTCTGTCTGTTCACATCTATCAATTCAAAGAGAGGTATTATTGATTGAACCTGGTTGTGGCAGCCTTCATTGCTATTATCTAGCAACTAAGATACTAATGGGAGTGATTTATCCAAAAGCTTATTTAACTGCAGCTTCCTGCCTCATTCTAAGATAAAGTATAGCATCAGTATATCACTGCTTCAAGTCACTAGGAGTAGAAGGACATGTCAATTGTACATTTGAATAAACTGTTGTAAAGTTTCAACAAAGTTTTGTTCATAATTCAATTCCTTGTCCAGTATTTTGTTTCAGTATCTCTCTTTCAGCCGACCAGTGCCAATGGTCAAATGTCACCTGATCAGTGTTAAAGAAAAACAACAAAGAAGACGACAGCCACCTAACTTGTATGACTGAAAGGAAGTCAGGTTGTGATTGATGAAGATTATCTCTCATAGAATTATAATCGGTGCTGTGTTTCAGACAACCTTCAGCTTAAGAGACAGTCCTTTCATCACACTGTATACAACATGTACATTATCAAATACCTGAATAGACACCAATTTCAAACTAGTACCTGTTACTGGTGATAGACCAAATACTTAATATTTCTGCACTAGGATCACTATATTTGAAATATTATAAAAATACATGACAAGCACTTTAAAGTATGTTATTAGTGTACCTCAAAATGACATTACTGTTTTAATAAAGTGTAGAAATGACAAAGAAATTTTTCTTTTCTGAAACATTGATGAATATAATTTGAGTTGGCAACCGTAGTCGAGGACAACCAGAAGGTTCCCTTTTCAATAGTTATTATACTGAGGTGTAGGGGAGGGCACAACTCCTTTCCCTGGATAGTTCCACTTTACCCTTGATATGTACCTTATATTGCTGAGTGTTAAGCAAGAAGGTATCAAGTACCATTTTTAAAGTCTTTGGTATGACGTGACCTGGGATTGAACCCAGGTCTCCCTGACTATTGGCAAACACTCTACCCACAAGGCCAATGAGCCGGTTTATGATGAATATAACTGGAATTATTTGCTTCATATCAATAGGGGAGAAAGAATGAGAAAGAAACAAAAGTGTGAGAAAATTCCAGTTGATATACAGATTAATAAACGAGAGAAAAAAGACATTTTAAATGTCTTTTATCTCAGACATCAAACGCTTCTTTCTAGATATTTATTATAAGAGTAAAACGTGAATGTTGTAGTGAATTATGTGTAACAAGTTAGGGATGAAATATAGCTTAATATTGTTGCTGAAGAGAATTCTGGGGACTGTAATAAAAAGATTAATTAAAAAATTAACTATAAATAAAACAAGCAAACACAAAACAAACAACAAGAGATTAAGTTGAAATAGACATCGTCTTTTGTATATTTATTCCTTATTATAATAGTTTACGAAAGATCTGTTGTGCAAATATTAATTTTCATAAGGGTAAAAAAAAAAGGTTGGCGACTGTAGTCAAGGGTGACCCGAAGGCTCCTTTTTCAATAGCTACTTCACCGAGATGTGGGGTGGGGGCTACTCTTTTCCCTAGATTGCTCCACTTTATTCTTAATACATACCTTATAATGCTGAGTGTTAAGCAAAGTGGTATAAAGTACCATTTTTGATTTGGTTTAGAGAACCTGTCTGTTTTCCACGAATGTTAAACACCTGCTGATTGGGGGTTTGATCTATATATAAAAGTAAAGTTGGCAACCTTATTCAAGGGTGACCCAGAGGCTCCTTTTCAATAGCTACTACACCATTGTGTGGGGGAGGGTGCTACTCTATTCCCTGGATTGCTCCACTTTACCCTTGATCCTTACCTCATAAAGCTGAGTGTTAAGCAAGGCTACATCAAGTACCATTTTTTGTGTCTTTGGTCTGACTCGACCTGGGATTGAAACTCAGTCATCTGCTTCTATTTACTTAGTACTAATACCCTTACAAAAGGCATGAATTCATCTCTCCCTGCAGCTATCAGTAAAATAGAGTAGACTGGGCTTAGATTGCTTCTATTTACTTAGTACTAATACCCTAACAAAAGGCATGAATTCAACCCTCCCTGCAGCTATCAGTAAAATAGAGTCGACTGGGCTTAGATTGCTTCGATTTACTTAGTACTAATACCCTTACAAAAGGCATGAATTCATCTCTCCCTATGGCTGTCAGTAAAATAGACTGGTCTTATCCAATGCTATATATCAATTTGTTCCATATGATAAATTTATCACCTTAATAATTGTTTTAGTATTCCTTTTCAACATGACATGAAACTCTAAACAGTGGTGAAAAATTTTCAAAGTTTTTAATACTGATTTGATATTGCTTTACCAAATGAGTATGGAGAACTTTTCCTTTTTTTACTGTGATATTCATTCCATATAATTATTCGGGTAGTATAATATGTTAGCAAGCCAGACTAGCAAACCTTCTTATGCCACATCTAAGCAAAAAGCTTAGTAAATTATATTCTACATAATTGTTATGGTACCGACCTTACGGACTATAATGAACTCTTCCTATTACTATGAATACCGCAAGAATATTCATCTCGATGTTAAGTTAACTCCAGCCTAACACTTTGACAGTCAGACTAATGTTCAACATTCTTTTACCTATGCTGTTCCATGTAATCCTGGGTTTGTGTCTTTCTTCCGGACATTTTACTGGTCCACAACAATAATTTTATAATATATATATATATATATATATATATATTTGTCTAAATCTCTGAGATGAAGCTGGATTATTTTTATCACTTAGAATATTCAGACTAATGTCTTGTTGTGAGTATGAAGATGAAGATGATAGTCCAAATATACTAAGTGATAATTATATATGTGTGTGTGTGTGTGTGTGTGTGTGAAAAAAAGAAAAAATCATCGACCATTAATCATTACAAAACCAAACAACAAAGACCAGGATTTTATAGAATATCACCTTAGCTAGCTAAAATGATGTTAAAAGATTTCAATTTACTCAAACAACAATAATTAAATGGATACCTCTATCTACCTCCCAACTAGATATACTGACTTCATCTGTCCTTTTCTTCATGCTATTCTTTTTCTCTCTTTTTTCCTCTCTTATTTCTTCTTTCTTTCTCTACCAATACAAACTGACTTTTTATAGATGCTATGTTTCTCCTTGACCTTTTTAAAAAGTTTATGTTTCATGACAATTTTTTTGAATATTTTTTGAATATTTTTCTGTATCATTAAATGATTATTTCAAAATTTAAAATTCCCACCCTGAAGACGACCTAAAATATTTTCTCAAGATATACATTCCTCCTGAAATTTTCATAATTTCATGTCTTGGAACTTCTCATTCAGAGATTGAAACATGTCGGGGAATTTAAACTCATATAATTAATAAATTTTCTCATTCATTTATATGTATTTTTTCCCCCATTTTCTTCTTTTTACAACATATCTGTCTGATTAAACTTCATATCTTACTTATATGTGTGTGTGTGTATAAGTGTTCTTATATATATATATGTATAAGTAGATAGATTGATAATTATTTGTAGTATGGTACCCATCAGCCTCACTTTGATCTTCACTAGGTTCATGTCAAAGGTCAGAGTAAAGTTGCTCATGCAGCAGATCTCCCCACTTTATGATACTGATGTTATCCGAAGAGTTGCCAGAAGGAGGTTGAACACAACATCTGTCTTAGCCACTTCAACTCCTGGTTTTATTTCTCAAACATGGCAAGTCACACTCCCATACTGGTAAGAGATTTGGATTAGCAGTTTTTCTTCTCTGAGATTGGTTGCACTTATCTTGGTTAGAGAACCCAACCTACCTGTTGTATAGCCATGACCACTATACATACACATATACATACAGAATCATAACGATGACACAATAAAGACGAGCGACACAGTTCTTTAGAAAAATACACCTCTCACTTTATTTGAAAGGGTTCTAAAGGGTTACTCAAGGTTTTACTGTGAGAGGGAGTTGGAGATCAAACAGAACCGCAACATATTGACCCCCACTCAATTGGCCATAACAGCATTTCTTTCCCGTTCTCCTGGGCTGCTCAACCAGGGGCCCACTCTGCTGGGTGTTGGTTTTCTCTACCGCATCTTGTCTCCAACTGATTGAACTTCCTGTGCACCGAGTTATATAATAGTTCGATGCCCACCTTCTTCTTGTGAGCGTCACAAATTGCACTCATTCAACCCGTCCACAGTCAAGGTTATATTCTGATATTCCTTGACCAGATGCACTGGTTATTTACACAGGTGCATTTCCTATTTTGACAGCCCGGCCAGGTCGGAGGTCAATATACACCATACCTTAACTGTAGATGTGAGGAGAAGAGATGGGTTCAAGCCTTTCCCAATATCTAAAGTTGCTCTGTCTCCCTTTGTTTTTATGTCCAGGTTTAGGTTCTACATAAATCAATCATCAGAACAGCAAACGTCTGATGATTGATATTACATTATCCAGTCATGTTCATTTGGTAAATTGAATGTGGGAAGATACTATAAAAGTAAAATGGAAGTAGGAACATGGCAAGAAAGGAACAAGAATATTATCATGAATTATCATCATTAAAATATTTTATTCTATAAAGCCTTACAGTAGTACTTACCTTACGAGGTACATGGGCCAAATTGGGAGCATATATATTGCAATGTGTTATTGTGCATACTTGGTGAGGTGAGAGTAGATTACACTTTAGCATGGGACCCTCTCTTAGGGGTGGGGCTCAAATGAGAATAATCGGTCCAAATGACTTAAGGTTGATTTTGCCTTAAAACATTCATTATGACTTTCACAAATTCTCCCAGAAGAGATTATTATCTTGGAACTAAAAAGAAAAATCAGCTTCAGACATTATAGATGAAGAAATTTTCTTTTTTCTACCTTTTATCTTTTTTTTTTCTTTAATAAGAATATCATACACAACAAACAGTTTTTCCACAGCAATTCTCTGTCTCACTGCCCTGCAAACTAGTTTGGCCATTGGGGCGCTATTCATATAGCATCTCTGAGGCAGAAATAACCTGGCAGAGCCCACCCTTCTCTAAGTCTACAAGTGGTTTGAATTCAGAGTTTTCTTTCTTCTCAATTGGTTAAAGAATTAATTAAAGAACCTAGTCTGCCCTACTATTTACCCATAGCAGGAAGGAGAATAGTTGGAGTTATGTAAAATCCAAACAGCCTCATCCAGGCTTTGAACTTAGGTCACCAAGTCTGATATCTTTGATAATAACTGTTACAACACAAGTGCCTCCACTTTAATCATCCCTTTTTGTTTTGGCCTGCCATTAAAACATCTTTTTTAACTCTTAATTTCCTGTAAACTATTTCTAAAAGGATTTCGAGAAAGAACACAAAAACAAGTGCTTTATTTAAAACTGTGCATAATAATGCTATGGCCTTGTTGGTAGAGTGTTCACACATGGTCTGGGAGACCTGGGTTCAATCCCAGGTCGAGTCGTACCAAAGACTTTAAAAATGGTACTTGATACCTCCTTAACACACAATATCAGGTATGTATCAAGGGTAAAGTGGAGCAATCCAGGGAAAGGAGTAGTGCCCTCTCCTATACCTCGGTGTTGAAGCTATTGAAAAGGGAGCCTTCTGGTCGCCCTCGACTAAAGGGAGACAACTTTACTCTTTTATTATAATTACTATAGGAGTTTTTCACACCAGCTCTAATTGATGGTTTTCCATTGAAGTTTGAGTAACAGCAAGTTTCCTCAAGTCTCTAGAACTCTTCTCAGTATTCTGACTGATCTCAACAATGCTGTAGTCTGGATGGTCTCCACTCGCCCTCTTATTTCCAAGTCCTCCAGTCCTTGTACCAATCCTTTGGTGACTGTACCAAGAGCACCAATTACAATTGGTATAGTCGTCACTTTCATATTCCACAATTTTTTCAATTCTCAAGCAAGATCCACGTACTTATCCTTCTTTTCACTTTCTTCCAACAATTTCACTCTGTGGGCCACTGTGACAGCAAAGTCCACAATTCTGCAGGTTCTCTATTTTTTGTTGATCATTATAAGATCTAGTCGTTGAGCCGAGATTTGGTGATCCGTTTGTATCTCAAAATCCCTGAGGAGTTTGTGTGTCTCATTCACTAGGACAGATTCTGGGTTGTGCATATACCATTTGCTCGTATGGTCAAACTTCAACTTCTTGCACAATTCCTTGTGGATCACCTTGCTCACCCAGTCATGCCTAGTCTTAAATTCTTTCTGATCGTTTTATCTGTCACCACATAACCTACATTTACTATTTTGTTGCATCTTATCTATTCTCGCTTTGATATGGTTAGTCCTTATAGTATTGTTTTGTGCTGCTATTAGGAGAGATTCAGTTTCTCTCTTTAAGTTTCCTTTTCTTAGCCACATCCATATTTTCTTGTGTGAGATGTCACTTGTTAGTCATTTAAAATGTCCATAGAGTTGTTTTTCTTCCCACTTTCTTAGTTTTTTCTTTGATCTCCTCTTGTTTGATGGTTTCAGCTTCCAAGATGCTCAAGTATTTGTACGTTTCCTTTTCTTCGAGTGTTTTAATCTTGTATGGATTTGGCAGTTCCATTCCGTTCATCAGGTGCCGTTTACCACTTTTCATTACAGGCACGGCACATTTTTCTAAGTCAAATTCCATCTCTATGTCCTGACTGTTATTATCATCATCATCATTATTATTACTCATTTGAGAGTTTTTCACACCAGCATTAGTTGATGGTTTTCCACTGGAGTTTGAGTGACAACAAGTTTCCTCAAGTCTACAGGACTCTTCTCAGTATTCTGGGCAATCTCAACAATGCTGTACTTTGGATGGTCTCCACTCATCCTCTTATTTCCAAGTCCTCCACTCCCTGTGCCAATCCTTTGATGACTGTACCGAGTGCACCAATTACAATTGGTATTACAGTCACTTTCATGTTATTCAAGAACAGGGCAAAGGGAAAATATCACTAGGAATTGCAAGGATGATGTTCAAGACAACCACAGAGATTCCAGCTCTTAGTTTTGAATTCATAGTTTTTCTTCTCTTACATTGGTTGTTCAGCAAAGCTAAAAAAAGCCCAGTCTACTCTATTTTACTGATAGCTGCAGGGAGAGATGAAATCATGCCTTTTGTAAGTGTATTAGTACAAAGTAAACAGAAGCAATCTAAGCTCAGACGATTATATTTTACTGACAGCTTCAGAGAGAGATGAATTCATGTCTTTTGTAAGGGTGATATTTGTTGCTGCCTCCCACCAGACAGGACTTGACACACGGTTAAAAGCTTGATGGTCAATTAAAGTGGGGATAAAGGGGAGGGGTAATGTGGGTCTAATGAGTTAGGCAGTATCATGGACCTCAATCTAGATCCGGGCACGTATGCCAGAATATAGCTTGAACTAGACAGTGAGGTCTAGTGCTATACAAGGGGTGCATAGGAGTCAAAAAAGCAGCTTGCCCACCCGAAGGTGGCCCAGCCAAAACTGGGGGCCTTTTGGCCTCGAAATTGTCATTGATCAATCTCCCATCCGGCACAAATGCCAGACAGCCCATCATGTCTTTTGTAAGGGTATTAGTTCAAAGTAATTATAAACAGTCTAAGCAGAAATGTAAACTTTGCTGAGTTCTTTTTTATTCATGCTGATAATCATCACCTCCGCCCACTCACACTTCATTTAAATGATTTGAATATTTTAATAACCCGTCTACCATTTAGTAGAACAAACATTGAAAGATATAAATTAAAGTATAATGTGCTTCCACGGGGATGAATAAAGTAAATACAAAAAAATAACTGAAACCAGAAAAAAACATTTAAACAAAAAACTTTAGATAAAAACAGATAGGTTATCTACAGCAAAGATTCCCAAAAGGAAGTCATGTGGCTCCCAGAGGAAGAATTTGTAGCACCCTCCCCTGCACCTTGGTGTAGTAGCTATTGAAAAGGGAGCTTTTGGGTCACCCTCGACTAAGGTCGCCAACTTTACTTACTTATATCATTTATAAGTAGAATCGTGGAAAAATGACTACATGACAAATCAGAATTGAGGCAATCGGGTATCACAAGGGGAGGAATATGACCTAGGATCACAAGGGGAGAGATGTGACTGGAGATCACAAGGGGTGGGATGTGACCTTGGAATGAAAGGGATGTTACCTGAGGTCTAAAGAGGAGGGATTTCATTTGCGATCTTGAAATGAAATGGATGTGACCTGTAAGCACAAAGGACATGTGACCTTGGAATGAAAGGGAGATGACCGAACTGGAATATGGATATGAACCTGGGAATAACCTGTGATCACAATGTATGTAACCTTGGAATGAAAGGGGTATGTGATCTGTGATCACAATGGGGATTTGACCTTAGAATGAAAGGAAAATGACTAGTGAAAGAGATGTAATCTTGAAAGGAAATGGCAATCTTTGGATCACACAAGGATGTGACCTTGGATCAAAAGACGAGAATTATGACCTTGGAATGAAAGAGAGATGACCTGTGATCATATATGAGGGTGATGTGATCACAAAGGGAATTTGACTTTGGAGTGAAAAGAAATGTAATCTTGAAATGAAAGGATGACCTTTGATCACTCAAGGTTGTGACCTTGGATTAAAAAAGGAGAGTTGTGATCTTATAATGAAAAGAATATGATCTTTGATCACACAAGGATGTGACCTGGGATTAAAAGGATGAAGGAGATGTGACTTTGAAATGACCTTGTGATCACAAGGGAGGAATGTGATCTATGATCACAAAAGGCATTTGACCTTGGAATGAAAGGAAAGTCACCAATGATCACAATAAGATGGACCTTGGAATGAAAGAGAGGTGATCTTTGATCCCAAAAGTATGTAACCTTGGAATGAATGGGATGTGACCATAGGCTTACCTGGGATCAGAAGAGGTAGGATTGTAATCCATAATCACAAATGGCATTTGACTTTGGAATAAAAGAGTGGTGACCTTTGATCACAAAAGAATGTGACCGTGGATCTCAAGTGGGGTGTAACCTTGAAATTAAAGGGATGTTACTTGGGATCACAAGGTAAGGAATGTGACCAAGTGATCACAAGGGAAGAAATGTTATCTTGGATCACAAGATGTGGCCTTGGAATGATAAGGATGTCACCTGGAATCTCGAGGGGAATGTGATCTTGGAATGAAAGAGAGCTGACCTTGGAACACACTGGGATGTGACCTTGGAATGATAGAGTGGTAAACTTTGAACATCCTTATGACCCTGGGAATGAAAGGGATGTTACCTGAGATCTAAAGAGGAGGGATTTCATTTGCGATCTTGAAATGAAATCCTTGGATGAAATGGGGAAGGACGTGATTTTAGAATGGAAGGGATATTACCTGGGATCACAAGAGGAATGTAACCTTGGGATGAAGGAGAGGTGACTTTGGAGCATAAGAGGAGGGATGTAGCCTTGGAATAAAAGGGATATTATTTTGGATCACAAGGAGAGGGATGTGATCTTGAATCGCAAAAGAAATGTGACCTTGCAATGAAAGAGATATTACTTGGGGTCACAAGGGTATGTGACCTTGGGAGGAAAGAGATGTGACCTGTGATCACAAAGAGAATGTGACCTCTGATGTTACCTGGGATCACCAGGGGGATATTGTGAACTTGGATCACAAGGAGGAGGAATATTATCTGTGATCACAAGGGGAGGAGCATGAACTGGGAATACAAGTGTTTGGATGTAAACTTATAGAGGGAGAGATATGACTGTAGATCACAAGGGAAGAAATATGGTCTGGCACCATGAATTTAAATCATCTTCCTTACTTTGACATAACTACATCATTTAGAGAAGAGAATTTTATTATCATCTGCTAATCTGCTTGGACTAGTGCCCTCATCTTGGTTGTTTTTATAGTCCAAATATTTCTGCCTTGTCTTGGTTATTATTATCATCCCAATATTTCAGCTTCATCTTGGTTGTTATTGTTAAAGTCCCAATATTTCAGCCTCATCTTGGTTGTTATTATCATCCCAATATTTCAGTTTCATCCTGGTAATTATAGTCCGAATATTTCAGCTGTTGTACTCTTCAACATTCTTCAAATGTCTATTGTACCCTGTAACCTTCTGGCAATATTGAACCAAACCTTTTCTTCAATCCACAAGGATAAATTATTCTTATGCCATTGTTCATATTTCAAGGATATCAATTAATTGATTGTCAATAGAATACATAAAAAAAATTGTAAAGAAATGTAAAATGCTGTTCTAAATAATAGAAAATTAATTAAGCTTTTATGTGTGTGTGTGTGTGGGGGGGGTTGTTACCTAAGCCGTCTACCATAGGTAGATTTAGTGGCCTGCAACTACTGGATTTTCCCAGAGCTAAAGGCTGTTGTAATTTTATTTTCCATTATATAATTTTTCATGTACAAAAAAAAGCTATAAAATTGTTTTCATTCCACTGTTCACACTTTAAGGATGACAATTGATTTGACTCGGTTCATCTTGGTGACATCTCTTGTATTTTTCATTGAACCAGAATATATGACTTTTTCATGCATTGCCTGATTAAGGGATTGAACTCATAGCCATCAGTTAACTAGATACACCTTCACCAATGCTTATATTAACTTGTAGTATCACCTCCCTTACTAAGGTCAGTAAATGGGCAGTCAATACTACCTTAACAGAAATCTTGGTCCTTACTTCCACCTCAGCCAAGGAATGCTATCCCAGAATCCATCGCCTCTCACTCTTCTTTCTTCCCTTCTCTCTCTCCCTCTCCCTCTGGCCAATCAGCGGACATAGTAGCAGTTACCGAAGACGATCCAAGACAGAAGAGGAGGCAGTTGCTGAAGAGATTCCAAACACTAAACACACGTGTTGACCGCCGGACATTTTCTAGCCAACACGTGGCATTGTATACGAAGAATAAAATTCCTATTTTAAAGTTAATATTTGTACTTCTCATTTATTATCTCAAATAACATAACCCAAGTACATATATTACAAACTTGTCCAGGGCTTCTCAAATATTTTACTTAATACATCCTCTTGAAATCAAATTTAATTTCCATTCACTCCCGAATAAATTAATTGAATCTTATATTACAAAGCATAACTAATTTTCCAGTGTTTAATATAATTTACATGAGAAAAAAAATCAGTAAACTATAAATGCACCTATTAATTCTTGAATTATTTTGAAATAAATTCTTCCATAAGAAAGTTGTCTAAATTTGCACATTCCACTTCCACATAATCTGTTCATTTGAATGGACTGTATGTTTTGGAATGACACAGGGCTTAACACCATCACACCGAAATCGTACAATCAGTCATGATGCAGCAATTTTTATACACCTGTTATAAAGATATTTACAAATCCAAACTAGTGAATTCAACTCCTGTAAACCCCCAAATGCTTTTATTCATCCTGCCAAAATTTTATTCACTCCTAGGGGTTTATAGGGACCACTTTGAGAAACTCTGAACAAAGACATTGTTCTCTTGTTTGCATCAGACCTAAAAAGATTCAGACAGTGTTTGCTTATATCATTTTTTAAATACAGAACTTGAAAACAATTACGTATCTTCTTGTTTGGCTACAATATTAATGTGAATAGCAAAGCTTTATTGGTTGACTGTAGAGTAATTGTTCACAAACACAGACAAATCAAAATTTATTAATTTTCACAAAAAGTTTAATCCAAAAAGCCACTTTGTTGAATTAGCAGATGGAAATTGAATAAGTGATATTGTTTTAACTCAAGGTAATTTTGTTACAAAAGATGGTTTGGTTTGTTTGTTTAATGGTATATCAACTCTTTTTAGGTTATTTAATGCCAAAGCCATTCTCCTAGAAAAACAGTAGTGGTACTATTTAACCCATAGCTGGGAGGATATGGGGCTTATACCTTTCCTAAGGGTATTTGACCGAAAGTGAACGTAATAGCGTGAGTGGAGTACGAACTCACGTACTACTTTAACCATTTCACCACGAGGACACCCCCTGTTACAAAAGAGTGATATGAATATTCGTAACTGCATATTAAAGGATGTCATCAGTATTCATACATTTAAACAGGATATATTTTCTGTGTAAGTGGTTGTCAAAAATGGTTATATTATAAGTTTTTGGAGTAATTGTTTAAAATCATTGCACCTAAATAGTTCAAAATTTAACATTAAACACATTAGAGATTTATACTATCTACATTCTATATCAAAAATTGTATTTTATAATGTGGACAGATGGCATAAAATTTTAGGGCACTGTAATAAGAAGGATGTAATAAAACTACTAGAAAAAGTTGATGGAATGAAAATTACTAAACACAAAATTGTGCTCAAGATGATTGAATATGAAAATAAAACCCCTCAATATAAAATGAGCAAAATATTGGATCTTGTACATCGTGACTTATTAGGTACTGTTAAAAAAAGAGGACACCAATATGTACCAAATTTTGTTGGTAATTTTTCTGACTTAATCAGATTAAGATTTTTTTTTTAAAACAGAAATCTGATAAAATTTCAGCTACCAAAAGATTTCTAGCAGATATTGCCACATATTGGGTGGGGACACCAGTAAAATGCACCCATAGTGATAATGGATCAGAATTTAAATCTGAAAATTTCAAAAGATTTACTAGTCAATAATCAGATTAAGCACAAAAATCAACCCCTTATTGAGCGCATTAAAATGGTATGGCTAAAAGGTCGTGGAGGACCCTTTTTGAAATAGTGAGGTACTTACAACTAGAATCAAAGTTACCTCAAAACTTATGAACTGAAACAATTATGACAGCTGCCAACATTTGAAATAGATGTTGTAATAAACACGTTGACAGAACAGCATACAAAATTGTCATTAGTTTAAAACTAAATTTAAGTAAAATGCATATTTTTGATATGATTTACTACGTATATGTACAAAACAAAACAACACTAGATGCCTGGAGTAAACAAGGCACATTTGTAGGCTATAATAAAAGCTATCCAGCTTATTTAATATGTTTTCCATATACTCAACAATCAAAAAAAATATACGTTGTGTAAAATTTACCGACACTTTAAAAAATTATGGATGTAAAACCAACAATTCACTGTTAATGCCCAAAGAAGTTTTGATGTCACGGCCTGAACTTATTCAAAGTGATTCTCAGGAAAAAGATACCAATGGACAAGAAATCAATAAAAATGTGTAGGATACAAATTTATATTAACCTATGAGAGAAAGCAAAAAAGAACTATCAACAGGGTAAAGGCCTAGTAGGTATTTTTTATTTTTTAGTGTTTAGATAGGAACCTTTTATGTTCATTTGATGTATAAAGTTGGTGACTCTAGTCGAGGGTGACCCGAAAGCTCCCTTTTCTATAGCTACTACAACAAGATGTCGGGGAGGGCGCTACTCCTTATGTGTATTGGTTCACTTTACCCTTGATACTTACCTTATAAAGCTGAATGTTAAGCGAGGAGGCATCAAGTACCATTTTTTTAGTCTTTGGTATGACTCAATTTGGGATTGAACCCCGGTCTCTTGGGCTATTGATGAACACTCTACCCTCTAGGCCAATTTTATGTAAACATATATCATATCAGACAGCTAATTGCATTAATATTCTAAAGGATGGCAAACTTGTCATGGGAGTAAAATTCTCGAAATGATAGTGGCCAAAAAGTTAAAAGCCTTTTGCGGCAAAATGTGCCTTAAATTGATGGGTCTCATTTTTTTATTATCCTTTATTGCATAAAGCCAACGACCACCAATAATGATCTTGTCTTTTGGGGGCTAACACTAATTCATGAGTCAATTTTTGTCAGAGCTTCAATTTCTTATTGCATAGCAATCTGACAGTTCTCTGAAGTTATAGCTTCACTAGAATTTTTAGGGGTCGTTTGCATTGAATAATATCAATAAAATTTTCAACAATGAAATAGTCTAGTTTATTAACAATTTCTCTTTGATAAAAATAATTTTTTAAATGATTTTAATGACATGTCAATCCATTGAGGGTTATTTCATACCTAAAGGTTAGGGAATTATGACCATTGTACATTTAGATTTAGATTTTTTGTACAGTTATTTCATAAGTGCTTTACAATATCAAGTATTCCTATCTAATACAAATAATTAGCACACAGTTGTATGGTTTCAATAATTCCTATCTAATATAAACGATTATATGATTTCAAGAACTTATTCCTATTGATAGTCATTTGTTTGTACACAATTATATGCTTTCAAGTAATTAATAATAATAATCCTTAGTAAACAATTAGAGCTTCAAGTAACTATTCTTAATACAAATAATTTACTGTTATATGACATCAAGTATTCTTATCGAATGTGAATAATTTCTAATCAGATCTATTTTATCCATAGATGAGACAGGTACTACCACTCTACACTCCCTAAAGCTCCAGAACTGGAGCCTCACCATCAGATGCAATTTAGTGTCATACACAGGACACTCCTTGAGGGAAGGTTGTATCCCTTTGTAGGTGATATAGTCAGCATATTCTAAATCCTGCTGACGGCGTGACAGCGATTAATAACAAAAATACTATAAAAACTACCAAATTTTTTTTGTATTTGTTACATTAACTTGCAGTGCCAATGAAAAATCCACTTTTTATAAGTTGGCTTTTTATATTTCAATACATAAATTTACAAATATTCTTAATGAATAAGTTTTTTATAAGAATTGAATAATTTGTTGACTTTAAAAAGATTTTATTATCATTTATGAAATATCACATGATTTTTTTTGTTTGTTCAAAAATAAACTTGCAAAATAAGTTTTGAAAATAGATGTTGTCCATTTCTTTCTTTTATACATTTCTCTCTATTTTCCCTTCCTATTTTTTATCGCCTTACCCACTTTCATTGAAGCAGATGATAAGCATCTGATGAATTATGTTACTGCTTCTTCTTCTCTCTCTCTTCCATTTCTTTTTTTCTCTTTCTGACAAAGAAAATGAAATGGTTCATTATTTTTCTGGTGTGATGGCAGGGTGTGACATGTTCAAGTCTTATTCAATTACTCTTATAGATTGCTTCAATAAAATTTCTATCTATTTTGAAGCTGAAAACGAAGCTTTTTGCAATGTAATAACAACTTGATTTCATTACTGAGTGATTCTAAATTCCATTGATATGGTAAGGCACGGCAAGTTATCCATCAAGTAATACCTTCTTTTATCATAAGAGAATTTCACATCAATAAGTAGAGAATTACCAATATATATGTCACATACACACACACACGTGTCGTTGAAAAAATTGTAACCTTTGCCAAAATTTTACATTTGTCCCACACCTTACACTTTTGTATTAGGCTTCATCTGCACAGAAATTAAGACAAAAATATGAATTAGTATTTTTTAAATGTCTTTTTTTTGGGGGGTGGGGGGAATCCTTTTTTGAGATGAGGCTTCTTAATCTGAGAATTAATTTTTTATTTATTGCAGACTTTTTGTCCTCATCTTGGTAGTTTTTTTGTTGTGTTTTCTCACTACGTTTCAGCCAAATTTCACCTGTGGCCTTCTTCAGGTGATTAACCGCGAACTCGGATAGGAATGCTGAGTCTTGTGCAATAGACAACAACTCTGGAAGGCAGTAATTACTGGGGATACGGTTACAAGACTCAGCATTCCAATCCGAGGTCGCGGTTAATCACCTGAAGAAGGCCACAGGTGAAATTTGGCCAAAATGTAGTGAGAAGACACAACAAAAAAACTACCAAGATGAGGACAAAACGTCTGCAATAAATAAAAAATTAATTCTTAGTATTTTTTAGTTTTATAAGAAGTGGTAATGTGTTATCACAACAAAAAATATTAAGCTGTTTCTCTTCTTCCTAGTTGCCCAGTTGGCTGGGGCTGTAGAATACACTGACTGCACCTCTACAGAGGGGTAAGACCCCCCCCCAATAAGTGTCCTGGATATGACACAAAACAATCTGATGGCGAGGTTCCAGTGATGCTGGCGCTTTGGGGAATGTGGAGCAACCCTTCATTGCCATTGCTCCCAGGTCCGCTCTGGACCGGATAGAACCCTATCTATGGGTTAAATAGAACTAAACTGCATACTTATGCTAAACTGAATTGTTTGAATTAGAACTGATTGACTAAACTGAATAGCTTGAAATAGAAATGTTTTTCACCATTAAACTGTACTTACATTTAAATAGCGTGCTTGTGCTAAACTGAATTGTTTGAAATGGAACTGTTTTTGACATTGAAACTGTACTTACACTAAATTGAATTGTTTGATATAGAACTGTTTTGACATTTAACTGTGCGTAACCAAAATCTGTTCTTATACTAAATTGAATTAGTTGAATTAGAACTGCTAAACTGAATCATTTGAAATAGAGCTGTCTTTTTGCATAAAAATGGATTTGGCATTAAATAACCTACAAAGGTTGATATGCCATAAAATCTAACCAACCAGCCATCTTCTTTCTATGTAAGGCTTAAAATTTTTTGAATAACCCTTGTGCGTGTGTGCGTATATATATATATCAGTAGATTATCATTATTTGAATATAAAATGATGTTTTGAATATTATGTCCTTTGAATCACGTAATGGATGGTGAAAGTTCTGAGACTAAACAAATTATGCATTAAAATAGTTGTATCTGCGACTGTCAATGTATGTATTTACCCCCCCACACACACACACACACTATGAGCAGGCAGTGACACATGATAAGTTTGTTATGTAGAGCACAGCTGGTTTGAATTCAGAGTTTTCTTTCTCATAAACTGGTTGCCTTACTAAGGTTAAAGAGCTAGTCTGCCCTACTATTTACCTCCTATAGCTGGGGGAAGAACAGATAGATTCATGCCTTTCCAAGGACATAAGCATTAAGTGAAACAAAGCCTCATCCAATTGAATTTGGGATCCTGATTCCATTCACTAAAATGATAACCATTATGCTAAGTGTGCCTCTATTTAAATCACAAATAGACACTTAAAAAGATGAAGTTTTCGAGACATCTTCTAAACATGGCCTAAATACCTGGATCAATATGCCATGGGGATGTCAATGAATAAGGTAAGAATAAATTTTTTTAATGAAAGAGACTTGGAATTTTTCGATTGCATAATGTACAATGAAAACTTACTGTATACATAAAGAAACATATGAAAAGAAAGTTGTAGATAATTGTTATTTTGATATTTTTTTATATAAGACACCATTTAGGTTTGATATGGCTTTTTTGTTTTATGGCATATCAACCTTTGTGAATCATTTAATGCCGAATCCATACTTTTAGAACAACAGCTGTGATACTATATAAACCATAGCTAGAGGGATAATGGAGTTTATACCTTTCTCAATGGTATTAGTCCAAAAGTGAACGTAATGGCATGACTAGAGTTCAAACTCATTTTCATGTCGGAGTCCTGTATGCTAGCCATTATGCCATGGCGATTCCCCACAAAATGTCCTTTAGAATGTTATAATCTTGTTGGTTGGGTTTTATCGCATATCAACCTTTATAGGTTATTCAACACCAAATCCATTTTTATGCAAATATTCAGTTCTATCAAAAACATTTCTATTTCAAGCTATTCAGTTTAGTATTAGTATAGATTTTGTTTACACACAGTTAAATGTCAAAACAGTTCTATATTAAACAATTCAGTTTAGCACAAGTACAGTTTCAATGTCAAAAACAGTTCCATTTCAAACAATTCAGTTTAGTACAAGTACACAGTTTAACTGTCAAAAACATTTCTATTTCAAGCTATTCAGTTTAGTCAATCAGTTCTAATTCAAACAATTCAGTTTGGCATAAGTATGCAGTTTAGTTCTATTTAACCCATAGATAGGGTTCTATCCGGTCCAGAGCGGACCTGGGAGCAATGGCAATGAAGGGTTGCTCTACATTCCCCAAAGCTCTAGGATCACTAGAACCTCGCCATCACATTGTTTAGTGTCATATTCAGGACACTCGTTGAACGGATCTTACCCCTCTGCAGAGAAGCAGTTGGTGTATTCTACAGCCCCAGCCGACTGGGCAATATAATGTTGTGAGATTCAGGATAAATTCATTGTATGTTAAATTCATCACCAGTAAATTCATTGTATGAGATTAATTGCTCTTATAATATAGATTTACCCTAACCATTCAGCTTTTTTTATTAAATTCTAAAAGTAATGGTATATATTCCGAATTTGGCTTCAAATAGTTTACCAATGATGAGTTTAGTAATAAATTTATTGCAATGAATTTATCAGACATGATGTCTTTCTTGTTAGTCACTTAATAAAGATTTAATATTGAAAGATACAATGAAAATGTAGCAACCCAAAGAATGTTATAGATAATCATCATTTAAATGATAACGGTTCAAATATTTTTGTATTTTGATCACTGCTTTGTAGTTTAGACAATGGAAGATACAATGAATGTATTTCAATAGTAAATCATTTACAATGCATTTCTATAATAAATACATTTTATTTTTAAATGCATTTTATAATGAAGATCATTTACAATGCATTTTTTTCTAGAAAGTCATTTACAATGAATTTCTATAAACAATTTGCAATAAAGAGAACAAAAATTTGGTTGTGTCAATTTTTTGCTTCAATTGTGATTTAAAAAGAAAAAAATGATAAATCAGTCTTTTTTTTTCCTCCTGTGCAACCACAGAAAAAATGTACAAGGCATAGAAAGGAAATTTATAGAACTGACAGTTCTTATTAAGTAAATTTTTAAGATCTTCAAAAAGACGTAATTAAAAATGATACTAAAGTGAGTCAAAAGTTTTGCAATATTTGCACCTCAAAGACCAGATGATGCTCTGTGTCTGCTGGAATTATGAGGGGGTAATTCACTCCGAGTTTATCCTGGACAGTCGCACTATCATTGGTAACCCGTCCTTGGAACAGCTGGAATGGATCTACGCCATTAGTTAATGGAAAGTAAACTCTTTTGTATTAAGACAATGTAAGACCTCATACTGCTTAAACAACCCAGAATAAACTCCAAGATGCCCCACTCAGTATATAATCTGGGCCTAGCTTTCTCGGATTATTGTTCTAATTCACGGCTCACTTCCTGTGCTTGTAGTGCTTTAACAACCAAGTCACAGAGTTCATCTCTTTAAAGGATAAGAACTAGAATTAGCATAAGTTCAAAGAATTGGTAGGAAGGTGTCTTCATTCAGCAAATAGTCTGGACCTCACTCTTTCGGATTATTACTGGTTCCGATCCATGTCTCACATTCTACAATTCTGATGCTTTAGAAAACTAAAAGAGGTGAAAAAACTTTTGTGAGGGAATTCTTCATCTCCAAGAACAAGAACTGATATCAGCATGCAATCAAAGAACTGGCAGAAAGGTAACTTCAGACAGTGCATCACAGCGGCCGCTACTTTAAATGCTAAGCTGCATTTGTTCTAACTTGAAGAATAAAGCAAAGAAGTTACCAAAATATTGCAAAAACTTTTGACTCATCCTAGTAGTCTTTGAAAGAGAGACACTCAAAAAATATTGATTTCTGTTAACCGTGCACAAACAGAAATCAATAATTATTGATTAGTTGTTTCTTGTATGAATGCGTTTATGTTTTTTCAAATCACTATTCTGAGAATACTGTGCCGGGCACATGTCACACTTGAAAGGTTTTTCTCCCGTGTGATTCATGTGGTGTCTTTTAAGTAAGCTGTATGTCGAGAAGGCTGCTTGACATACTTCACATTGGAAGGGTTTCTCTCCTGTGTGCGTCCGATGGTGTTGTTTCAGGGTAGAATTCCGTGAAAATGCAGCCGAACAATAGTTACACTTGTAGGGTTTCTCCCCTGTATGGATCATCCTGTGTTTTTTGAGGTCGCAATTTTGAGTGAATGCAGCCGAGCACAAGTCACACTTGAATGGCTTCAGGCCGGTATGGTTCATCTGGTGTCGCTTGAGAAGGCTGCGTGTTGAGAAGCCTGCGGAGCACTCTTCGCACTTAAAGGGTTTGAGGCCCGTATGGGTGAGACCATGCTGCTTTAGCGAACTGTTACGCGAGAATGCTGCCCCACACGTAAAACAAGAGAAGGGTTTCTCTCCAGTGTGAATCATGTTGTGTTTTTTCAGGTCGCTGCTCTGGGAAAATGCTGCAGTACACACCTGGCACCGGAATGGCCGCTGACCCCCATGAATCATTTTATGGCGTTTCAACAAGCTCGAAGTAGAAAAAGATGAACCACAAAGTTGACAACTGTGAAGTTTAACAAAAATGTCCGTCATTTTTAATCAAGACTTGAAATTGTGATTTATGGTTTACAATTAGAAACCGTGTCAAGATGAAAAGGCTAAAATAAAACAACTTCTTTTGAGAGATGAAATTTTAAAGAAAGTTCTTTTTTGGAATAAATGTGGATTGACACATCGATTTCTATGTAATAGTCATTTGGAACGAAATGAGTTTTTCAAATTAATTTTTAGTTTTATCAAATATTCAAGATGGTTGTCACTAGTCACATGACACAAAATGGAGACTTGGTATTGAATGTATTCTTTTTTAAATGCAGGGATTGTTTTTGTAAATTATATTGCAAATAATGCAACCAAACAATGTATTATAAGAGCTTTTAAATTTAAAATAGTGCTAATTTTTTCTCAGATTGATGGAACTTTTCTTGAATTTAAAAGTAAATTAGAAAAATGTTATCAAATGTTGGAATGATTTTTTTTGTCCAAGATGGACACAAATCTTTACTTCATAGAAGCAAGTTGTACCCACATATAACAATACGAAACAATTAATAAAAAAAAAAATAAAAATATATTTTGTGCCAATCTTTTTTAGGAATGAAGTTTGGCAAAAAATGAAATTAAAAAAATTTTCATGCGACCTAATAAATTTTTTTTTGTCCTAAAATGCAAAATATATCGCCACAAAAGAAGAATGTAATCATTTGAAAGATTAAGAGGAGTAAAATAGTGTTTGTCTATTAGTTGAGCGGTCCATTTATCAAAAATATCACATGTATATTCTTCAACAAAACATTGTCAATAACAACACTGTTGTTAATATATTAGTTTCTTTTTAATTTCATCTTAAATTTTCCAGTCGGGAAACAAAAACAATTCATCCTAAAAACTGTATAAACCAACTTTCACTGATTCAATTGAGGAACATTTTGCTTTTGAAGGCTGAAATCCAAGAAAAAAGAAACGATATATGAAACATTTATAAGAAATATTACATTTAAAAAGCAAATCAGAATTTAAAGAATTTATTAACCGTTTTTCAATTCTTTCCATTGGGATTGTTAAATGGAAATCATTTACTTGTACTTTGTTTAAATTACACCATCATTTTCCATAAAAATGTATTTTAAAATCTAAATTTAAAAAATTCTTTTTAAACTTTCCCAAGATACATTTAAAAAAATAAACAACAAATTCTTCATGAAAAAAAGATATAAAGTATTCTTATCAAAAACAAATAATTTTAGCAATGATCTATTTGACTCATAGATGGGACCCTAACAGGTACTACCAATCTGGGATAGAGTGGATCTGGGAGTCATCGCAAAGACTGTTTCCTTTGCCTTGCTATCAAAGGCAGGTTTGACACAGGCCATTTTTAAATCCACATGTACTCTCACATACTGACGAATGGTGTTAAAAATATCCAGGACACTCATTGGGGGGGGGTCTTACCCCTCTGCAGAGGTACAGTCAGTGTTTTCTACAGCCCCAGCCAACTGGGCAACAGGAAGAAAATACCCGTAATATTATATTTTGAAACGAAGATGCATGTTAAGGAAAAATAAATAAAAAAAACATTAATTCAAAGTATTTTGTGAACATCAGTAATTATATTGTCTGAATTTCTGTGACGAAGCTGGAGGATTTTTATCATTAAGGGTTTTCAGACTATTGGCTTCATCTTTATTGTTATATTCACAATGCTTCGGCCTATGTGTTCTCCAATCTTCTTCATCTGTTTCTTATAAAACACGGAACTTTGAACCTAATCCTTTATTTAATCCACAAGTAACAACACTTATACCCAGTTATGGTTAACGGAATCAGAGCAAGTGACCCCCATGGATGAAATAAAGGACATGATTTGAAGTTCCGTGTAGGGTCCAGAGTTCAACAAGAAACACCTGAAGAAGGCTGGAGGACAAATTGGCGAAAATGTTGTGAATATAACAATAAAGATGTAGACAATAGTTCAAAAACCCTAAACAATAAAAATCAGTAACCATCTTCAGACTTGTGTAATATTTAAAATAAAATTAAACTTAAAATGATATGATTAATGCTTTCTTCCAAAGACTATACCAAGCAAAAACCTAGCAGCCAAGCAACGAGTTTCTGACCCTGATGGACCTTTTAATGTAATGAGGTAAGTGCTGCATGAGGGGACACAACCCTCTGAAACCTGATAATTTTCCTCACTTTGAGAGACGAAAGAAGATAAAAAATAGAATTCAGTGATCATCATTTTGTCATTGATACTGTCAATCACTTCACAGAGACCTAAAATAGCTACCAAGAAGGGATCCATATCCTCAAGGCTCATTAGAACCAGTTGCTGGTACTATTTACCCAACCCCTCCGCTCGGGCAGGATATGACACAAGGTCAATTTTTTAAGCAGAGTTTAACAGGTTTTGAATTCAGAGTTTTCCTTCTCCTAGACTAGTTGCCTCACCAAGGCTGAAGAACCTAGTCCGTCCTACTATTTACCCATAGCTGGAGGGAGAATAAGGGGGTTCATACCTTTCCCAAGGGTATTTGCCCGAAAGTGAACGTAATAGCGCGACTGGAGTACGAACTCGCGTACTACGATTCCGCAGTTCATCGCTTTAACCATTACACCACGAGGACACCCCAGTTGCTGGTGCTGCAGAATATACCGACTGCATCTCTGCAGAAGTTTTAGACCCCCCCCCAACAAGTGTCCTGGATATGACACGAAACAATCTGATAGTGAGGCTACAGTAATGCTGGAGCTTTGGGGAATGTGGAGTACCCCTTCATTACCATTGCTCCCAGGCCCACTCTGGCTCAGAGTGGTAGCACCTAATAGAGTCCTATCTATGGGTCAAATAGAACTAAACTGCGTACTAAACTGAATTGCTTGAAATAGAACTGTTTTGACATTTAACTGTGTGTAAACAAAAAAAAACTGAGCACTTATGTTAAACTGAAATATTTGAAATAGAACTGTTTTTACATTTAAAAATGACTCAGTTGTAGAATACACTGCATCTCTGCAGAGGGGTATGACTCTTCCCCGACGAGTGTCCTGAATATGATACTAAACAATCTGATGGCGAGGCTTCAGTAATGTTGAAGCTTTGTGGAATGCAGAGTACCTCTTTATTGCCATCACCCCCAAGTCCACGCTGGCACAGAATGGTTTTACTTGATTTTATGGCCATTACTTCCAGCTACACAGTAATCCAGTGTGGTACAGCCCAGTCGGCTGGGGCTGTAGAATACACTGACTGCCCTTCTGCAGAGGGATAAACCCCTCCCCACCAACAAGTGTCTGTGATATGACATTAAATAATCTGTTGGTGAGGCTCCAGTCCAGGAGCTTTGGAGAATGTAAAATACCCCTTCATTGCCATTGCTCCCAGTTCCACCCTGGCCTGGAGTGGTAGTACCTGATAGGCCCCTATCTTTGGGTCAAATAGAATTGTTTGAAATATAAACTGAGTGCAAACAAATGACTTGGGCTAAATAGAACTGTTTGATCATTTAACTGCGTGTAAACAAATGACTGATGTTTAATTGAATTGTTAGTGATATAAAGTAGTACTTGAAAATATTTAACTTTGTTGGCTTATGTTTACAAATCATAGATATCTAATATATATGTATAAAGAGGATTTGGCATTAAATAACCCATAATAGTTGATATACCATAAAACCAAACCAAATCATATATATTTAATATATATGTATAAAGAGGATTTGGCATTAAATAACCTACAATGGTTGAGATGCCATAAAACCCAACCCAACCAAATCATATATATTTAATATAAATGTATAAAGAGGATTTGGCATTAAATAACCTACAATGGTTGATATACCATAAAACCGAACCAAACCAAATCATATATATTTAATATATATGTATAAAGAGGATTTGGCATTAAATAACCTACAATGGTTGATATACCATAAAACCCAACCAAACCAAATCATATATATTTAATATATATGTATAAAGAGGATTTGGCATTAAATAACCTACAATGGTTGATATACCATAAAACCCAACCAAACCAAACCAAATCATATATATTTAATATATATGTATAAAGAGGATTTGACATGAAATAACCTACAATGGTTGATATACCATAAAACCCAACCAAACCAAATCATATATATTTAATATATATGTATAAAGAGGATTTGGCATTAAATAACCTACAATGGTTGATATGCCATAAAACCCAACCAAACCAAATCATATATATTTAATATATATGTATAAAAAGGATTTGGCATTAAATAACCTACAATGGTTGATATGCCATAAAACAAAACCAAAGTAGTAGTCCCTGTTAGTGTCCCATATATGACTCAAATAGGTGTTTGAAAATTATTTGTATCAAATAGCATTAAGTATTATTAAAAAAAAAAACCCTGAACCTGAACCCTTGGAAATCATATTTCTTACATAAAGCAGATGTACATATTCCTATGACTTATACAAGTGAATTCTTTTACTACAGTTTGTTTTGGGTGGATAAGTATTTGACCTAAAAAGAATAATAATAATCCTTGACACTGCCATAAAACAATTCCTGACAAAAATCATCATTATCTTTACAAGTATCAGCCTTTTTTTTTCCTGTTTTTTTTCTTTTGAAATACTTTTAACACCCCCCCCCCATTTTTTTTCAGTTTTAAATCTGAAAGGATCTTGCATAATTTATTTTATCAAACAATCCCTGTCACAAAATTAAAATGTTTTATAAAATAGATATTACCACAGTACCATAATATTTGTTACATTTCTATATCACTTTCACACATTAAATGTATCAACTATTATGGGACAGTGATAGAAAAATAATACAGTCACTTTGCCAGAATAGTTGTTACATTTGCATGGCCACTTACTTCCCATCTCAAAAACCATCCAAATTAGAGGAACAAGACATGTGAGATACTGCTGGAGAAGTAAGGATGAACTCATGAGTGACGTTCTCTTATGGACCCCTTCACATGGACGTGCAAGTATTGGACGACCAGCTAGAACTTATCTACAACAGCTCTGTATGGACACAGGATGTAGTCTAGAAGACCTGCTGGAAGCAATAGATGATAGAGATGAATGGTGAGAGAGAGGGAAATCCATGCTAGCGGCATAACATGATGATGATGATGATGATGATGAAATGTAACAATTATTATGGGACAGAGACAGGAAAATGATACTACCTTTGTCCCATAATAGTTGTTACATTTCTATATAACTTTCAATTATTAAATGTAACAATTATTATGGGGCAGTGATAGAAAAATAATAGAACCTCTTTCCTCATAATAGTTGTTACATTTGCATATAAATTTCATACACTAAATGTAACAATTATTATGGGACAGAGACAGAAAAATGACATTACCTTTGTCTGATGATAATTGTTAGATTGATATAAATATCTAGCTGACCTGTGAAACTATTGAGTTCCCACTATAACAGCTGTCCATATTGATATACATACTTCTATTTAAAAAGGAGAGAAGGATTCTAATTAGTCTTACATAGTTATCTCTATAATAGGAATTTGAATGATTAAAAAACACACGATATCAAACAACACCCGTGCTTGAAGATCTTTATAGGGAGAAAAGATGATGCACTCACTAAGCTTCAATAAGATTTATCCAAAAATAGAGTCAGCCTTCAGTATTTTATGCTATCTTGGTTGCAGGTTTTATATCAGTGTCCTCTTCCTAGACCAGGGCTTCTCAAAGCAGTCTATATAGACCCCCTGGAGTGAATAACAGCATAGGTGTCCACAGGAGGAGAATTTACTTTTGCTTTTATAAATCCCTTTATAACAGGGGAACAAAAATTGCTGGATCATGTAGACCTATTATCAGATATCATATACCTAGCACAGGGCTTCTCAAAGTAGTCCATATAGACCCTTACAGAGGGAGAATAAAATTTTTGTAAGATAATAACAGCGTAAAGTTCCACTGGAGGTGAATTTAGTAGGTATAAATCCCTTTATAACAGGGGAACAAAAATTGTTGGATCATGTAAACTAGTCGCGAGATATTGTATAATTAGCAGAATACATGATTGGGTGTGATGGCCACTGGTGATGTGTTATTCATGGACATTCCTTCAAAACATGGGTTATTTTAAAGACAATCTTGAAGTACACCTTTAGAGAAATTGGATAATAATGGATGGTTGAAAAAACTGTAACAAAATATCCTTAGCTTTGTGCAACTGTTGAGCGCATTTTACTTGCTTTTCCATGTTCATATATATTGAAATCTGGGTTTAATCATATACATTATTTACTGCTATGGTAACCAACCTACACAATAGTGAACTCTTCCTCCTTCATAAATACTAACCCTATTTTGGGGTGTCCTCGTGGTGTAATGGTTAAAGCGATGAACTGCGGAATCGTAGTACGCGAGTTCGTACTCCAGTCACGCTATTACGTTCACTTTCGGGCAAATACCCTTGGGAAAGGTATGAACCCCCATATTCTCCCTCCAGCTATGGGTAAATAGTAGGACGGACTAGGTTCTTCGGCCTTGGTGAGGCAACTAGTCTAGGAGAAGGAAAACTCTGAATTCAAAACCTGTTAAACTCTGCTTAAAAATTGACCTTGTGTCATATCCTGCCCGAGCGGAGGGGTTGGTAAATAGTACCCTATTTTACTCTCACAGATTTTCTCTTGGCTCTGGGCTGGGACACACTTCGGCTGGCAGTGTTGGTCGGTACTCAGATCTGGTGGGGTGTGTCCTGGCTCCACTGGCAGTTGGTCAAGGCCATCTGACATGGATTCCAGTAAACTGGCATTCATGTTAGGAACACCAAGACTGGCATCCTCGAGCTTCAAGGGGCTGTTCCCCTTCCAGGTTCTAACCCTTCCTGGAGGAGTAAAGTTTATTGCTTGGTGCCGGAGGCACCCTTTTTTAGAAGAATGCTGATGGCATTTTTGGAGCCACTGGGCATGTCTAGGCTACAGCCCAGCTCCTGAACCCACCTAAAAAAATAAGACCTTGAGCCACACTCGTCTGGTCGGCAGGATGAATGTCAAATACCAACTTTCTTCCAGCAGAATAGAGCATATGCACTACTCTCTGAGTGTCATTGAGTTGGGACACACTATGGTTGGCCATTTGGTCAGTACAGGGATCTGGTAAGGTGTGTCCTGGTTCAGGTGGCAGCCAGTCTGGGCCATCTGACATGAATTCTGGTAAACTGGCATTCATGTCAGGGTGCAAGAAGACTGGCATCCTCAAGCCTCAAGCTGTCATCCAAGGCTCTAATCCTCACTGGAGGGGCTAGGTTTATTGCCTGGTGCCAGAGGTGCCCCCTTTTTAGGGGAATGCTGATGGGGCCCAAGGCATTTTAGGAGCTGCCAGGCATGTCTGGGCTACAGCTCTGCTCCTACACCCACCTAAAAAAAGGCCTTGTTCCACACTGGTCAGTGGGTTGAACAACAAATACAGACTTTCCCCCAGCAGTTAAACCTGACAGTTCCAAGGGGTATTTCTATCTGCTGTACTAACACTCTTATTTTGTATATATGTTCTGTTTATTCAATAGACTTGTTCCACCTACTTTCTCTTCTTCTGTGTCTTCTTTCTGACCCCCCAACAGGCAGCAACATTTACTAAACAAATAGAAAAGCACTTTGAACATAGAATGTGGTGATTTGTGGCTCAAATTCACAAACCTGTAACCTAATACTCATGATCTCCTCAGTACCCACCAAACCCATCCCTTCCTATTAAAAAATAATTCAAGGATTAAAAATTGTATTAAACACTGGAAAATTAGTTATGTTTTGTAATATAAGATTTGATTAATTTGGGAGTGAATGGAAATTAAATTTGGTTACAAGGGATGTATCAAGTATAAAGTTTGAGAAGCCCTGGCTTAGACAGATTCTTTAACAAAGCTCAGGGCCTATCACTCCCAGTTTTGTGTCAGACTATCTTTCTCCTAAATGGATGTTTATCAAAATCTTGGTATCCATCCAAGACATGAGTGTGCTAGATGGAAGGGAGTCCATCAGCCTTTTTGACAGGTCTTTTTATTCTGCAGGTGTCTAGTCACTCTTCTCATTAAAAAAGTATGGTGGTAGAACTAATTTAGTCACTGCTCACTCAACCACGAGGCAGGCAATATAGGATTACATATACCAGTAGTACTCTTAGGGTGACCTGAATACATATATATATATATATATATATATATATATATAAAAATATCATTATAATTCTAAGAAATGGAATCAGTGACCTAGGTTCAAATCCTGGATGATTGCACCTCATTTTGCACTAATGCTCTTGGGAAAGGCATGAATCCACCTGTTCCCTTCAGCTATGGGTAAATGATAAGGCAGACAGGTATGTTTAGGTCTGATAAGAGAAGGAAAACTCTAAATTCAAACCAGCAGCACTCATAGGCGCCTCTGGTGGTGTAATGGTTAGCAAGCACGACTAGCAAACCTACTCGAGTGAGTTCGAGTCTCATTGGGTGCCCCTTTCATATGGCCTTGTGCCACATCTAAGTAAAATGCTTAGTAAATTACAACCAGCAGCACTCATAACAAATTCACCAATTATATACAATACAAGAACCTGAACAGATACTACCACTCCAGGTCAGAGTGGACCTGGAAGTAATGGCAATGAATGGATACTCCAAACTCCCCAGATCTCCAGAACTGAAGCCTCACTAGTGTCATAATCGTGATAACCCTTGGAGGGGGAGTCTTATTCTTCTAGACAGCATAATCAAAGCCTCAATGATGGCAGAAATCTGATGTTTAAAAGGATTTTGAACTGTATGAATATCTTGGCTTTTAAAACATTGATCATGCATCACCCTGAAATGCTTGCCTGTTTAATACAGACTAAAGATATGTTTATGTTCAAAGAACTTCTTTGTTTGCTTAGTAAATAGTAAACATAACTAAATTCAGATTCCACTGTATATAAACATGAAAAATCAAATAAAATAGGCCCAATAGTTGCATGAGATATTTTTAATTCATCCTGTAATTTTCAATTTCTATAAATATGAATATATACCAATTAGGGTCCCATCAATGGATCAAATAGATCTGTTTAAAAATTATTTGTATTTAATAGGAATACTTGAAACCACTTAGCAGAGTAAATTATTTGTATTAAAAATCATTACTTGAAGCTAAAATTGTTTGGTTTGATTTGATTTCTTTGCTTAATGGCATATCAACCTTTGTGGGTTATTTAATGCTAAATCCATCCTTGTAGAAGGGGTACAATTTAATCCATAGCTCAAAGGAGGTTAATACTTTTTCCAAGGGGCATTAGTCCAAAAGTGAACATAATAACATGACTGGAGTTTGAACTTGTTAACTACGTTGTCACAGTCTAGCATGTTAGACACAGCACAATGGGGAGACCCTCTATGATTGTTTTTTAAGGGTTATTATTATTATTATTATTATTATTATTATTATTATTATTATAAGTTACTTGAAACCACATAATTGTGTGCAAACAAATGACTCTTGATTGAAACAATTACTTGAAATAATAGGATTATTTGTATTAGATAGGAATATTTGAAACCATGCAACAGTGTGCAAATTATTTGTATTTGATAGGAATACTTGAAACCAAATAACTGTGTGCAAATTATTTGTATTAGATAGGAATACTTGATTCAGATAACAGTGCAAAAAAAACCTTACAAAACAACTAAATGTAAATATAAAGGCACAATGAACATGATTCTGTAACCTTTGGGCATAAAATAACCCTGCATGGGTTGACATGCCATTAAAATCAATCAATCAATCCACAAATACAACCATCCTGACTCAGGGTGGACCTGGTAGTGATGGCAATGAAGAGCTGATTCTACACTCCTCAAAACTTTTTGGAGGGGGTCTAACCCCCTGTGCAGAGGGTGCAGTTAATATATTCTAGGCCCTGCCAACAGTTATTATGCCTTATATTACAAAGGTAACAGCTTTATTTTTAATCCTTTATTTTCTGAAATGTTCTTCTTATTTCTTTGGCATTTTGATAACTGCTGCTCTTCAATATTTTAATCTATTTTTTGCCCTCCTTGCAGAGAGGCAAGACTCCCCCAATGAGTGTCCTGATTATGACACTAAATTGCATTGGATGGTGAGGCTCCAGTCTTGGAGTTTGGGGAGAAAATTGAGCACCTCTTTGTTATTGCCATTATTTCTAGGTCCACTCAGACCTGGATTGATAGTACCTGCTAGGGTGGTACCTTTGGGTCAAATAGAACTGTTCAATCATTTTCAAAAGATTTTCTTTAGTTATTTGAAACCATATAGCTGTGTGCAAAGTAGTTTTTGTTGTAACTTGAAGAATAAAGCAAATCAGAGACCAAAATATTGCAAACTTTTGACTTATTCAACTATTTTAAAAAAAAAATGTAAATGCATGCGTACAATGATAGATTTGTGGTCCCACTGATTTTTGTAAAGTCTCTTTCTACTCCATTATTTTTATCCTGAATGATACTATGCCCACCACACCTGTTTTTCTAAAAGTTAACAAAAACTAAATTTTGACACTATGATATTATTTATTCATTTTATTTATTTTTTAAAATTTTGTTTTTGATTTTGCATATGGGGGGATTTCATAGCAGCCCTGATATAATAAAGTTGTTTATAAATAAAATGAGCTTATTTCAAGATAAATTCATTTTATAATGATTGCCTGAACATCAGTGGATGGGAGCAGTGGAACCGAGTGGGTGGGTGGTACAGACCTCACAAAAATCAATATTAAAAATGGGACTACAATTATATCATTGTACCAACATGCTAGTAAATACAGTTCAATAGGTTTACAATCAATACACAATAATCTGGGATTTAATAAATAAAAAAAAAATTGGATGGGGAAGGAGGAATGAAAATTAAGAAAATTGAACATAAAAAAAATTGCTTAAATCACTGTAAGCAAATACAATCATATTTAAAGGTTACTGACCACTTGTCAAGGTTGACAGTAGTAGTAACAGCTTTAATGTAACTAGGTAGTAAAGAATAGAAATTTATTCAAGTGTCCATTCACCCACTCTTTTCCCTGTAGAATGTCAGGAACGAGGTATAAAGTCAAAGATTGAGGAGACACAGCTAAGGGGGGAATTGGATTCATGCCTTTAAAATTTTTTTCTTAAGTAATCTGATTTGAACTGGGTCAGTTCATTTTTATTATCAGTTATTTTGATAACTGTTTCTATAAACGACATTCGTACATTACGAGGAATGAAAAGAGTTTATTAAAAAATATATTATTCAACGTAAAACGACAACGTCTTCGTGTTTCGTAGAATGATCTGAATTGAATTTATTAATTAAACCATTTTATATATTATTCTGTTTCCTGAAGATATATTTAAATAGATATTCAAAGTTAGTAAATTTACTGCCATAATTTTTTCTTTTCTTTTAAAAACTTTAATGAAATTTTATTCTCCGTTCACACGATAGAAAAAGAAATATTACTAATTTTTTTAAAAATAATATGTATATCAATTGAAAGATACATTATTTTTTTTAAATTGCAGAGGATAGAAAAGAAAAAAAAAGATATTTTTAAGGAATCTAGTAATGTTATGTGATTAAATCTCAGAATTGTCATTTTAAATAAATGACAATAGAAATTTTAAGAAATACGTCGCCAAGTGTCAGAGACTTGAAAATTTGACATCGTAAATAAACAAAATTAAAATATCCACCTCTAGATTACTGAGTCGACAAGAAAACTGAAAATATATCAAAAAGAAATTTTACAAAGTGTGTCACAAAGAATATATGTACACATATGTACTTACTTGTTTTTTGTCAATCAAAATGTAATATTTTTATATACACATGGAATTAAACCAGAGACTCCAAATACGTAAAAGAAAAAAAAGGAGAATGTTTAATATTTTTAAAATTTAGAATATTTTACTAGATTCCAACAGATTTTTCTCTATCTATCTATTATATATATATATATATATATATATATAAGAAAGGGTATATCTTTTGTTTTAACTTAAGAATATTTTCAGTGAAAATTTTGTAGGGGGTTGGTTACACAAAGATATGAATGGCGTTTTATGGTTTTTCCACTTTTTAGTTTCACCTGAAATAAATAGCGCTTTGGAGGAGAGCAAAATCTATCCAATAAAACAATATAAAATAAAAACAGAAGAGATTAAATATGTAAAATGTAAATAATTAAATAAAATCTAGATGGAAGAATTTAAAGAAATAGAGTACATACTGAAGCAGGTGCTCTTGTCGAAAGCTTTTGTAAAAAAAAACACAATAAGGGAGACAATGCAGACTAACTTATCATCGAGGAATTTTAGTTTTCTTATTTTTAAAAATCTGTTTCTAAAAATAACATGAACAGAAACTAGTCCACCCGTGAAATTGCAGGGTTTCTATTGAAACAGTCGTCCATAATGATAATGATGCTTCTAACCAGGGGGGAGAAAAAGAATTCTTATTAACCTTTTCCATGGTTGTTACCGTTAAATCGAGAATTTGGATGATTAAAAAAAAAAAAAAAAAAAAAAAAGAAGACATTCTGCGCGAATGCAGACCCACAAAATTGTCATTCATTTTCAAACTGGACAGGAGATTATTTTATTCTTAAAGTTAAAGCATTTTAAATGTATTACTTCAATAAAAATTTCGGTCTGGTGTGCCGTTATTTATTCACTTATTTATTTTAGTAGGGAAAGGGTTAATGAGAATTTAAATTCGTCCCGATCCCAACCAACGTACCATTATTTCACTTAAATAAATAAAAGAAAAAAAATCAAAATCGAATACACTCTTTCTTCATTTAAACGTTACTTTCATTGCAATTATTATTTGTTATTTTGAGAACATTATCCTCACTATCTCATCTCATTGTATTGTCATACATCCCCATATTAATTCTGGTTTTATTGGGACTGTTTTCTTTGTGGGGGGAGTAAGCAGAGCAATATATTGAGTGATCGTAGTATTTTTGATAACGGTTGGATGGAAAGGATCAAGTTGCTGAATTTAATGGGCGTATAGCGTGTTGTTGAGGGAATTTGTTATTTTCCCTAACACTATATTTTGGGCACACGAAATGAATTACGAGACTTTTGCTTTAACAACACACAACAGCGAAAGTTTTTATTTGCAGCTTTGAGGAGGTTTGTTCTTGGTGCTGCAAGACTCGTGGTGTTTAGGTTTGCTGGATGTTTGAGACGAAATGGCTTAGCGGGATGCTGGAAATGGCAGCGTGTCGTTGGGCGTGTGAGGGAAGTATTCAAGGCCACAGTGTAGTTTTGTGTCGAGAGCGAAGTGGCGCTCGGATCGACATAGTAAATTTTTGTGGTGCTTGTGGAAGACATGCTGAACGTATCTAATTCATATTCAACTGGGATTCCTTGGTCTAAAATATATTAGACGCAAAGAATCCATAAATTAGAAAGTTCCCTCGTTGAGTGTCCATGTTGTTTGCTGCTTGGGTTAAAGCCACAGTGAGTTGTCCTCACTGGGTGGCTTGTTTAGCTATAAGGGCATCGCTAAGCAGGGGCGACCAGAGACACGTCCGTTCTGGTCGCCGTCTCAAGCCGAAGAGAGTGTGTTTGGCCGCTCACCCGTTTTGCTAGCCGGAAATGAAGGTCCGGGCTGAATAGGATATGTCATCCTGATTGGGTGAAATTCAGTGTTGAATTAAATAGCGCGCCAAAACAAAATACGAGATTTTCCTCTTCTCTACAGGCGAATGAGGCTAGCGAGGATAATTCTAAAGGAAAACCAAGTTTACAGAAGACCACTGTCCCACAAAACCCAGGGTGGCTTTATGCCCAATTGTAAATGTTTCTATTTATTTGTGGCAAATGAAATTGGGTCGCGAGGTGTGATTTTTATTTGTCATAAATGACGTTTATGATAAATATTTCACTTAAACGCTAGTAGTTACAGCAAGCTCAAATTAAAAAAATAGGGAGGGAGCAGAAATATTTTCTTGCTTCAAACTCACATGAGATGAGAAGGAGTCACTGTATTTGCCTTATAAATCAGCCATTAGAATTCTGATGTTTACAAGAAGAGATCACTTTCAGCATTCAACCACATTATCTGGGCGATCCATCTACTTAAACAGTAAAGAAAGTTTGTTAAAATCTGTTGTTAATCCTTTTCACTTACAATTGGAAGGGCGAGAATCATATAACAGCTTGTTGCCCTTTTATCTAAAAGGAGCTATAGGATTTACACTCCTATATCTTTTAAATAACCCTCGATGACCGCCTGGTACAAAAAATTCTAGAAAATAGGATCTTAATTCATTTGTTCCCGAAACAAAAGGTGGTGGACATCGGTAAACTAATTAGTTTGGGGAGCCTATTGGTCAGGGAAGCCACGTGCTTTGTGCCTCCAACTACGTCCTCACCTTTGATTTTGCACCCCCAGCAAAATAAATCGCGTGTTTGGAGCCGGTCATGTGACATAGTTACCTATATATACTCGACACTTTCGATAGCCAAACCTTTCATTGTTTGCCTTCCCAGCTAGCGACACGTAGCTCAAGACAGTAACATGAGCGCGTATATAGACTGCGAGTTCTTTCTTCTCACGTTCTGCTTGTCGGCTGGACGTATTCCAGTCCCATGCGCGCGTAAAGTCCCAGACTCTTCGTCAAAGCCCGAAAGAGACAAACAACCAACATGGGAGAACACACGGCCTTTTAAAAGACACTGCCATTCTCATGTGTATTAATACTAATCTACAGGACACTTTTAATGTTAAGTCTTCGTGCACACACACATAGATAATGACACATAAACGTAAGAATTCTGACTTTCTTACCCTTCATTCCAAAACAAAATACGCATTCACTTTAATATTCGTGTTAGTTACACACTCACACACACACACACATGAATATCTAACAAAGGAGGTGCCCGTGTTGTAATGGTTATCGTCGTAGGAAATGGACACGGCGACACGAGTTCAAATCCTGGACGAGACTGATTGCATTTCACATAGCACTAATACCCTTGGGAAAGGTATGAATCCAATTATTCTCCCTCCAGCTATGGGTAAATAGTAGGACAGACTAGGTTCTTCAGCCTTGGTGAGGCAACTAGTCTAAGAGAAGGAAAACTCTGAATTCAAACCTGTTAAACTTCGCTTAAAAATTGACCTTGTGTCATATCCTGCCCGAGCGGAGGGGTTGGGTAAATAGAATGAATATCTGACACACTATATTCGAACCTTCATAATGTCTTTGTAATGTTTCCATTTTTTTACTTATTGATATATTAATTTATTTTTGTTTGTATTGCTTTGGTTTTGTTGTGAATATTCTTTTGTCTACATCGTTTAAATTGTTAACATTTTACCACCACTTCCACCACCGGGCTGAGTTGTGCTTGAGGCGTTTCTTAAGAGAAATGCCGATAACATCTACGTAATTTTTTAAAATCTCTGCGGAAGTTTCGATTTCTTAAACCGACCTCGTGTCACGTTTGGGTCTTTGGAACGTCAGATAAATAACTTTAATATTTTTTAGTGTTCGCTAAGTTGTCGGTATGGGGTATGAGGGGATTTCGTAGTATGTGGCGAATTGTTGGTATCGTTGGGAGATTCTGAGGTTTGTAAACTGACTCCTTTTGTTCTTATCCACTTCACTTGTCTTCTTTTTGTCTGTCGAAGCTGTAAGGGAATTAAGGATGATAGGGAAAAGACAAGGATATCTTTAGACTCAAATTTTGTTTTAGGGTTTACGACTATCCTGTGGCGTAGAATATTTTCCTGCACCACTAAAAATAGTCGTGCCCCCCCCCAGACAAAAGCGTTTGAAGAACCCAAGGGAATTATCTTTTGCAAATTATACGTTGAAGGCCCGTCATTTGTATCCGTGTTCTGTGTGTACGTTCGACAGAGGCTGTAACAAGTAGGAGAGACACAACGCGCTGCAAAGTTTGGGATTCAACAAGCACTTGCGTTCCCTGCTAGCAGCAAATAGAAAAAAGTGTGCGTGTTTAAACCGAGGTGGTAAATCAAAGGTCGAGTTTCTTTTTAGCGCCAGGAAGCCCATCCTTTCAGGCATGCGCAGATTGCACTTCCTGTCAAGCCTCCTGGGAAACTGTTATTTTTGTATTTTTTTTTTAAATGTTATTATTTTTTAATTACTTTTTAATCCTTACAGTTGCACGTTTTCCACTGATACCAGGCTTAAATCCTAGCTAAACACCAAAATTTTAATTTTTGACACCACAGTGCATCTGATGGTGAGGCGGTAGTTGTGGGCATCAGGGGAGTGGGGAGTATGTCTTCATTGCCATTATTCCCAGGTCCACTCTGACCTGAAGTGATAGCATTTGTTAAGGTCTCATCTATGGATCAAATAAATCTGTTTTAAACTGTTTGTATTCGATTGAGATCATGTGGAAGAAGAAGAAGAAGAAGAAGAAGAAGAAGAAGAAGAAGAAGAAGAAGAAGAAGAAGAAGAAGAAGAAGAAGAAGAAGAAGAAGGTCTTAAAAATGAAAATAAAAACGTACAATGAATGCGATTACCTAACCTCAAGGCTGAGGCGTATCGAGGCAAAGTATTTCCCGGGACCCGTATTCATCCTTCTTTTGGAGAAAAAATATGTTAAATACCCTTAATGGCGTTGATTATAACTTGAAAAACAACATATTCAAAAATTAGTTGAACAAACATAATTATATATTAAGCTTTCGACCTTTTGCAAAAGCAAAGTTGCTAATAATTTGATCAAAGTCTATCTTCTTAACAGTTTTATCTTGATTTGAAATAAGGAATAAATTGGATAAGCGATCTTGCATCATACTCGATCTCAAGTAACTCTTAATGAATTTCAGTTTTGAGGAGCTTCTCTCTGCAGTAGCAACAGAAACTGTAAGCGTCAAAATCAGCCGTAGAGCAATCAGAATATTTGACACTGTTTCTTGAACTTGCCATCGATAAATCAATCTTAGTCATTCGTTTGCCAATGATTTGGTCATCATGGTCATGTCGCATTCTACTTAGGAAGCTGCCGTTAAAAAATCCTGAAGTAGGAGTACTTCCAAAGGCCAACTAGATACACCGAAGACAACACTGTATTCGCTACCGAGAATCTTAAATTTTCGCTCCAACTCGCCCTCAGTATCTTCCAGGATTGCTTGCGAGGATTATCCAGCGAAGAGAGTTTGCAGATGAGACATGGAGTCAAATTATACTTCCAGTTCATTTATAAGTCGATCATGACACTCGTAAAGATTTCTTTTTATTTCATACACAAAAGCGTTTGACACACACCAGCCTCCTTTTCTCCAAGTAACTTTCTCTTTCTTCTCATATTTACCCAACCCCTCCGCTCGGGCAGGATATGACACAAGGTCAATTTTTAAGCGAAGTTTAACAGGTTTGAATTCAGAGTTTTCCTTCTAGACTAGTTGCCTCACCAAGGCTGAAGAACCTAGTCTGCCCTACTATTTATCCATAGCTGGAGGGAGAATAATTGGATTCATACCTTTCCCAAGGGTATTAGTGCTATGTGAAATGCAATCAGTCTCGTCCAGGATTTGAACTCGTATCGCCGTGTCCATTTCCTACGACGATAACCATTACACCACGGGCACCTCCTCTTTCTCTTTTTTCTAATCCACTTTTTAACAGGAATTTCCATTTCCTCGCAATTTGTTTTACTTTGATTAATCGATTCAGACATCAGCCTGTCTCTATTTCGGCTAAAGAAAATTTTGGTTCCATCCATGTGGGTTACTCACACATCCAGGCTAATACGAGGATCTTGAAGTTTCTTTTGGATAAGATTTATTTGTCCCAGAATTTCTTCCCAGTAAAAAAAAAAAAAAAAAAATGTGACATAAAGGAGAAGTTTTTAATGGAAAGCAAAATGATTTGTGCATCCCGTCTCGTTTGAAGATTTTTTGAAGCTGAGGTTTATAAATCCAATGCCTGAATCACTTCTTGAAATCCGGTTCTCATAGCACAAATAGCTTCGTAACGTGCACCCCAGCAGATGGTTACCAAACGCTTCATTATAACCTTTTCACATCGGAAGATAAACTTCCCACCAGTTTATTTCAAGAGAAGAAAATGTTTAGAGTCTCTCAATTCTCCGAAAAATATAATGGCACTTGCATTCACAGCTGAGGCATGAACATCACATAAAATCAGACGACGATTAGAACATGGCACGAATTTAGTCTTCCCATTTATGTTTCGTAGAAGACGCTGAACACCGCCATGAATTCCAGCCATACTAGCCGCATTCTCAAATCTTATCCCTCGACATATTTTGAAATCAAGTTTCTCTTTCTTCAGTCGATGTAATATCATCTTCTTGATATCATAAGCTGTTTTCCCAGGGTCAGTGATAGAACCAAGAAATGACTGCCGCACCTTCACTTCTTTGTCTTAAACAATGACATATCGACAAATCAAACTCATCTGATCAGTATGAGAAATGTACTGCGTGCTGTCTAGTACGATCGTAAAATAAATGACTTTTCGAATTCGATCCAATATATTTTCTTTCACGTGATTTCCCAAGATATAAATGAATTCATTTTGGATTTTCAGTTATAAGTACCGCCGAGTATCATTTACTTCTTTCAAGTAATGTGTTCGAAGAACAGGATTATACTTGCTCATGAATTCAACAAGTTCTATATTTTGTATTGGAACTATATACATATTCTCGATTACCTCTAAAAGGCAGGTTCTGTTTCGTCAGAAACTTCACAACATCAAGTGAGCATGTTAAAACCTGTCTCCAAATATGTCTTTCTTTCATAGTTCTTGTAATTTACTGTCAAGGGTTTTACCTTTATTAAGGGCCATTTCCAACATCTTCCATTCCTTGAAAGCTCTTTGGTAGTCAGGTGAATTTTCATGTTCAGACACTTTTAGATTAAGCTTCCAGAACTTTTGAAATCCTGGATTTCTTGCTAGACTTGATTTGCGTTGCTCTATCTTTAGGAAGAGGTGACAGTAGAAACAACAAAGAGATTTGTACAGTACAATTCTCCATAGTTTTGTAAAACCAGTATTGTAGCATTACCCTCGGACTATTTTCCCCCCAGTCTCACAGTCGGAGCAAACGGTTCATCTTTGTTTTGAAACCTTTTAGGTCCCAGTGTTACAAGATCAACCAGCAACTGCTTTGAGCAAGCTCGTGGCTAAAATACGATGTCTTTGTACACAGCAATCTCTGTGTTTGCCGGTTCCTTTTCTTTATTGCCAGTAAATTTATCACTTCCTTCTTCATATTCATACCTGTCCTTACCGCATGCACTGGAGCTCTCTTCCTTTGGCACATCATCATTGTCACCTTCAATTTCTTAAACAACGTTAATTCATGCAGAAAATCCCTCTTCAACTTTTATTTCTATATTTGTCGTCACCATATTCGCATTTTCTCCATGTTTCTCCCATCCTGGTGTACACTCAGCATTCTCGTCTTTGCATTTTGCTTTAGCGATATATTTCTTCTGTAGGAAAACATGTAAAGATGCAGCATATTTTCTTTCCTCACGTTCTCTGGTAGCTTTCAACTAGCGGTAAGCCACACTATTCAGTTTTATCGTTTACTCATTCTAAACGATGAAAAAATAGAAAAAAAGAACCAAGTAGAAAAAGAGCATACTCAACGGCATAGGGAATTTCTATTTATTGAATTAAGATACACTTTTACACAAGGCTGAAAGTGGGGTTGTAAATAAGGATGATAGTTCTTTAACCCAAACTTAGCTCGACACATTCGTGACCCATTCTCATCTTATAATGGCATAGGGAAGTGTTGCTTAAGAATAGAAGTAAATAATTACAGGAGTTTATCTTATACCGTCAATGATTGTTGACTGGTTTGAAATATATTTGTAAATCAGAAGAGATTTCTGTATTACAATTGTTACAATTTCATTTTTTATTCAATATTGTAATTTAAAATTTAATCCATAGTAATGATCGTAATAAAATAACTAAACATTAAAATTTTATAAGTAATGTTCACCTCTGATATTTCCATTAAACATTGACTTATTCACCAGAGAACAGACTGACAATTATTTTTTAAACAAAGTAACTACCTACTCATTATTTTGCCAGAGTATCTTTTTTAAATTCTACGGTATTATGAAGGATGGTAATGAAATTAAATTGATAAGGACAAAAATGTTCACTAACAATTTTTATAAAAGCAACCAATTTAACCGGCTATTTAAAAAATATTCGTGTTTTAAAATAAAACTAAAAAAACATAGAAAAGTCAATATTAAATAATTACACTTCTGACTTAACTTCGTTTTTTTGTTTGTTTGTTTTTTTTTTTTAGAGAAACAAATGGCCCTGTCGGTAGAGTGTTCGCCAATGGTCCGGAAGACCTAGGTTCAATCCCACGTCGCGTCATACCAAAGACTTTAAAAATGGTACTTGATACCTCCTTACTTATCACTCAGCAATATAAGCTGCGTATTGTTGGGGTGATATTGTATTTATTTTTTAGCGAGGAAAAGTTATAACGTGCGTGTGTGTGTTTGGTTACTTCCTCGCTAAGTTTTAAAAGTAAATTAAGGAGTGAAGTTCCAAGATGTACGAAATCGAAATGTTTTTAGGAATAGTTTTTAATGGCAGCATGGAATAAAAAAATGTTTGCGTTTGTGCTGCAAGCCTTGTGGGAAAAGAAAGAAGTAAAGAGACGAAAACCTTTATTTGCTGGTCGTCGTAGAGAGTAGAAGAAAATAGTTATTGAATTGAAAAAGAATAAAGGAGTTAAATGTCTAAAGGAAGCAGAGGAACAATGTTGAATGTGCTCTTTCGTGTTGAGATGTCCATCTGTCTGCGGCTGGAATCGGCCCGGGATAGAGAGAGAGAGAGAGAGAGAGAGAGAGAGAGAGAGAGAGTGTGTGTGTCCTCTTCATGTTGAGTGATAAAAAATATTTTCTCGAGTTTTTTTTTAAATCAAAGAAGTTATTCATTATAGAATTAATTTATTAATGAATAAAACGCCAAAAATTTTCATTAAAAATTTCAACATGTTCACAATTGATTCTGAAATCTTGGAAAAAAAACCTCATTGGACATGTAGCAGAAAAAAAAGAATTTCAAATTATTGTTTAGTGAGGGAATTGTTTTGGCCGTTGAGGTTTCGATTTTATATTTTCGACCAATGGGAATAATTTATGCCATTCTGCTCGGATGACTTCCCGGGCAATATGAAAGACTGTATAACGCGCTCTCGACCTCTCTTCCTCATTCATTCTAGCAGCAGGACAGATCATCAACATGAAGAGAACACATTCAACATTTGGGCCATTTTTCCTTTAGAAGACCATTCCTTTATCATCCATTCCTTCTTCCTTGACCAATTGAACCTCAAACTTCAGGTTGAATGCTTAACCCTTGCTTTAACATTTGCAGTTGTTTTCTTCCAATTGTATGACTCATTCCTTAAAGCGTCTAATCCTCCAATGTTCAGCCCTATCAATTATTTCAACTTTATCCCATAAGGGAAGATGGTTTCTCTTTTCTTTCCATATATGGTCCGCCATACCCGACACATAGCGTAACAGTTATAGGCATTGGTTCCCTTAGCTTCTAAGGAGACAATCATCGGGAGGTTGCAGGTTCAATCCTGACTGCAGGCGAGTAACAATACAGGAATACTTAACACTTGTACCCGGTTATGGCTAACGGAATCAGAACAGGCGATCCCCGTGGATTCAATAAAGGACGTAGTTCGAAGTTCCGTGAAGGTTCCCGAGTTCGACAAACACCTGAAGAAGGCCAGAGGATTTATCGACCGAAACCTTGTGGAAATAACAATAAAGATGAAGACAATAGTCCAAAAACCCTTAATGATAAAAATCATCAACTTCGTCTCAGAAATTTAGACAACAAACACCCGAAGAAGGCCGGAGGACATATCGACCGAAACCTTGTGGAAATAACAATAAAGATGAAGACAATAGTCCGAAAACCCTTAATGATAAAAATCATCAACTTCGTCTCAGAAATTTAGACAACTAAGAAAAACATGGGGTCGAAATATATACACTCACACACACACACACATATATATATATATTGGTTGAACAAAATATACCATATAGTGGGGATGTCTCTTGGAATGTTCCGGTGTGGTTTTATAGTCTCAGCAAGAGGTTGCCCACAGCAGAGCCAGATCAAAGTATCGACATCTCAGACAGTCGTCAGAACTTATTAAAAGCTGAAATCGTCGACGGGGCGGCATGTCATGTGTTTGTGATCTTCCAATTAAAAAGGAATGTGAAAAAGAAAGTTGAATTAAAAAACAATATTAGATTTCTTTTAAAACACCATAACATAAAAATGAATGATCGCGTCTTCAATTTTTTTTTCACCCGCAAAATGCCGTCCCCCAAAATATGCCACCCGCATAAAATATTGCCCAGATTCGAAGGACCAACAACCTCCACCTCCTAGGTCCGCCACCGCCTCAAGGCACAGAATAGCTCTAGATGAATTTACGTTCCGTTAAAAGCAACAAAAATTTTAAAAATTGATTTTCAAGGTAGTTTGTGGAAATTTTATTGGTAAATGAGTTTATTGAATGGAGCGCCAAAATTTCTGGGTCAATTCGGGGCCTATTTTGTATTGTTTTTTTTACAACTGGTTAGGTTTTGTGTTCGGTGAAAATCTGTGTGTGACAGAAGAGCTTTGATCTGAAAGGGTTGGAGTCCATGGCGTTACCCGCCGAAATCAATCGTAGTCAGTTGGAAACAGGAGGCCCTAGAATTAGGCTGCGTTTTTTTTTTTGACTCGTCAACTCAAATGGCGCTGAGTAAAAAGAATTAGGTCCACTTGGAGGATTTTCGTGTTTCTTTAAGAATTCCGGAAGGGAATTCAAAAAGGGCTTGAAAGTCAAAAAGAATAGAAACGAAATGAGAAGAATTTTAATCCACCTGAATGATTTTGTATTACATTCTAAATTCCAGAAGGGAATTCGAAGTTAGCGTAAGTTAAAAAAGAAGATAAAAGAAAGAAACCTAATAAAATAGGTTTCTACTTATCAAGCCAAAAAGAAGAGAAAAGAAAGAAAGAAGCCGAAAAAGTAGGTTTCTACTACGTAGACTTCTATTTTAGAGGAATCGTTTCTCTGAGAAAAAGAATTAACGACTTTAGACGCGACTCCAACAACTACATAAGTCTCAGGCTACATTACTTGCACCATCGAGAGAAAGAGAAAAAGAAAAAAGAATATTATTAGAGACATTGCCTCGCAGAAGAAAGAAAGACAGAGAGTGGCTTTTTATTCAAAGCAAAGAAAAAAAAGGACATTTTTAGGGACTTGGTCTCTTAGAAAAAAAAAAAAAAGGTTACACGTGTGAACCCTTGTTTAGCTGGAGGGAAGAAGTAGAGGCTTCTTTCCCCGTTTTGTGAATGTAGCAGTAGGTGAAAGATTTCTTTATAATTTTTAATATTCTTTTTTGTATATATGAGCTACTTGTCATATTTGCATTGGGACACATACGCAACTAACTGGAATGACCTTCCTTTTGTCATAATAAACTACTTTGAATTGTAAACAATATTTCATTTTATTTTATCTTATTTTTGCTTTCATATCTTTTGTCATATTATTATTATTGTTACTAGTGTCCAATTTTGTTGACTAAATAAAATTGCGATAAGTTAGGCGCTCAACATTAAAAAAAACTCTTTGTATCCTATTTCTCTTTTTTTACTTAACTTTGTACCATACTAAGCAAAACATAAGTAAAATACTAATTAAATGATAAAAATACTATTATATTCATCAAGGGTCGAACTGGTTATTATAGTGATGTATAAACCAATAAATTGCTAAGTAAAATTGGCCTAAGGAAATGGAAGTGAGGAGATCCCAATAAAGGTGGTGCAGAGGACACACACATAAACAGATTAGCTGCTGGAGCAGCAGCAACAGCAACAGAATGTGTCCCCGGCAGGTAGGTTATGTCATGAATCGAAGGACACAAGAGTTCTTAAAATACCCAAAAAGAAGGACGTCTTACCACAGCAGCGAAGTAAGGACTATGTCGTGTGAGTACTGTTATTTATTTAAGGGTTGTTACTCTTGCAATTGTCAGGTAGTGTATAAAGCATTGATAATTTATCTCCTTGTGTCACACCTATCTTGTAAAGACCGGTAAATCTCTCCGCAGTCGGAAGGCACGACTACCGTCAAGTTTGTTTTTGTTTATTTTTCTTTTGTTTAATAGCATATCAACCTTCGAGAGTTATTTAAAGCCAAAGCCATTGAAGAACAGCAGTGATACTACTTAATCTATTGCCTGAGGTGTAAAAGGATGACTGTGGTCGAATCAGAAGGATAAAAAGAATCCAATAGATCATCTTTCAGTGTATACAATGATGTTACATTACTTTTACAGGGCGTCTGTTTTTATTATATATATATATATATGTGTGTGTGTATGCGTGTGTGTGTCTGTCTGTCTGTCTGTGGCAACTAGTCTAGGAGAAGGAAAACTCTGATTTCAAACCTATTAAACTCCGCTTAAAAAAATTGACCTTGTGTCATATCCTGCCCGAGCGGAGGGGTTGGTAAATATCTATATGTGTGTGTGTGTGTGTGTGTGTGTGTGTGTGTGAATTAAATTAGTCTTTAAAAAAAGCAAAAAACTTTCTAGAAGTATATTCGCAGATTTTTCCCGGATTTTGAATGCATATATTAAGTAAAAAAATTCTATTATTGATGCAAAATTTAGTCTTTAAAAAGAGCCAGAATTTTTTTAAAATTTCAATTTTCAACCCATTTCCAATCAAAACGAACTAAAGATTGGGGAGGATATAAATACACAAATAGGCAAAGGTGAAAATAACAAATTTGTTTTACACAACCTGCCAAATTTAAATGGTGAACATCAAACAGATTTTTCACTCGAGAACAATCCTTTATACTTATGTAGCAGAAGGTATTTTGGTTTGGCGCGCAATTTAATTCGACGCATAATTTCACCCAATCAGGATGACCTATCCTATTCATCCCGGACCTCTTTTATCCGGGTAGCAGAAATTGGGTAAGCTGCCAAACACAGTCTCTTTGGCTGAACAACGCCGTCCAGTGCAGACGTTCCACTGGCTGTTCTTCAATTGCAACAGCAGCAGCATGGACACATGAGGAAACCCATCTAATTAATGGATTCCTTGCGTCTATATTTCTTTGAGGCCAAGGAATCCCAGTTGAATATGAATTAGATACATTCAACACGCCACACACAGGAACAACTTTATGTCACCCCCAAAATTGGCTATGTCGATGTGATGCCTTATTCCGCTCTCGGCACCTAGCTCTCATTTCACCTCTGGGCCACTTTAAAGGAGACAACGCACGCCTCTCCCCAAATTCACCAGACACACAAAACTCACGGTGATTCCAAAGTTTATTTCCTCCAAAGGCAAACATGGCTTTCGCTAAACTACGGCAAACACAATCCTTCGCACGTCCCACGATACGCACTGCCTTCTCAACTCTATCGTATCTCCATTTCGTCTCCTTACTCACAAACTTTCCTATGAGACTTGCAGCACAAACGCAAACTACATTTTCCATGCTGCAAATAAAAACTATTTCTAAAAACATTTCGACTTCGTACATCTTGAAACTTCTCTCTCTTTTATATACCTAACAACAATTTGCGAGACACCTTATAAACTTAGCGGGGAAACAACTCAACGTAAACACTCACACGCATGTAACAACACTTTTCCTCGCTCAAAAATAACAATTTCACGGACGCTAAACTTTTAAAAAACATTCCAAAATAGAGAGTAAAAACTATTGTAATGTTAGTATCGCGTTTATTCTAAGGCTAACAGCAACAAATAAATGAATTAATACTTCGTTTAATTCTAACAATTTATTAACCAGCACGTGAAACAATCAATAACAATATACAGTCCTTCCTGTGTATAAAGTTGAGTTTAAGGGACTTACCGGTGCGCTGAAGAAGATATCTGGTTTCTTAGGGTTGTCTCTCTGAGAGCTTTTAACGTCCCCGCCTCACGGAACGTCTGGTGGGATCTGTCTGATTGGATTTTTGATTTTTGCGCCAAAACTTCAGGGCTCATCACGTGATTAGTATATCCAATCACAGAGAGCCTCTCCCTCACTCACTCCATACACAGGAATTACCATTTTACGAACCCAACACTATGAATCTGCCGAAACGATTCTAAATCACAGCAAAAGTTTATATTCATAAACAAGAAGTGAATAAAAAGCATTCTGAATTGTGACGTATAGTTTTCTTTTGAAGGAATGTCTTTCCATCACAGAATCGTCACGGCAAAGATACACCTTAACCGACGCAGAAGTAAGAAACAAGCATTTAAAACCGCACGTTACAACTAGTCCTCAATCACCAAAAGAGATTTAAGCAATGAATATACGGTAACAGTAAGAAATAAATTCAATATTCTTCAATTATTTATTTATTTATTTATTTTTTCTTTTTAATAATCCATTTTTTCCCCCTCGTATACTGGTTATGGTCCGCTACGATTTAAGGTAATTTATTTGCCAGCGGTCACGAGCAGTTTTAGTTAATTGATTGAAACCTAATTGCAAATAATTCATGGGATGAAGCGAGGGGTGAAGATAGGTTTGAAATAGTAATAAATTAGAATGTAAGTTGAATAGAGTAGCGTTTTTTTTATTTTTTATTTTTTATTTATTTATTTTTTTTTTTTAGGAATATGTATGAGATTGGTAATATGAACATAGGTTAATGATAAACGGGGAGGAAAAGTTTGGCAAAAAGCATGAGTTAATCTTTAGCAAATAATCTCGTGAACCAAATAAACGGGATTATTATAATTATTTTTTAATTCTTTTTTTTTTTCTTCGAATAGGGGCATAAGGTAAAGTTAAAGACTGACTGAATAGTTTTGAGCGGGAGATTAATTCATGTTAGTTTAGAAGTATTAGTATTGGACAGATTTGGCGGGAGATTCGTGTAAGTCTAGTGAAGTGTAAATCAGGGACACGGACGAGTATTAAAATAACATCTTACCTCGGTACCGATTCCGGAAGTAGAAGGAAGAAACCGGATGAGGTAAAGATGGTACTATATAGCAGAGGAGTGTGGAATGCCCTGTTTTCATTGGCTGTTTACTAAAAGACAGATGTCTATAAGAACGGCCGAAGTCCGGGTTTTTTTATTTACTTTTTTCTTTGCTTTGGTAGAGGCACGAGCGTAGCACGTCGCGATCACGGAGGCGGCTTGGCTCTTTCAGAGTCAAGCCGGGGTTACTGTCGGAGCTGATATGATGCAGAAATAACCCGAAATCGGCAATGAAGACAGCGCATCACTGAAGACCTCCCTGATGCATCTAAGATGTATGATTGAAATGTGAATGCTGGTAACAACAGTGACGACTGGGAACAGACTAGTTGGCAACCAGGGAATAGACCTGGTGACGGTTGGAGAGGCAACTGGCAACCCGGAAAGACGGGTAGTGGGGCAAGATGGGTTAGCAACCCAAATTGCACGCTCCGTGAGGAGCAACCAAGAAAGATGCTACGATGAACCTAAATGCACAATACCCCCAGGGGATCCCTATAGGGGGGGGGGCGGAAGAGATCCCCAACAGGATGGATTTAACGGAAACGAACAGGAATGCCCAACCAACTTTGAGCAGATGCATTTGTGGTAAAACGTGCAAAAACCAAAGAGGCTTGAAGATACATCAAAGCCAGATGAAATGTCTGGAGGGGGGTAACCGGGAGCAACGTACAGGTATAAGTCCTGGTAAAACGGAGGAGGTGCAGGGACAGGAGTCATACCACAGCGCCCAGTCCCTCCAAGTTTCAGTTCCTCCTACTCCGGGCAAGGAGTCCCGTAAGAAGATTAAATGGCCCCCAGCGAACAACAAGGGGGCCTGGCAGGACTTCGATAATGACATTTGTGAGATAATTCAGTCAGCTACGAAGGGGGACGTGGACAGGCGACTAAATTTTATGACGATAATAATAACTAGCTTGGCGTCAGAGAGATTTGGTTTCGTCGAAACCCGGCAGCCAAGGAGGCCCTACACTGCCAACCGTAGGGTGAATAAAATGCAAGACCTAAAGAAAGAAATAAGATCCCTTAAGAAGCTATATAGAAGGGCAAGTATACAAGAACGTCAACCCCTTGAGGAGCTCAGGGGAATACTCAGAGGGGAATTGAAAACCTTACGGCGAGCGGAGTGGCACAGGAGGAGGAGGAAAGAAAGATCGAAGAAGCGGGCAAATTTCCTGTCTAATCCTTTTGGCTTTGCAAGAACATTACTAGGGGAGAAGCGAAATGTGAATTTGGAGGCATCGGAGGAAGAAATTAACAACCACCTTCGAGATACTAAGAGTGACCCTGCAAAAGATCAAAATATGGGTATTAACAACCGCTTGATTCTTCAGAAGCCACCAGTGGTCCAATATGACACCCACTTGCCAACCTGGAAGGAAATGCAAGAAGTTGTGAGAGCCACAAGATCCGCCTCAGCACCAGGACCAAGTGGGGTACCCTACATTGTGTACAAGCGGTGTAAAGGGGTTTTACAAATCCTATGGAAGATACTGAGAGTCATTTGGAGGAGAGGCAAGATCGTGGAGCTATGGAGATTCGCTGAGGGGGTATGGATCCCGAAGGAGGAGGGTTCGAAATTATTGGACCATTTCCGATTAATTTCTTTATTAAACACTGAAAGTAAGATCTTTTTCAGTTTATTGTCAAGGCGTTTATCAGATTTCTTCCTGGGTAACGGCTACATTGATACATCAGTCCAGAAGGGCGGGGTAGCCGGTATGCCAGGGTGCCTTGAACATACAGGAGTCCTGACACAGCTCCTGAGAGAGGCAAAGGAAAACAAAGGAGACTTGACGGTATTATGGTTGGATCTCGCAAACGCCTACGGGTCCATGCCACACAAACTGGTGGAGGAAGCCCTAACGAGACATCACGTACCGCCATCAGTATGCGATCTCATTGCAGACTATTATAGGAATTTCCGGCTGATAGCATGTTCTAGTTCAGTAACATCAGAGAGGCAAACCCTGGAAAAGGTTATCATTACAGGGTGTACTATGTCTGCCGTCCTATTCTCATTGACTATGAACATGCTTGTGAAGGCGGCAGAGGAGGAATGCCGAGGTCCTTTGTCTAGATCAGGAGTCCGCCAATCACCAATAAGGGCTTACATGGATGACTTAACCGTGACGACAACATCTGTCATGGGAGGTAGATGGCTCTTAAAGGGTCTCGAGAGAAATATGACCTGGGCTAGAATGTATTTCAAGCCAGCAAAATCCAGGTCACTAGTATTAAAAAAAGGCAAGGTCATGGAGAAAGTCCGATTCACAGTCGCAGGAGAAACAATACCCACTCTGAGTGAAAAGCCTATTAAGAGCTTGGGCAAGACTTTCAACAGTAGTCTGAAGGACACAGCCGCAAAACAGAAGACTATAAAAGACATTGAAGAATGGCTGACGAAAATCGACAAATCTGGATTGCCAGGTCGATTTAAGGCATGGTTATTCCAGCATGCAGTTTTGCCTCGGATATTGTGGCCATTGCTCGTCTATGACATTCCGATTACCACCGTGGAATCGTTAGAGAGAGCAATTAGTAATCGGTTGAGAAGGTGGCTGGGCTTGCTGAGATGCTTAAGTGGTGCAGCTCTCTACGGGAACAGCAACGCATTACGCCTCTCCTGCAGAAGCCTCGTGGAAGAATTCAAAATCACGAAGACAAGAGGCTGCTGCAGTATGCAGAGTCTAAAGATCCAAAGGTGGCGGCAGCAGGAATTCAGATAAGATCTGGCAGGAAGTGGAGTGCGAGGAGAGAGTTGCAAGTGGCGGAGGAAAGGCTTAGGCATAAAGATATCTTAGGGTCGATAGCTAAAGGCAGAGCGGGATTGGTATTTTTCCCCTCGACGCATACCATTAGTGCCAAAGGCAAAGAAAGACGCCATCTCATCCTAGAAGAAGTCCGAGAGGGCGTAGAAGAAGGGCGTTACGGCAAAATGGTCGGTCTGAGTCAGCAAGGAGCCTGGACAAGGTGGGAGGATGTAGAGAAGAAAAGGGTTACATGGTCAGATTGTTGGCGGCCGGATTTCAACGAGATTCGATTCCTTATTAAATCAGTGTATGATGTGTTACCGAGCCCAACGAACCTGCACATATGGGGGAAGATAGAGACTCCCAATTGTCAACTATGTGCTAGGAAAGGATCTTTACAACATATCCTTAGTAGTTGCCCAAAAGCTTTGGGTGATGGACAGTGCCGTTGGCGTCACGATCAAGTACTCAAGGTAATTGCCAATGAGGTGACTAAAGCTATGAGGGCTAGTAAACATCAACCAGGAAAATTGAAGCAAATCAATTTCGTAAAAGCAGGAGAGAAGATACAGAGGAAGAGGAGAGAGAAAACGAACCTGTTATCTTCCGCGGACGATTGGCAGTTGACAGTGGATTTGGAGACTCAGCTGAAGTTCCCCAGACACATAGCTGTAACATCGCTAAGACCGGACCTGATATTGCACTCTGATAACACAAAGCAGTGCATTATTTGGGAGCTGACTGTGTCATGGGAGGAATATATCACTCGCTAATGAGAGGAAGAGGTCCAAATACCAAGAACTGGTCGAACAATGTCAACAAAAGTCATGGAAGATTCATTATGACCCCGTAGAAGTTGGTTGCAGGGGCTTTGTTGGACAGTCTTTGGGCAGAGCCCTAGCAAAAATTGGTATAGTCGGTGCAGCTAGAGTGAGAGCGCTGAAGGACATTACCAACACAGTTCTGAAGGCGTCAAAGTGGATTTGGCTTAAGAGATCAGAGCCATGGAAGAAATAAAGAGAACGTTGGAGGAGCCTAAAGAATTAAGACTAGGAGACATATTACAAACCATAAATGTATAATAACTTAATACAAAGTTAGGATAGTCGGAATGTCAGAGGGGGGTGAGAATAATTGGCGGTTGGGAGGGGGGTGGACATTTTATTTATTTTATGTATTTATTTATTTATTTATTATTTTTTTAATAATCCATTTTTTCCCCCTCGTATACTGGTTATGGTCCGCTACGATTTAAGGTAATTTATTTGCCAGCGGTCACGAGCAGTTTTAGTTAATTGATTGAAACCTAATTGCAAATAATTCATGGGATGAAGCAGGGGGTGAAGATTGGTTTGAAATAGTAATAAATTAGAATGTAAGTTGAATAGAGTAGCGTTTTTTTTTATTTTTTATTTTTTATTTATTTATTTTTTTTTTTTAGGAATATGTATGAGATTGGTAATATGAACATAGGTTAATGATAAACGGGGAGGAAAAGTTTGGCAAAAAGCATGAGTTAATCTTTAGCAAATAATCTCGTGAGCCAAATAAACGGGATTATTATAATTATTTTTTAATTCTTTTTTTTTTTTTGCGAATAGGGGCATAAGGTAAAGTTAAAGACTGACTGAATAGTTTTGAGCGGGGGATTAATTCATGTTAGTTTAGAAGTATTAGTATTGGACAGATTTGGCGGGAGATTCGTGTATGTCTAGTGAAGTGTAAATCAGGGACACGGACGAGTATTAAAATAACATCTTACCTCGGTACCGATTCCGGAAGTAGAAGGAAGAAACCGGATGAGGTAAAGATGGTACTATATAGCAGAGGAGTGTGGAATGCCCTGTTTTCATTGGCTGTTTACTAAAAGACAGATGTCTATAAGAACGGCCGAAGTCCGGGTTTTTTTATTTACTTTTTTCTTTGCTTTGGTAGAGGCACGAGCGTAGCACGTCGCGATCACGGAGGCGGCTTGGCTCTTTCAGAGTCAAGCCGGGGTTACTGTCGGAGCTGATATGATGCAGAAATAACCCGAAATCGGCAATGAAGACAGCGCATCACTGAAGACCTCCCTGATGCATCTAAGATGTATGATTGAAAAGTCCTTCCTGTGTATAAAGTTGAGTTTAAGGGACTTACCGGTGCGCTGAAGAAGATATCTGGTTTCTTAGGGTTGCCTCTCTGAGAGCTTTTAACGTCCCCGCCTCATGGAACGTCTGGTGGGATCTGTCTGATTGGATTTTTGATTTTTGCGCCAAAACTTCAGGGCTCATCACGTGATTAGTATATCCAATCACAGAGAGCCTCTCCCTCACTCACTCCATACACAGGAATTACCATTTTACGAACCCAACACTATGAATCTGCCGAAACGATTCTAAATCACAGCAAAAGTTTATATTCATAAACAAGAAGTGAATAAAAAGCATTCTGAATTGTGACGTATAGTTTTCTTTTGAAGGAATACCTTTCCATCACAGAATCATCACGGCAAAGATACACCTTAACCGACGCAGAAGTAAGAAACAAGCATTTAAAACCGCACGTTACAACTAGTCCTCAATCACCAAAAGAGATTTAAGCAATGAATATACGGTAACAGTAAGAAATAAATTCAATATTCTTCAAGGAGATATTTGAAAGACATACTCCGAATAACGAATATGCATCTGCCGTAGTCTCTGCGGAATATCGTCTGCTTCTTGCCTTTTTCTTTTATTAGGCCTTTTAACGTTCGAAGTATGTAGTCCAGGCAGATTATTAACAGACCTAGTGCTAATGTATATCCTTGCAGAACTCTAACAACAATGTCGAAAAAGGCTGTGTCTCCATCCGGTGAAAGAACCTTGACTTTTGTGTTTCTATATGGCATCATTATGGCTGTAACAATTTCTTTGGGGAAACTATAAGATAGTGGTATTTGCTCCATCCTTTCTCTGAATATGGAATCAAATGCCTAAGAGAAATCTACAAACAATATTGTTGCCTCGAACTCCTTTTATGATTTGACGTATTGTTAGAATCTGTGAATCGATTTCACCGTTCTGAGTTTTCTTAAGAATTTTCTCAATTTTAGGTTCGATTTGATTGAGAAGAATATTATAAATTTAAGCTGCTATAAGAATAAGAGTTATGACACGGTAGTTCTTGGTGATTCCGAGGTCACCTTTCTTGGGGGAGGGCTGGTTGGTTTGTTTGATTTTATGGCATATCAACCTTTGTAGGTTATTTAATGCCAAATCCATATTCATACAAATAATCAGTTCTATTTCAAACAATTCAGTTTAGCCTGAATACACTGTTTAATTGTCAAAAACATTTCTATTTCAAGCTATTCAGTTTAGTCAAACAGTTCTAATACAAACAATTCAGTTTAATATGAGTATAGATTTTGTTTACACGCAGTTAAATGTCAAAACAGTTTCATTTTAAACAATTCAGTTTAGTGTAAGTACAGTTTCAATGTCAAAAACAGTTCCATTCCAAACAATTCAGTTTAGCATACAAAACAGTGAGAAGGGCAGGATGCAACCTTTTGTTCATCTCTCTATTGTCTTCTGTTTATATACGACACTGCAAAATCAAAGTAGCAAGTCAGCAAATTTTCGTGTCTGTGAATGGAATGGACGCAACATACCTAGACATTCGAAGCGCGCACGGACGTGTCTGGCTTGTAGAACGGAAGCAAAAAAACAAAAAAAAAACAAAACAAAAAAAAAAAAAAACAGGTATTGTAACGAAAATAATGATTTGCCGCAGAATCCCTGCATTCGTGAAGTGTACCAGCAAGGCGGCATGAGTTATGTCCCTTAGACCGGATTGTCCAAGTCTCGGACGGATGAGATACGAGAACGGGGAGAACGCTGATAGGGCAGAATGCTGACGCAGGCGAAAACAGGAACGGGTCGAGTGAAAACAAAACAAGGACTGTTTAAATTTAAAACTACAGTGTCTTCCATACTTCTGGAGATTTTCGTCGAGGCCTGTAGTTTTTCTGCTATTAATTTTTCTGTGTCGACTTTTCATCTTGAGTAAACTGTCCTAATTTGATGTCTAGTTGGCAATTAATAATTTTTGAGACAGGTTTATCTGTGACTTTAGGGGACTTTCCAAACAGATATATGTTATGTATACATGAACATATATAAGTAAGTTGGGTGACCGTAGTCGAGGGGGACTTAAGGCTCCCTTTTTAGTAGTTACTACGCCAAGGTGTAAGGGAGGTCGCTGCCCCTTTCCCTGGATTGCTCTACTTACCTTTGATCCGTACCTTGAAATATTGAGTGTTAAGCAAAGAGGCATCAAGTACCATTTTTGAGCCTTTAGTATGATTCGACCAGGGACTGAACCCCCAGTTTCCCGGACCATTGGCGAACACTCTGCGTATGTATATATATGTATATATAGACGTATACACACACACACGCACACACACACGCACATGTATATATATATATATATATACGTATGAATACATGTAAACATGTATATGTATAAATATATAAATATATACATCTACATCATCGAATCGCGCTGACACCATGTATTTCTCTGACTCTCTCTCCCACTCTCTCTCCATTTGTCCCTATCATCCATCACTCTTGACAGGTTCTTCAAAAAGTCCACGCCTTTGCTAGGTGTATGTTGACATCACTTTCAGTAGATGAGATATTGTTATCGAGATATATGAATTTGTCTTCTTATTTTAGAGGCTTGACACTAAGAATAGAAATGGATCCTTCTCTTTTCAAACATACGCATTATAATTTCTTTGCATTTACGTTGAAGCCAATGTCTCTTGCTGCCAGCACCAAACTGCGAAGTAGTGATTCAGCTTGGGAAGGTGTTGTTGCAAGAAGCGCTAGATAATCCGCATAGTCTGCATCTGTCATTGTTTCTGTAGGATATCGGCTACTTCTTCCTTTTTTTAGCGTAAAGACATTTTCTTTTATGTGTGGTGAATGTTTGGTGGATAGTTTAATATTTTAGTTCCACAATTTATGTTGGTTCATTATTGTACCGGCTCATTGGCCTAGTGGGTAGAATGTTCGTCAATGGTCATACCAAAGACTTTAAAAATGGTACTTGATACCTCCTTGCTTAACACTCAGCGAGATAAGGTACGTATCAAGGGTAAAGTGGAGCAATCCAGAGAAAGGAGCAGCGCCCTCTCCCACACCTCGGTGTAGTAGCTATTGAAAAGGAAGCCTTCTGGTCACCCTCGACTAAAGGGAGACAACTTTACTTTTTATTATTGAAAAGCAAACGAAGTAAAACGACGTGGACAAAAGAACATTCAAAACAAAGCAATACAAACAAAATTAGATTTATATATCAACAAATACATAAAAAGGAAACATTACAAAACATTACGAATATTCTAATATAGTCTGTTAAATATTCCTCTGGGTGTGTGTGTTTATGTAACTAACACGGATATTATGGAAAAAGACTAAATATTAAGTATTCTGTAGACTATAAAATGTATGTTAACTAAGTATTTCATGCGATGTTTCAATATATAGAAATATAGCTATGTATTCCAAGAGGAACGTGTCTTCTTCCATGTTGTCTCTTTCGGGGTTGGACGAAATTTCTGAGGCTGCGTTCGAGGCTGGAACAAGTCTAACCGAAAAGGCAGAACAGGAAAGAAAAAGGTCGCAGAATGTATACTAATTGGCAAGGTCTAACTGTTTCTGGAAGTTAAAAGAGAGAGAGAGAGAGAGAGAGAGAGAGAGAGAGAGAGAGAGAGAGAGAGAGTGCTGTCTCTGTAAGTCAAAATGTGAGAGAGTGAGTTCTTGGAAGACGTGAGTATATATAGGCAATCCTTGTCATGTGATCGGCTCCAAATGCGCGTGATGAAATCAAAGGTGCGGACGTAGTTGTGAGCACAAATCACGTGAGTTACCTGACCAATAGGTTCTCGAGACTAATTAGATTACCAACGTCCACCAACTTTGTTTCGGGAATAAGTGGTATCACGGCCATTTTAAAAATATAGGAGTGTAAATTCTATAGATGGGAAAATAAAATTATTCTTATTGCATTATTCTGTGTTATTGTGTCATAATCTCTTCGAAACATTTTCTGACTCATATTTATATGTACATCCGACCTCTTGGAGTTCATAAATAAATAAGATACGTTTTCGTAATATTCAATTTCTGTGGAAGCCCTATCCACGGGTTTCGAATACTCATGGCATGTGACAACATATATATATATATATATATACGCGCCCACATTGGGTTGAGCACTCTACTCGCATAATGCAAAGCTCTTCGAACGAATTGAGCACTCTGGTATCCGGTAAGATATAAAATGTAAACAAACGAAAGCTACTACTTAATACCTTATAATTCCCTAGCTGATGTGGTACGCTTGTTGTCCGAGTGGTCTGATACTAAGTCTAACGTAAAGTTGGGCGGGTTTCGATCCTAGCTTCAAGCGTCCTTCGTGTCTAGCCACACTGAAGAGTTGTGATACAACGAAACAGTCTGTCTGTGGATGACAATATATATACATATATATGATTAAATATATATGTATATATTTGATTAGATAGGACGGACACTTCGCGTCATAATATTCTGTCCTCGATCCGTTTAAGTCACCAAACGAGTCCTTAGATTCTCGGATGGAATTAATTTAAGAAGGCGCCGTACGTTTCCAGAGGACTTTCGACTTCCTTTAGAGCCATCTTCGGGAGAGTGAACAATCAAATGATGTATACAATGACAAAGTCATATTTACATATGTAAGAGTTGGAAGTAGAACTAATGTGAGATAAATTTACGGAAAATTAGAATTTTTATTGGAAGTATGAAAACAGAGTGGAGGACAATTGGCGGTAAATGTTTTATAGATATTTAAAAATATGGTTGCCATATTAGACTTTGATCTTGTTTAAAGAAGGTTTATTGTTCTTTTATATAGTTTCAAACACACTTTCAATTTTCCCCAGGCCACTTAAATCAAACCCATACATTGTAAAAAATCTCGTCGACTGTTAGAATCTGCAGTCATCAAATTGAAAAATCCTGCAGAAGCAAAAATAGATGGTGGATAATCTGTACAACCACATCACCCCCAACATTTGGTCTGCGAATTTTCCATATCTCAATCCACTGGACTATTATGTGTGGAGCATTGTTGAGAAGGAGGTTAATGAACACCCCTATAACACCAAAGACTCTTTAAAAGCTGTCATTGTTTGAGTAATGTCTGACATGAATAAGGAGCTGTTAATCAGACTTTACAACCGATTTCAACATCGTATAGTGGCAGTTATTGATGATAGAGGTGGTTTTATTGAATAAAATTAATCAATTGTTAGCTAACTTCTGTACTTGTTATTTATTGTATAGAATACACATTTTTTATATTTTTCAACCAATCAGCTAAAAACATAGAATAAGAACATTCTAGAAAATCCGGATCAGAAACTAATTAAAAGAAAGTTTTTAGGCTCTAAAACAAATAAGTAAAAATACGAATCTGATTGGTCAAGAAATGTCTACGCGCTTAAATTTTAGGAGCCGCAATAAAACTATTTTTGATCCACTACTAAAGTATAAATAACAAAGAATTTAATCAACCAGGTCAGTTTTCGATCATTCAATTCATTTCTTCCACGGCCAAAAAGTCATTCCGTCTACTACCCAAAAAGACTTTTCACTAGAGGTCATTAAACGAGCAGCAGAGAGCCGCGAAATAGACTCAAAGGGTAAAGCTTGCGACTTTCTTTCATCAATGTGACACGTTGTCGGCAAAATCTTAAGAAAAAAAAACAGTACGGACTTAATGAAAGCAAAGACCCCTACTTACGGTCCATCATTCATATACACATACACATACCCATATATGTAAGTAAAGACAATTACTTTTATCCTACTTACTTCGGCCAACCATGGAACCATTTATTTGATAGACTTAATTAACATGTAAACACACACACACACACACACACACACGTGTGAACAGTCTTATTTTCATTTAACTGGCCATAACTGTATTTCTACAAAAGGCCGCTCGCACATTATGTTTCTCATTAATTTTTATCCCTGTTTTGTTATGAATATCAAATTGTTTGTTTCCTAATGTTTGTTGTTGTCATATTCCATTTTTTTTACGAGCTTATAAAATTTGTGTTGTATTTGTGGTGGAAATAATCGTGAAAGTAATACCCATAAAATACGGACGAGAACTCACTCTCACTCACTATAATAATCAAATACAATTATCCTATTTTGTTCTAAAAGTGTTTTACTAATCTATAAAATCTGTCCTCAAATACCAACCGCACCCTATATATATATATATGTATGTATTGGGGGCTATTTTGTAACAGTTATAACCAAGAACAAGTTTAAGAACGAATTTAAAAAAAATTTTTAATGGCACTTTTAAAAGGAGATCTTTTTAAAAATTCGGATATCTGAAGTAAATAACTAAAATAAAAAGTTGTAATATCATTTGTTTAGTTGATAGGAACAAAATGTTATTTTTTTAATGTATTTTTTCATCGATGAGAATAAAAACGGTAAAAGGATTAATTCTCACTTGTGGGGGAAATTCCCACAAGTTTCAAATTCGGACACTGAATGAAAAGACAAGACAAGACAAATATATTCAATAGCGAATTTAATACGTAAAAACAAGAAAAAAAGGAAAGACAGATAAAGGGATAGTTTTTGCAAAGTTTGGTGTGATTTGCGGAGAACTTAACTCTGGTTAACAAAGTTGGAAAATTTCGAGGGATGTTGAAGATTTCTTCGTGACAATAAGGTAGCTGTGCTACAAATTTCCTTATTACTGAAGGGTGATTCGTAGATGTATAATTTCGTGGGTTGTCTCGGAGTTGAATTTGTTCTATTTCAAGGTTTGCTCCTGGAAACGAGTGGCGACTTATTTTACCAATTCAGTCTGAGGGAGTTGACTCTTTCAGGGGAGACAAATTCTCTATTTTTTGACGAAAAGTGCTAATTTACTTGGTTATTATTGGATTACTTGTTACAACTGTTGAAAATTGTTATCTCGGTAAGACTTTGTTTTTTTGTAGAATTTTTTTTGGAAGTCTTGCCGAGAATTCCTTGATTGTGACTAACTTGTTTGCTTTACTTGTTTTTGTCACCTGTTAGCCGACTCTTGTTTTATTGTTTTAAAGTCGGAATATATTATTTACATTGTTGTTTTGTTTTGTTGCCTTTCCAGGGGTTCTACCTGTTTTTTTATTTTGTGTAGTGTCTTCTTGTTACACTTGTATTTTTTCTTTTTATTTAAAAAAATTCTAAAACTTTCAGTCAAAAGTAGAACCCCCCCTCCATACTAGCTTTAGGTGGAGGTTGATTTTACCCTCCTGGCTGCGAAATTTACCGCAGCCATGGAGGGGGCAACAACGATCCCGATAAATTCGACCCCCCAAAAAAGTGACGAACCAAGAAGTCAGAGCTTAATAGGGGCAAATTGGCCTTCGCTGCCGATCCCTGCTGATACACAAAGCCAAGACAGTCCGATACCGCCGGCACAGAAAAGTGCCACAGCCTGAAAGGGCCAGCAGAGAGGACCGGACGATTATGAAAAGGACCGGGTGGGCAGATACGCCCAATACTTTAAGGGTAATGAGATACTGCCCATCCCGGAAATAGCAGAGAAAATAACACCAAGAGTCCTCTCGCTGTCGTTTCCGACCTTAAAACAAAAAGGCTTGTGGGGCTTAATAAAGACTAATTTGAAGAGCTGCTGAGGAAGTCAGGCATCCCATGCCAGTACTTCTGTAGAAAAAGTTTCGCCACATGGGATGTCCTGCTTCCCACGGAACAACAAGCGGCCAAAACAGCTGAAAAGGACATAATTACAAAACACTTCAGGCTACAGCCGGAATATCAAGGCACCCGCGTCACGGTCTGCAATGTCCCGGCCATTATTACTGGGGAGGTCCTGACAGCATATTTAAGTGCCTTTGGCCAGGTTGAGGAGTTTAACCTCCTCAGATCCCCGGCCGGGACAGCCTACGGGGACTATGCTTTCCGGCTGTGCCTAACAAGGGATGGCTTCAAAGCCATCCCGGAGACGTTAATTTGCGGGGATCGGCAGATGATTGTGTTGGTGGAGGGAAGACGCCCCAGGTGCTGGGAGTGTAAACAAATTGGCCACATCGCCAAGTTTTGCCCCCAGCGCCCTGAAAACAGAGAAAAAGCCACGTTAACAACAACAACAGGGGACGCAGCAGCCACCACCACCACAATCAACAAAGAAACGGAGGCCAAGGGCCCGGGTCCAGCCCAGCCCAAATCCAGTAATCAAGAGGGCTGGACGGAAGTGGCCAGAAAGAGGAAGGGGTCCCCTAAGCAGGGGGAAAAAAGCTCATCCCCTCCTCAAAAAAAGGCCCAAGCAGCAGCAGCAGCAGCAGCAGTAGCAGTAGTAGTAGCAAAAGCATCACCAGAACCACCTGTAACTCCGGCATCAGCAACACCAGCAACACCCGCACCAGAAACATCGGCACCAGCAGCATCACCCAGACCTTCAACAACAACAACACCAAAGACACCAACTGTACCCTTAACATCTCCTGAAAAAAACACAAAAAGAAAAACAAAATAAACGCCCCGGAAGAGATGGAAACTAGTGTGAATCTGAAGAGGAGAAGAGACAGTGGGGAGGGGACCGCAAAAAAAATATGCCCCGAACAATCCAAGGCAGGTCCCTCCTCTCAACCACAAGAAAAACCAACTCCTCCACCTCTACCTCCACCACCCTTCCCCCCCCCCTCAAATCCTACAAACCACACAACCCCCTCGTCAAATTGTCACCCTCTCACCCCAACAAGAACATTGCCTCAAAAAATATCACCGACCCTATCAAATCCCACTGCCAAGGTCCCAATCAGCGGACCGGTCCCAGCCCCTGAACCTGACCAGGACGCATTCCCTTCCATCACTGAGCCCCTCGTCAATAGTGTCTCAGGAGCTCTTTCCGGCCAGACAGAAACAAGACCCTCCTGCCAGCAAAAAAAAAAACACCAAATCGGCAGGAGGGGGAAAATCAGCTAACTATAAAACAGATCCAGCAGGCAGCGGCTTTGTGCTCAGTAGAGCTGGAAGCAGTCGGTGACTTCCAGCTTCGAAAGGCACTAAAGCCGCTGCTGAGCCTGAAAAAAATCCAGAACTTAAATGTTTCAAACCCTGTGAATTTTAGGAGTGCAGCCATGGTGACCACTTTTGTCCGGTCAGCTGGCGACCGTACCAAGGGCGTATGGAAGTTCTTGAGTACGGTCTGTCAGACTGATACGGGCATAAAGCTGGCGGAGTTGGAGAACTCCTCCCTAAAAAAATGTATTCCTTTTTGTTCGGGCAGGGTCCCGATTTTGGTTCACCCGTCCCTTTACAGGTCCCTAAAGCTGCGGTTCCCCATAGATGTCGGCGGAATCACCAGGGACAACCGGGTGACAACTGAACTCGGCACCGGTTCCCTGCGTCAGGCTGTCGGCATCCTCACACCCAAGGATTTCCGGCCCGTAGTCGACACTGAGTAAGGTAAGTGAGATTGATGGCTTTAAACCTTGCCAGTTTGAATGTGAGGGGACTGAGGGATTCAAGCAAGTGTGCGCGCTTGCTTGGTGAACTCAAGAACCTCGGAGTGATTGTTGCTGCAGTGCAGGAGACCCACTTCACTTGCGATGCCGACTGTCGGGTGCTGGAAAGCGACTTTAACGTTTTCTCAGCATACGGCAGCCGCATCAGCGCTGGGGTCTCTTTGCTAGTTGGACGCAGCCTTGATGCTGATGTTGACGTTGTTTTTGCAGGTGACGGGGGCCGGCTGGTTGTGGTCGATGTTGCCGTGAAAAGTTTCAAGTTTCGTCTGGTTGCGGTTTATGCGTCCAATATCGCTGCGGAGAGGGTTTCCTTTTTTCGTCGGTTGGTGCCGTTCCTGGACGATATGAAGCGGCTAGTCTTAATGGGTGATTGGAATGCGATCCTTGATCCCAAGATAGATAAGGTCGGGCGGGGAGCTAGGCGTGCGGGAAGGTGTGATAGCAGCCTTGTCGGCTTCGTGACTCGTCACGGTCTCGTCGACAGGTTTCGTCTTGATCACCCAGGGCGGGAGATGTGGACGTGGCTAGATAGCTCGCCCTCTGCCAAAGTAGGTTCCTACTTGGACAGAGTGTTAGACGAGCTGACATTGATTTCGTTAGTTGTCCCACGTTCCACCTGATAGCGTGGACTGACCATAAGCTTGTTAGGGTCAGTGTGCGGTTAGCCAATAGGCCTAGTCTAGCCGGCTACTGGAAGTTCAATACCTCCTTACTGGAGATACGGAACTTCCGGGACCGGCTAGAATCCCTAATTCAGCGGGCGTTAGTGGGGGCGGTTACCGGGAATAGGTGGTGGGTTTCTCTGAAATATAGGATTAGAGACTTCGCCACCAAATACGGTCAACAGCTCAGCCTAGATAAGGCCAAGGAGGCGAAGTCTATAGAAGATAGACTTTCCCGGGCGGTGGCTGGGGGGGACTCCCTAGGTGTAGAGCTAGCTAGGAGGGACCTTGAGCGTGAGAGTAGCGAGCGCTACAAGGGATTCGTAGTTAGATCTAGGCTAAATAGAGTTCTCAACGAAGCTGTGAAATCGAACGCGACTGCGCGTGAAGAAGAAGAAGTGCGAAGGTTCCCCGATCGGTACATCGCGTCTGTCAAGACTGCGGACGGGCGACTGCTGCGATCAGGTCGTGAGATGCGTGATGCCTTTCGGGCGCACTTTCGGGATCGCTTTGCCCGCTGCCCTGATCTCCCGATCCGGGAGTTTCGTAGCTATCTTGCCGGCTTCCCCCGCCTTGGGGTGGCTGAAGCGGCTAGCTGCAAGGGTTTGGTTACTGAATGCGAAGTCCGTGATGCGTTGAAGCAGGTCGGCCTCAACAAGTCGCCGGGACTAGATGGTTTGCCCTACGAAGTGTACTTGAGGATGTCGCACATGTTTGTCCCTATTCTGACGGATGTGTTCAACTATTGGTTCGCCCAGGGAGTGATCCCTGGTTGCGTTACTAAGGGCGTGATCACATTGCTGAAGAAAGGTGGCCAGCATGTTGGGGAGGACTTAGATGACTACAGGCCCATAACTCTGCTTAACGGAGAGTTAAAGATTTTGGCCCGGGTCTTGGCGAATCGTTTACAGCGTGTCATCAGTGATCTGATCGGCCCCGAACAGACCTTTGCTGTGAAGGGAAGATCGATCCAGGACAATCTGCACTTGATTCGCGAGGTCCTAGAGGGGATAGAAGACGACACTGAAGCCGCGCTGATCAGTTTAGATCAGTCCAAGGCCTTCGATAGGGTTGACCATCGGTTCTTGGCGTCTGTTTTGGAGACTGCCGGATTCAAACCGGAGTTCCGCAGATGGATTAGTATGATGTACCATAACCCTCAGGCAGTGGTGCAGGTGAACGGAAGACGTTCGGAGGTATTCGCGATCGAGCGTTCGGTCCGGCAGGGCTGCCCCCTGTCTCCTCTTCTCTATGTCCTCGCGTTGGAGCCCCTCCTGCGCAGGCTTAGGGATGAGAGGACAAGTCCGTCCCTGCGCGGTATACCTTTTGTTAGCAGCCTTGCTGCAAGGGTTTCCGCGTTCGCTGATGACATCACAGTGTTTGTGTCCCGCCGTTTGGATATAAAGGCTGTGAAAGAGGCGGTTGTCGAGTACGAGCGGATCGCAGGAGCCAAGGTCAATTTTGACAAAAGCGAAGGTTTGCAGCTCATTGCATGGAGGGGTAGCAATACTCTTCCGGGGCCCTTCCGCTGGAGTGACGGACCCGTCCGCATCCTCGGGGTGTGGTTCGGGCCCGACCTCCAACTGGAGCGAAATTGGTTGGAAGTACAAACCAAGGTGAATGTTCAGGTGGGAATCTGGCTTTCAAGGAGGTTGTCCTTAAAGGGCAGGGCGGAGGCGTGCGCCACGTACGTCTTCCCTCTGATCCTTTACCGATTGGCTGTACTTCCTCTGCCTAAGGCACGTCAGTTGGCACTGCAACAATCCCTCTCCAGATTGCTCTGGGGAGGTGCAAGGCCGATGGCCCGTAGGCAGGTCTGTATCCAACGTACACGCAACGGGGGTCTGGGTATGCCTGATCTGGAGAGCCACTGGCTTGCTGAAAGACTTGCATACCTGGGCCGGTCCTTGACGGGAGACGCAGTGTGGAGACGAAAGGCGAGTCGGACTTTTCCTCGCCTCCAGTCAGACCCAAAGGCTGAAGGTCGACGTAAGCCTTTGGGCGAAGCACTGTTTGTCCGCGAGTGCCGAAAGGCCCTTCGTAACCTTCTTGGGTCCAGTGACCTTTCACGGCCTCGGAAAGAGCTATATCGGGAGTTAGTGGTGGGTTCCGCTTCTGATCCTCTTAGCGAGCGGCGAGGCTGGACGGCGGAGGAGATCCGCTCTCACTGGAATTGGGCGCCAGGATCGAGCTTCTTGAACAACTCCGAGTTCTCGCTCACCTGGCGACTTGTACGGAATGCGTTACCCCTTCTCGGCTTGAACTACAAGGCGGGCCTGGCAGACATGCCCGATTGTCCTCGCTGCAGCAGTGGATTAGAAGAAACGGCTGAGCACGCCTTCTACTATTGCGAGCGAGTTCGCCCGTTTTGGGATCACGTCGGGGAGTGGACGGCTCGCATCGAACCCAAGCAGCTCGTGCTGCTCGACGTTGGTTACGTCGTGGACAACGTTCTTCCTCCATTTCAGGGTGAGAAGCGTGTGGTGTTTCTCGCGATCCTAGCTGTAGCTCGAATGTTGATTTGGACTACGCGAAAGAAGGGATTGTATGACGATGCAAACTTTTCTCATCGTGATCTGGTTTTGTATTTTCGGCATCTGCAGAGGGTCAAAATCAGATGCGATAGAAAACGCTTGGATCGCATAACATTCAGCAGAAGGTGGGTGAATGCAGCGAGCCTGGTCGTGCGAAAGGGGGCAACGTTGGAGTCATCCTTCCCTCCTCTGCCCGCTCATGGCGTCTACGGTACGGGTCCTTCGGGACCCCACCCCCAGTAAGTAGGCAATGTTTTTTCCCTTGCAACCTAGTTAGCAGTATGGTGTCAGTCATTGTCCCCGTCATCTAGTCATTAGTATCCAAGATCTTCCCCATCCCCATTATTTTTGTACCTTAACCCGTATCCCAGCCCGCCTTTACTGAAGATCTTGAACATTCATTTGTATAAAAATCATATTACCTGTTTGAATCAAACCATACCGCGCCCGACCCCTTATTTCCTTTTACCCCTGTAGATTAGGATCCCTGCCCCACCTAGGGTAGGTCCGGCTTGTTTTCGGTTCTTTTCGCCCCGGAAAACAGTCGGCCTCCAATTTTATAGACGGGGGGATGGGAGGGCAACCAAACGGGGGATTTTTCCTTTGTTTCTGTATATATTTCGGGGTTTTTCCTCCCATCCCCATCATATGAATTCATTTGTAAAAATCTCAATTTGTAAATAAAATCATGTATCACTCTCGGGATTTTAAGTAGGCCTTTTTTCATCGAGCAAATGTGGTATTTTGGTGGCAGCAGCGCGCATGGTGACGGATGAATGACTATATATTGTATTGTTGAATGGGTCGGCGAATGAGGCTAGCTAGGTCCCACTAGTTAAAACATAGTTATTGCAAGACCGCACCCTTCCCCTTCCCCACAAAACTTAAGGCCCTGTGCCTTCCTGTAATTTGCAGGAAATAAAGGGAGTTGACTCTTTCAGGTCCTTACAGTTTTAAGCCGAACCGACCACTGGCTGTTTTCTTATTAACAGTGGTGGCCGATGACGTGACGAAAGTCACCGGAACCTAGCGCCTTTGAGTCCCAAGGCCTTCAGGTCAAGAAATGGGACATATCTTGAATCGATACGTCATCCCTAATCAGGTCCTTGTGGTTTTTAAAGGAAATTTTCACACATCAGCATTTACTAAATTGAACCATAAGGAGAAGACAACTCGTCTCTGATCATCATAGAATGCAGCCTTTTATTTCCGTATTTAATAACATTTGGTTGTGTAATGGTTAGCAAGCTTGACTAGCAAACCTTCATGAGTGAGTTCGAGTCTCATTGGGTACTCCATTCACCCGGCCTTGCCACATCTAAAGCAAAAAGCTTTGTAAATTAGTATACGATAATAGTTACTTTGAAGGAAAAGATAATTATATATACAATTTTTAACTCCCATGTTTTAACAATTCCCCACTGAGTAATGATTCGAAGATTTTACTGAGAATTTGACGCCTTTTTTCTTTCTTTTTTTCTTTCTTTTTAGCGTCCATCTTAATAACTAGTTGAAAACTACAAAACTTGTGGCTCTATGTATAAAGCGTGAAAAACTGAAGTTTTTTCTTTCTTTTTAGCGTCCATCTTAATAACTAGTTGAAAACTACAAAACTTGTGGTTCTATGAATAAAGCATGAAAAACTGAAGTTTTTTCTTTCTTTTTAGCGTCCATCTTAATAACTAGTTGAAAACTACAAAACTTGTGGTTCTATGTATAAAGCGTGAAAAACTGAAGTTTTTCTTGTCAAAATTTTCATACCTTTGTTTATCAATTGTCATTAACCGGATTATTCGTGGCGTAATGGTTAACGTACGAGACTACAACCTCAAAGTAAGTTAGTTCGAACTTCAGTTGCGCTATTACGTTCACTTTTGGACTAATACCCTTGGGGAAAAGTATGAAACACCTATCTCCCCAGCTATGGGTTAAATGGTATCACCCTTGTTTTTCTACCAGGATAACCTTGGCAGTAAATAACCCTTGAAGGTTGATATGCTATTTGTTATGTAGAAGAATAACCGGATCTCCAGCCAACGAACACAACTGCTGAAATGGACTGTGCTATGGGGGTCACGTGACTAGAAGTGATAGATGTATAAATCGGCCCGACATAAGTCTGACAAGATATGAAATGAGAAAGGCATTTTTTCGTCTCCTCTCCAGTTGTTGGGTCGCATTCGGCCGGCCGTGCTCGCCTCGGCACGGATCTGGTCGGGTGTGCCTCGGCACTGGAGTTTTCCTCCGGCCTTAGAGGGTCGTCCCCACCAGGCTTTTACCTCCTTCGGGGGTTTGGGCACATGGCTTGGCGCCAGAGGCGCCCCTAATAAGGGGAATGCCGACGGGGCCGAAGGTATTTTTGGCAATGCCGGAGGCGTGTGAGCTTCGGCCCTGCGACTGGACCCACCTTTAAAACGGCCTTGTGCCAGATTTGTACGCTGGTGGAGTGTATGATAAATACCGAGAGATATACGAAATGAATGTTAAATGTTGCATTGTGATTTAGTACTGTGTTAGCATTCCATACTCAGCAATCGGCATTGTACAAGAGTGAAGAGATTATAAAGTGTCGGACAAAATTACCTCCCCTGACAGAATATTATCAGAGGAATAAATATGTCAGTTTCACAAAAATGGTGACGAAGAATCGTTTTGAACTCATATCAGAACTACAGAGGAAAAAAAAATACGTATCCTATTAGTAATAATCAAAATATTCATCGGTGTCCAAGGAAAATGAATGAACTGAAATAAGTTATGACTCAAATGTTGGCAATGCAAAAACAACAGCGGGAACTACAATTGCAACTACAAAATTAGCAATATGAACAGCAAAACAAACAACAAGAATTACAATTACAACAACACTGAGACCAGCTCAATTAAAGAAATAATAACGAACATTTTTTTTAAATTTTTGGTTAAGAAAACTACAGAGGAAAAAACGTCTGATTTATTCACGCCAGACGCTATCGCGATTTCCATTAGCGATTTTATTAATAACCCCGAAGAGGGGATAACTTTTCATTGGTATTATAGAAGATTCGAAGAGATCTTCAAAAAGGATTATTCACATTGGAATGACGAAAAGAAAATCAGATTATTATTAAGGAAACTGTCCACTTCCGAACACGAAAAATATGCCAAACCAGCTCATTGGCCTAATGGGTAGAGTGTTCGCCAATGGCTCGGGAGACCAGGATTCAATCCCAGGTCGAGTCATACCAAAGAATAAAAAAAAAGGTTACTTGATACTTCATTGCTTAACATTCAGTATTATAAGGTACGTATCAAGGGTAAAGTGGAGAAATCCAGGGGAAGGAGTAGCGCTCTCCCCTACACCTCGGTGTAGTAGCTATTGAAAAGGGAGCCTTCGGGTCGCCATTGACTACAGTCGCCAACTTTACTTCACTTATTTTGCCAAAACAACCAGGCGAAATAAACTTTGAAGAAACTATTGGAATATTATTATACCCAGCCCCTCAATACCTGATATTTTCCACGATTGTGGTGGTATGCATTTTAAGAACGACTGTTTCTTTAGAAACAAAAAATGCTATCAACGTGGAAGTTAGGACATAAGAGTATTTGTTGCAAATCCCCCCCAAAATGGAGGAGGAATAAAAAGTATGCCAACACAATAAATACATTGGGTAAAGTCGACAAGCGAAAAGAAAAAAATTAGCAAGTTGTCGAAGGAAACACCCTCGAAGAGAAAACTTGTGTCTGTCACGATTAACAATATAAAAATAAAATTACAAATGGCTTCAAGGTCCGATATTATTATAATTAATGAAGTGACTAGTAAAAAATTGGGAAAACTTACTTTATTGACTTCGAGAAAAGTTGCTCGTGGTGAGTCAGAAAGAAAATTAAATTTTTGAGGCGAATCCGTCTGTAACATTTCTTTCGCCAGAAAAGTCAAAAAAACAATTGTACTTTTGTTAAAGAACTCAACGAATTTATTCGGAACGGATGATATTCATATTTACCCAACCCCTCCGCTCGAGCAGGACATGACACAAGGTCAATTTTTTAGCAAAGTTTAACAGGTTTGAATTCAGAGTTTTCCTTCTCCTAGACTAGTTGCCTCACCAAGGTTGAAGAACCTAGTCTGCCCTACTATTTACCCATAGCTGGAGGGAGAATAATTGGATTCATACCTTTCCCAAGGGTATTAGTGCTATGTGAAATACAATGAGACTCGTCCAGGATTTGAACTCGTGTCGCCGTGTTCATTTCCTACGACGATAACCATTACACCACGAGCACCTCCGGTACGGATGATATTGCCTAATTCGATCTTTGGGATCTGCCAATCTATAATCAAGTAAATATGGTTACCACAAATAATATTACGACAACAGAAAAATTAAAAACTGAATTAAAAAGAAAGTTTCCATAAGTTTTTTTTGTACAAAAGCAAAGGCAACACCAGAATTCAGACCGAAAAGGAGTGTACATTTTGTGGCTTTAGATCCAATCAATAAGGAATTGGAAAGCCGAGAGAATACAGGAGCCATTTCCAAAGTAGACGATTCTAAATGGACTTTGCCGACTGTTTATGTGAAGGAAAATAACAAAATCCGCGTATGTGCCGATTTTTCAACGAGGCTTAATGATAGCTTGCAAAATTATAATTACCAAGTACGGAAGAAATTTTCCCGTGGAAAATTTTGTTCTAAGTTGGACTTGTCGGATGCCTACCAGCAAATACTGGTAGAAAAAGAGTGTTCGAAACTACCGACTATCAACACTCATAAAGGGCTCTTAAAAATTCGGAGAGGGAGGAATCGGATGAAAAAAGGTTGCAGAAATCACACCAAATACTAACATCTAGAACATTGCCAACGGAATTAATGAAGATTAAATCCGTGTTCGCCAAGATACTATCAGAACGGAAGGCGCGAACTCAAAGAATATCCCTATTAATAAATATCTTAACCCGGGAGAAAAAGTGTTCTTCAAAAAAAAAAAAAAAAAAGGATCGGTCAAATGACTGACATGGTGCAGGGACCGGGTTGAGAGTATAAACATCACCTGAACCAGCTTAGACGTAGACACACTGATTTGGAAAGTCCCCGGCAAAAAATACCCATGGAAGTACCCAACGATATTTTTGACAGACCTAAGCCACAAGAAATTCTTGAACCGCTACGGTACAGCAAATGGAAAAAAATTACGGAGTTTTTAAGTGTGAAACCAACGCTGAAAAGATACCGCCTCCAGAGGATAGACCTCAGAGGAAGTCAGCTCAAAAGAGGAGGTGTTATGTGCCGATAGTGACCAGTGTGGCTTGAACACGTATCTCTAATCAACGAACACAACTGTTGAAATGGATTGTGCTACTGGCGTCACGTGACTAGAAGTGGTGGATATATATAGAGTAGCATTGTTGGGCACCTTTGATGGTGTAACAGTTAGCAAGCTAGACTAGCAAACTTACACGAGTGAGTTCGAGTCTCAGTGGGCGCCCCATTCATTCGGCCTTGTGCCACATCGAAGCAAAGAGCTTTGTAAATTACCACCTCTGGTGGGGTAACGGTTAGCAAGCTAGACTAGCAAACTTACACGAGTGAGTTCGAGTCTCATTGGGTGCCCTATTCATTCGGCCTTGTGCCACATCGAAGCAAATAGCTTCGTAAATTACTATAGAGTAGCATTGTGTGTTAGCATTCTATATTCAGCAATCGATATTGTACGAGAAGGAAGATATTATTAAGTGTCGGCCAAAATGACGCCTCCCCACCCCGTCACGGAACATTATAAAGTCATTAAACAACCAAGGTAAAGAGTATTCAAAAATTAGTTCAGAATAACATTTTTGGCAGAAATTATTTCGTTTAACTCACGATGGTGATTTAAACAGAAATCCTATTGTGCATATATATATATATATATATATATATAATTTTTAAGAGAACAGTTTGTAAATAAATTGATTTTTAAATGAGTGAGAGTTTATTTGTTTGCACTCATTTAAATGGGTTTGGACCGGGGCTGATCAGGCAAACTATTTATAAAGACTGTGATGAGACACAAACCAAGCAAGGATGACAAAGGCAAGAAGGTAAATTTGAAATGCAGCGCATTTATTTGGCGAATCATACACTACGTAGAAGTGTTTGTTGGTCAGCGTTGTTGTCGCATTAAAGGCTTTGTTAAATATCCCGAGATGCCAGGCAAGTCTGTTCTGCTTCTTGAGACGTCAGCGTGGATCAAGTTGATGTTGATCTGGAGACGTCAACGTACTGAGATACAGGAATCGAGCTGCTGCTGATCTAGAGACGTCAGCGTGGATCAAGTTGATGCTGATCTGGAGACGTCAGCGTGCTAAGATGCAGGAATCGAGTTGCTTGCTGATCTAGAGACGTCAGCGTGATAAGATACAAGAATCGAGTTGCTTCTGATCTAGAGACGTCAGCGTGCTAAGATGCAGGAATCGAGTTGCTTCTGATCTAGAGACGTCAGCATGCTAAGATGCAGGAATCGAGTTGCTGCTGATCTAGAGACGTCAACGTGCTAAGATGCAGGAATTGAGTTGCTGCTGAGATGCGGTTATCGAGCTGCAACAGATCTAAAATTGTCAACGTACTGAGATGCAGAATTTGGATGCTTTGGGTCTGGAGACGTCAACGTGCAGGGATACAGGAATCGAACTGGTGTAGATCTATAGACGTCAATGTGCTAAGATGTAGGAATCGAGCTGCTTGAAGATCTAAAGTCGTCAACGTACTGAAATGCAAGATTTGGTTGCTTCGGGTCTGGAGACGTCAATGTGCTGAGACGCAGGAATTGATTTGCAGGAGATCTAGAGATGTCATTAGCTGAGATGCAGGAATCGAGTTGCTGCAAATATGGTGATCTCAACGTGCTCAGATGCATGAATCGAGTTGCTACGGGTCTGGAGACGTTAGCGTGCTGAGAAGCGGGAATAAAGCTGCTGCAGATCTAGAGACGTCAATGTATTCAGATGCGGCCTGGAAACGTCAACGTGCTCAGATTCAGGCATCGAGCAGCTGCTTTGTTGAGTCCCGTGGTGCTTGTAAGTCCTACAACCTTGAAAAGGGACTGTTAATAAGGGGACCAGTGATAATCCTTAGGAGACTTTAGGAATAATAAAATGACTGAAACAGACTTTCGTGGTTAAACCTGAAAAAGACTTAAAAGGAAGGAAGCTGGAACGCTGCTGGATATCTGCTGTTATGTCCACCTCGGCTGCTGGAGTAAGGCGTTTGGTTAGTTAAATTGTTTTAAGTATTGTTATCTAACATTAATAATTCTATTTTCACACAGTTAAATGGGTTTAAGTATTGCATCACTCGTTAATCGTAAAATATTTTTTTCTTTCGTCGTTATAAAAGAAAACAATTATGTACATTTATAGTAAAGTAAGTAAAGTTGTCTCCCTTTAGTCGAGGGCGACCAGAAGGCTCCCTTTTCAATAACTACTACACTGAGGTGTAGTGGAGGGCGCTACTCCTTTCCCTGGATTTCTCCACTTTACCCTTGATACGTACCTTATATTGCTGAGTGTTAAGCAAGGAGGTATCAAGTACCATTTTTAAAGTCTTTGGTATAACACGACCTGGGATTGAACCCAGGTCTCCCGGACCATTGGCGAACACTCTACCCACAAGTCCAATGATGCTTTCAGATATACTTTTTGTATATCTGCTTGACTTAGGTTTGCTGTTATGTTTTCTGTTTCAATATCCATGTTTTCTACACTATAGGATCGATGTAGGGAATTGGTTGATCTCTGGTTGCTGTATACAACAACGTAGACTCAAAAGGGGTCGCTTAAAACCTTCACGCTACTATCACAACACCCCATTCAATTACAAATGAGGAAGTGAAAAAAAAAATAAAAAAACAAGACTGACTAAATTCATCAGTATGTCTGAAGGTTATCCTTTGTGTAATATAATGGCCGAGGTATATATCTTGCCTTCGGGTTTAGTTAGGCTAAGAACCTTTCGGCTCAGTGCATGGGTTAGTTCGGTGCAGATTTGAGCACAGGTGTTGACGTGCGTGCAGGGAGGATTTGTCGTTCATAGATGTCAAAATAAAAATCCCAGATAGAAAGGTTGACCAGTGGATGTGAATGACGTCATGCACCGGAAGCGCACACGGAGGATTTTAGGGATTTTGAAAAAAAAGTCAGTAAGTTGAGAACTAGACTCCGAACGGGAAGGATCGACTTTCGGGGCTCGATGAGGCCCGACGAATTTGTGCGCTACGGGCGCCATACGTGTTGGGGGGGGGGGGGAGACGGAAAAGCCAGAATAGAAAGAATGTGTATCTCCTCTCCTTATGTCGAAGAACCTTTAAACTCAAAGGTAATAAAAAGTTTCGTACCTGAACTAAGAAGTCGAAAGTGTTTTTTGTGTTTCGGGATTCCTATGTTCTATGTTACGAACATTCTATGTACGTTTCACACATATCCATATCCGGCTAGGGTACATTTGTATCCTTGGAGAATATTAACTTGTCTGTCATCTTGTGATGTACGATGAGGCTACAGAACTTCCAGATTTTAGTCTGGCCGTTGATGTTAAGAATGCTGGTTATGAAGAGCAAGTATATCCTCTAATGGGATAATGTTTTTGTGGTCAATATCTGGGTTAATGAAGATTTCCTCCCTTGACTTAACCGAGTGGTGCCGATTGCGTCTAAATTTGGTAATTTTCGAAGATAAATGTAAAAAAAATGTCTCTCCTTTTTGCTTCTATACAAATAAGTAAAATGGAAATTGGGACTTTTCTGGGTTTCAAATCTGATTCTGTCACCTGTTAGAGTAGTTTTAATTTCCCATTCTACCTCTTCAACAATTCCGACAAATTTTCTTGGTTGAATTTGAGTGATTTGGTCGCGGATAATCTTTCAATAATCGTGTGTGACAAAAATCGAAAGACGAAATAGATAACATCAAATTCGACAAAGAGAAACAAAGTCCTGTATTAAAAGAAATCCGAGGAACACATGTTATATAATAGCCGAGGGATTTCGGTTCATGCCTTTGAGTTTAGTTAGGCTGAGAACCTTTCGGCTCAGCACATGGGTTAGTTAGGTGCAACATTGAGGCAGGTGTTAACGCGGGCGCGCGCAGGCGGATGGAGGTGTCACTCAGATGTCATGATAGTCTGAGACGAAACGCGGTGACAGGGTGCGGGTGATGTCACGCACCGGAAGCGCGCGGAGGTTTGTGTGAGATTTGAAGAAAGTGAGAGTTGAGAATTAGACGCCAAACGAGAAGGATCGACTTTTGGAGCTCGCAGACGCGAGGCGAACGTGCGCCCAATGGGGGCCGCTCGAGACGGGGGCCAAATGAATAAGACAGCATAGAAGATTGTGTCTCTCTTCCTTACATCGACACCTTTAACTCAAAGTTAATAAAAAGGTTTCGTACCTGAACAAGAAATCGTTACATGTTTTCGAATTCCGAGATTCCTATGTTCTATCGTAATGAACATTATATGTCTATTTCGCACATGGCCATATTCGTGTATCTGACTACGCAACACACAGCAAATCCAGTTTTTTATACCCTGTTATTGAACTATGTATTTACATAATTTGGATGAAGTGTAAAATTTTTAAAATTTCTATTCGACATTTTTTCTTTCTTGAACTTGTTTTAGATTTGTATCACTATGTGACACTATTTTTTTTAAATGTGGTCATATTTTTTCAACAGTCATAGAAGAGAGGAAGAAAAAATTTCCTCGCATTGTAGTTTATCTAAATGTCGACCAATCAGAATGGATACTACTTTATTTCGAAAAATAAAATCGGTGGAAAAAAATATGCTTATAAGAAGAGGTGTGGGTGCCTTCAAGCTTCAGTGGGGGTTCTAGTTTTCTTTTGCCTCTGTTTAAAGGAGTAGTTTCCTATTTTGAAAAAGCAGTGTGATTCCTGGGTTTTGGAATTGCACTCGCCATTTTTGCCTCGGTTTAGAGAAGTATATTTTCAGAAGAAAAAGTCTGGAATTTCATAGGAAAGGGTAATCCTTTCGTTTTAAACAAATGCCTTTTAGGTGAATTCCTGGGGTTTGGGGCGGGGTTATTAAACCTCAGATTCAAAGTTTGCGTCAACCAGCGACTGATTATCGAAGTCCGGTCAGTGAAAAGAAAGAAGGAAAAGGAAATAAGAAAAAAAGAACTTATTCCTTTTGCTGGGCTTTTCCTCCTCAAGAAAGAAGAAAAGAAGAATTTTTTAGGCATGTTTTATGGGAAAATTTACTGACACCCCATAAGAGTCACAAGAAAGAACAAACACAAAGCAAATAGATGTTTAAAAAAATGTCCATGTATTGTGTGTATGAAATGGTTAAAACAGAATCTTTTGGAGGTCCATAATCTGACAAAGGAAACAAATTCAAATCATCTCATTAAGCAGTTATATTTAGGAGGTGATTAGATAGTGAAGTTCAGATTTCTCTTCGTAAGGTTCATTTTCCACGTGATTCTGTGTTTGTTTGGGGCTGCTGTTATGTTGTTTACGAGAGCTGATTTAGCCATCCTGCTCGGCTGTTCTCTCTATTTGCCGATGTCTACCAACAGACAAGGCTCGACACAAAGTCAATAGCCCGAAGGCCGATTAAAGTGGAGATAAGGGGAGGGGAAGGTCGGGAACGAGCCGAGGCTTGAACCCAGCTGGTCTATGTTGCTCATCGGCTCTCGTAGTGCAATGTGAGACTGATGAGCCGAAGCTTGTCAAAAGGAGTCAATAATGCAGCTCGCCCACCCGGAGGTAGCCCAGCCGAAATTGACAGCCTTACGGCCTCAAGTCTGCCATTGTTCCCTTTCGGAGCCTCGCTCTGAACCAAAGTCCAACGCGGGCTCCGGAGAGTAAAGCTCGGCTGTTCTCGTTTGCTCTGTTGTCTGGTCTGCAAAGGACTGGATTCGACTTTTATTTTTCTGTGCCTGCTGTATAACTGCTCCTGTTATTTTCTGGGTAGTTACTCCCCGCCTCCTTTTATGGGCTCTCGGGGTTATCGGATACACAATGTTGGGGGGGGGGAATAACCCATATCTTTCATAGGTTTTCCTCTTCCTCAACTTAAAAAAAAAAACAAAAAACAAAAAGGGGAAGAAATATTTTGTCTTATTTACGTGAGTGATGCTGTTTCTTTTGTTTTTATATACTAAGTATACTATTTTGAGTGTAATTTTAAAAAAAAGTGTTACCCACGCAAAGAAGTATTGTGCAGTCCTTTTCTTTTTATTTCATCTATTTTTATTATTATTTGTGTTTATTGCATTCATTGTATTAAATAAATTCCTTGAAACCAGAAGAGGCTTGTGGGGATTTAGGAATTAACAATAAAACTCCCAACCGGATGTTGACTCGTCGGCTGCCACATGCAAAATGTATAAACGTGTCGCCACGCATATGGCTCCACGCATCCATCCGGTTAAAAATCAGAAAAAAAAATAATAAAAAGTAAAGTAGCCAATGGGAAGCGGTCGCGCCAAAATTAGAAGGATTTTGGAGTGGCGAATTTGGAGCCGGTGGAGAGAGATAAATACTCAGGTTTTCTGTGAACCGAGTCAGTGAGGACAAAAGAGACCCAAGGAAGCACGTAAATACGATAACCAGTAGAGAAGTAACGTCCGCCCTCGAGTTAAGAGCCAAAACTACCTTTCTGCTAGTTCCACTGCCTGACCATAAAAGAAAGAGAAGAAAAGAAAAGAAAAAGGAATAAGTACTCTTTAAAAACATTCTCCTCCTTTCCCCTTTTTTCTTGATATCTGACTTTCTACCACTTCGAAAATTTACTACTTGCAAAGGGGAACTTCTGAACATTCAAATCCAAGTTGACGTTTTTATTTTATAAAAATTGTTTAAATATTAGATGTTCCTTGTTTGTCTTGTGTTAAATGAAGTTTTTTTTTCATTGTACGTTGTAACACTCCAAAACCCAACCAACAGGCCATAGGCTCCTGAGTTCTATATGAAACACCTGAAGAAGGTCGAAGGATGCATCGGCCGAAACATGAATATAACAATAAAGATGAAGACAATAGTCCGTATTCACGAAATGATAAAAATTTAGAAGACCTTTCTCTTTTTGAGAATTAATTTTTTATTTATTGCGGACTTTTTGTCCTCATCTTGGTAGTTTTTGTGTTGTTAATTCTCAGATTAAGAAGCCTCATCTCAAAAATGATTCCAATTAAAGACTTTTCTCTTTTTATATTTTTTTGTATTTTCTCCAGTTAATTGATTCCTAATTTTTTTCAAGTATTCTGTTATTTATCATTCAATTTAAGTGAAAACAGTTTAAAATTTACCACAATTTGTGATGAGTCAAACACGCATCTTTGTTTTAGAGTATTTTTATTGACTGACAAGATTATCGCTTATAACAAGTTAGAGCCGCTTAGGACCATAATGCAAATCTCACAACAAACTCAATGTCATCCGCACTGCGACACAATAGTTATGAACTAAAAGACTTACCGTTTACCTTTTTTCGTGTGGCAGATTTCCAGGCTCAGTGTCAGAATTGGATGATTTTCCTTTCAGAAAGAGGGAGGCCAACGAAGACATTCCATACATAAAACCTGTAAAAAGAATAAATTTAAAAAAGAGAGAAAAATTATGAAGCAAGTCAAAGATACGATTATTAATTCATTTAATCGCATATCAAATCTTTAGAGGTTATTTAATGTTGAAATAGGGTTCATTTGAAATTTTTCATAACCGGGCCGTTGGTATAATGGTTAGAGTGTTCGCCAATGGTCCGGGAGACTGGAGTTCAATCCCAAGTCGAGTCATACCAAAAAATAGTACTTATTGCCTCCTGGCTTGGCACTCAGCACTATAAGGTAAGAATCAAGAGTAAAGTGGAGCAATTCAGGGAATGGAGTAGCGCCCTCCCATACACCTCGGTGTAGTAGCTATTGAAAGGGGAGCCTTCGGGTCGCCCTCGACTAAGGTTGCTTAATTATATTTTCATTGCTTTTGTTTTTTAATTTCACTTTTTTATTTGCACAGTTATATATCAATTATTTCTATTTAATAAATAATCATTTGTTTGTACACGGTTATCAATGCTTGCTTGCTTGATTGATTGATTTTAACGCCATGTCAACCCATCTAGGGTTATTTTCTGTCTAGAAGTTAAGGAACCACATTCATTGTACGTTCATATTAACATTTTTGTTTGTTGGTTGATTGGTTGGGTTTTATGGCATATCAACCTTTGTAGGTTATTTAATGCCAAATCTATTTTTACGCAACTAGTCAGGTATTTTTCAAACAATCCAGTTTAGTATGAGTCCACAGTTTAATTGTCAAAAACATTTCTATTTCAAGCTATTCAGTTTATTCAAACAGTTCTAATTCAGCTTATTCAGTTTAGTATAAGTACAGATTTTGTTTACACAGTTAAAAGTCAAAATAGTTCTATATTAAACAATTCAGTTTAGTGTAAGTAGAGTTTCAATGTCTAAAATTGTTCCATTTCAAACAATTCAGTTTAGCATAAGTATGCAGTTAGTTCTATTTAACTCGTAGATAAGACCTTATCAGGTGCTACCATTCCGGGCCATAGTGGACCTGGGAGCAATGGCAATGAAGGGGTTCTCCGCATTCCCCAAAGCTACAGCATCACTGGAAGTTCACCATCAGATTGTTTAGTGTCATATCCAGGACACTCAAGGGGTGGGGCTTACCCCTCTGTCGAGGTGCAGTCGGTGTATTCTACAGCCCCAGCCGACTGGGCAATAACATTTTTGTGTAATTGTTTCAGAGGTGTTTTTACACACAGTAATGTTTTCAAGTATTCCAATCAAATACTAATAATTTACAAACGGATCTATATGACAAATAGATCCTAACAAATAGATCCCTAACAGGTACTCCCATTCTGTGACCTGGGAGTAATAGCAATGAAGAGTATTCTACATTGCCCGGAGTTTGAACCTCACCTGCGGATGAAGTTTAATGTCATACTCGAGGGCACCCCCTTTTGAGGGTTTTTACCCCCTCTGTATATTTTAAGGCCTGTCGACTGATCAGTTGTAATTGTATTTTAATTTGTAATTTACTAAGCTTTTTGCGTAGATATTGCACAAGGCCATATGAATGGAGCACCTAGTTAGACTCGAACTCACTCGTGAACATGTGCTAGTCTAACTTACTAACAATTACACCACCTGAGGCGACCCAATTACTGTAATTAATGTCAGAGTCAAAAAGATTGATGTTTATACTGGAAAACCCAACCAACTGATACACATATATAAATGCCTAAATAATTGAAGAGCTTAATGATAAAAACAAACTTTTTTAACACAAGTGTGACGTGGTATGCTATAGAGAGAGAGAGAGTGAAGGGGAGGTCAATACCCTTACCCACCTCATTATTTGAATCAACAAGCATTAAGAAAGATCGGATAACAGGGACTGACCGTTAAAGGGGTAGGGGAGAGAAAGGGTAAGCTATCTGTACCCTATGCACTTAAGTCTGTTGAAACAAAAGAAGTCAAGGTCAATCGGGTGGGGTGATTCGGCGAGGTGGTGGAAGAGGAAAGTCGGATGATTGGTCGGCAGAATCTTCGCACCAAAAAGGGGCCGGCACGCGTTAGAGTAATCTGAAGGAGAATTTTTAGTTTGGACAAATCCTGCGTCGCAGTAAGATCGTTGAGATCAGCCAGCTCCGGGAAGCTCACCCGGAAAAAGAGTAAAATCTGAGTTTGGACAAAAGCCAGCGTTAGAACCAGATCGCTGAGGTCAATCAGCTCCGGGAAGCTCACCCGTAAAGAGAGAGAGAGAGAGAGAGAGAGAGAGAGAGAGAGAGAGAGAGAGAGAGAGAGAATCTGAAAATTGAAAACCTGTCAAAGATAAGTACAGCTCAAACCGTTTCCCTTTTTCAAATCTAAAATATTGGGAAGTTGTATGTATTCAAAAAAGAGAGAAACTGTAAAGATTCTATTGCACCAATAGCTAAATTTATTCAATGAACATTGCTACACGCCTCAGTCCGGCGTCTTAGACACTTTTAGTCAAGTAAGAGAAAAGGAAAAAGAAAAAAAGAGAAAGAAGAAAAAGGACTGTTGAGAGACATTTTTGTTTGATGTTTTCCTGTTGGCTTAATATTGCCGGTATTTTAAAAAGAAAAGAAAAAAAGAACTGTTTCTTAAATCTCATCATTATTTGTTTGATCGTCGCATATTAAAATTTTGTTATATTTTAAATGCACCCTTGTGTTGAAATCTTTTGGTTGTGTTTTTTCCTCTGTTGATTTGACTTCTTTTGCATGTATCCTATATCTCGGCCTCATACCACCTTCATTAATTCTCGCTAAACGTCTTATTGCCTCCTTAAACATTACAAGAGGATCTGGAAATCTGTCAACAGTGAATATAATCTAACATAGAAGTTCATTCCTCCATGATCTGAGGGGGGTGGAGATGGGGACAAATTACTTGGTGGTGTATGTGAAAGTGAATTGGCAACCCCTTACCAACGTCAGAGACCAGTCTAACCTCAAATTTACCATCCACATTATTTGTTTGTTTCCCATACGCCCGAAATAGGAGTCTTGACCGGGATTTATTTTGTGGAGTGTCAAGTGCCAGGCTGCTCTCGGCGATACACATTCTACATAACAGCCTTCTACAGAGGACAATGACCGAGATGTCGATCTCTTGAAGTCAGAGTAGAATCCAACGTCATACAACAAATACAACCCGGGCAAAAAATGCGGACATGCCACTTTGAGAAAATGTTTCTTCCGTTATTTTTAATTCATGAAAAATAAACTAAAATCAAATCTAAGACAATTTTCAATTTCCCTCATAAAAAAATATGTTTGGTGATTAAAAAAAAGTAATTTTTCACGACGACAATACATCTTCTCACACAGCAAAGAGAGTCAAGGGGGGGGGTCCTCGTGGTGTAATGGTTAAAGTGATGGGCTGCGGAATCGTAGTAAGCGAGTTCGTACTCCAGTCGCGCTATTACATTCACTTTTGGAAAAATACCCTTGGGTAAGTTATAAACACAGCTTATCCTCCCAGTAATGGGTTAAGTAGTTCCACTACTGTCCTTCGAGGAGAATGGCATTAAATAACCTACAAAGGTTGATATGCCATTAAACGAAAAACCAAACCAAAGAGAGTCAAATCTTTTCTTCAAGAAAAGAGATTCAACTCAATGAAATGGTTAACAAAACAATATGGATCTTAACCCGATCAAAAATTTATGATAGAAAAACTGTTCGATGACACGGTAGCCATCTATAAGAATTGATGTCGTCATAAAAGCCAGGGAAGAGACAATATACCGATGAGATATTGTTTCGCTCATGATTCCATATTTTTTTCGTCATGATTTAGTGATAATTCGCTCCTCTACCTTGTTGAAAAAATCTCGAGTGCCTGTGGTGTAATGGTTATCGTCGTAGGAAATGGACACGGTGACACGAGTTCAAATCCTGGACGAGACTGATTGCATTTCACATAGTGCTAATACCCTTGGGAAAGGTATGAATCCAATTATTCTCCCTCCAGCTATGGGTAAATAGTAGGGCAGACTAGGTTCTTCAGCCTTGGTGAGGCAACTAGTCTAGGAGAAGGAAAACTCTGAATTCAAACCTGTTAAACTCCGCTTAAAAATTGACCTTGTGTCATATCCTGCCCAAGCGGAGGGGTTGGGTAAATATGGTTTATTAATTAAAATGAATTATCTTATTTAACTTAAGGTAACTGTCTGGTTTCATAGAAGCCAGAAAGTTTGGCTATCAAATAAAGCAAGTTTTGCCTCAGGGTTTGTGATTAGTTTGTTTTTCATGGATTTTAAATAATGGAAAAAAAAGTTTTCTAAGAAGGGTTAGTCCATATTTTTGCTCGGGGTTGTATTATAAAAAATCCCTCCCAAACTTAACATATAACTCCCAAGTGAAGAGCTCATTTAGCAAGTGTCCTGACAATTGATATATAAAGATCAGCTGAAGACACTTGGATACCAGAAAATAATACTCAATGAACAAATGGATACGTCGTCAGAGAATTCTTCGTTGCTTCTCTTATCGCAGATCAACTTTTAAAAACCTTTTTAAAACTTTCTTTAAAAATTTTAAACAAAACTTTTCTCCTAACGATCGAAACTATCTGAGAACAATTAGAAAATAAATTACACAAAAGAAATATATATATATATATATATATATATATATATATATTACTCAGAGCATTATACTGTAGATTTTTTTCCAACTATATTTTTTCCGCTTAATGATGAAAACACACACACACACACACACACACACACACACACACACACACACTACTTAGACTAATTCTAGTTCCATTCTCGTCTTGATAAAATTGTAAAATTGTAGATCTAATTTCTGATTAAATAGAATGACAATTAGCCGTATCAGTGCTACTGTGTTGTGGCACCAATTAGGCTTTAACGAGACGCTTGACGAAAAAGTTTGATTCGAACTGCGTGCTATTTTGAACCAATCTTGGAAGCGCCATCCTATAAAACAGCATCTGTATGACCACTTACCTCCCATCTCACAAACCATCTAATAACGATAAGTAAGACATGCTGGGCATAGCTGGAGAAATTTAGGACGAACTCATAACCAACCTTCTTCTGTGGAGTTCTACATATGGACGCATCAGTTTTGGCTGACCAACAAAAATTACATTTCATCAGCTCTGTGTGGACACAGGATGCTATCTAGAAGACTTACCGAGTGTGGTATCCTATAGGCGTGTATAGCGATTGAATCAAAGGAATCCAAACTGTTATCACGCATTGCCCGTGGTGTAATTGTTATCGTCGTAGGAAATGAACACGGCGACACGAGTTCAAACCCTGGACGAGACTGATTGCATTTCACATAGCAATGATACCCTTGGGAAAGGTATGAATCCAATTGTTCTCCCTCCAGCTATGGGTAAATAGTAGGACAGACTAGGTTCTTCAGCCTTGGTTAGGCAACTAGTCTAGGAGAAGGAAAACTCTGAATTCAAACCTGTTAAACTCCGCTTAAAAATTGACCTTGTGTCATATCCTGTCCGCGCGGAGGGGTTGGTAAATAGGATCACGCATTGATAATGATAATGATGATGATGATGATGTAAGAAATTCGTTTCCTAGTGAAACCTATAACATTCAGCCTACTATTTAATTCTTCCGTAAAAAGCAAAAACGCCAAAATTTAAACACAACCTTTACGTCACCTTTTCAACATGTTGCCAACTAGAAGAAAATCAAATTCAAAAATGAAACTAGTATAAACTGTTAGTTGACATTCCGCTGTGGAAAAAGGATAAGGAACTGAAAACTCGGACAGAGGAAAAACAACACACGTGTATTACGCAGAGAGGAGAAAAATTCATTAAGGGCATATGTGATTGAAAAAGGTTAACAAACGGATGATAATAGACGGAGTTATCGGACTTGAATAGAACTCGTTTAACATAAACATTATGACAAGATTTGCATGAAGTTATAAACAGTCAAAGATTTTACAGTTTGAGGAAGAGATTAGGGAAATTAGGATTTTACAAGAAAATAGAATGAAAGGTGATCTAAACCAAACTTGGAATTTCTAATTAAGGTTGACATTTTTTACGATATTTCTCCTTGAACTGGGATTTATTGTTAAGACATTTCAAAAACTAAGTTTACAAACCAGTTGCATTTTTTTTTTTTTTTTTGCTAATAGAGTTTTTTAGAACAAATTACCTAATCTGATCAAAAATAGTTACAGGAGTGTCCTCGTGGTGTAATGGTTAAAGCGATGGACTGCGGAATCGTAGTTAGCGAGTTCATACTCCAGTCGCGCTATTACATTCACTTTCGGGTAAATACCCTTGGGAAAGGTATGAACTCCCTTATCCTCCCAGCTATGGGTTAAATAGTACCACTACTGTTCTTCAAGAAAAATAGATTTTGCATTAAATTACCTGCAAAGGTTGATATGCCATTAAACAAACCAAACCAAAAACAGTTATAGTGTGAAAAAAATTAAGATTAAATTGGATGGTTTCAATAATGGAACTTTAGAGGGCATTTTCGAGGATTACCAAATAAATTATTCTTGACAATTTGATCTGCATATAAATATTGAATTAATTGTGCATATATTCTGTATAAAGATCTTTTAAAATACTTTTAAAGATTATTGTGAGAAGATAATAAAAAGCGGAGATGGCCAAGGAGGTATAAATAACAAACAAACAAATAAATGCATTTAGTTCAGGTTTAAGCGCCGTAAGGAAAACCCGAAGCCGAACATTTTAGACTTGATTTTTCCGATGTTACTAGCCAACTGGATCGGTTACCGAAATTTTTGATACCAGTATCGTCACCGTCCCGTCTATTATACCTAAAATATCTGGTTTAGAAAAAACGCTGAGTCACTCGTGACGTCAGACAACAAAACGGGATACGTACGTCATAAATGAATTTCTCTTATGAGCACACGAACTATTTCGAAAGGGCTTAATTCTGCTAGCCTTTCGGAGACAAAATTATGACCACAGGATGAAATATATATATTTATAACTTCAAAATTATGACCACAGGATGAAATATATATATATTTATAACTTCCTCCTCAAAGTATAATAAAGTATTTGATTATCACTTATATTTAATAGGGGAACTTCCTGTGTACAGAAATACTTCCCTCGACTAGCGGAGTAGCAGCGGCCAACGCTATATAAACCCAGCAGTCAGCAACAAAATGTTAAACCCAGCAGCCGGGCACACTTCGGTTGGCCGTGTTTGCCGGTACATGGATCTGGTTGGGTGTGCTCTGGTTCCGGAGGCAGTCGGTCGAGGTGCGCCAAGATTGGCATCCTCGAGCCTCAGAGGGCCGTCTCACCAGGATCTAACCCTCTTTGAAAGGGCTAGGTTTATTGCCTGGATCCTGAGGCACCCCTTTTTAGGAGAATGCCGACAAGACAAGAGGCATTTTTGGAGCTCCCGGGCGTATCTAGCTTACGGCCCTGCGCCCGGACCCACCTAAAAAGTCATTGGGCCAAACTCGTCTGGTCGGTGGGACATGACAAATATCAACTCGGCGGTCGGGTTTCGGCCCGGAGCGGTGTTTAAGGTCAAGGACAAATTTGAGGCCAAATGGCTTCCAGTTTCAGCTGGGCTACTTTCAGGTGGGTGATAATGTCATTGACAGCATTGTATAGCACTGGACCTCTTGGTTCTGTTTAGACTATAATCAGGCATCCGTGCCTGGACTCATGTTTGGGTCCATGTCCTGCAAGGCTCATCAGGCATAAGTGAGCCGATGACCAACATAGACAAGCAGGGTTCGAGTTTCGGTTCGAGCCAGACCTTCTCCTTCCCTCAACCCCCACTATAATCGACCTTCGAGTCACTGACCTTGTGTCAAGTGTTGTCTGGTGGGAGGCAGTGACAAATAACCTCGGTAGCTGAGCTTAGCCCGGAGGAGAGAGACCCATTGCCTCTCCCAGCAGCATGGGGTCTGAGTCCTCACCACCAGCCGAAGCAGAAGACGGAATTCAACCAATCATAGCCGTGGACCCGGAACAGCCTACCAGACCAATCACAGCTGCCTTTTTCTCATTCAAACAGTTCTTCTCAAAGCTAATCTCAGAAAGTCTCACATTTAAACAGCTCTTTGCAGAGCTAATCTCAGAAAATCTTACCATCCTCAAACAGCTCTTCTAAGAGCTAACCTCAGAATGTCTTCTGAGACCACTTTTGGTCTCCTCACTACACCTTTTTTGGCAGATACCATGAGACGACGGCGCAGTAGCCATCAACAACTGTAGACCAGCCCCAGCTTAACTCAGCAGCCGTTCCTGCGCAACCAAGCTGCAGCATTTGCAGCATCTAATCCACGAGCGACTCACTGCTCGGACTAGCATCAACACTTGAGGCCACATCGACACCACCCTAATTAAACAAACCGAGACATCGATCACACAGTCTCAACAACCAGCATCTATGACATCCAATCCATGAGCGGCCCTACTGCTCGGACTTGCACTAACACTTCAAGGCTACTTTCTCAGCAGGGTTAGGGTTAGGGTTAACACCCATGTTGACGAAAGTACTGCACAACCGGGACATCGATCATTCAGCCTTTGCATCTACATAAGTGACTATCACCAGCAACATCTACAACCTGACCATACAGCAACACTTAATATCTGCACCAAGCACAGAGACCATCCTCGCCTTATGGACGCGCTGTCATCACAAACTAACAGACAACCAAGTCCAAGTCGAAGACTTTCTACAATACAGGCTTTCGACAGCCGACAGAGACTACGTCGACGTAATATAATAACCGCGATTTTTACATCTATACACCTTGTGTGTAAGATTCACTCAATAAAACCTGAATTTAAACTTAAACTTATATACTTTGTCCAGTCCTCTGTCAATCAATCACAACAAACAATTAAATACCCATTCGCGGGATCGACACGCACACATATACCGATCCCGTGACACCAGCATCGGAAAAAAAAAGGTTTAAAAAATTCGGCTTCAGATCATGCTCCTAAGTGAAATAACTGAAATGAACCTACCTGCAACTAAAAAGACAGAATCTGTCGAATGTGTCACAGTGACTGAAATAAAAAAATAAAAAATGAAAATCATCATCATCATTCTTATAAACAAAAGCGAAAACACACATTATTATTATTTTACTCCTTAAGAGTTTTTTCCACCAGCTCTAACTGATGGTTCTTTACTGGAGTCTTAGTACTCTAACTATCATTGGTATCACTGTCATCCTTATGTTCCGAGCATTTCATGTTTTTTTGTTTTTTTTTTCGCTTTCTTTCACTTTCCCTCTATGATCAACTGGAACGGGTAAGTCTAATAGTTGACAATTATCGGCCGATAGTAGGGCAGACTAGGCTCTTTAACCTTGATATGACAACCGGTTCAGGAGAAAGAAAACGACAGATCAAACCAATTGCAATCACTTAAAAATGTCCTTGTGTCACATCCTGTTCATGGTGAAGGGTTTGGGTCAGTACATTCTAAGCTGTGAGTTCAATACTAACTGGGTGCTTATTTTTAGCTTAATTTTCAGGAAACTTCTCGTAGTCAGTGAGCTAGGCTAGGAGAGACCATTACCAAGGAGGTAACTTCTCACGAATCACCCCATACTTTTGACCTTGTGTCACAACCAAGCCACGCTTACTTAAAAAACAGACTATCACGCTAAAAGTATCGATTTTTATTTGATCACCGAAGTTAAGCAGCGATGAGCCTGTTCAGCTCTTAAATGGGCGACTCTTTAGGAATAGCCAGTGCTGTAAACAAATTGAAATCTGTGTGCCAGACAAAGGAAAGTTTTTTTTACTATCGATGATATACTAACACTGAACACGACGGAAGGAAAGACATGATAATCTCATTTGTACACACCAAGAATATCTAATATTTTATATAAACAATATACATACCTGTGATACTAAAATAGAATAAATAAATAAATAAATATGTCCCAATTGCTAAAACTATACACATATAATTCCATGAACAAGCAGTAAGTAGAAGGGGTACAAAATAGCAAACGGTTTACTTGATAAGGGTAGACAAAAGATAGCCATGTATTTTTACTGTTCCTTAGTAGGGTCAGAGACAACTTCTGTACTGTTCAAAGAACAGAGGCAAAAAAAAAAGCCGAGAAGGGGTTTCTGGTATCCTAAGAGATGTGACAATTTTCTAAGGGAGAGAATCATTTATGATATCTGTTCAAGTACCCATTCCTTAGATAGTTTCTAGAACATGTAACAAGGAGCCCGGTTTATAGTGCAATTATGAAAAAAGGAGCACATAAATTGTATACAGAAAATTAAAAATGAGTCATGTAAAACCGTGATGCAATATTTTACTTAGTTTCCTTCATAAGTAGAGAAAAGAGAAAAATCGCCAAGCAAAAATAATGTTGGAAATCAAGGCCTGAAAAAAATTATTTGGTAAGTGTAAGTAAGATGACTATGTGACTTTACTGTTTCCTGGCAGGGTCAGGGACAACGTCTCTACTGCTCAAAGAACAGAAGCAAAAAAATCAAGAATGGTTTCTGGTTTGTCATATGACATCCTATGAGGCACATATCAATTCTCTAAGGGAGATTATTATTTATTGTCTCTATACAATAGCTATTACTATAAAGGATTTTACCCTGTCAGCAGGGCTCAAAATATAATGACGGTAACCCCTGTAGAGGGGTAAGGCCTCCTCATCTCCCAAAAAGAGGTGTCCTGTGTATGATACTAAACTGCAACTGATGGTGAAGTTCCATTTCTGGAAATATGAGGAGTGTGCAGTACCCCCTTCATTACCATTACTTCTAGGTCCACTCTGGGGTCCTGAAGGGGTAATAACTTTTAGGGTCCTATTTGTGGACCAAATAGATCTATTTAATAATTATTCGTATACGATATAAAAATTCGATAACATATAGATTATTTGTATCAAGAATAATTACTCGAAGCTATAATTGTTAATCGGCCAATTGGCTTAGTGGATAGAGTGTTCGTCAATCCCCCGGTAAAGATCTGGTTCAATCCCAGGTCAAGTCATACCAAAGACTCAAAAATGGTACTTGATGCCTCCTTGCTTAACACTCAGCATTATAAGGTACGGATCAAGGAGCTATCAAGGAAAAGAAGAAGCGACTCCCCCCTACACCTCTGTGTAGTAACTATTGAAAAGGGAGCCTTCGGGTCACATTCGACTAAAGTCGGCCAACTTTACTTATTAATTATTTGAAACCATATAACTATGTGCAAACAACTATAATTAAATAAAAATAATTACTTAAAACCATATAATTATTAGGTTTGGTTGGTTGGATTTTATGGCATATCAACCATTATAGGTTATTTGATGCCAAATCCTCTTTATACATACATATATATGATCTGTAAACACATTTTGTAGATAACATACTTTAATGAGCCAGAGCTCATTTTTTTTTTTATACACACAATTAAATGGTTTCAAGTATTGCAATATAACAGTCACAATTTAACATCAGTCATTTTTTTGCACACAGTTGGTTTGATTTGAGCCATAGATAGGACCCTACCAGGTGCTACCACTCCGGACCAGAGTGGACCTAGGAGCAATGGCAATGAAGGGGTACTCCATATTCCCCAAATCTCTCAGGCTGGAGCCTCACCATCAGATAGTCTAATGTCATATCGAGACGCTCGTAGGGGGGGGGCTTACCTTTCTGCAGAGATGCAGTCTGTGTATTCTACAGCCCCAGCTGATAGAACTGCATATAATTATTAGTATTAGATAAGAATACTTGAAACTATTCAACTGAGTTCTGATTATTTGTTTTAGATAGAAATACTTATCATATAATTATGTACAAAAACACAAAACTATTTGCATGAACGCACTATGTATGCGATTCCGTAACCTCTTAGCATAAACTAACCCTAGATAGGCTGACATGCTGTTAAATTCAATCAAGCAATAAAGGAAAAGAATTGACCTTAAAACAAACTTACCTATAATTGGTGGCCCCAAAACGGTTCCAATTCCCTTTACGAGCATCAGAAAGCCAAATGAAGCCGACAGATTGTCAACCCCACAAATCAAGACAAGTATTGGATTTAAAAGAGAATAGATCGAACAGTTGTATAATGCAAACGATATGATTAAACAAATTCGACCCGCAAATACATGCGATATCAGGGGTAAAATAAAAGTCAGTATTCCCAAAATCCCAAACGGAGCTGAAACAAGAATTTTGATGTGAACAATTTTCGAATTGGCCAAAAAACCCATTAAGGGTCGAGTGAGAGTAGAAAATATCCCAAGAATTGTAAAAAGGTGAGAAATTTCAGACACCGTTGAGCCTTTACTCATAAAATAAGTTGGGATGACCAGATAGACCAGCGTTTCCGGCACTGTAAAGCATAATATACTAAAAAGAAGGAGGAGAAAGTCACTGTTCTTGAGAACGTCAATGTAAGGGTGCAATTTTATATTCAAACCTTTTGACACTTTTGCTAAATTTTTCGCCTGATTATATCCGTTATCTCTTGATAGAGTTTCTTGACTAACAATGTCAGTGGTTCTTACTTTGTTGGTTCTGTCAACTGTTTTGCAGTTAGTGGTCGTTTTGTTTTGATCCGTTCTGCATTGGGAAGTTTTCTCTTCTTGGTCGTAAATTGCCGCCATTTTATGGTTTCCGATGACGTTATCTGCCACGGTACAAATATCAACTGACTTTTTTGTTGATTCATTCTCGGCTTGAATTTGACAAGAAGCCAAAACAAAATTTTTGTTTTCTTTTCGTATGTTATCCTTTGCCGTGTACATCGGTAAGTCAGATGGAAATCCCTAAGAAAACAAATAGAAAAATAAATAAATGTCTACTGCGCATGACAAGTTGTCATGAGTTGAAAGATCTCAAATAGTTACACGTAACAATATTTCAAAATCAGTCTATTCATTTATTTCTTGTGATTATTATATGTGATCTTTGATTTGTTAATTCGATCATACGATTTCTGTTCCTATTCAAGTAACTCTTGATTTTTCTTTTTTTAAGTAAAAAAAAAAAAATTCTTTCTTTCTTTCTTTAATGAACTTGTCTTTTTACAGTAGCTATCCTACCCGGTTTTTATTGAAACTTTAAACACAACACTGTTTTGCAAGATTAAAAATTCAACCCCGGAACAATCGGATATCATTTAAGCAACGGGACCATCATGAAATCTTTAAAAAAATCATTGTTCCGAACATTACAACAAGGGATTTGATGGTTTCGTTTCAAAGTAGATGAACATTTTTATACTCACACCAACAAGACAGTGGGATCAGTCCCTTAAATGTTTAATTTTATTTTTTCTAAGATTCGGAAAAGTGCAATATTTAAAACCAAGAAAAACATTTTTTTTATATAAAGAAAAAGTTTGGAAAGTACGACAGAGCTTAAGAAAATCATAATTCAACGCTTCTTCTTGTAAGTAAAACTTTTTTTTATATTAAAAGCAAAAATAATTATATTCTTTATTTTCATCTAAATTATTTTGTGTACGTGGTTGATTGATTGAAATTAAAGACATATCAACCCCTCTAGGATTATTTCATGCTGAGAAGTTAGAGAATTACGTACATTGTACATTTGGATTCACATTTTCTGTTTTTTAATGTCATATCAACCTTTGTGGGTAATTTAATGCCAAAACCATCCCTATAGAAGGACAGTACTGATACTATTTAACTGAGGAAATAACGGAGTTCATGCCTTTCCCATGGTTATTTGTCCGAAAGTGAACGTATTAGCATGACTGGAGTTTGAACTCACTCCCTACGATACTTCAGTCTGACACGTCAGCCACTACGCTACGGGGACTCACCACCTCACAAATAATTTGCATACAGTTAAATGGTATCAAGTATCCCAATTCAAAAGTAATTATTCTCAAACAGATACGTTAAGTTTCCAGACTTTTTTGTGCAGGCATTTAAAATTGTCATAGACTCTTGAAAATTCAGTATGTTATTGCTATACATCTTATGAGATGACTGACCAAATTTTATGATTTCACGTTCAAATGAACAGCTACAGCAGCAATTGGAATACATCCTCCTAAAGCCTGATTATCACAGCTGGTGAATTTCAAAAATGCAATCTGGACGTGAGGACACTTTAGAAGAACGATATGCAATAAAATTCTGTTTTAAACTTGGAAAAAAATGCCACAGAAACGTATGGAATGCTTTAGACTGCTTTTGGAGCATCTTGCATGAATCGAGGATCAGTTTTTGAGTGGCATAAGAGATTCAAAGAAGGCAGGGAATCTGTGAGGGAGGATGAGAGGTGTGGGAGGAGTAAGGAAGTCAATACACCAGAGTTGATTGGCCAAAGGGTTAGGGTTAGGGTTACTATGTTGAGGTTTTAAGGGAGTTCAGGAAGAGATTCCGTTGGAAGAGGCTAGCACTCTTCAAATCGGATCAGTGGCATTTCCACCAGGACAATGCACCAGTCCACAACTCCATCCTTGTCACAGACTATTTGATCAAGATGGGCATCAACACAGTTCCTCACCCTGCCTATAGTCCAGACGTTGCTCCCTGTGACTTTTGATTATTCCCTAAGCTCAGAGGCTGTCGTTATGAGACAATGGAGGAGATGAAAGAGGTTGTGACGAAGGTTATTGACACGCTCACACAAGAGGACTTCCATGGGGTCTTCCAGAAGTTGTTGGAACAGTACAACAAGTGCATTGCAGCCTGAGGAGATTACTTCGAAGGGGACTAGAGTTTCATGTGTGTACTACCAATAAAAGTGCCCAAACGATAAAAGTCTGGAAACGTATCGTATGCACCTCGTATATTTGATCAATGGATAGGATTCTAGCAGGTTCTACCTCTTCAAGTCAGAGTGAGCCTGGGAGTAATAGCAACAAAGGTACTCTGCACTTCTCAGATCTCCAAAACTGGGACCTCACCATCAGATACAGTTTAGTGTTACGCCTAGAACACCATTTGGGGGAGTGGTCTTACCCCTCTGCATGAGATATAGTCAATATATCCTAAGCTTCATTGGCAGGGCGTTTCTTCCAAAAAGGCACGATGACGGCGTTCCATATCTACTGTGACGTAGTCATCAAACAACAAAACAATGATACACACATTAAAGGGCAAATACGACTCTCAGTAATTAGAACTGAACGAGCATATTCTTGTGTCTCCATCTGTAAGCAATTTGACCACATGTCGAAATATCACCTACAATCATTGTCCTTTGTTTGGGGGAGAGTGCTAAAACACGTCAGTCGCCACTCTGCTCAAGTTTGCATTGGTCAAGTTTCATTCGTAACTCATTTCTACTGCACACCGACAGGCTAGTAATCGTTTATTTAATTAAGTCATTTCCATTTTCAAAAAACAAAAAAGCCATTAAATCCAGTGGACAACTCTTATTACAAGAAATTTGTGGCGACTGGCCGAGTAACAATATCTTCCAAAGTGTCAGTTCCATATTTAAACTATTCGCCCATTGGCCAATTACGTTCACAATGCAATAACAACTAACATCTGCACGTTTGTCGTTCTTCGTAGTACTCACCACCCCCACCACGAACAATGAGTAAATAGTAGGGCAGACTAGGCCTTTTAACCTTGCTGTAGCAAACGGTCCAGGAGAAAGAAAACGCTGGATTCAAACCAGTTGTACCTCGATTAAAAATTACCTTGTGTCACATCGTGTTCATGGCGAAGGTTTAGGTAAATACATACTAAGTAGTGAGTTCAATATTAACTGTGGGCTCAATACTTGTAGCCTTGTGCTTAAGTTTAGCTACATTTTCAGGAAACCTTTCATAGTAATCGAGCTGGGCTAGCAGACCATTACTAGTGAGTGTACTTCTCACGACGAACCCTATACTTTTGGCCTTGTGCCACAAGCGAGCCATGCTTAGTTAAAAAAGAATGTTATGTTAAAAGTATCGATTCTTAGAAGCTCACCGAAGTTAAGTAGCGATTAGCCTGTTCAGTTCTTAAATGGTAACCCTTTAGGAATAGCCGATTCTGTAAGCAACTTGATGTCTGTGTGTTAGACTTAGAAATGTTTAGTAGAATACACCGACTGCACCTCTGCAGAGGGGTGCCAACAAGTATCCTGGATATGGCACTAAACTATAAGTGATGGTGAGGCTCCAATCCAGGAGCTTTGGGAAATATGGAATATTCTTTCATTGCCATTACTCCCAGGCCCACTCTGACCCGAGGTTGGTAGTATATGTTAGGGCCCCATCTATGGTTCAAATAGAACTGTTTAAAGATTTCACATTGATTTAAATAACCTACAAGGGTTGATGTGTCATAAAACTCAATCCACACTTTATATATATATATATATATATATATGATTATGTTTAGAATTTAACGCTAAATGATTTTTAATGTGTAAAATCTTTATAGTGTTTATGCACAAAATTTCAGAGCAATATAACAAAATATAAAATAGAATAACAATTAAAAAACTGGGAAAAACCTCAGAAGTTTCCTGTTATTTATCTTCTTTCAGGTGACATTGCGATTCTGGCTCTCCTGAGGATCGATGATGTGAAACTCTGAGTAGTTTTTATCGCAATGCTATTTCATAGTTGATATTATATATATATATATATATATATATATATAAACATACACAAACACACACACATACATACATACATACATACATACATACATACATACACACACACACACACACACACACACATATATATATATATACTTACGCATAGACATACATAGACATACATACACAAAAACATGTATGTATACACACACACATATATACTTACACATGCATACACATATATATCTATATATATATACACATATATATACACATATACATACATATATATATATACACATATACATACATATACATATATTCACATATACATACATGTACATATATTCACATATCCATACATATAGATATATATACACATACATACATATATATATATATACACACACACACATATATATATACATATATACACAAATATATATGCATACACATGCATAAACACACACACATATATATACATATACACTCATATATATACACACACATACACACACATATATACACATACGCACGTTTATATATATATATATATATATATATATATATATATATATATATATATATATAATAGATTCTTACTTGCTGATTCTTGGTTTGCTTTGACAGCAGTAATTTAGACATTTCCTCAGGCATCGTCAAATTATTGTACTTCTCTCCTTGTGAAACCATTATAGACTTTTGAGATTTTCTCAACTGTTCCATTTCAAAGGGCGAAGGTCGCATGAGGGCCCCAAATATCCACTTCTGAAGAGTCAGACCAGCCATGATCAGAAAAGTACCCTGGAGACCGTAGCGATTCAGGAGGAAACGCATTAGAAGGGGCATGACGATAAATCCAATGCCAATTCCGGAGACAGCAATCCCCGAAGCTATGGGCAGGTACCGGTTAAAATTGTATCCAAGATGGATGACAGCAGGCGGGTACGAGATGCCAGCACCAATACCTGTGATGAAACAAAAAAGTAAATGAAATTGTTCAGGTCTCCTTTAAAATGTGATCATTTTGAAATGTAGCCGTGGCTCTTCAAAATGTAGAAATGAATAATAAATGTTAGGTTGAGTCAGAAGTTTTCTAGTGGGTAGAGTGTTCGCCAATGGTCCGGGAAACTTGAATTCAATCCCAGGTCGCGTCATACCAAAGACTTTAAAAATGGTACTTGATACCTCCTTGCTTAACACTTAGCAATATAAGGTACGTATCGAGGGTAAAGTGGAGCAATCCAGGGAAAGGAGTAGCGCCCTACCCTATACCTCGGTGCAGTAGCTATTGAAAAGGGAGCCTTCTGGTCGCCCTCGACTACGGTCGCCAACTTATATCACGTGACCGAAACAGTTTAAACCGTGGTATGTATCCGCTGTGGTTTGTAGTATCATGCTAGTTGGTGTGCTAACATGTTCTGCACGGCTTCGCTGCATGTGTGATTTGATAGACGCGCAGATGAATATGCTATGTTGTCTAATTTGGTAACTTAGATTTTACGAGTTCGAACTGAACGCTGAGGAAACAAGCAAAAATATTTGTTGTACAAAAGTCAAAGGGACAGTTGATGATTCAAGAAATTTTGCTAAGATCACAAGAACCTCGATGATCTGGCCATGTCAAATAGGCCGAAAAGGAGTGGATTCCGAGGTCGTGCTCCAAGCCATTGAGGCAAATCCAGCGAGTAGCACTCAGAGATATCAGGCGAACTTGACATCCAGTTTGGTTCGTCACTTTTACGACTTCGGCAAAAGTATCCGTAGCTGCTGAATTTTACCTCCTGTGACCAAAATATTGCAAAACTTTTGACTCACCCTTCGATCATAGTAATAAATTAAAATCACCGTATAGTGTGTCCAGAAAGTAGTTATACATAGTGTTGATGTTAGTAGGTGATAAACTGAACGGTGAGACAATCAGAAAGTTTCAGAGAGTCGAAAGTGGTCCAAGGGGTCCTAGTAGCAAAACCTATTTTCTTATGTGACAGTGTATGTGTTAGAACTTAGAAGTTTTTTCCTTCGGGCTTTTGACCTTGTGTCAAGTCCTGTCTGGTGGGAAACAGCGACAAATAAATAGAGGTTTTAATAGTTCGTGTCCAGAATAGTCCACCAATGAAAATGTTCCTCAATTCTTCGGTAATGTACAAAGAATATTTTTATAAAGGGAGATGCCCGTGGGGCAATAGTTCTCGTCAAAGGAAATGGACAAGGCACCCCGAGTACAAATCCTGGACAAGACTGTTTGCATTTCACATAGTGCGAATAACCTTGGGAAAGGAATGAAAATAACTATTCTCGCTCCAGCTATGGATAAATAGTAGGACAGACTGGGTTCTTTAACTAAGAAATGGCAACCAATCTAGGAAAAGGAAAATCTCTAAATTCAAACTTGTTAAACTCATAAAAATTACCTTATGACGCACCTAGCTCGTGCAAAGGGGTTGGATATATATATATATATATATATATATATATATATATATATATATATATATATATACCCTTCTTAATTACGTGGTTCATTCAATAAGTTTCCAGACTTTTTTTGTACAGGCATTTAAAATTGTTGTAGACTCTTGAAAATTCAGTATTTTATTGCTATACATCTAACCAATTTTTATGATTTCAGCTTCAAATGAACAGCAACAGCAGCAATTGGAATACACCCTACTAAAGCCTGATTGTCACAGCTGGTCAATTTCAAAAATGCAATCTCACACGTTAGAAGAACGATATGCAATAAAATTCTGTTTTAAACTTGGAAAAAGTGCCACAGAAACGTATGTAATGCTTCAGACTGCTTTTGGAGCATCTTGCATGAATCGAGCATCAGTTTTTGAATGGCATAAGAGATTCAAGGAAGGCAGGGAGTCTGTGAGGGATGATGAGAGGTGTGGGAGGAGTAAGGAAGTCAATACACCAGAGTTGATTGGCCAAAGGTTTAGAGTTAGGGTTAGGGTTACTATGTTGAAGTTTTAAGGGAGTTCAGGAAGAGGTTCTGTCGGAAGAGGCCAGCACTCTTCAAATCAGGTCTGTGGCATTTCCACCTGGACAATGCACCAGTCCACAACTCCATCCTTGTCACAGACTATTTGACCAAGATAGGCATCAAGACAGTTCGTCACCCTGCCTATAGTCCAGACGTTGCTCCCTGTGACTTTTGGTTATTCCCTAAGCTCAGAGGCTGTCGTTATGAGACAATGGAGGAGATGAAAGAGGTTGTGACGAAGGACATTGACACGCTCTCACAAGAGTACTTCCATGGGGCCTTCCAGAAGTTGTTAGAACGGTACACCAAGTGCATTGCAGCTGGAGGAGATTACTTCGAAAGGGACTAGAGTTTCATGTGTGTACTACCAATAAAAGTGCCCATACGAAAAAGTCTGGAAACTTATTTAATGATCCCGTATATATATATATATATATATATATATATATATATATATATATTTATATCATTAATAACATACAAGCTAAACTCATGAAAATTCCACGCTTAAATTAGTGTATTTTTTAAATAATTAATACTCATAATTCAGAAGTAATTAGGAAATATTATGACCAACTTGATGTGAATAATAATAATAATAATAATAATAATAATAATAATAATAATAATAATAATTCTTATTGTAAAACTAAAATTAATTGTCTTATAATTGTGTAATTTAAAAAACGTAGCATGTCAAGCTATCATTTTCCCAAAGGAAAACATTAAAGATAAAAAAATGTTATATTGGAATTTCATCGGTTAGATGGAAATTAGGATTTAAAAATCATATCCATTCGTTCTCTCATGAACGTTTGAAAAATCAAACAGCTTTATCCAAACATTTTTGGAAGTTGAAAAATAAGGGTTTAACCCGAGAAATTCAATGGAGAATATTGAAAAGCTCTACTACACCGAGCTGCTCTGATGGTACATGCAATTTGTGCCTGGAAGAAAAGATACAATTTTTGTTTGATTTTGATCCTGGTAACCTCGTAAATCAGAGATGTGATTTAATAGCTAGATGTAGGCATAAAAGTAAATTTAGACAATTTTAAAAAAATTAAGTGAATAATGAATTAAATAAATAAATAGAAAATGTTTAACTATGATTTATTAAATTGGTAAAGATATTGTAATTTGTAATTTATATAAGTAAGCTTTATTCTATTATTGATATTTTTGGGGCGGCAGTTTGACAATAATTAACATTAGTTTCAGTTGTTTGGGTTTTTAAAAGAAAAAAACATAATATACTAAATTTAGATTGTCTGAACAATTTTGTTATAAATGTTTGAATTTTTGACATGTGTTACTGTAACTGATATTGTTGTCTCTGTTTGATTTGAAGTGGGATGACATCGGCTGTAGATTTACTTGTCATAATTCTTGCCACTTATTATTACTTGAAGGTTTAGGCAAGGTTTAATACATAGGAGAAATTGTTTGTTTTGTTGGGTTTTTTTTGTCTGGTTGTAAATGGGTAAAATTTATTTTATTTCCATTTCGTATTTGATCTGATGAAGTCCAGTTAATTCTTTTTAGAGCATTGATTCATATCAATGCTTTTAGCAGGATGGAAATAAATTTATTATCCTAATGATACCGATTGATGTTTTTTTTGGGGAGAATATATATATATATATATATATATATATATATATATATATATATATATATTGATTAAACTAAAATTCATGAGAGTATTCGTATTAGTGTACATTTCACTTATTGCAGTTGGTTTGGTTTATATTTATTTAACGGCACATCAATTTTTTATGAGTTATTTAATTCCGAAATTTGATTCGTTTCTAAATATTTGCACACAATTATATGGTTTAAAGTATTTTTTATCCAATGCTAATGATTTTCAAATGGAACTATTTGACCCATAGATGAAATCCTAACTGGCACTATCACTTCGGATAAGGTTTGAGTGGACCTGGGAGTAATGGCAATGAAGGGATACTCCAAACTGCCTAGTGTTTGAACCTCACCTCCGGATGAAGTTAGGGTTATACCCGAAGGCACCCCTTTTGAGGGGTCCTACCCCTCTGCAAGGAACACATTCAGCATATTTAAAGGCCCGCCGACTGATCAGTTACTGTAATTAGTAATTTGCTCAACTTTTTGCGAAGATATTGCACACGACCATATGAATGGAGCACCCAATGAGATTTGAATTCACTCGTGAACATGTGCTAGTCTAGCTTGCTAACAATTACACCACCTGAGACGACCCAATTACTGTAATTAATGTCATAGTCAAAAAGATTGATGTTAATATTGAAAAAACCCAACCAACTGATACACATATATAAATGCCTGAATAATTGAAAAGCTTAAAGATTAAAAAAAAAAATTTGAACACAACAAATACAACCCGGGCAAAAAATATGGACATGCCACTCTGAGAAAATGTTTCTTCCGTTATTTTTAATTCATGAAAAATAAACTAAACACAAATCTACGACAATTTTCAATTTCCCTCATTAGAAAATATGTTTGGTGATTAAAAAAAAGTAATTTTTCACGACGACAATACATCTTCTCACACAGCAAAGAGAGTCAAGGCGGGGGGGGAATGTCCTCGTGGTGTAGTGGTTAAAGTGATGGACTGCGGAATCGTAGTAAGCGAGTTCGTACTCCAGTTGCGCTATTACGTTCACTTTCGGACAAATACCCATGAGAAAAGTATGAACCCCTTATTTTCCCAGCTATGGGTTGAACAGTACCACTACTGTTCTTCTTGGAGAATAGCTTTGGCATTAAATAACCTACAAAGATTGATATGCCATTAAACGAAAAACCAAACCAAAGAGAGTCAAATCTTTTCTTCAAGAAACTAGAGTCGACTCAATGAAATGGCCAGCAAAGCAATATGGATCTTAATCCGATCAAAAATTTATGATAGGAATTTAAAAAACTGTTCGATGACAAGGCACCAACTTTTCAAGCTGATTTGTCAAGCGTTATTTGAGAAAACTGGAAGTTTGATATTTTTTTATTAATTAAGTCTTTGTCTCGAATAATTGGGGTCGTCATAAAAGCCAGGGACGAAGCGACAATATGCTGATGAGATTTTATTTTACTTGTTATTCCATAATTTTTTCGTCATAATTGATTCCATCTTTTATTCCTCTACCTTGCTGAAAAAAAATCTTGATTATCAATTAAAATAAATCATCTTATGTTTCATGAAGCCAGAAAATTTGGCTATCAAATAAAATAAGTTTTGTCTCAAATTTGCGATTAGCTTATTTTTCATGGATTTAAATAAATGGAAGAAATGTTTTCTAAGAGTGGTCAATGCATATATTTTTGCCTGGGGTAAAATATATTTTTTGCCTTGGGAAGTATTTATTTTTCAACATAATTTGTTTCCTCAACAACGCATCGACTGTGTCTTCTTTAATCGCATGGATTGAACATTATACAGTGAAAATTTCAGACCCAAATCGTTTCAGGCTACGTATTTAATGATCCGTCCTTATAAGCTGATAATAATTAACTTACCTGATAAAAGGGAATAAGTAAAGAGATAAAGTCGAATATCCTTAACGAAATAACAGCTGATTAAACCCAGCGTCTCACAGGTTCCTCCAATCCAGACTGTCTTTCGGCACCCCATCTTGTAAATCAGGACGCTAGAAAAAGGACCTGTAAAATTTCTCAAAAAAAAATTGTACAAATGAGAAAAAAAAAAAAAATTATGCCAATCTTCACGTTTTGTTCGAAGAGATTACCAAACTCTTCTGATAAAAACATTAAGATTTCAAGCTAATTATTTCAGACCTGTGTGTCTGGCGGAACCACTAGTTCAACCATCGTCGTTCTGGAAAAAGCCCCTAAACAATATGGTTCTATTTGATGAATATGACCAGTTTGTAGGTAAGCTCTATCCCTTGAAAAAACTTAATCTGTATCTTTTTCGCTGCACCTGGGTGGGACCCTGATATTCAAACGGTAAAGCGAAGGTGATTGAAGGGAAAATATTTTGATTCATTCACACACACACATACCTACATACACACATACCCACAGACTTACACACACATACAAACACACAAACATACAGGCACAGACATACCTACATACACACATACAGACACACACTCATACATACCCACAGACATAAACACACACAGACATACCCACAGACATAAACACACACATACATACCCACAGACAGACAGACACTCTTACATACCCACAGACGTACACACTTACATACCCTCAGACAAACACACACTTACATACCCACAGACATACCCACTCTTACATACCCACAGACATACCCCCACAGAGATACCCACAAACACACGAAGAGTTTTTTGCTTATTTTAAAGGCTGGGTTTATTGTGCCTCACGTGACGGAAATATTGCAAAACTTTTGACTCATCTTTGTATGTCCCACTAGAAATAATAAAATCCATAGAAAAATGAAGTGTCCAAGACATTAAACCATCTAATGGTGTGGCTCCAGCCTTGGACATTTTGGGAATGTGGAGAACCCCTTCATTGTCATTGCTCCCAAGTCCACTCTGACTCGGAGTGGTATCACCTGATGGGGTCATATCTAAGGGTCAAATAGAAGAAACTGTGTACAAAAAATAACTGATGTTAAATTGTGACTGTTATATCGCAAAAGTTGAAACCATTTAACTTTGTGCAAAGAAGAGATCAGGCTCATTTAAGAATGTTATCAACAAAATGTATTTACAAATCATATATATATATATATATATATATATATATATATATATATATATATATATATATATATATATATGACTATATGTATCTATATATATATATTTATATGTATATATGTATAACCAGATCATTGGCCTAGTGGGTAGAGTGTATGCCAATGGTCCTGGAGACCTAGGTTCAATCCCAGGCCGCGTGATACCAAAGACTTTAAAAAATGATACTTGATATCTCCTTGCTTAACACTCAGCAATATAAGGTACGTATCAAGGGTAAAGTGGAGCAATCCAAGGAAAGGAGTAGCGCCCTCCCCTTCACCTTGGTGTAGTAGCTATTGAAAATGGAGCCTTCAGGTCGCTCTCGACTACGGTCGCCAACTTTACTTACTTAATATATATGTATAAACAAGATTTGGCATTAAATAACCTACACGGGTTGATATGCCATAAAGCTTAACCAAACTAAATTTTATATATCTAATAGATATGTATAAAGAGGATTTGGCATTAAATAACCAACAAAGGTGGATATGCCATAGAACCTACGGAAAAATAACTTTTCGGTTGGGGTGTACTTTTTCTTAGTAAAACACAGACACACACAGACACACACACACACACACACACACAGACACACACACACACACATATATATATGCACACTCTATACTCCTTAGAGCTCCAGAACTAAAGCCTCACCACCGGATGTAGTTTAGTGACCGGGACACGTGTGTGTGTGTGTGTGTGTGTGTGTGTGTGTGTGTGTGAGAGAGAGAGAGAGAGAGAGAGGAGGGAGAGGGAGGGAGGGACACTGTGTGTGTATGTGTGTGTGTTGTGGTGATGCATTGTCTCTCAAGTAAAATGCGCCTACATTAACAATCCTTAGTAATGTTTGGTGAATTCGATCCTCACTGCGTGCCCTATAGTTATTGCTTTTTGTCATATTAAGTGAGTGTACCTGTGCCTACTCTTAGATCAGTGGCTATCGTTACAACTGAATAATGAGTTCGATCCTCACTGGGTTCTTTATACTCGTGGCTGTAAGGCAAAACAAAGCTACAACCTGTGGAAGTGGCTTAGAATACTCTTGCAGAGGGGTAAAAGCTCTCACACACATACAAAAGGGATGTCCTGATAATGACGCTAAACTGTATTCAGTGGTGAGGCTCCAGTTCGGGAGGTGCATCGAGTAACCTGTCGATGCTGTAACTCACAGGTTCACTTGGACCAAGAGTATTAGTCTCCCATTTATGAATCAAAAAGATTTGCTTAAAATTATTAGTATTTGATAAGAATACTTGATCCCATATAACTGTAAATTCTTTGTATTAAGAATAGATAATTGAAGCTATAATTGTTTACTAAGGATTATTATTATTAGTTACTTAAAAATTATATAGTTGGTTTGTTTGGTTGGTTGGGTTTTATGGCATATCAACCTTTGTAGGTTATTTAATACTAAATCCATTTTTATACAAATAATCCGTTCTATTTCAAACAATTCAGTTTAGTATGAATACACAGTTTAATTGTCAAAAACATTTCTATTTCAAGCTATTCAGTTTAGTCTAACAATTCAGTTTAGTATAAGTATAGATTTTGTTTACGCACAGTTAAATGTCAAAACAGATCTATATTAAACAATTCAGTTTAGCGTTAGTACAGTCTCAATATCAAAAATAGTTCTATTTCAAACAATTCAGTTTAGCATACAAAAACTGTTCTATTTCAAACAATTCAGTTTAGCATACAAAAACAGTTTCATTTTAAACAATTCAGCTTAGCTTAAATACACAGTTTAACTGTTAGTACACAGTTTAATTGTCAAAAACATTTCTGTTTCGAGATATTCAGTTTAGTCAAACAGTTGTAATTAAAACAATTCAGTTTAGCATAAGTATGCAGTTAGTTCTATTTAACCCATAGATAGGACCTGATCAGGTGCTGCCATTCCGGGCTAGAGTGGACCCGGGAGCAATGGCAATGGAGGGGTATTCCGCATTCCCCAAAGTTCCAGTATCATTGGAAACTCACCATCAGATTGTTTAGTGTCATATATTCCCCTCCTCGCCCTTTCAGCTATAAGTAAATAGTTGGACAGACTGGTTTCGCTAGCCTCGTTAAAGCAACCAGTCTAGAAGAAAGGAAACTTTAAATTCAAATCAACAGTATTCTATTTAAGCTTCCTACAAATTTATTTAACATAGAAAAAGCCTCAAAAAGTGATTATGTAATTAATATAGAGAAACAAGAAACAAGAAACAAGAAGCAGAACAAATATAAAATTAAAACGAAAACATGAAAAAGAAAAAATCTATTATTGTACATTAAAGGTGAGAAAGATAAAACGAAACCAGAAAATAGAATATCGCCGAGCATTAAAAAGTAGCTATAAATAAATTGGGACATTTTAGAAAATTATTCTGAGAATCATCGAATGGGTATAACAGGTCAAATTTCAAAGCAATCTAAAAATAAACTAGTGTAAAAGAAACGCTAAGGCAGAAAGTTCACAATATATTACAATTGGTTTTGTTTTCTTTGTTTAATGATATATCAAACTTCGTGGGTTATTTAATGCTAAAGAAGAAAAGTCCTGGTAAGAGGAGTTCATTAGTCTCATAAATTGCTAAAATAGAGTTTGATAGTGAAATAATATTGAATATTTTGTGTGTCCTTTTAAGAAGTTAAACTTACACAACAGATAACAAAATCTCGTCTACCAAAACAGGGGTTTGAAAGGAGGGGGATATCATTATTATTGTTATTATCATTAAAATTTAAATTGACTCACAGCGGAGGTGTTGGGTAAATATAAACTTTCCCATATTTGTGCGGAGATCTCGGCGCATATCCCGAGGGTCATAATAAATACATAAAAAAAAAACAGGAATCTTGTCTTACCCAGTAAATTGTAGGATCCAATATAGATTGAACTTATCCAATTGATGTAGTGAAAATCGCCACTATTTCCCGCGTTTTGTAGTAGCGTCTGTCGGATAAGGGCCGAAGCAAATTGAAGAACGCCGATGGTGAAGTTTATCCCAAAAGTTGGAACAAGGGAGATCCAAGTGAAACTTTTGTCCATATCTGTTTTCTCGTTTCGGTTCAACAAAAATCAGACCCAGACTCAGACACACTCTCGCTCTCTCGCTCTCTCTCTCTCTCTCTCTCTCAAGTTATAATCTCATGGTATCTAATAAAGATACAGTAAGATTCTATTGGTTTCTATTTCTGTATCTGTCACGTGGTAGGGTAGAAATATTTGCCTCACTAAAACTGCACGCAAACCTTGACCGATTTAGCCTAAACTATAGACTGTCAACCAATACTGCTAAACGTTGCTGTAGTACCAACATATAAAATAATGATATCTGGCACTTGTAAAAAAAAGTTGTAAAAATTGACCTTGAGTCGCATCCTGTCCGCGCAGAAGGGGTTGGTAAATATATCGATGGCACTTGTTATGATACAATCGTTGCTTGGTAAGTGTAAGGGTTATCTGATTGATTTTAACTGCATATCAACTTGTCAAGGGTTATTTCAAGCCTAGAGATTATAGAATCACTTATAGTCAAGAAGTCCCTATTGTTAACCTGGACATGACCTGATGTTTGTAGTTTTTATCCACGTGGAGTGTAGTCTGGAAAAACGGAATGCCTAGAACAATCTTCAAGGTAATGGTTTCTTTGTTTAATGGCATATCAATCTTCGTTGGTTATTTAATGCCAAAGCCATTCTCCTAGAAGGAACAGTAGTGATACTATTTAACCCATTGCTGGGAGGATAAGGGGGTTCATACTTTTCCCGAGGATATTTGCATGAAAGTGAACGTAATAGCGCGACTGGAGTTCGAACTCGCTTACTACGATTCCGAAGTCCATCGCTTTAACCATTACACCACGAGGACACCCCTTCAAGGTCATTTAAATCCCTTCCAAGAACATATTTCCGACCGAAACTCACATATGAACAGTGCTAAGTTAGTTATTCTTTCTCCTTTCTTCTTTAATTGATTTTAATGGCATGTCAACCTTTCTGGGTAATTTTATGTCAAGATTTTAAGGAATTGTGTTCATCGTTCATATTTACATTTTTTGTGTAATAATTTCTTTAGAGATTTTTGTATACAGTAATTCGGATATCAAATATTCCTACCTAATACTAATAATTACAATATATCATATAATTATTTCTATTTAATAATAATTATTTGTTTGCACACAGTTAAATGGTTGCAAGTATTCCTAACACCAATCATTTACAAAAAATTATTTCTATTTAATGATAATTATTTGTTTGCACACAGTTAAATGGTTGCAAGTATTCATAACACCAATCATTTACAAAGATTTATTTCTATTTTATGATAATTATTTGTTTGCACACAGTTAAATGGTTGCGAGTAAATAATAATAATAATCCTTTGTGAACAATTTTAGCTTCTAATTTGATTAATTTTAGCTTCTTCGTCTAATGGCGTATCAACCTTTGTGGTTTATGCAATGTCAAATCCATCCTTGTAAATGAACGGAAGTGGTACTATTTATCCGATACCTGGCAGGAATAAGGAGGTTCATGCCTTTCCCAAGGAAGTATTTCACAAATCCAAAAGTGAACGTAATAGTGCAACTAGAATTTGAACTCGCTTACTATATCTTCATAGTCCAACACGTTAACCACAACACCATCGCAAATTCCCCAATTTAGCTTCAAGTAACTAGTCATAATAAAGAATAATTTACACACAGTTATATGGTATCAAGTTTTCCTATCAAATACAAATAATTTTCTGATGAGACCCTAAATGGTACTAACAAACACGGTTAGAGTGGACCTGGGAGTAATGGCCACCAAGATATACTATATACTTCTCAGATCTCTAGAACTAGAGCCTGGTCTTCAGATTCAGTTTAGTGTCATACTCAGGACATCTTTTTTTCGGGGGGAGGGGTCTTACACCCTCTGCGGGGGTAAACAGTCAGCATGTTTTAAGCCTCACCGACAACGGTTATCGTCGTAGGAAATTCAATTGGTGATCCAAGTTCAAATAGTAGAACAGACTAGTTGTTTGAAAGAGCCTATCCCCCCCCCTCCTGAAACAGATTAGAATTGAATCATCAGCATCATAAAAAGACTCTCTGAATCAATTGTCTTTACTCTGATGATGCTGGTGAACATGAGGAGGATATATTCTACACTTCATTGCATCGCAAGATAAAACTTTGACAGCAGTAACCTCTTCTCCCAATAACATCATCAATTGCAGGGAAGTATCCCCAATTTTAACAACAGATAAATACATTTATTGTAGCTCAGTCATCCATTTCGTGTGTATATAACTGATATCAATGACAACATCCACATGATGTTGGCCAAAAGTGTGGTCGGAAGCAGTTGATCCGAGATTGGGAGTATTTAGCTTTAAGGCCGCATTCAGTCAAAAGACTAATAAAACTTGTGCACCTGAATTTTAGAACCTAATATCCTATTGCTTTCTACATCCTGCCGACGGAGCTCATAATACAGAAACTGTATCCTCTGGGTGGGGGATCTTCTATGAAACTAATGAAGCTTACATGTCAAGGTCGCTAAATCCCGGAGGGGCTCCAAAAGTTATTCATCTCCGCATTGCTTAAAAAGTTTGGGTCTATTGTATGAGAAAGGGAAGTGCCCGTGGTGTAATGGTTATCGTCGCAGGAATTCGACACGGCGACACGAGTTCAAATCCTAGACGTGACTGATTGCATTTCACATAGCACTAATACTCTTGGGAAAGGTATGAATCCAATTATTCTCCCTCCAGCTATGGGTAAATAGTAGGGCAGACTAGGTTCTTCAGCCTTGGTGAGCCAACTAGTCTAGGAGAAGGAAAACTCTGAATTCAAACCTGTTAAACTCCGCTTAAAAAATTGACCTTGTGTCATATCCTGGGTAAATATGATTGTATGAGAAAGGGCCCTCAGAAAATTATACTAATGTTAATCAATCAAAAATAATAGTAAAATAAAAATAAAAATAAAGTTTATTAAAAATGTGAATCTTCCATAACAGTTCAAGCTTCAGACTTTCCCCCTCCTTACCGACCTTGCAGAATCTAGATCCACCTCTGATCCTATGGTGAGGGATACGACCCCTTTTCAAATTCAATTACTTCTTTGTCCTATCCAGTCGCCCATTTATCTCGGCCCATGGTTTTGTGTTCAAAAAAGAGGAAAGAGAAGAATGATTTTAACCCTTCCTACCTGTTACATCGGTATACCGATGGTACCCCTCGCTCCCACTCAACACCGTAGCACCGGTGGAGATCACGCTCAAACGGCAGAGGGTAAATACAGGCTCTGGAGTTGAGGACTAGGTTGTATGTAAGCTTCTCCTTAACTATGTATAGAAGGGCTCTGGGTATAATGCTGTCGCTCATTCTGTTATGGCTAGCCCTTCGGATTGATTGATCGATTTTAATGACATATCAACCCGTCTAAGGTTATTTTATGCCTACATGTTAAGGGAAAGGATAAAAACAAAAAAGCTGCTGGCTTCGACGAAACACCTCCAGAAGTTTGGAAGACAAGGAAATTTGATGACATACTTTTTTTGATTATGCAACGCAGTCTATAAATAAAACACAATAGAGAAATGGACAATTGACGACATCCTTCCCTTAACCAAAAAAAGGTGACCTCGGAATCACCAATAACTACAAGTTTATAATGCCATGCTTCTCAATCGTATCCGACCTGAAACCGAGAAAATTCTTTCGAAAAATCATGATGACTTTCAAAGAAATCGCTCCACAACTTCACAGGTTCTGACAATCCATCGAATCATCGAAGGATTACGAGCAAAGAATCACGAGGCAACACTATTGCTCATAGATTTCTCTAAGGTATTCGATTCCATATACAATCTTGTTAACCTATTAAATCAGAGATTTAATTTTATTGAAAGATGTTGACATAGAAATAATTTTATACTTTTTCAAAAATAAGTGAATAAATAAATAAATAATGAATAACTCTGATTTATTAAATAGGTAAATGAATTAGATTTTCAATTAAGTTGCTACTTATTATTACTTGAATTGGAAAGGTTACTTTTATACAGAGGAAATTAGTTTGTTTGTTTTTTGTTTGTTTGCTTGTTGGTTTTAAAGTCTGGTTGTAAATGTGAAATAGTTATTTTAATCCATTTTCTTGTTTGATCTGAAGAAGTCCGGTTAATTTTTTTGAACAATGATTTATATCAATGCTTTTAACGGGATGGAAATAAATTTATTATCTTAATATGACCGATTGTTGTTTTTTAAAGGGAAAAAAGTATATATATATATATATATATATATATATATATATATATATCAACCAATAAAGGTCTCTCTCCTCCTGTTTACATCTATCTATCTATTTATCTATCTATCTATCCGAGAAATAAGTATCCTGATTATGCAAGTCATACCCTGAACGACTATTCACTTGTCGTCTTGTAATAAATAAACAATACAAATGACTTCATTGTTCAGACGTTTATAAGAAAGCTATTCATTACAGTTTAAAAAATCGTTAGCACAAAAGATGGAGGCGCCACCTAGCGAGAGAAAATGAAATAAGAAAGAAGCACGCAAAAGTCAACATTGTTTAATGAGCACTTCTTAGATTTCGCTGATAGTCAACTAGAATCGTTGTAAAAAAAAAAAAAATTAGAGTCATTAAAAAAAATAAAATAAAGATAAAAAAACAATAACAACTGGTTTTAAAAAATTAATTGCGGTGTAGTTTGACGAGACTGAAAATTCAATGCATTTGGGGGGGGAGTGGACAGGTCATTTTTTTCTATGTCCGAAGCTCTTATACTTAATAAAATGTGGTTATACGACTCTACCCTCCCCCGAATAATAATAATCCTACATAAATACTAGTCATTGGATGTCAAGAAGTATATTCGAAAACTTTTTGAAGAAACAAAATTTTATTCATCAAAAATAAAACATGAGAATAGTCGATTACGCAAATAAATCAGGTCTTCCATTTTCACTGCATGTTTGCGTGATCGATCAAAGAAAATCGTCTGTGACATTAAGAAGAAAACAAAACATACTCCTAAACTATCCACAATTAAAAAAAAAATCCTTGGCCATCAGGTAAGTATTATTATTGTCATCATCCTCATATATAAGTTTGTTTTTTTCCCACTCGTTTTAACTGGCAGTTTTTCACTGAAAAAAAACAACAACTGATTAACAGAAAGTTGTTTTCTCAGATTTTCAGGACTTCTAAGTATTCTTTTGATGGGCGTCATTCTCCCTTTGATCTACGATTTCCCCCAGTCTCTTTTCTAAACCTTTGGAGACCATTCCAAGTGTACAAACTACAATTGGCATCACCGTCACCTTCATGTTTTATATGTTTTTCGACTCTCAGGTATTTGTCTATCTTTTCGCTTTCTTTGATTTTCATTTTATGGTCTGCCGAAATGGCAAAATCCACTAGATGACAATTTCCCCCTTGTTTATTAATTCTAGGTTTGGTGCGTTTTCTGATTATTGATAAATTTTCTAATGAAACCTTTAAACTGACCGCTATTTGTTCCACGAAAATGGAGGCTAGGTACAATGACTGAATGACATAATAATCGAAGATTTTTGCATCATAAAAGGTTCATGCTTTATTTTTGATAAAACAATCATTTTATTTTTAGCTTCTGTTTTCACTAAATAGTTCCTGGCAAACAATGATACATTTCTTTTTTCATTATTATTATTTTTTTTATTATTATTATTTTTATTATTTACTCGTTGAGAGTTTTTCAAATCAGTGTTAGCTGATGGTCTTTCACAGGAGTTTGAGTGACAGCAAGTCTCCTCAAGTCTCCAGGACTCTTCTCAGTATTCTGGCAATTCTCACCGATGCTGTAGTTTGGATGGTCTCCACTTGCCCTTCTACCTCCAAGCCCTCCCTTTATTAATTCTTTGGTGACTGTACCAAGAGCACCAATCACGATTGGTATGACCGTCCCCTTCATATTCCATAGTTTTTTCAATTATCTATCAAGCTCGAGGTACTTATCCTTCTTTTCACTTTCTTTCAGTTTTATTCTGTGGTTAGCCGGGACAGCAAAGTCCAATTTTGCAAGTTCTCTTTTTTTTTTTTTGTAGTTAATTATTATAAGGTCTGGTCTTCTGGCCGAGATTAGGTGATCAGTATGTATGTCAAAGTACCATAGGAGTTTGTGTGTGTCATTCTCCAGGACAGATGCTGGGTTGTGCATATACCATTTGTTCGTATGGTTAAATTTAAATTTCTTGCACAGCTCCCAGAAGATCGCCTTGCCCACTCAGTCGGGTCTAGTCTTCTACTTTTTCTGTGCTAATGTGCTGCATTCGCTTATTATGTGCTTGATCGTTTCGTCTCTATCATCACATTTGCTATTTGTCACGTCTTTTCTATTCTCGTTTTGATATGGTTAGTCCTTATGGCGTTGTTTTGCGCTGCTTTTAGGAGAGATTCTGTTTCTCTCTTAAGGTTTCCTTTTCTTAGTCACTTACAGGTTTTCTCGTGTGAGATGTTGTTTATCAGTCGTTTAAAACGCCCATAATGTCGTTTTTCTTTGCATTTTTGTTTTCTAGTTATTGTCACTTTGTTGGTCTTCGTGTTGTCCGTATCCTTTCTGGTGGCTGTATTCGGCTTTCTTTCATGCTTTTCTATGTAGTTCTCGAGTCATTTGTATCGATGCGTCAACGTTGTCTTCAATGCTGGCGAGTCCTTCCTTCCGCATTCCTTGATACATATAGTCTGTCAATGTCATCTCTGGGATGTAATGCCTTATGCATGATCATTAGTTTTCTTGTTTTTTGGTCCATTTGTTTAAGTTCTTCTCTAATCCACTTCAAGAATGGCCCCGAGTAACTTACAAGGGGGACAGCCCATGTATTTATCCCTTTGACAAGGTTCTTGCTATTGAGTTTTGTATCTAGTAATTTTCTGGCTCTTCTGAGATACTCTTTTTTTTAAAAATTATTTCTTTTATTTCCACTTATTTGATGGCGTCAGTTTCCAATATCCCCGAGTATTTGTAGGTTTTTTTTCCTACGGGCGTTCTGATTATTACTTGATTTGGTAGTTCGACTCCTTCCGTTATGTGTCGTTTTCCACTTTTCATTTCTAGCATAGCGTATTTTTCTATGCCAAATTCCATTCCTATATCTTGACTGTATATTCTCACAGTTTGTATTAGGATTTCCGATTCTATTTTCGTTTTTGGCTTTTTTAAAAGTTTGATGTCATCCATGTACATCAAGTGGTTGATCTTTTCTAGCGATGTACTGAGTTTGTATCCGGCTGTGCATTTCCTAAGGATGTGTTTGAGTGGCATCATGGCTATCACAAACAGTAATGGCGATAGTGCATCCCCCTGGAATATGCCTCTTTGGATCTTTACCTCTGCTAAGCTTTGTCCTCGTGTTATCAATTTCAATCTCCAGGTTTGCATGGTCTTCTCGACAAACAGTACGATTTGGTCGGGTATTTTATAAATTTTGAGACAGTGTAGTATGCAGCTTTGGGGGACCGTATCGTAAGTTTTTTTGTAGTCGATCCAGGCCATAGCTAGATTTTTCCGTCTCGTTTTAGTTTCGTTGAGGATGTGTTGATCTATATATAGTAGTTCCTCTGTGCCTCTGGTTCTTTTGCGGCATCCTTTCTGTTCGAGGTTATTATTATTATTATTATTATTTCACTCCTTTTCAAGTTTTTAACACCAGTATCAGCTGATGGTTGTTCATTGGAGTCTGGGTGACAGCAAGTCTCTTCAGGTCTCCAGGACTCTTCTCGGTATCCTGGCCGATGATGTAGTTTGGATGGTCTCAATTCTTCCTCCGATTTCCAACACTTCCAGTTCCTTGTTCCAATCCTTTGGTGAGCGTTCCAAGTGCGCCAACTACAATTGGCATCACCGTCACCTTCATGTTCCACAGATTTTTATCATTATCGTTAATTTTCAGTTTTATTTTCGTTTTTTTACAATCCTTCTCCGGGTCTTCGCCCAAGATCTAGGGTGAAGGAAGATAGAGATTAAATGTATTCATGTTTTTGTTGCCTCTTTCTAATGATCATAATGTCCTATTTTATCATGTCTTTCTTTACATTGGTGTTTGGATTGGACAACCGGACATTAATTGGTCAATTGGTTCAGTTTTTTGTTCGTACATATAGGGGTTTGATCTGTTTTTGATAATGTTTGCCTGATAGTTTCTACTTGGTAGTCCCTTGTCTTGTGCTGCTATTATTAACCCCTCTGTTTCTGCCTTCAGTCCAGCACTTTTCAGTCATCAATTATTATTTAGTATATCTATATCAGCACTTCTTATTCTTTGCGCGAATCTTCCATGTTGTAGTTTTTAACTGGTCTAGTCTTCATATTTCTGCTTATGTGTGTGTTTTTTTTCCTTTCTTTTTTGTGGACTTCTTTTACTTTTATGTCTATTTCTTTCGATGTGGAGAAGACTTTATTATTTTGCTCATTGAGACTTTTTCACACCAGCGTTAGTCGATGGTTTCTCACTGGGGTTTGAGTGACAGCAAGTCCCCTCAAGTATCCAGGACTCTTCTCAGTATTCTGGTCGATCTCAATAAAGATGTAGTTTGGATAGTCTCCATCCATCCTCTTATTTCTAAGTCCACCAGTCCCTTTATCAATCGTTTGGTGACTGTACCAAAAGCACCAGTTACAATTGGTATCACCGCCATTTTCATGTCCCACAGTTTTTTCGATCCCCAAGCAAGGTCCAGGTACTTATCTTTTTTTTTTTTCGCTTTCTTTCAGTTTTATTCTGTGGTCTGCCGGGACAGCAAAGTCCACAATTCGGCAAGTTCTCTCTCTCTCTCTTTTTTTTTTTTTTTTTTTCGATTATCACCAGGTCTGGTCGTCCGGTCTCGATTATTATTATTATTATTATTATTATAAAGGATTTGCTCAAATAAATTTGGGATTTATATCCTAGATCTCGGATCACATCTAATTTCTATAGACATCAAGCACTATTCTGGTAATTCTTGCTGTATCGCATAGGGCAGCTTTCTGCATTAAAGCAAATCGTATATATATATATATATATATATATATATACATATATATAAGGATCGTTTAAAAAGTTCTTAGCTTCAAACAGAAAGAAGAAACATTGCTGAACATTTTTATTATGGCAACACACAACCACTTATAAAACTAGCAAAACTAATTTAGATGTTTCTAGTTTTATAAGAAGTGATAGTATGTTCCCGCAAGAAAACTGTTCAGCTATGGCTCTTCTTTCTGAATGTATCATAAAACTTTTTGAACAACACTCGGAGAAACATACCTGGTGCATTCAATAAGTTTCCAGACTTTTTGTACAGGCATTTAAAATTGTCGTAGACTCTTGAAAATTCAGTATCTTATTGCTATACAACTTATGAGATGACTGACCAATTTTTATGATTTCAGCTTCAAATGAACAGCTACAGCAGCAATTGAAATACACCCTACTAAAGCCTGATTGTCACAGCTGGTGAATTTCAAAAAGGCAATCTGAACGTGAGGATACTTTAGAAGAACGATATGCAATAAAATTGTGTTTTAAACTTGGAAAAAATGCCACAGAAACGTATGGAATGCCTCAGACTGCTTTTGGACCGTCTTGCATGAATCGAGCATCAGTTTTTCAGTGGCATAAGACATTCAAGCAAGGCAGGGATTTTGTGAGGGGTGATGAGAGGTGTGGCAGGAGTAATGAAGTCAATACACCAGAGTTGATTGGCCAAAGGGTTAGGGTTAGGGTTACTATGTTGAGGTTTTAAGGGAGTTCAGGAAGAGATTCCGTCAGGAGCAGGCCAGCACTCTTCAAATCGGGTCAGTAGCATTTCTAGCAGGACAATACACCAGTCCACAACTCCATCCTTGTCACAGACTATTTAACCAAGATGGGCATCAAGACAGTTCGTCACCCTGCCTATAGTCGAGACCTTACTCCCTGTGACTTTTGGTTATTCCCTAAGCTCAGAGGCTGTCGTTATGAGACAATTGAGAAGATGAAAGAGGCTGTGACGAAGGTCATTGACACGCTCACACAAGAGTACTTCCATGGGGCCTTCTAGAAGTTTTTGGAATGGTACAACAAGTGCATTGCAGCCGGAGGAGATTACTTCGACGGGGACTAGAGTTCCATGTGTGTATTATCAATAAAAGTGCCCATACGAAAAAGTCTGGAAACTTATTTAATGATCCTCGTAATTGTTAATCTATTTTGTGTAGATATTTAGATAGATAGATAAAAATCAATAGACTGGACGAGAGAGATATGACTCTTGTTTCATTGTTTTATCTGATTCTTAGTTTACATTTTTTAGATTTACATCTTCGATTGGCCTAGCGGTTAGTGTATTCGCCAAAGGCCTGGGAGACCAAGGTTCAATTCCAGGTCGGGTCATACCAAAGACCCCCAAAATGGTACTTAATGCCTCCTTGCTTAACACTCATCATAATAAGGTATGGATCAAGGATAAAGTGGGTCAATCCTGGGAAAGGAGTAGCGCCCTTCCCTACACCTCGGTGTAGTAGCTATTGAAAAGGGAGCCTTCGGGTGCCCCTCGACTACAGTCGCCAAATTTACTTTTACCTCTTCGACTCGTGAATGAGTATACAAATGATTTTATTCTTCCTGTCTTTTCCAGAAACATCTACACATAACTTTTTTTCTTGTCGGGCATCAAATATCAATTCTTAAATTATGGTAATGTAAGCGATTTTATTTTAACCTGTGAATATTCGTTATGTCTCCCGCTAAAATTTGGTTTAAATCTTTCCATTATTGGAACATCTTAAAGCAATTTCCTTTGCGCATGTCTCCAAGTCATTTTCCTTGTGTGTGTCCCCAATCTCTTCTCTCATATGCACCCCTTAAGCCTTTTCCCTATGTGCACTTTCAAGCTCTTCCTCTCATGCAAGTATGCGTTCAAGTGCTTCCCACTGTGTGCGTCTCCAAACCCTTCCCCCATATACATCTCCAAGTTTCTTTTTGCATATCTTTAAAGCTTTTCCTGAATATACATCTCTTAACCCAAACAACCGAGTAGAGATTTTAACCCCAAGAAACAATTACCCATTTTCAACTCCCAACCTATTTATTGGCTAAACATTTGATCTCTTTTAAAGGCAGAGCGACATTTTTGTCGTTTTTGGAGGGGGGCGATAGCTCAATGTAAAGCATTTTCTTATCGCTGCTCATTGACCAATTCAATGTGAATGCATACTAACATCGTTAGGGGGCGCCACTGTTGTATTGGATTGTGTAAAGGTTGTTTTACAATTAAAAGTAAGTGCTTTATTGTTTTCATGCTATTGTAACTCTCACACACAATTGCGGATCAAATTATGAGCTTTTTTTTTCTTTATTATGATTAATTGTCTTGTTTAAACATACTGTGTGTTTTGCAAATTTTCTGAAAATAATTCACCCACTCTATAAGGATTGAAAAATGATCTACTTTCAAAAGGGCTGAAAATTCTTGGACGTATATTTGATCGTTTGTTTACTAAACTTATTTTCATCTAGCAAAAATTTCGTTTGTGAGACAAAGTTTCTAACTCCCCTGAAAAGGTAAGAACTATATGACTATAGTATAGTGATCTAATTTTTGTTATCTTACACAAAAAATGGCACATCGTAGCGGGATCTTTGTCAGCATAATAGTATCAAGATGCCCTATAATATAGAATGAAGCAATTTTTAATCTAATTAGCGACTTAATGTGAAGACCCTTGTCCAGAATGGCTGGCCGGTGAATTCATCTTATTTCTACGTATATATATATACATATGTGTGTGTGTGTGTATGCACCCAGAGATATAAATATACTCAAAAACACACATACATATATATACTCTTACATATATATACACACATACACATATGTATTCATGCATATACACACACATATACACACATACACACACACACACACACACACACATATATATATATATGTGTGTGCGCACGCACACACATATATATATGTATATAATTGGTTTGGTTTCTTTGTTTAATGTTATAGCGTGTCGGGGAATTGTTTATTTCCCTAACACTATATTTTTTAAGGCAACACAAATGAATGACGAAACTTTTCTTTATCAACACAACAACGAAAGTTCTTTATTTGCAGCTTTGAATATTTGGTTTGCTTTTGGTGCTGCAAGACTCGTGGAGTTTAGGCTTGTTAGTGTTGGAGTGAAATGGCTTAGCGGGATGTTGATAAAACAGCGTGTGTTGTCGGACGTGTGAGGGATTGTGTTTAGAGTCACCGTGTATTTTTGTGTGTCTGATATTTTTCGGGAGAGTATGCGTTATCTCCATTAATATGGACCAGAAGTGAAATATGAGCTAGTGTGTCGAGAGCGGAGTTACGCTCGGATCGACATAGCCATTTTTGGGGGTGACATGAAGTGGTGCCTGTGGAAGGCATGCTGAATGTTTCTAATTCATGTTCAACTGGGATTCCTCGTAAAGAATCCATAAATTAGATGGTTCCCTCGTTGAGTGTCCATGTTGCTGCTGCTAGTGTTAAGGCCACAGTGAGATGTCCACACTGGGTGGCTTGTCTAGCTAAAAAGCATGGCTAAGTAGGGACGACCAGAGGAACGTCTGTTCTGGTCGCCGTCTCACGCTGAAGAGGGTGGGTTTGGCCGCTCACCCGTTTTGCTAGTCGGAAATGAAGGTCCGGGCTGAATAGGATAAGTCATCCTGATTGGGTGAAATTCAGTGTTGAATTAAATTGCGCGCCAAAACAAAATACGAGATTTTCCTCTTCTCTACAATGTCATATCAAGTGGGTTATTTAATGCCATAACCATCTTTGTAGACGAACAATAGTGAGACGATTTAAACCTTAGCCGGGGATAATGGAGATCATATCTTTCCTAAGCGATATATATATATATATATATATATATATATATATATATATATATATATTACCCATACAAAAAAGAATATCTTTGGGAATCTTATGAACTCCTTTACCCCCCCCCCCACCCCACGAACTGTAGGTTATATTGTAGCCCTATTATTCTTCTACAAGAATGACTTTGAATAACACACGGAGGTTGTTATGTCATTAAAAAGCCAAAATAAGAGTAAATACCTGGCATTAGCTTCATTTTTTTATTGAACATTTCCAGTTAAATCCAAAAATTACAATAATACCATCGGCCATAGCTCAATATCTTATTAGATAGGGAAGGGAAAGACTAAGGAAATATGACCGGTAGCTAAATTGCAGTTAGTTGAGGATGTAATTATTTAATTATGTAATTTTTGTCATCCTTAGGTTATTTTGGACAAGCACCAATTTTAATTATGCGAGCATTAACAATCACCTCCGTCAGTATAATTTTTTAAGGGAGATAACTATTAATGCAAATTATAGAGTACTTCTCTAAACAAATTACAGACTGAAAATATTTTTTTTAAAAATACTATTTAAAAAATCTGACTCTCACGCAAAACAGATCACAAAGTCTTTCAGTTCGAGTTCGAAGCAGGGACTCGAAAAAGACCTTTTAAGAAACTTATTACACAAGTATTTATAGATTCAACTTAGCTTTGCCAAGTCTGACACAAGGCCTCAGATTGCTTACGACACCTGATGTTCCTAAGTTATTAATCACTAGAGTGTTTGAATGGGATCAAGTGATTTACTCAGAATGAACAGCTAGATAAGCTCGTTAACCATTACACTACAACTAAGCGTTTATCATTTTTGGAAGCAAAACTAGATGCATATTCTAGAATGAAAAGAATAGAGGTTGATTTATTCTAGAATGAAAAGATAAAAGATAAAATTGTTCTAGAATGAAAAGATTAAAGGTTTACTTATTCTACAATGAAAAGAATATAGGTAGACTAATTCTAGACTGAAAAGAATAAAGGTTGATTTATTCTAGAATGAAAAGATTAAAGGTTGATTTATTCTAGACTGAAAAGAATAAAGGCTGATTTACTCTAGAATGAAAAGAATAAAGGTTGATTTATTCTAGAATGAAAAGATTAAAGGTTGATTTATTCTAGAATGTAAAGATTAAAGTTTGATTTATTCTAGACTGAAAAGAATAAAGGTTGATTTATTCTAGAATGAAAAGATTAAAGGTTTACTTATTCTAGAATGAAAAGATTAAAGGTTTACTTATTCTAGAATGAAAAGAATAAAGGTTTACTTATTCTAGAATGAAAAGAATGACAGATGATGACATTTAGAATGAGAAGAATTAAGACAAACATTTGTAGAATTTTTTTGTCTTTGGATTTTTGTAGCGTGGAAATGTCGTCCACTCGCCATAATAAAATAAAATGAGATAAAAATGATCTTCTTAATTGAATTTTTTTCAGTTCATCCGAAGCAATGGACAAAGGTTGGTCATGGGTGACAATGATGGCTGGTTTAGGCGTTCATTTTTCCTGCGGAGGAATCCATTACATAACAGGGATTATACGTTTCATTCTACTGCAAAATGCCGATTCAAACGAACAACGTTACATTACTTGGATCACATCTTTGTATTCTGGCTTTGTATATCTAATTGGTAAGGTAGTCTCTTTATTTTGTACAGTATTTCAGATAAGAGATTGACCTTAAAATCTACAAGGTCTATCTTGAAAGTAATAACACTGTGTCTTCAGGCTGGTTACTCTGAATAAAAAACAGCTAATCAATACTGAAACTGAGATAGATAGGAATAAAATTATGTTTAGTTGGATTTTATGGCACATCAACCATTGTAGGTTATTTAATATCAAATTCATTTATAAATCTATATGTATAAACAGTTCTATTTCAAACAATTCAGTTTAGTATGAGTATAGTTTTTGTTTATACAAACGTCAAAACAGTTCTATTTTAAACAATTCAGTTTTGCATAAGTACACAGTTTAAATGTCAAAACATTTCTATTTCAAGAAATCCAGTTTAGGATAAATATAAATACACAGTTTACTTCTATTTAACCCATAGATGGGACCCTATCAGGTGCTAACACTCCAGGGCAGAGTGGAACTTGGGGCGATTGCAATGAAGGGGTACTCCACATTCCCCAAAGCTCCAGCATTACTGGAGCCTCACAATCAGATTGTTTAGTGTCTATATGCAAGACACTTGTTGCAAGTGGGGGTCTTACCGCTCTGTAGAGATGCAGTTGATGTTTTCTACTGCTCCAGCCGACTAGGCAAATATATATATATATATATATATATATATATATATATATATATATATATTATTATTATTATTATTATTATTATTATTATAGCTCTATCCTAGATATTGAGCACTCTCCGTATTATATTGCACTTGGTTCGACACAAACCCATAAAGTGATTTAGTGACAACCAACACTGTTATAATATAATATAATATAATATAATATATAAAGGTGTGGGCTGAAAAGTCCATATGAGGACATCAAATCTGCTTTTCACCAATGGAATCCAAACACTTCTTCCATCCATATGTTATAAAATAAACCTCATTTGGTTTCATTGTATGAGAGTATCTTGTTCAGCCAATGAAATTTTCAGCCGACATTCGTGTTTATATATATATATATATATATATATATATACTTTAAGAAAAACAACGAAACCGGTCACATAGGATTATAAATTTATTTCCATCCTGTTACGCATTTTTGAAATTTCTAAAAACACGAAAAAAGTAACAGGACTTCTTCAGATCATTTTGATAAAAAACTAGAATAGACACATAAGAGTGGGAGGGGATAGAAGAGGGGTGAAGAGTTACCTCTTCATTAAGCCCACTTCCGTTTTAAATTTAAATTTCGGTTAGCAATGTAATAAAATTGTTTTTTTAAAAAAACTTTTCTTTCATGAATAACTTCTTGTCCTGATGGAATTACTCCCAACTCCGGTTTAACAGGACCAAGAATACTATATATATATATATATATATATATATATATATTGATACAGAAGAAAAGAGGCTTGATAGATGGCAACTTTTCAAACAATCCTTTCTACAATCTTATTAAAATATATAATTCTTTAAAAAAAAAAACCTTTTTTATGGGAAGATGAAAAATGTTATAAAATATCAGTTCGTACAATAAGAGATCTACAATGTTTAAAAAATTAATCCAATTTGACGCAGAAAAAAAAAACATCACAAATCAAAAAATAACAATCAAAATGAAAAAAACTGAACAAAAGAAAATGTTATCGCATAATAAAAAATAAAGAGCATGTATTTACCCAACCCCTCCCTCAAAGACAGAATGTGACTCAAGGTGAATTTTTAAGTGGAGTTTAACCAAGTTTAAATTCAAACTCTGTAAACATTCAGCAAGCATCAATGAATATTAACTCTGCTTTTATGGCAAATACCAGACTGACACTTGACTATTCCCAACAGCAAGACATTCGTGGTTATTGGTAGTAACGTTCAACCTCTTCTGCCACACAGTCCAGTCGGCTGAGGCTGTAGAGTACATCACCAGCATCTCTGCAGAGATGTAAAACACCCTCTCACAACGAGTGTCCTGAATATAATATTAAACAATCTGATGGTGAGACTCAAGTTATGCTGGAGCTTTGGGGAATGTGGAGTCCCGCTTCATTGCCATCGTTACTAAGTCTACGCTGACTCGGAGTGGTAGTACCTGATAGAGTCCTATCTATGGGTCAAATAGAACTGGTTGACATTTAGACTGAGTGCCAACAAATGAATTATGCTAAATTGAATTGTTAGAAATAAAACTGTTTGATCATTTAAATGTGTGTATCAACAAAATGTGTTTACAAATGATATACTTAGTATATATGTAAAAACAGGATTTAGTATTAAATAACCCACAATGGTTGATATGCCATAAAACCAAACTAAACTAAACTATTGCCACACCACCATTTGTCTATGACATTTTGGCGCAACATAATAAAATAGGAGGCATTACCTTTGGAACAACCCTCTTACAAGTGCAGCAGGCAGTTTCGTTTTCATTGCATTGGTGGTGACTATGGGGGAAAATACTGTTTTGTGCGTATCTACCCAACCCCTCGAACCAAAGTAAGATGTGGCAAATGGTCATTTTTAAGAGGAATAAAGCTGGTTTGAATTCAGTGTTTGCCTTCTTCTGGAGTGGTTGACAAAACAAGGCTCATGAACCCTTACTGTCCTACTATCTAAACATAGTTGAGAGGTGAACAGTTGGGTTCATACCTTTCCCAGGGGTATTAGCGCAAAATGAAATGCAATCGAGCACGTCCAGGATTTGAACTCGGGTCACCGATCCAATCTCCTACAACGATAACCATAAGGCTAAGAGCGCCAAACTTTCTGAATAGAGGGAGGTCTTCTATTACTAAGAAACGAAAATTAGTCTTGAAAAGTTTTTCTATTTTTTCACCCCTATAGTTTAGGTTTAGATTGGTTTCTTTCTTTTAATGGCATATCAAACTTCGTGGGTTATTTAAAACCAAAGCCATCCTAGTAGAAAAACAGTAGTGGTACTATGCAAGCCTAATCTGGTGTATTAGGAGGTTCATTCTTTTTCCCAGAAGTATGATTTCGAAAGTGAACCTGATGGCGCGACTGGAGTTTGAACTTGCTTATTACAATGTCACGGTGCGGCACATTAACCACTACACCATAGGGACCCCCCCATATGGTTTAAATATGCTCTTTTTAGTGTAACTGGTACAAGAAACAAACTAAAATATATCACGAAGACTCTAAAATTTGATGATGAGGGTCAAATGCTTTGGCGCTATACAGAGGCATAGCAGGTTCTAAAATTAGTGCGGTGGAGGGACGAACTGAAAAAAGGGCAAGAGGACACGTTTTAAATAATTCTAAATTCATCCTCCATTTTCATCTTGTATTTTCAAATAAAAAAATACGGAGGATGTTGTTTAACAGAAAGGACAGGGTGTTTCAGAAAAATTGCTACCATTTCATAATCTTATAACTTGACCAATTCTTGTTCGAATGATCTCAAATTTTAACATCATGTGTAGAAACAACTCCAAATTCTATGTTTAATATTTAAATGCCTTTTTATAATATAACATGACAAATTCTCTTTTAAATGATTTTAACATCATGTGTAGAAAAAACTCCAAATTCTATATTCCATATTTAAACGCCTTTTCTTTTCCAGTGAATGTCATTTCTATACATGAAAACATAAAGTATGAAACATACAATTCAACTCTTGAAATCTCATTAAAAACAAAGTTTTTGTCTTTGGTTATATGTTTCAATTAACATATCAAAATCCACACTTTTTTAAATCGATGTTTTCCCATGTAAATTATGTTAAACACTGGTAAATGATTGATATTTTGTAATTGAATAGTCAGTTGATTTATTGAGAGGTGAATGGGAAATTAAATTTGATTACAAGAGGTGCCTCAAGTAAAACGTTTGAGAAGCCCTGGTCGAGATCGTTCCTCTCTCAGTTGAGCCGAGAACTTTTCAGCACCTCTTGCAATTGTTTAAAAAATCGACACCTTATAGCAAGAAAAGTATTGTTCAGAAAATCTTTTTAAAAAGTAAAACAAATTACAAAGTCCAAAAACATCAATTTTGTAAATCGATTCGTCTATTGGATACGAAAGGAACTGTGGTACTTTTTTATTCCAGGTCCCATCGCCAGTGTTCTAACATATAAATATGGTTGCCGGACAACGGTTATTATAGGTGCGTCATTTGAAACACTCGGTCTTGTTCTTTCCTTCTTTGCAAGAGACAAATGGATGTATTTTATCTCATTCAGCTTCTTATCAGGTAAGGAAAAAACAACTTTTCACTTTGGCCGATATATACTTCGGCCTTCTATTTAGTTTTAAATTTTTTGGGGGTGGGTGGGTTTTGAGTTCTTAGATAAAGTGTTTTATATATTATTTATATTTTTCAGATTATCATTCCAGAAATTAATTTATTTGGGGGAGAATGGAAAAAATAAACACTAGTAAATTAGTTATGTTTTGTTATTTAATAGTCTATTAATTTGCATACTGAAACTAGTAGACACGTTCACCTACGTAGGAAGCAGTATCTCATCAACCGAAAAAGACAACGACACGCGGCTAACAAAGGCATGGACAGCTATCGATAAGCTATCGATCATATAGAAGTCAGACCTGACCGATAAAATGAAATGCAGTTTCTTCCAAGCAGCAGTCGCGTCGATACTGCTATATGGATGCACTACATGGACGCTAACAAAACGGCTGAAGAAAAAGCTAGACGGCAACTATACAAGAATGCTGCGAGCAATATTGAACAGGTCCCGGAGGCAACACCCCACAAAGCACCAACTGTACGACCACCAACCTCCCATCACAAAAACTATCCAAGTTAGACGAACCAGACATGCAGGACACTACTAGAGAAGCAGGGACGAGCTCATAAGTGATGTACTCCTATGGACCCCACATATGGCCAAGCAAAAGCAGGACGGCCATCTCGAACAGCAGCTCTGTGCGGATACGGGATGTAGACCTGAAGACCTGCCTGAAGCGATGAACGATTGGGATGGGTGGCGAGAGAGTGTCAGGAATATCCGTGCTGGCGGAACGACATGATGATGATGATTCATTTGGGAGTGAATGGAAATTAAATTTGGATGTGAGGGGTGTATCAAGTAATATGTTTGAGAAGCTCTGGTCTAGGTTGTCCTTCTCTCGGTCGGGCCGAGAATATCCATCTTTTTAGTTTTTGTCGCCCTTTCATATACTGCTTGTTCATAGAACAAGAAGTGTATATTTTACCTGTAAGGCTATTTTTGTTAATTCTTTCAAAACAACTTATGTGTATATTATGTTTATATTAAGCCTTCCACTGTTAACAAAAGAATGATTCACCAGTTGAACACTTTTCTAGTTTTTTAATAAAACATTTCGGCCAGTCATCTATCAGCACGCTCACAAGTTAAGGGATAATATGTTCACATCATTCTGTATGGTTTCCAGACTTGACTGTTTTCAGCACAACATTTTGTTAGATACATACAGGGTGTTTAAAGTAAAGTCCCAAAATTACGCCTTGAACTTGCTACAATTTTGCAATCAGCAACATTTATTTTGTCTTTCCCACCTCCAACTACTAAAAAGTTGTTGGACATCACCTTCAAATTATTGTCAATTGATGATTTGTAATTTTATGATTTAACTCTAACAGTTCAATAAAAAATTAAGACAAGGAATGAAAAGTAGTTTTACCTGGATTGTGGATGTAAGTATTACATTTCTATGCATTTTTTTGATAACTTCAACAAAAATGAATGTAAATTTTAATGTTGGCAAGGGATATATTCTGTACAAGTACCATGCATGATTAAAAATAAGCTTTTGCAAATAAAAAAATTATCTTAGATTATTCCTAGATTAAAAACAACATGGCTGACAAAAGACACAAAATAGATTCAGTCAATTGTCTTTTATTTAATTGTCTTTCATTCAATTGTCTTTGATTTAATTATCTTTCATTCAATTGTCTTTCATTCAATTGTCTTTCATTTAATAGTCTTTCATTCAATTGTCTTTGATTTAATTGTCTTTCATTCAATTGTCTTTCATTCAATTGTCACTCATTCAATTGTCTTTCATTTGATTGTCACTCATTTAACTGTCTTTCATTCAACATTCTTTCATTCAATTGTTTTCATTCAATTGTCTTTAATTCAATTGTATTTCATTTAATTGTCTTTCATTCAACATTCTTTCATTCAATTGTCTTTTATTTATTGTCTTTCATTAAACTGTCTTTCATTCAATCGTCTTTTATTCAACATTCTTTCATTTAATTGGCTTTCATTTGTCTTTCATTCAATTGTCATTCATTTAATTGTTTTTCATTCGACATTCTTTCATTTAATTGTCTTTCATTTGTCTTTTATTCATTGTCTTTCATTAAACTGTCTTTCATTCAATTTTCTTTTATTTGTCTTTTATTTAAACGCCTTTCATTTGTGCTTCATTCATTCTTTCATTTAATAGTCTTTCATTCAATTGTCTTTCATTCAATTGTCTTTCAACTGTTTTTCATTCAATAGTCTTTCATTCATGTGTCCCCCACATCAATTGTTAATTTTTTGTCAACACTATATTCTTGTCTATATTCTAACACACACGATTAATTTAAAATCAGTGTTCGACTTAATTTAACAAGATTTCATGTCTCCTTTTTTTTCAGGAACAGCTAGATGTATTAGTGACAATCTAATAGTGTTTGAGAAAATAAAGATTAAATTTGTAGTTGAGAAAAAGTTAGTTGAAATGAAAAACGGGAAGACATCCGAATATTGGAAAAGAGTTACTTGTATTATGATGGTCCCCGCAGGATATCAAAATGCTGACATTATAGTTGCTGTTCAATTGTTTATGGACACTGTGAAGGCTGTAAGACATGACATGAACAGCTGTAACAGGGACATCGACGTTGTGGTCAGCAGGAAGGGATATAGCAGACGTTTTAATTGCATCTACAAGCCAGAATTCATCCAACAATTGCAGAACCAAGTGATGGAAAATCCGTACTTTAGCAGGTCAGATTGGTATTAGAGTTGCCACCATGAAGCTGACCCTGAAAGAAGATTTTTGTGACCAATCGAACAAGAGGTACAATTGAAAAACTCTGACAGCCAAGGCAAAGGTGAACTGCTTGATGAAGCTCGTGAACAAGAAGAAACATCTTGTTGGACAAGGGATTATCTGGTTCTTTTCAGATGAAAAGAACTTCTACGAGGACCAGTTGTAGAACACCCAGAACTACAGGTCACTCGCCATGAATCCATGGGGTGACCCATGTATCATAAAAACCATGTTCTCCTAAATTGTGATGTTCTTTGATATGTCTCCAGTGAGAGAGATGTCATGTCACCCTAGATCTTTGAACAGTGCCTTATGCTTAATTTAGATGTCTATGTGAAGGTACCAAAGACTGGTTAGACTTTGGCTAGAGATGGTTGATATTGGTCGAGCGCCCTTCCTAACGTGCGAGTGTGGCACAAGGGCTCGGTGTGTCCGGGCGCAGCGTCGTAGCTCTGACACGCCCGGCATTCCTAAAAATGCCTGGATCCCGTTGGCATTCCCCTAAAAAGGGGCGTCTCAGGTGCCAGGTGATAAACCAAGCCCCGCCGTAGAGGGTTAGAGCCTGAGGGAAGGCCTCCTGTGACTCGAGGAGAGCCGGTCTTTACACGGGTGACATTAATCCTGGCTACCCGGTATCCATGTCAGGCGGCCTTGCCGGTATGAACAAGACCACGTGACTAAGCTACACGAAACGATCCGTGCAACGAGAAACACGACCGACCTGAGACTCGATTCGCGAGGGTTGCTGCTGGAAGGTCATATGTTTTGTAGCAAGATTCGACTCCTCGACATACTTTCAGAAAGTGTCAAAAGTTGTTGTCAGAGAAATTCTATGGCTTCTTCAGTCCAAGTTTCTAGCCTCCAGTTGTAATCCCACGGATGACTATTTGTGATACACAATTGAGAAAGATACTGTTCTTCCTGCAATATCAAGTCCGAGCTGGTGACCAAGATCAACGAGTTGTTCGAAAATATTCTCAGAGGCACAGTGAGGAACGCCTGCACCAGGTTCCGAAGTGTTGTGAGGCCATCGCGGAAATTAATGGTGGCTATTCTGAGTAAACTGTTATCTTTCTGTCACAATCTAATTGATATACTTTGGTTTTTAGAAATATTTTGGCATGGGATATTGTATTTTCTTTTTATGCAAACTGTCAAAGAAAGCTCGAACACTCTATAGATATGATTTAGTTTATTTATTTAATGGCATATACACCTTCGTGGGTTATTTAATGGTAAAGCCATCCTTGCAGGAGAATAGTAGTGGTACTATTTAACCCCCCCCATAGCTGGGGTAGGGATGAGGGGGTTCATACCTTTCTCAAGGGTATTAGTCCAAAAGTGAACGTAATAGCACGGCTGAAGTTCGAACACATGACGTTGAAGCCGCAGTCCAGCACTTTACCGATTTCACCATGGGAACTCCCCGCTGTAGTTATGAGCAAACTGAAATAGATTTTTAAAAAATGCTTTCCTATTGATCTCAACAGTTCAGTTAAATCTGTGAACTGTGTTGGGTTTTAGTTGTGGGTAGGACAGGGCATTTTAGTCGGGACTCACGGCGCGGCATCTTCTATACTAGTGATCTGCACAACTTCAGAACGCCGTTTATCTTTCTTCTGTGTGTATGTGTGTGTGTGTGTGTGTGTGTGTGTGCCCTATAATCATATTTGTATTGCAAGTACGTATGTGAGCATATATAAATATCTATAGACCAGCGGTGTCCCTTCATTAAAACGTCCCCGAATAACATTCTTCCAGCTACTATAGAAGCCCCTCCCCTCATGAAACCACAAGACGTTCGGGTTGTGGTTGTGTACAGAGGCGTTTTGATAGTGTATACGACGTACCCTGCATCTGTGAGGCACTTTTTTTTAGTATTATATATATATATATATATATATATATATATATATATATAACTCTAAATTATCCAGTCAGTGTCCAAGGACAGTAGGTGTGGATTATTCTTGGCATAGAATATATGAGGGTAATCATATAAATCTATGAGAGTGCTCAATGAATGGCTATTGTTAATTCTCTATTTATTCTCTAGGGTATAACAAAATTGATTTAACCGAGTTTGAGTCTCCATTAAATTGTACTATATATATATATATATATATATATATATATTATATCATCTTTATTTCCGTTTGTTTTTGTTTTTTTCTTCCCTGGTTTCAACAAAAATCAAGACACTTCTTTTGGTTCTGTTTTCAGTTCAGCAATTAGATCTTATTCTTGGTTGTTTTATTTCTTTGTATTTTACTTTCATTTGAGACAATTCTTCTTGTAATTGGTCGACTTGTTTGGTTAATTTAATAGTATCATGATGTTGTATTCGATGGCTTTTGTGAGATGCTTCTAACTTCAAACTCACAAATGAAAGGTCCTCTTTAAATTTCGTGACGTTTGAATCCAGATTATCCCAAACACCAGATTTTGGAACTGTTCCAACCAGTGATTCCACATGAAGTTCAAGCTTTAGATAATAGTTCTCAACGGAACCGTTGCCGCCACCATCAGCTGCTGCTGCTGCTGCACCAAGTTATTCTAATTCAGCATCATACTCAGTCCTTTCAAGATTGTTGATGACTACATTGCCAGCAATATTTAGTGGAATGTCCTCCATGTTGTCTGCTTCAGCCTGGGGACTGATATGAGAATCAAGGTTTTCTTTCAAAAGCCTCAAATGACCATCAATTTGGCCAATCTTCTCCTTTTGTGTTTCCGTCTCGTTGAGCAGCTCCTTCTTTTCATGTTTGTGCTCTGTAGCGTCCTTGACAAACGCATTCATTTTATTACGCTCGTTGAGTACTTTGTTCAATTTTTCCCGCCAGTTGTCTATGCAGACTGACCACCTACGTATTTGCGTCGTTCGTGACCGAGCCACCTCAAGTTCCCGCGAGTGGGTCTCCTCTCTTTTAAATCATTCATAGACGGTCATTTGGTTAAATGATATCGGAGTACTGCAAGTAGAACTCAGATGTTCTCTTTCAAATATAGAAGACATTGTTAGAGCAGGAGTGGCCCAAATGTTAGCTTTATCTCTCCGGTTCCCTTTTCCGGATCAGCCAGTTCTCATCCTGGGATTCTCTGTGTACCCTCTGGTTGTGAGGATACGAGACTCCTCCCTCATCATGCTCACCGTTGACCAGTTGGCGGATCTTCCTTTTTATTTTTGACACACCCTTTTTCATGTGTCCGATTATCTAACAATTAAAACATGCCAACTTGGCTGCCGGAAATTCCTTACGATTCATTGATCCGTTGGGAAGTGAATACTTTCCAAATCCTCTACAGGGCTTGGCGTATTGTGAGGTCGCTGAGGTCCTAACTTCCAAGGACTGCTTCTTGGGGTCCGACCTCAGTACGTTGGTCGTTGTGGTGTGGTACATAATATTACTGAAATGGAGGGGGGAGGTTGACTGGTCAGTTATTTCCAGGCTGACTAGCCTGTCAAAATTCTGTGGCAGTGCTGTGAGGAATGCAACTTCTGCCAATATTTTGTTTTGGTGTTCCATATTGGTGAGTCCTGTCACCAATTTGTCCAGTTACTATATCGCTGAAGTAGTCTATCCACCAACCACAGTCTAGTTCGTTGGAGCAAGTGACGGTGAATTTGCAAAATTTTGCTTGGGTCCGTAACCTAGCCAAGAAATGCATTATCAAATCCCCATCCTTCAGTCTCTTCGAGTGAAAGTTCTGTCGATGAACTTCCTTGTGGAAGCCTCTGATTGCGACAAGCCTTATGTACCATAACAATTGCTCATCTGCAGCAAAGTTCAGCACCTCAGCTCACAACAGGTCAAATAGTAACCTGTTTAGTTCTGGGGTACATGCCGTTCTAAGCTCGTTCTAGATTACATCTTGTATAGGCCGAATTTTTCCATGAAATATGCCCTATCTCGGTCGTAGGAATCAAGTGCCATTGTAGGCCTTCCTGGCTTCCTTACATAGTTGTTCCTGCTTGGCTGGTCGTAAATCCATTCTTTCCGTCGTTCGATATTCTCCTTTTGTGGCTCTATTAGATGCTGTATGGTCATATTTGCATAGAACATACGTGTGTGTGCAAATATGCATATCTATAAGCCGGCATGGTCACTTCATTAAAACGTCCCTAAATAACATTCTTCCACCTACTACCCAAACTGCCAGACTACCAACACAGGTGATTTGTAAATAATGGGGAATACCAGCCATACTTTTTGGACAAATTCATAACAGAAGCATTATTGACTGGTGTTTCACGGATTTTTCCAAATAACACTCCAAGGGTCTTGAATTTAGAGTTTCTTTTGCGGGTCCAAAAGTATCAAGAATTGACACAGATTCTTCAAGACATAAGTCTAGCCGTCTAGAAACAATTGCTTTAACATAGAAGTTACTCAGCTATGCACCCATCTTCATCTGAATCTATTTTAAATTAAAAATTCAGATCTCTACACACACCAAATAGTTAGATAAGAAGTGAAAAAGAGAAGGCGAGAGAAAGAGAGAAATTTATACCGATGTATACCATTTTCTTTTTAGGTTTTGGTTCTGGAATATCATACGCAAGCACTGTGGTGTTGCTTAACTACAATTTCGAACGTTATCTTTCGCTAGCATCTGGAATCGCCGTGTCTGGTCAGGGCAGCGGCTTGATCGTCATGCCAATATTTGTCAATTTTCTCTTCAAGAAGTACGGTCTGCAAGGCACTTTCCTCCTGTTGGGGGGCGTAACACTACAGAAAATTATCTTTGGGGCATTGATGCGACCATCTTCCGTGGAACTAGATCAGATTTCAAAATTTAGAAAGTCCAGGACCTTCCAGAAGAGACAAAACCCAAAGAATTCACCAAACTCAACAAAAATAGCGAAAGAAATGTCTCAAGAGGCAGATAAAGAGATCACACAGATTGAAGAAGTAAGGGCCATTGGCTTTCATTTGTTTCCTAAAGTTAGTTTGATGGATGTGTGTATAGAACACGTAATGAATGACTCTCTTGGAGAATGGGTATATCTGTAAAATGGCTTATGGACTTGACCCATGAGAATCCCAAGAGAACCATTCTCATTCTATTTTGCATCTGTTCATTGAACAGAAGAAATATCGTCATTTTCCGAGACATTTTAAAGTAAAGCAAAGATGACGATGGCCATTTTACAATCAATCATAGGCAAAAGCCTTTCCTTCCTGGTTTTGTAACCCTGATTGCTCATACGATAAAATGAGAACATTTTATTCAGTTTGGATATGAAAGTATAAACATTTAAACAATATTTCTATAGATATTATGTATATATTGAAGGTTTCTGCATAGTTATGTAATGAGAGTGTATGTGTATGTGCTGAAAGCATATACGTATTAAAAAAAAAAATATATATATATATGAAAAAATAATATACAAAATTTGCATTGAAAACAAATACGTATATATATATATATATATATATAGGATTGTAGTGGGTAGAGTGTTCGCCAATGGTCCGGGAGACCGGGGTTCAATCCCAGGTCGAGTCATACCAAAGACTTTTAAAATGGTACTTGATACCTCCTTGCTTAACACTCGGCAATATAAAGTACGTATTGAGGGTAAAGTGGAGCAATCCAGGGAAAGGAGTAGCTCCCTCCCCCTACACCTCGGTGTAGTAGCAAGTGAAAAGGGAGCCTTCTGGTCGCTCTCGACTACGGTCGCCAGCTTTACTTACTTACATTATAAATATCCACTAGAATTGACAGAGACCATTATTATTATTATTATTATTGCAAAAGTTACCCAAAACTTAACATATTCTTTATCTCCTGCCTTTCAATACCATATTACATATCCCATAAGTATCACCATTCATCGTTGATAACAGTCATTATCATTAAAAAAAAAAAAATTAAATGCATTAATAAAAAAATAAAATAATTAAAAAAATCTTTCTTAAAAAGTCACGTGATAATAATTTTAATCATCATCATCATCGCACAATAAAATTCACCACCAAATAGATATTTCATATTCACATCAAATAAACCTTTAGCGGGGTGTCCTTGTGGTGTAATGGTTAAAGCGATGGACTGCGGAATCGTAGTACGCGAGTTCGTACTCCAGTAGTGCTATTACGTTAACTTTCGGGCAAATATCCTTGGGAAAGGTATGAACCCCCTTGTTCTCCCGGCTATGGGTTAAATAGTACTACTGTTGTTCTACTAGGAGAATGGATTTGGGATTAGATAACCTACAAAGGTTTATATGCCATTAAGCAAAGAAACGAAACCAACCTTTAGCTATCAGAAAGAGAAATAGGATCAAGAGTATAAAAAGAAATCCGCCTGACTGTTACAATTTCTTTTCCCACCTACTCTTTCCCTTTCATACAGACTTCCTTTGCTTCAACCCTTTCCAGCAACAGACAGCAGAAATATGTGTATATGTGCAGATATGCCTATATATGTATGCGCGAGCGACTGCACATACACTAACACTAACATTCAAAAACGAACAAACTTAGACACGTCAACACACAAACAAAATTCCGCTTCCAACACAACCAAAACAAAAATTAACCATATTAATCGGTGTTTTTTGAAAAGTTTTTACCCTGGTGAACGCGTAAAGCATAAAACCCCGGGTCACAGACCCAACCATGTAATATAAGTTGTTGGCGACCTTAGTCGAGAGTAACCCGAAAGCTCCCTTTTCAATAGCTACCACACACGAGGTGTAGGGGAGGGTGCTACTCCATTCCCTTGATTGCTCCACTTTACCCTTGATACGTACCTTATAATGCTGTTAAGCAAGGCGGCATCAAGTACAATTTTTTGAGTCTTTGGTATGACTCGACCTGGGATTGAACCCTGGTCCCTGGACTATTGGTGAACACTCTACTCATTTGGTCAATGGTATATATATATATATATATACACACACACACTAATAGATACGTATATATGTGTGTATGTGTGTTTTTGTGAGAGAGAGAGAAGGGAATTGAATCCAACAGAATATAAGTAGAAAAAGGTAAAAAGATATTTTTTGATGGTTTATTTATGGGGCCGACGCGTTTCGACTTCGAGGTTTTGTCTTAATACGAAAATATTTTTATCAATTTTTTTCGTATGAGAAATAGCTATAATGAAGACTTCCAACTGGATAAAAATAATTATGCTATAATTATTTCTCATACAAAAGAAAAAAATTGACAAAATATTTTTGTATTCAGACAAAATCTTGAAGTCGAAACGACTGCCCAATAAACGAACCACCAAACAGATATCTTTCTTTCGTTTTTACCTTTTTCAGTAGATAGATAGATAGATATGAACTGACATACATACATACATATATGAAATATATGTATGCAATAAATAAAAAAAGATAAATATATATATATATATATATATATATATATATATATATATTGAAGACATAGAATATATATATATATAGTATAAAATACAATGGCTAATACATGCATGTGTATATATATTTATATATACATGAAAAAATTGTAAATTTTGGTAAATATGATAAGATGATAAAAATATGTGAAAAAGTGGATATTCATCAGACTAAACATTTTTTGAGTTTTTCAACATTTTAGCTGTTAAGGAAATAGATCAAATAAAAGTGAAGATGTAAAAAGATATAAAGGGGGGGGGAGGTTTAAGAACAAGAGAGAGAGAGAGAGAGACAAGGAAAGAACAGGGAGGGAAATAGAATATAGGCTTCAGTGATGGTGGTAGGGGTTATTTGTTTTGACTGTGACCATCTGGGAAGATGTTCAAGGCTAGGTGTCATCAAGTGTATTAGGTTTCATCAGAGATTTGACCAGAATTACTCCTTGTGAGAAAGAGAAAAATATGAGGCGTGGAAAGGTTTTGAGAAAATTCGAAATGAAAAGAAGAGATGGAGGGGGCAGGGGTTCAGGATCATCCCATTTCATCAAAGACATTAATTATAATAGAGTATCTAACTGGAGAGGAAAAAGAAAAAGAAATAAAAAAGATAAGAAAGAATAAATCGTTCATGATAAGATAGTATAGAATGAGAAAAAGACTTATTTCTTGCTAAAAAAAATTTGCGAATTTTTTTTATCCATTCTCTCTTGATATTGTTTTCATGTAACATAATGTTTGCCAAGTAGGGTGAAATCTGATAAAACCCGAGACGTTTCTTCGTTGCGGCTGGTTTAAAGTTCGGTACAAAGGAGTATCTGGATATATTGAAGACCTCTCTTGACCGTCGATGCGTTGTGGTTTTTGATTGTGAGCAAACGCGGTATCCACTTTGAACACAGCTTTCTCATTGACAAATGTTCATGCAAAATGGTGAATACACTGCCTTCTGATATCTTCAACTCTTCTGCTATCTCACGCAACTGCAATTTACGATTGGCCTAAACGAGTTTGTGGAGGTTTTTTTTTAGTGTTTTCTGGAACAACTGCCGAATTTGGGTGACCTGAGCTTTCAGCATCATTTGTGTCTGTAGGACCGCATTTAAAGTCAGCATACCACCTCTTAGCTTTGGTTTGGCGCTACTCCTTTTCCTTGATTGCCCTACTTTACCCTTGATCCGTATCTTATAATGCTGAGTGTTAAGCAAGGCGGCATCAAGTACCATTTTTTGAGTCTTTGGGAGGACTCGACCTGGGATTGAACTCGGTCTCCCGGACCATTGGCGAACACTATGTGAACAATTTGTGAACTAATAATCCAATTGGGTTCAACTTTTGACGCGTGACATTTGAAGCTTAGTACTTTATAAAAACCATATATATATATATATATACTCCCCTACCCCTGTGGGGTTGAGCTCTCTAGCGAGGGAAGTAATGGTTATCACTAGCGTTAAGCAAGGCTCTTCAAATGAATTGAGCTCTCAGTAGCCGTCAAGCTGATATATGTAAACAAAAACAAATGTGATACATAAGCATTTCAATTTCCTTCACTTGCGCTGGTTTCCTCGTGGCTGAGTGGTAGAATCTTGGATTGGCGTTTCAGTCAGCCAGGTTTTGATCCCAGCATCGGGAATCTAGCCTGTCTAGACACAATGAAGAGTTCTGATAGAACGAAACAGGTCTGTCTGTGGATGACAATTTATATATATATATATATAAACTGAATTACTCAGGGAGGAAGCTTAGTTGTTGCTTGGAATTTTAACTATCATGGGTTATTTAGGGAATGAAGGGAGATAAAGGGGTAAAAACAACAACAACAAAAAAGTACATACACATACATGGATAAGTATACACACACAAACACACACAGAATACAGTCTTGTAAACATATAAGCAAAAAAGTATTTGCAGAGGTCAAAGGTTGTCACGGACAATTAACTCCAACATAGGTGGGGGTGCCCGTGGTGTAATGGTACTATTTACCAACCCCTCCGCTCGGGCAGGATATGACACAAGGTCAATTTTTAAGCGGAGTTTAACAGGTTTGAATTCAGAGTTTTCCTTCTCCTAGACTAGTTGCCTCACCAAGGCTGAAGAACCTAGTCTGTCCTACTATTTACCCATAGCTGGAGGGAGAATTATTGGATTCATACCTTTCCCAAGGGTATTAGTGCTATGTGAAATGCAATCAGTCTCGTCCAGGATTTGAACTCGTGTCGCCGTGTTCATTTCCTACGGCGATAACGACTACACCACGGGCACCTCCATGGTTATCGCCGTAGGAAATGAACACGTCGACAAGAGTTCAAATCCTGGACGAAACTGATTGCATTTCACATAGCACTTGGGAAAGGTATGAATCCAATTATTCTCCCTCCAGCTATGGGTAAATAGTAAGGCATACTAGGTTCTTCAGCCTTAGTGAGGCAACTAGTCTAGGAGAAGGAAAACTCTGAATTCAAACCTGTTAAACTCCGCTTAAAAAATTGACCTTGTGTCATATCCTGCCCGAGCGGAGGGGTTGGTAAATAGGATTAACTCCAACATTCACAGACACAGGTCCTAGTGTTGAGAAGAACTGCTGCCCCTATAAAAGTCAATGGTGCCGCCCATATCAATCATTAACTTCCTGAAGACGACTCTAAAGTCAGAAACACGCGTAGAAGCAATAAATAAATAAATAAATAAAAACCTGAAACCAAATACACTCGAGGACCTATACATCATTTTAAAGTATATATATATATATATATATATATATATATATATATATATATTAATACCGTGCCCTTTATTGCAATATTCTACAAATTGACAACTTGTAAGTGGCTGTTTTTTCATAACGTTTTTTCGATGAAGCATTGATTCTATTAGAGTCTTTTTTATTCTTAATTATCATATATAATTTTTAAATTCCCTATCATTTTTTAATGTCCCTATCATTTTTTAATGTCCCTATCATTTGTTAGAGTAGAAGACCAATATGTTGTTTTATATTCTATTTCGTGGATAACGATATTGATGGTACCGAAGAAACTTCAGGGTTTTTTTTTTCCAGTTATAGATTGTATGTTGTTGCAGCTCATCGGATCTTTAGTAAACCTTTCTTCCTGGCTTAAATAGATTTTCTTGATTGTTTTCGTTCCTCGAAATTTTACGGACATGTCGTATTTTGTTAATTTTCTTTAACGAAAATATATCATTATTTTCTGTATTTTTTGTAGCTGTCTGCCGTGAAATTAAACGAAACCGCTGAGTCGGCCCAGGATAACTTACGGGAAAATGTCGAGATATCATTCGACATTCAACAACAAAACTCGTCAGAAAAAACAATTCATCAAAGTCCGGAAGAGGTAAAAAAAAGTAGGAAAAATCTAACTCGTTTTTCTCTTCTATTTTTCTTTTTAAATACAAAAGACAAAACTTAAACGATTTTAGTGATCTCAGAGCTTCAAAAAATTAGCACTCTAAAATTCGTGACCTCCTCAATACCCACCAAACCCATCTTTTCCATTAAAAAATAATTCAAAAATTAAAAGTGTTTGCATTTATAGTTTACAGATTCTTTTCTCATGTAAGTTGGTGACCTTAGTCGAAAGTGACCCGAAAGCTCCCTTTTCAATAGCTACTACACCGAGGTGTAGGGCATGACGCTACTCCATTCCCAGGATTGCTCAACTTTACCCTTGATCCTCACCTTATAGTGCTGAATGCTAAGCAAGCACCATTTTTTGAATCTTTGGAATGACTCGACCTGGGATTGAACCCCTGTCTCCCGGACCAGTGGCGAACACTCTACTCATTAGGCTAATGGCCTGGTAAATTGTATTAAACACTGGTAAATTAGTTATGTTTTGTAATATAAGATTCAGTTTGGGAGTGAATGGAAATTAAATTTGGTTACAAGGGATGCATCAAGCATAAAGTTTAAGAAGTCCTGGTCAAGATTATTATTATTATTGTTGTTGTTGTCAGCCAATTCTTATATGAATATTTATTAAAATTGTTCTTTTTTTCTTTTTTTTTTTTTTTCATCTAGAATTACTATTCTGAAATATTACTAAACGAAGAAAGCGAAGAAAAAAACAAACAGCTTTCGTCTGTCTTCGCTTCTGAATGGGAACTGGAAGCTGAAGTGAAGGAATTTTTTGCTTACATTATTTCCGGGGAAGACAATAGAGCATACGATTGTAATGGTACGGACAATGTCACCATTGAAACACAAGCTGCCGACAAAATGGTGAACATTAACAGGCAGACAGAAAAGAATTATCTAAGCTATACAGTTGACGAAAAAACGAATGCCAACAGTTCAAATATCGAAGAAAATCTCTCTCCAAAATTTAGTACACGAAAAAACAAAATAGTCACCCTTCCAGATTCCACAGACGATACCTCCCACAAAATCAACGAAAATAATGTAGACACAGACATCAACCAGCCTGGCAAAATGGTTGACAGTTTTGATAAAGCTGAACATTTTATGACTGAAAAAGTTTATTCAGACCAGGATGACAGTTTAAACAATATTAGGCATAGCCCTTATTTAAACGTTCTAAAAATTCGCAAATTCATTTTTTTTCTTTTTAGCATCTTCTTTTATAGCATTTCTGAAGAGATAATCTACATGATGTTTCCAAGTTATTCTGTTGAGAATGGTGCCAGTCTGTCCGAAGCGTCTTACCTTCTGTCAATGTTAGGAACAGCTTCCTGCGTTACCCGTTTTCTCATGGGTTTCATAGCTAACTCTCAAATCGTGGATGGCTACGTTCTTTTTTCAATACCGTTTGGATTACTTGGTCTGATAACTTGTCTCTTACCCTTGTATGTTCACACATTTGCGGGCCGAGCTTTTTATATCACCGTCTTCGGATTTTACAATTGTTCAGTGTACAGCATACTTAATCAGATTGTTTTAAGAATCACAGGTCTTGATGATTCAGCGGCAGCTTTTGGTTATGTCATTTTGGTGAAAGGAGCAGCCGGAGCTTTTAGTCCACCATTGGCAGGTAGATATATCTTTACATATTCCTATCTTATTTTATTTTTAGAAAAGGGGTGAATACACACATCTAATGAAAAGTTCCGAATTTTGCCCGGTATTACTTCTTTCATTAGTCCTCACGCATTTGAGATGATCAAGTAATTTTTCGTGGGTTGACAGATGTCGTCTACGCTGCAGTCACTGCTACGAAACATCTAACACCACTTTGTTTATATATCTGCTTTTATTTTAGTAACTGTTCGGAACTCATCAATGAATGTCAGTTCTTTGTACATTATCAAATAAGTTGGCATAAACCTATTATTATGACAAGGCATTTACTTCGAAAATAAACAATTCAAAATTTGTATTTAATATGTTCATGACTGAAGCGATTTTTACTCTCTTTCTTTTTACATGAGGGCAGATGATATTACCATTTAAACATAAATGGCAGTTGACGTTGTATCGTTCTGTTGCCTCTTGTTATATTAAATGAAAGAAAATAATATAATGAAGGCGTTGGTATTGATGGTTTTCAATCTAGTAGTTTGATGACAGCTTGAGAGAAAGTTTTTCCTTGTGTCGAGATTTAAAGATAGGAAGACAGTTGTAAATGGCTGTGCGGAATTTAGTATTTTGCCAGATACTTCGGGGTCCATTTCGTTTCGGAGGAAAAAATAATTGACCAGGAAATGGTCTCCTAAAGGAAGCAGAGGAACAAATGTTGAAGTGTGCTCTCTCGAGATGAAAGGAGGAAAGGAAAAGAGAGAGCGAGCATGGTGAGCGCTGCCTTTTATGGTACCCGGGGAGGTATGCCCGGGCTGAATAGCATCGGTCATTCTCATTGGATGAAATGTATAATTTCAAAACTCCAACGACAAAAATAATTCTCGCACTAAATAATGGTTTGAAATTCTTTCTGCTACAATTGTATGGGTTCAATTTTTGTTTTATTCATGAGAAAATCAGTAATAATATTTATTACCAGTTGGACGTTTTAATTTATCCTGATTTATTTGTAGCCACCAGTCTTTCAGAGTGGTCCATTTGAAATATAACAATGTACCAATGGTCGTATACAATGGTCAATTCAAAATGAACAAGATAGATAGATAGATAGATAGATTCCCTTTTTTTATTGAATGACCCACGTAGATTAAAAATAATCGACTTGTTATTCAGTAATCTAATTCAGCAAGTTGTCCATCCTACGTAGCAACTTTAAACTCTTTTCACATGGTATAAAACTGTACCGTCTCATTTCATTCAACGTCCCCTGTATACTGACATCTTACTGTTGGGATTATCAGTTGAGTCTGATCTCCCACCCGGCCAGATTTAGCTCAAGAGGATTTTAATGTGGGTGAGACACACATGAATCAAGACTCATAGGCATCACAAAGAAATGCTTGATCCGTTCAGCAATCAAATGTTGGGACACTTTAGGCGCCAAGAAATAAGCTTAATCCTGCTAAGTATCACCTACCCGGGGCAAACGCCAGGTGAGACCTGGGTGTGCCAGATAAGTATCTTTCGCATTTGCTTATCATGTGATTAAATGTTTCATCTGTCACCCCATAACATACACTTACTATTCCGCTTACTATTAATTTTTGCTTTGATATAGTTAGTTCATATGGCATTATTTTGAACAGTTATTAATAGAGATTTAGTTTCTCTCTTCAGGTTTCCTCTTCTCAGCCCTGTCCAAGTCACCCCCGTGTGCAATTTCTTTTGTTTGTTGCTTGAAGTCTCTGTACAGTTGTTTTTCTTCCCGTCTTTGTCTTTTAGACTTTTTGATTGTTCCTAAATTATTCCTGTTGATTTGGCTGTAACTAGCAGCTGCAATCGGTCTTTCTTTGCTCTTTTTCGTGTATTCAACGAGTCTCTGAATTGACGCAATCTTCAATGCTGGCGAGTCATCTTCTTCCTTATTTTCATAACACATAGTCAGTCCATCCCTTGGATATAAAGCCTTGTGCATTGTTTTCTTGTTCTTTGGTCCTTCTGAGTTTCTATTAGCGAGATGACAGATTAGCAAGATATATATATATATATAATATTATGTTTTCCTAAAATTTGGTAATTTGTCTCTCGAGACCCTGACCATGTTTCTCTCTTGAGAAAGGTATAATGTACGTTATTATTTCAGAAAATGTTTCTCCAAGATTAAATTTTGTTTGTTTGGGTTTTATGGTATATCAACCATTGAAGGTTATTTAATGCCAAATCTATTTTTATATAAATAAATAGTTCTATTTCAAACAATTCAGTTTAGCTTACGTACATAGTTTAACTCTCAAAAACATTTCTATTCCAAGCTATTCAGTTTAGTCGAACTAAACAAAATTAACCCATACAACAGAACGTTGTTTTGTTTTATAACGTGAGAAAGGGTAGATTTAATAATTCCTATTGCCGTGAAGAAGGGTGTGTCTGAGATGACAGACAATAAACACTCAAATAGAAAGCCCTTGAAAATGTTGAAGAGCGGATTGTTATGCTGTTTTTTAAATGGGATAAAATTTTGTATTTCGCTTTTTTCTCTATTTTAATAATGTAACAATACACTGCCGGCCAACCCCCACTATCTCAAGCTCCTAAACAACTCATAGCCATGAGATCGTCTAGTGGTTTCTCTCATCTTCGGCCAGGGGTATTCTCATTTCCTTACCGACACACAAAGCACAACATAGACAACCGAGAGGGTAGAAGAAAAGAGAACAAACAAACATGGACTTGGGTTAGCTCCAAGCGCAAAAAGGGAGATGTTTGTGATACTTTTGTGCAGCCCTCTTTGCATCTGCAGGCTATCGTGAGCGTGTGTATTCGAGCGAAATTCCCACAAAGTCACCAGGAATGCTGACTCACCTTCTCACGTTGCCTAACCTGGCGTCTGGGTCCACACATCCTTGTTCTCTCCTGCCGACTGCCTTGTTCTAACCTCTTCTCTGTTCTGCTTCCTTCTCTGTTCTGCTAAGGGACCTTCCTTCCTTCGTCCTCTTCTGGTCTCGTGGGAAATCTCGCGCACAAGCCCTTTGTGAGGGTTTCGCGCCAAAACAGACAAAGGAATCTTCTGACGAGCACTTATCCACACTCACACAACGAATGCCCAACACCGTGCCACAATAATATCTATTGTATAATTTATTGCAATTTACTCATAAACGGCAATAAAACGGAAAAAAGGAATTTATCAAAAGTGAAAACGGAAAAAAGGGAATTTATCAAAAGTGAAAATGGAAAAAAAAGAATTTTACCAAAATCAATATGGAGTTAAGCAAAATTTTTCCCTCTTCCCACCGTCACAATTTTGTATTAATTCCCATATCCCATATTCATGGGAAAATAGATAGCAACCAATCAGCTTAATTGTAAATTAACATTAACTATTAGAAATCAGTCTTCCATTTCTAATCTTACATTTGACTATGCCTTTCCTCCAGGATGCAATAGTTCTTTTGAGTCCTTGACACCCCTGTCCTTCATCATCATCTTCATCATCATATCGTGCCGCCAACACGGATCTCCCTGACCCTCTCCTGCCACCCTTCTCTATCGTCTATCGCTCCCGGTAGGTCTTCAAGGCTACATCCTGTATCGGCACAGAGCTGTTGTATGTAGGTTCTAGCTGGTCGTTCTGTCTTTGCTCGTCCATGTGAAGGGGTCCACAGGAGTGTGTCACTTATGAGTTCGTCCCTCCTTCTCCAGCAGTGTTCCGCATGTCTCGTTCGTCTAACTTGGATAGTTTTCATGATGATTAGTAAGTAGCCATACAGCTGCTGCTTTACGGTGTGCTGCCTCCAGGACTTGTTCAATATTGCTCGCAGCATTCTTGTGTAGTTTATTGCTAATCAAATGTTCGGAATATCTGACCATGAAAAAAGAAACTACTTACCCTAGCATTAGGTTTTCACCACCTCCATCGAAGTTACCGTCTATGTCATGTAAATTACAACCGAAAGTATTTTCCAAGAATGCATGCAAGAGTCGGGACTACATTCAGTTCGAATATTCTGTTTAAAATGCTGAGTTGAAATTGTCGAAGGTATTCTAGCTGCCATCGACCAGGCCGAGAGAAATTCAAAGACTGTTAAGTTGCGAACTGCAATATCATATTTACCCAACCCCTCCGCTGGGGCTGGATATGACACAAGGTCATTTTTTAAGCGGAGTTTAATAGGTTTGAATTCAGAGTTTTCCTTCTCCTAGACTAGTTGCCTCACCAAGGCTGAAGAACCCAGTCTGCCCTACTATTTACCCCTAGCTGGAGGGAGAATAATTGGATTCATACCTTTTCCAAGGGTATTAGTGCTATGCGAACAGTAATATGATGAGGTAACAAAGAATCTTCTGGAATTAAAAAAAAGAAGAAGGAACAGTAGAAATACACGTCAAACCCCAGGCGTTTTAAACATGAAGCACACAAATGACTTTTTACGGAAGGGTGCAAAACAATATTCGTGATTAATATTTTCCAAAAACTTGTTAGTTTATTTCTAGCTCTTGGCCATATTTCTCTCCAGAGAAGGGTGGAATTTCTAGGAAGTTTAAGAAAATATTAATATCTCTATGGGAGTTCCTATATGTTATGATTTTTAAAGACTCCGGCTGATCAACATAACTATCAACAGATAATTGGAATTTTCCCTGGAGGAGTTTCTGTAATATCAATTCTCCTTTTGCAAAAAAAAAAATTACTCCCATACAAATGAAACATTTTTAATCTCCTATGGAAGATTAAAAAAAATGTTTTGCTAGGGATGTAAACATGTGGAGATTGTATGATATCATATCATAAAGGTAAAGCAATAGTGGGGTCATTTTCTCTCAATCACACAAGGGTTGATATGCCATAAAAACCCACCCACCCAACCAACTCAATCACACTAAACTTCAATATGTCAAGTGCGAGCAATTCAACATCAAAAGCCGAAAAAAATTCCAATTTTATAAACATGGAAAAGAAAATATTCCGCATGAAAACGTAAATGAAACCTACATTGGATTGTTTCAAAGATATATTACAGAGGAGGGTTGACTGAGACTATATATTGGTAAAGTGAGATCATAGTGGTGGAGGGGGGTGTTGATATTTTATATTGGTAGCGCAATGACAGAAATTATTGGATATTAAATCACATAGCTAAATATGAGGAAATTTTTGCGTCGTAATGCGAGTACTAGATTAGGCTGTCTTTTTTAATGTTTATTAACCTTTGTTGATTATTTAATGCCCAAGACCTATACGTAGAATAACAGTCGTAGTGCAATTTGAAACATAGCTGAGGCAGATATAAGGGGGTTTATCCCTTTTCCAAAATTTAAAGTGGATATACTAGAGTACAAAGTACAAAGTTGCTCACTATAACACTGTAGTCTATTACGTTATCAACTATGGAGACTTCAGCCCATCGTAGTAATGGCATTAGCGAATAACAGTCAGTGAAATAGTAGTTGATATCTTTTTTTTCGGTACATTTTTCCTATTGTTAAAGCTATCATGATTTGATAGAAATATGTGGAAAGTTGGATAAATCAAACACTTCATTCAAATTTAGATGTATGATATTTCGTTCGGCTTTATTTAATTTCGCACTAGATTTGTGGTGAATCCGACAGTATGGTAGATGTCAGATCTCGAACTTCTACAAACAGAGACTGTTTTCTGAGTTTTTCTATTTAAAAGTATGTGAGGAGAAATGATAAGATGATGACGGTGATCTTTTAAATAGAAAAACTCAGAAAACAGTCTCTGTCTGAAGAAGTTCGTGAAGATGAAATAAAGCCGAACGAAATATCACACATGTAAATTTGAGTTAAGTCTATGATTTATCCAATTTTCCACATGTTTCTATCATACTGTCAGATTCACTACAAAACTATCTTTTCAACACTATCATGATCTATACCTTTTTTACGTACTTCTATTCAATGAGTCCAAGTCAATGGAATTTTATAATCGTTATCATTGTCCCATTTCTTAATGGACAATTTGAGACTTTTTGTGTAGCTGTTTGAGTACTACTGTATTTCCTATATAGTCTAACTTTCAAACGACATAAATCTACTTACTAGTCATTAATATATTCTCACTGTTTCTTTCTTTATGACAACAAACTCAAAGAAGACTAGCATCACAACTGCTCAGATTTATGTAACATTTTTCCATACTTCGAGTCGCCAGACCGAACAATTCTCATCTTTGGCCAATGGAAGAGTTACTTGGCAGTACCCATCTCCTCTCCAAGTATGTATTTACTTAACTCCTCCATTGCAAGCAGGATGTGACACAAGGTCAATTTTAAATAGGATCAAAGAACCCAGCCTGCCCTAATATTTAGTGGGGAGCAGAGAACAGATGGATCTATTCCTTTCTGATGGGCATTGGTACAAAGCAAAAGACAAACAGCCTCGACCAGGATTTGAACTCGGGTAGCTGATCCCATTTCCCACAATATATAAGGAATGTATATTTTGATTTTTTTCCCCAATATAATATAGATTCCTCGGCCACTTCTATGTCCTTGTATTCAAATCAGGTCTGTCCAGAAAGTACGTGGTGCATTCAATAAGTTTCCAGACATTTTTGTACAGGCATTTAAAATTATCGTGGACTCTTGAAAATTCAGTATGTTATTGCTATACATCTTATGAGATGACGGACCAATTTTTATTATTCCAGGTTCAAATCAACAGCTACAGCAGCAATTGGAATAGACCCTACTAAAGCCCGATTGTCACAGCTGTTGAATTTCAAAAATGCAATCTGGACGTGAGGACACTTTAGAAGAACGATATGCAATAGAATTGTGTTTTAAACTTGGAAAAAAATGCCACAAAAACGTATGGAATGCTTCACGCTGCTTTTCAACCATCTTGCATGAATCAAGCATCAGTTTTTGAGTGGCATAAGAGATTCAAGGAAGGCAGGGAGTCTGTGAGGGATAATGAGAGGTGTGGCAGGAGTAAGGAAGTCAATACACCAGAGTTGATTGGCCAAAGGGTTACGGTTAGGGTTACTATGTTGAGGTCTTAAGGGAGTTCGAGAAGAGATTCCGTCAGAAGATGCCAGCACTCTTCAAATCGGCTCAGTGGCATTTCCAGCAGAACAATGCACCAGTCCACAACTCCATCCTTGTCACAGACTATTTGACCAAGATGGGCATCAAGACACTTCCTCACCCTCCCTATAGTCTAGACATTGCTCCCTGTGACTTTTGGTTATTCCCTAAGGTTAGAGGCTGTTGTTATGAAACAATTGAGGAGAAGAGCGAGGCTGTGACGAAGGTCATTGACACGCCCACACAAGAGAACTTCCATGGGGCCTTGCAGAAGTTGTTGGAACGGTAAAACAAGTGCATTGCAGCCGGAGGAGAATACTTCGAAGGGGACTAGAGTTTCATGTGTGTGCTATCAATAAAAGTGCCCATACGAAAAAGTCTGGAAACTTATTTAATGATCCTCGTATCCAACCATTTCGAATAACTGGTTGTAAGGCTCTGATGTAACTTGACATAAAGTCAGAAAGGATCTTACTTAACATGGATTAGTAGACACTCTCTAATGTGGTGACTCAGTCACCAGTGAAACATCATTGAGTGAACTTGTGTACTGTGTGACTGTTTAAATTTTAAGGACCAAGCAAATAGATTTTTCATATCCTGTGCTGTTTTCCCCCCCTAAATATTGCATCACTCTGATCTGTCGGTCCTCCTATAATTCAACTACTTAGGGCAGTAATCCTCAGAATATGCACAATGGCACGTAGGTAAATCAGGAGATGTTTTTTTTTTATTTACCTCGGCCACGGACAGGATGTGATAAAAAGTCAATTTTTTAGTGGAGTAAAGCTGGTTGGAATTCAGAGTTTTTCTTTCTTCTAGATTGGTTGCCTGCCTCTTAAACTGGAGAGCCCAGCTGTCCCTACTATTTAGCAAAAGAAAAATGGATTCAAGCTTTTTCGGGGGGGGGCATTAGCATAAAGTAAAAGGCAAAAGCTGATTATAATGACAGGATTCCTAATTAATATTTGTGAAGTGGTAAAAGTTGTTTCCGTCAATTAGATTTTGCAAAATTGCTGGAGAGGAATTACCTCCTACCCCAAGTTAGAGCCTAGGGGGACGGCCCCCCTGAGGCTCGAGGATGCTGGTCAAAGCGAACCTCGAACGACTGCCACTGGAACCAGGACACACCCAACCAGATCTGTGCACCGATGAAACGCGCTCGACCGAAGTACGTCCCAGAGAGTAGTGCATACGCTCCACTCAGCCTGGAGGATATGGACATCGGATATTTTCTCCCTTCTAACCATGAAAATGTGTATTTGTATAAAGGGTTCCCCCAGGGAACAAATATGCCCGATAGGTTAACCATTCACAGATGATTTCGTATTCTTCTACTACTGGTCAACCAATCAAATGTACTGATCTACGTCTGTGGAAAGAGTATCCCATCTACGCATCAGATTTTAATCGGTCATCCAAACAATCCACAATATAGGGGCTTGGTTAACTAAGGGTTCTAACCCTTAGCCTTGTGCGGGAGTATCTTTTTTCACTTTAACCAAAACAATTAGCAATCTATCTAATTAACTTATCCAAAGATTTGACCTCTTAACCTCGACGTATGAGTAAGAGTTAGTTCAAGATGTCATGATTTAAAGTGGATAATGTACCGAAAAAATTCCAAGTCTGCTTAATTTTTGTTATGACAGTTTGAAAGTTTAGTTAGTACAAACCCTTCACTGACCTTTTAAATTATCTTTTGAATTTCTTTCAAATAAGTCTGTTTTATACTTTTATGAAAGGAAAATTCCTGGACGAGACTGATTGCATTTCACATAGCACTAATACCCTTGGGAAAGGTATGAATCCAATTATTCTCCCTCCAGCTATGGGTAAATAGGACAGACTAGGTTCTTCAGCCTTGGTGAGCCAACTAGTCTAGGAGAAGGAAAACTCTGAATTCAAACCTGTTAAACTCCGCTTAAAAAAATTGACCTTGTTTCATATCCTGCCCGAGCGGAGGGGTTGGGTAAATATGATAAAAGGAAAATGACCTTTTCTTAAATAAAAATAAAATGCATCATGCTTGCGATAAGTTTTTAGCACTTGAGAATGTGTCATACCAACACCTGTTATAAAGCGTTGGTCATACTGTCATAGAGAGGCTAAATAAACATATACACGCCAATATATAAGACAAGGCCAGTTTGATGTAGAAAGCAGTTCTCTCAAGAGGGACAGGTAGAGGAATTGTTCTCGTTCTGTTGATATTCCCTCTTATAAGAGGGGAAGGGGGCTCAGACATCGGACAATAAATCCAAACCCTTAAACCCTTTTAGACGGTGGGGACCAGTGATGTCTGGAGGGATGGCTCTCTAGGACTGAACAAAGGAAATTTACACTTCTCAGTCGAAACTTTTGAAAATATATAGTCCAAAAATGTTATGAATTTTAGAGAGAAAAAAAGTCATTGATTGTAGAAACTGTGATGGCGTTTTAAATGTATTTTTGATAAATTCAGTAGCTGTAGGATTTGTTGTGTTATGTTTTTATTATTATGTGGATAATTATTTTTAAATTCATTCTTCAGACGGTATTGCAGCTGTCGCTCAGGATTCGAATGCAATTATTTTTTTCACTGGTAAGTGCCATCCCATTTTTGTGTAAAATAATCTTTGTATTTACACTCCTCTCTCTCTCTCTCTCTCTCTCTCTCTCTCTCTCTCTCTCTCTCTCTCTCTCTCTCATTTTGCTTTTGCTAAGCTTAGATAGATAGATAGATAGATAGATAGATAGATAGATAGATAGAGAGACATAGATATATATATAGAGAGATTAACAGACTGAGAGAGAAAGAGAAATGGATATACTGAGAGCTAAACTAGATAGATAGATAGATAGAAACAGACTGAGATAGATAGATAGATAGATAGATAGATAGATAGATAGATAGATAGAGTTCAAATCAAAGTTAACAATAGCTTAACGTTTTTAAAGCGGCTCCTCCTCAAAATCGAGGTTTTCTGGCAATAAGATGTTTTTGAACAAACTGGAACATATGAACAGGTTGATATATATATATATATATATATATATATATATATATATAGAGAGAGAGAGAGAGAGAGAGAGAGAGAGAGAGAGAGAGAGAGAGAGAGAGAGAGAGAAAGAGAGAGAGAGATTACCAAACTGAGAGAGAAAGCGAAATGGATATACGGAGACATCAGACAGACATGAACAGGTTGAGATAGATAGATAGATAGAGAGAGAGAGAGAGAGAGGAATAGACTAAGATAGATAACGTCCAAATCAAGATAAAGAACTATTTCACAATTTAAAAGCCACCCGTCCTCAAAAACAAGCTTTTCTTACAAAAAGTAACTTTTCTCTCTCTTTCATCACAATAGATATTGTAATAATAATGATAATAACAATAAAAATATATTCATAGCGGACATTTGTATTTTCATAATATCATAATATCTAGAGTTATTCCTATTTACCAGCACTTTTTCTCTTTTCTTATTACAGGATGCATGTATATAATGTGCATGATGTCAGTCGTTCCATTGATTGATAAGGTTGAAATGTAATTTGATCAGCAAGGCCACAGAATATTTTGAGAAACCACAGGATATAAAAAAAAACAGCTGCAGCAAAAGAAATGTGAAATCCTGAAGGGATTTTTTTCCTCGTTTGTTTAGAAACTTTAAAGAATAATTCTTAAAAGACCAGTAAAAAATTCATATACCAATATATTACGTAATTCATATAACTATATATCAATATATTAATTCATATAACAATATATTAATTCATATACCAATATATTAATACACTGGTACCTATTGTTAGAGTGTGTCACTCAGACAAAGAAGAGAATGATATTCACCAGGGTGGGTCAAACGTTTTGCAATATTTTGGTAACATGAGACACAATTTGAGCACTCTAGATGCTTTTGCCAAGGTTTTGAAGGTGACAAAACACACTGAACTGTGAGATACTGAGCTCAAGCGCTACTGACTGGTTTGACTCGGAATCCACCGTTTTCGGCCTATCTGACCGTGCCTGATCGTCGAGGCTCCTGCAACCAAAATAAAATTTCTTGAACGGTCTGATTACTGTACAATGATCATCTGCATTTTGGCCTTTTGCACAACAAATGTTTTTACTTGCTTCCACGACATTATGACCCTGTTTGAACTTGTAAAGCACAAGTTCCCAAATTCCTCGCTCCCTCTGTACAGTGTTTTCATATCGCACATAGAGCAAAGCAATGCTCCACGTTTGGTTTGGTTTCTTTGTTTAATGGCATATCAACCTTTGTGGATTATTTAATGCCAAAGCCATTCTCCCAAAAGAACAGTAGTGGTACTATTTAACCCATAGCTGGGAGGATAAGGAGGTTCTTACCTTTCCCAAGGGTATTTGCCCGAAAGTGAACGTAATAGCGCGAGTGGAGTACGAACTCACTTACTACAATTCCGCAGTCCATCGCTTTAACCATTACACCACGAGGACACCCCCGAATGCACAACGTGTCAGCATACCAACTAACATACTACCAACTATAGAGGGCACTTTTAATGGCTTCGGTCACGTTATATACATGCTGCAAACCAGTACATACCAAAATGGCGTAAAACTTTTAACTCACCTCAGTATATATCCATAAAAGAGAGAAAAAAAAAAGGAAAAAAAAAAAAAGACTGACAGATCCAACTAACTTCTGATCTTCCCCGTCCGATAAATCGTACTCTGCTAGGCTTTACTCCCTCATTACCTATTACCACTACCGGAAATGTCTAAACAGTTTCCATATTTAAAAAAAAAAAAAAAGACACAAATGTATATCTCTCCCGAGGACTTACCTCAAATTCACCTACTGCGGAATCATAGTAAGCGAGTTCGTACTCCAGTCGCGCTATTACGTTCACTTTCAGGCAAATACCCTTGGGAAAGGTATAAACCCCCTTATCCTCCCAGCTAGGGATTAAATAGTACCACTACTGTTCTTTGAGGAGAATGGCTTTGGCATTAAATAACCAACAAAAGTTGATATGCCATTAAACAAAGAAACCAAACCAATCAAATTCAGCTGGAATTGTTTCGGGTTAAAATTTCAAATAAGAAGGTAATTCAATAAAAATGAGAAGTTTATCAATAGAATACACAATATTGGCAATGAAATATATATGTCTCACTTAGGATACCATAGACTCCGAATCAACGGTTTTGGTGATTGTCAGTTTCTCATCTATGCGATCATCAGACCAAGTCTTGGATGCTATATCAAGCCTCTCCAATATATATATATATATATATATATAGTAAAGTAAAAAAAAGTAAAGTTGGAGACCGTAGTCGAGGGCAACCAGAAGGCTCCCTTTTCAATAGCTACTACACCGAGGTGTAGGGGAGGGTGCTACTCCTTTCCCTGGATTGCTCCACTTTACCCTTGATACGTACCTTATAATGCTGAGTATTAAGCAAGGAGGTATCAAGTACTATTTTTAAAGTCTTTGGTATGACCCGATCTGGGATTGAAAACCCCAGTCTCCTGGACCATTGGCGAACACTCTACCCACTAGACCAATGAGCTGGTATAAAGTTCATAGTAAAATATAGTACATAGTAAAAACCCAGACAAAAAAGAAAAGGTTAAATCAATAAATCTCTCAAGTCGCACTCACTTAAAGATATTTCTTTACAAATCTCAATGAACTTTAAAAGACAATATAAAAATACTGAAGCCTTTTCCAGTTTTTTTCATACAATTCCTATGAAACTTTATAGATAGACAAGGGAGGTTATCTTGTAGCAACATGTCATTTGAAATCATAGAATACTGGTGTTATTTATTAAGCTTTGCTTAGTCTAGCCCACCTGTCTCAGGTTGCTTATAGCATCTGTTGTTACTAAATAGTTACCCATCTAAGTATCAAATAGGCTCATTGAAGCTTAACTTTGGAAAGCAGAAATATTGCTCAAACCATCTCACTGCCTTGTTAGTTTTCTTAAGGCATCATGGTACCATCACTTCTGTAGATGAAAAATAGACACATAGCTGATGCCTTTTAAGACACTCCTTGATGTGAAGGGAATTCAAGTTCCATCAAAAGTGGCCCGTTAACTTAGAGGTAACACACAAAGCGAATTCTATTTATAAAATCAATTATGCAGTTTTCAATATTTATGAATAAAGAGTGCTCAATATTGATGAGAGAGAACGTATACATTTCAGTTTGAATATTGTACACACTGAGTCAATGGTGCTTGGTGACTGTTAGTTTCTGGCCAAGGTGACCCTCAGACCAGTAATCATGGCCAATAATCATCTTAATTTCATGTTTGAATAATTTTTTAATTGATGTGGCCCAAAAAAATGGGTATAAAAGATTTTGGTTGGTTTATTTAAGAGCATATCAACCCCTTATGGGTTATTTAAAGCCATTTGGAAATGTTTGAATATAATAACTTTATTTGAATATTGCCCAGTCAACTGGGGCAGTAGAATACACAGTTGCACTTCTGCAGAGGGGTAAAACCCTCCATCTCAACGAGTGTCCTGGATATGACACTAAACCCTCTGATGGTGAGACTCCAGTAATGCTGGAGCTTTGGGGAATGCAGAGTATCCTTTTATTGCCATTGCTCCCAGGTCCGCTTTGGTCTGGAGTGGTAGCACCTGAAAGGCCCTATGTGTGGGTCAAATAGAACTAAACTGCGTACTTATGCTAAACTATGGTATCAAGTATTCCTATCTAATACAAATAATTTGCATACAATTGTATGGTATCAAATATTCCTATCTAATACAAATAATTTGCATACAATTGTATGGTATCAAGTATTCCTATCTAATACAAATAATTTGCACACAACTGTATGGTATCAAGTATTCCTATCTAATACAAATAATTTTTAAACAGATCAATTTAATACATGAATGTGACTTGGGAGAAATCGCAGTGGAGGTGTATTACACACTCACAAGAGTTTCAGAAGTGGAGCCTCACGACTAGATACAAGCTAGTGTCATACCATGAACACACCATTTTTTGTGAGGGAAATCCAGTCACTGTATGGAAATTCCTGCTAATATGGTTTGGGTGTATTCCACACGCCCCAGGGCTTCAGAAGTGTAGCCTCCCTACTAGATACAAATTGATGTCCTCCACAGAACACATTATTTTTTGCTAGGGGAATGCAGTCACTGTATTGTAAGTTCTGCTAATAAGGTTTAGGTGTATTCCACACTCTCCATAACTCCAGAAGTGGAGCCTCATTACTAGATACAGGTTATTGTCATACCCAAAACACACCATTGTTTGTGTGGGAAGAATGCACTCACTGTCTTGGAAGTTCTGCTAATAGGGTTTAGGTGTAGATAAGACTCATTAGAGATACTGCAGATTTTACAAGCAAAAAAAGTATTCTTTAACTCTAAAATTAGCAATGAACATAAACACTGTCACCAGAAAAGAAATACTTTCGTTGATGTAAACTGATTAGCATGGCTACACAGTCCTATATATAACAATGTTTGCCATAGTGTTAGGATACATTTTTTTCAGTCACTTTAATTGAAGCTCTTGGATTCTACTCAGTGGGAAAGCTTCCTTTTACATCTCACATTGATAAATCTTGGCTGCTTGGAATATTCTTGGAACATTGTTGCACGGTACCTAATCACTTAAAATTTCCTTGTGTTTAATTGCAGCATTTAAGACATTAAAACGAAGGAAGAAGTGATAGATTGTTTAAACCTGACTTTAGAGGCATTTAAAATGCAATGGTTATCAATGTAAAAAAAGACATGGGGACTAGAGTTAATATCTTTGACAAGGGTGTTTGCATTTCACATAACACTAATTGGGTTAAGGTATTCTCCCTACAACTATAGGTAAATAGTTGGGAAGACTGGGCTCTTTAATTTAGAAGTGGCAACCAGCCTAGGAGAAGGAAAATTCTGAATTCAAAACTGTTAAACTCTACTTAAAAATTTGACCTTGTGTCACATCCTGCTCAAAAATGACAGGTTGGATAAATTCAAATACATCTGGCTCTGATATGAGCAGTTGTAACATTAAAGCAATTGTCATTGTTGCATTAGTCAATGATTTTGTTCAGCAGTATATATATATATATAAATAACATACATATAATCAATTATCTTTTTGATTTACTAAGAATACCCTTGATACCCCAGGACAATTATATCCTTGCAAGCTTTATTGCATATGTGACAAAAGAAAGTAGCCATTTTTTTTCAATTGACATTTTCCGAATACACTCTCGTGTGACTTCTCAAACCGGCTGCAGATCCACATACTCTATCACAGAATTGACACACATTCTTTGTCAGTTGTTGCCGAAAGACTTCTTTAAAGTACGAGGATCATTAAATAAGTTTCCAGACTTTTTTCGTAGGGGCACTTTTATTGATAGTACACACATGAAACTGTACTTCCCTTTCGAAGTAATCTCCTCCGGCTGCAATGCACTTGTTGTACCATTCCAACAACTTTTGAGGGAATGTCCTCGTGGTGTAATGGTTAAAGCGATGAACTGCGGAATCGTAGTACGCGAGTTTGTACTCCAGTCGCGCTATTACGTTCACTTTCGGGCAAATACCCTTGGGAAAGGTATGAACCCCCTTATTCTCCCTCCAGCTATGGATAAATAGTAGGACGGACTAGGTTCTTCAGCCTTGGTGAGGCAACTAGTCTAGGAGAAGGAAAACTCTGAATTCAAACCTGTTAAACTCCGCTTAAAAATTGACCTGGTGTCATATCCTGCCCGAGCGGAGGGGTTGGTAAATAGTACCATTCCAACAACTTCTGGAAGGCCTCATGGAAGTCCTCTTGGGTGAGAGTGTCAATGACCTTCATCACAGCCTCTTTCATCTCCTTAATTGTCTCATAACAACAGCCTCTGGGCTTAGGGAATAATCAAAAGTCACAGGGAGCAATGTCTGGACTCTAGGGAGGCTGAGAAACTGTCTGGATGTCTTGGTCAAATAGTCAGTGACAAGGATGGAGTTGTGGACTGGTGCATTGTCCAGGTGGAAATGCCACTGACCCGATTTGAAGAGTGGTGACCTCTTCTGACGGAATCTCTTCCTGAACTCCCATAAAACCTCAATATAGTAACCCTAACCCTAACCCTTTGGCCCATCAACTCCTCCAACACCTCTCATCATCCCTCACAGACTCCCGGCCTTCCTTGAATCTCTTATGCCACTCAAAAACTGGTGCTCGATTCATGCAAGATGGTCAAAAAGCAGTCAGAAGCATTCTATACGTTTCTGTGGCACTTTTTCCAAGTTTAAAACACAATTTTATTGCATATCGTTCTTCTAAAGTGTCCTCACGTCCAGATTGCATTTTTGAAATTCACCAGCTGTGACAATCAGGCTTTAGTTGGGTGTATTTCAATTGCTGCTGTAGCTGTTGATTTGAACCTGAAATCATAAAAATTGTTCAGTCATTTCATAAGATGTATGGCAATAAGATACTGAATTTTCAAGAGTCTACGACAATTTTAAATGCCCATATGAAGAAAGTCTGGAAACTTATTGGATACACCACGTATGTCATTGATAGGTTTCCTGTCTTGAGATCTCATCATTAGCAAGTTGAACTTTGAACATTTGAGAAGCATCTCAGTACTGCATATATCAGCTTCCCAGAGAACAATGGTGTCCAGTATTAGAGGTGGCTACTTATTACTATTTCCTGAAGCAAGCTTGATGGAATCTTTCCAACATTTTCATATGATGGTACTATGCAGTGCAAGTCACTAAAGAATATAAAAGGACAAATAAAATTGCTTTTGATTATGATAACTCTTAGATAACGTTTGCCTTTCAACATTTCTGAAAGCCTGGCTGTTTTCTTGATCCTTTGATTTAATTCTAAATGAATATATCATGTATTTCTAACAATATATATATATATATATACACACCAGCATGTACACATACACATATATACAAATAATGATATTCACACACACAAATATATATATATATGCATACACACAAATACATATATAAATATACACACAAACATACACAAATACATATATATACACACACACATACACAAATACATATATATACACACACACACATATATATATACAAATACATATATATATATATACACACACACACACACATATATATGTGTGTATATATATATACACATAAACATGTACAAAAAAAAAATATATATATACATATACACACATATACATATATATACACACACATACAAATATACACAGATGTACAGACACATAAATACTAACAAGTATACATATATATATATATATTGAAATGATAGATTGTGGTGAATCTGACAAGATGATAAACTTAGTGGAAAGATGGAAAAAATATCAGACATTTACAAAAGTTTAGTAGCAGTGATATTTCATTCTTGTTTATTCAAAGAATTTCATCAGACTAAACATTTTTTTATAGTTTTTCTACATTTAAGCAAAAGAGGAAATAGATAAGATAATGGAGAAAACAAAGATATAAAAGTGGGGGGAGAGTCTAAAGGTAAGAGACAATTAAGGAGAGAAATAGAGAGGGAGGTAGATGTTGGTTTTAGTGATGGTAGTAGGGGGTTTTTGGTTTTGGCTGTGACTACATGTACAGTGATGGATTTAAATGTATCAAGTTTCACTTAGAGATTTTTGATGTGGAATTGAACTAAAAGAAAAAGAAAAAAAAGAAGAGGTGGAGGAGGGGAGAGGTTTAAGCCTCTCCTGTTTCATAAAAGACTTTGACTCTAATGGAATGTCTAACAGAGATGAAAAAGGAAAATAGAAAAGGAAAAATTCTAAATAGTATGGTAAGTAAAGTTGAAGATGTTGAGGGTGACACGAAGGATCCCTTTTCAATAGCTACTACACCAAGTTGTAGGGAAGGGTACTACTCCATTCCCTGGATTGCTCCACTTTATCCTTGATCTGTACCTTATAATGCTGAGTGTTAAGCAAGGTGGCATCAAGTACCATTTTTTTGAGTCTTTGGTATGACTCGACCTGGGATTGAACCCCAGGTCTCCCGGACTATTGGCGAACACTTTACCCACTAGGCCAATGGCCCAGTAAATAGTATGGTAGTATAGTGAAAAAATGTCTTAGTTTGCCAATTTTTTTTATCCGTTCTCCATTTTGATATTGTTTTCATGTAGCATAATGTCTGCTAAGTAGGGTAAAATTTGATAGAAACCTGAATGTTGTTTCATGTGGTTTGTGTTTAAAATGACTGCAGATTTTAATTATTTGCAGGATTTTTTGCAATGTATGGATTTGATTAGAGTGGCTTGGGAAAAATTAAATGTGTGTTTAAGATGTATCATGTGCAAGAAAATGGCATTTCAGTCATCATTTATTTTGATTGATCATTTGTGTTGGTAGATTCTTTTTTCTAAATTGCATTGAGTTTTGCTGATGTCATGATCATAACAATCTTTAGATGGAATAGAATATATGCCTGTGTGAGAAGTGGTTGCATTGTTGGTCTGGTTTGGAATGTTAGTGAGGTTTTTAATGGTTTGTGATGTGGTTTGTATGATTAGTATTCCTAATTTGGTTAATTTGTCGTAGATAGGTTTGTTATGTGTGCTAATGGGTAGGGAGATGGGTCTGTGGTTTATGGGAATAGTGTTGTTGTTTTTCCTAAGTTTATTTGATGAGTGTATATTAAGAGCTTTTTTTCTAGTGTTTAATATAAAAAATATTGCCAATTTTAGGTTTTTAAGGGAGTGTTCGATGTACTTAAATTTTTTATCTAGGTGTTGTGGGCTACATAGTCTAAGTGCTCTTAGATAAAAGCCAATTTTTAAGGCCTGTTTTGATTTTGTTGTTGTTGTGGTAGAAGTAAAAACGTATATATTCATTTTTGTTTGTGGATTGGTAGTAGACTTTCAAAGTAAAAGCTTTTTGGGATTTAATAATTAGGATATCCAGGAAGGGGGAGGGTGTTATTTGATTCTTTTTATATTAAACATTGTTTAATTTTTCTGCAATTTCTTCAATTTTTATGTTTTGGGGTAGAAAAATAAGTATATTGTTAATATATCTAAAGTATGTAGTGTTGCTAGGTAATCTGTATTTAAAAGGGCTGGATTCTAAAAATTCTATAAATAGGTTAATACCCTGCTAAGTGGGTTTCCCATAGTGAGGCCTAATTTCTGTCTATAGATTTTATTAAATTTTAAATACATATACACAAACGTTTTTATATATATATATACACACACACACACACATACATATATACATGCATCATCATCATATCACATCACACTGCTAGCACGGATTTCCCCAGACTCTCTCTTGCCATTCGTCTTTATCTTCCATAGTTTCTGACAGGTCTCATAGACTACTTCCTGTGTCCATACAGAGCTGTTGTAGATAAGTTCTTTTTGGTCATCCAACCTTTGTGCATCCATGGGAAGGGGTCCATAGGAAAACATTGCTTATAAGTTTGTTCTTACTTCTCCAGCAGTGTCCTGCATGTCTTGTTTTATCTTATTTGGATTGTCTCTCAGATGGGTGGTAGGTGGCCGTACAACTGCTGTTTTGTGAAATGTTGCTTCCAGGATTTGTTTGATATAGCTTGTAGTATGCAAAACTCAATTTCTTCCAAGCAGTGGTTGTGTCAATTCTACTACAGGGATGCACCACATGAACACTGATTAAGCGTATAGAGAAAAAGGTTGACAGTAATTGCAAAAGTTTTATTTTATTGGATTGGTCAAACTTCCACATGATTGATCACCTATTGATAGCAGTCCATGCCTTTGCTAGGCATGAATTGATATTATTTTCAATAGATGAGACACTGATACCAAGGTATATGAACTCAGCCATTAATTTCAGAGAATCACCATTTAGTGTGGAGATATTTCCTTTTTGATTAAAACACATATACTCCATTTTGTCTGCATTGACATAAAGGCCAATGCCTCCTGCTGCCGGCTCCAGACTATGCAGCAGGGATTCGGCTTGGGTAGGTGTATTTACCAGAAGCGCTATGTCATCTGTATAGCCGGAGTCTGTAATAGTTTTTGCGGAGTATCTTTGCTTCTTGCTTTTTTTAGTGTAAAGTCATATTCTTTCATTAGATCTATCAATGTTCGAAGTATGTAGTCAAGGCAGATTATGAACAGACATGGGGCTAATGTATCCCCTTGCAGAACACCAGCAACAATGTTTGTGTCTCCCTCTGGTGAGTAAATTCTTACTTTCGTTTTTTTAATAGAGCATCATTATGTTTGTGTCAGTTTCTTTGGGGAGATCATAGGCTAGAAGTATTTAGTCCATCTTTCCTCTATGTATGGAATCAAATACCTTGAAGAAATCTACAAATAAGAATGTTACCTCAAGGTTTTTTGCACAAACTCCTTCTATGATTAGACGGATTGTCAGAATCTGTGATGCTGAGGATCGATTTCTCCAAAATCTATTTTGATTCTTTCTAAGAATTTTCACAATTTCTGGTTCAATGAGGTTGAGTAGCAAAACATTATAAATCTTAGCTGCTATGGAAGTAAGGATTATGTCATGGTAGTTCTTGGCAATTCTGATGTCATTTTTTTTTAGTAAAGGGAAGATGCCGCCTTTTGTCCATCTCTCTATTGTGTTCTGGTCATATATGGCATTGCAGTATCGGAGCAGTATGTCATTGAATTTTCTTGTCTTCCATACTTCTGGTGATATTTCATCAAGACCGGCAACTTTCCTGATTTTAATTTTTGTTAGTACAACATCAAGTTCTTCTTGCGCAAACTGTCTTAGTTTGATATCTAGTTGGTTATCAATAATTTTCATGATCGGTTGATCAGTGACTTTAGGGAATTTTCCAAGCAGATTCTTGAAATGTTATTGCCACGTGTGTATTCATTCTTCTTGGCTGGCAGCTTTTAGTTTTGCCCTGGAAGGGCTCTTCCTTTTACTCACTTCATTTACTGTCTGCCATGTTATTCATGATTGTCTATCTTCTACCGAATTTCAAATTTTATTGATCTGGCCTTGAATGTATTCTAATTGTTCTTTTTGGTCTGCGTTAGTTTTCTTTGTGGCTTCTTATGTTTCTGAGCATCAACATTAGTTGGGTTCCTTTTATTACATAAAGATGCTGTTTTCACATTATATATATATATATATATATATATATATGCCCCATTCAAAAGTTGATGTTCTCAGCTTATGACATTCAAGAAACAAAAAACAGAAACAATTTTGTCTTTTTTTATTCAAACATTTGGATGTTTTATTGAATTTAATACAAAAAGTGTGAAGCACATTGAAAAAAAAAGGTTTATAAACCTTTGAAGATAGCAGAATTTGGATTTTGCAAAAGTCAGAATAAATATGAGACACTTCTAATAAATGGAAACATATTCAATTGCTTAAAAAAAAAAAAAAAAAAAAAAAAAAATGAAAACAACATTTTTTTTTTTTGCATGAAATTTTTTGTTTCTTGGGTGGGGAAATAATGAGTTTAATGATTTTAGAAACGAATAAAATGTCTTAATACAATTTTACACACAATTTCTGCAAAAGAAATGTTTTTACTTTTGGTTTTCTAACAACAAAAAAATAACTTCATTTTTTTTTTCTTGTACAGAAAATGTTATCTGAAAGAAAAAAACTTCTTTTCATTTTTTCTAAAAAATACAGAAAGAAATCTAAAAGAAAAAAATTATTTTAAAAGAAACAAGTAAGAAAATTTAAATAGCGATTTCTTTAAGAATGAAAAATTTTTTCCATTCTATGGAGGTAAAAATTATTTTTCTAGAAAAGGATTTATGGAAAAATAGTTTAAAAAAATTTTTTTAATGTGGATAACCACGTTTGATGTCATATAAGCCTTGAGGTCATATAAAATTTCAGTATTATGTAGTAAAACAAGGTACAATTATTCATAGCCAAGGGATCAGGAGGAAACAAATTAGCCTCACAAATACCTGAAATTTAGCATATAAGACCAAAGAGATTTTTTTTGGAGAATTTTAGGAGGAAAAACAGGTGGGGAGACTTATATGCCACCAAATAAGGTAATTAAACAAAATCTAAAAACTAAAAACAAAAAAAAGCCTTAAACAAGTAAAATATTAATGGTTCTTTTTCCTTTTTTTTTCTCTTTTTCTTTAATTTTTATTTAGCAAAGAAAATTATTTCTACAAACAATTTTTTTTTTTTTCTGTGAATGGAATTGAATTGTTCATCTTCTTCATTTTAACATGAGTAAAAAATTTCTACAACAATGGACATCTTTTTATTTTTCATTTTTTTCAATTTTGTTTTCATTTTTTCTGTAAAAGAAAGTAAACAATTTTTCTACATGGGGATTTTTTTTTTTAATTCCTGGATTTTATTATCTTTGGGATTGTTTTGTGTTTGTTTGTTTGTTTCAAGGAATTGTGTAAAAAAAAAAAAATTACATAGAAAGAACAGAAAATTGAAAGAAGTTTAAAGAAAAGAAAAAAAAAAACAATGATAAAAAAAAAAAAAAAAAAAACGAAAACAAGGAAAAAGAAGAAAAAAGAAAAGAAAAACGAATGTAAAAAAATTGATAATTTTAAAAGAAACATTTTTGATTAAGAAAATGACATTAATTTCTGAAAGATCTTAAGATCCTTTTTCTCTTTTTGAAAATTGAAGACACAAAGTTGTTTATTTCATGTACCTATTCAAAACTATCTATTTATACACATAAGCTTGATAAATAAATATGAACTATATATATATATATATATATATATATATATATATATATATATATATATATATATATATATATATATATATATATATATATATATATATATATATATATATATATATATATATATATATATATAAAACTGGCTCATTGGCCTAGTGGGTAGAGTGTTCGCCGATGGTCCGGGAGACTGGGTTTCAATCCCAGGTCAAATCATACCAAAGACTTTCTAACATATAAATATATATATATATGTTAGAAAATTTGTCCCAAAATAAAAATTAATTCCTATATTTTGAAAGTATTTTCAAGCAACATAAAAACATCTATGAAAAAAGTAAATGATAATTTGCCTAATTGCCTGGCTGGCAGACATTTTGTCGTCATTGTTATAGAGAATTGTCTTAAGCAGTTTTTTCTCACAGAGAAATGCTAGTAACAAGATTATGGTTAAGATTATCAGTAATGGATCATAACACAAAGGAAGTAAGACTCATGCCTTATTTATTCAGTTCTCAACTATCTTTTCCCCTCCACTAATCCTTTCATCCACAAACTATATCTTTCCTCTTTTTCTTAATTCTCACTCTGTCTCAACCAGTCTCTTTCTCTTTTACTCCCCCTCTATATCTTTCCACTTTATCTTTTACTCCCTCTCTATATCTTTCCACTTTGTCTTTTACTCCCCCTCTATATCTTTCCTCTTTCTCTTTTACTCCCTCTCTATATCTTTCCTCTTTCTCTTTTACTCCCCCTCTCTATCTTTCATCTTTCTCTTTTACTCCCTCTCTATATCTTTCCACTTTCTCTTTTACTCCCTCTCTATATCTTTCCTCTTTCTCTTTTACTCCTTCTTTATATCTTTCCTCTTTCTCTTTTACTCCCTCTCTATATCTTTCCTCTTTCTCTTTTACTCCCTCTATATCTTTCCTCTTTCTCTTTTACTCCCTCTCTATATCTTTCCTCTTTCTCTTTTACACCCTCTCTATATCTTTCCACTTTCTCTTTTACTCCCTATCTATATCTTTCCACTTTCTCTTTTACTCCCCCTCTCTATCTTTCATCTTTCTCTTTTAGTCCCTCTCTATATCTCTCTCTTTCTCTTTTACTCCCCCTCTATATCTTTCTTCTTTCTCTTTTACTCCCTCTCTATATCCTTCCTCTTTCTCTTTTACCCCCCTCTATATCTTTCCTCTTTCTCTTTTACTCCCTCTCTATATCCTTCCTCTTTCTCTTTTACTCCCCCTCTATATCTTTCCACTTTCTCTTTTACTCACTCTCTATATCTTTCCTCTTTCTCTTTTATTCCCCCTCTCTATCTTTCATCTTTCTCTTTTACTCCCTCTCTATATCTTTCTTCTTTCTCTTTTACTCCCTCTCTATATCCTTCCTCTTTCTCTTTTACTCCCCCTCTCTATCTTTCCTCTTTCTCTTTTACTCACTCTCTATATCCTTCCTCTTTCTCTTTTACTCCCCCTCTATATCTTTCCTCTTTCTCTTTTACTCCCTCTCTATATCCTTCCTCTTTCTCTTTTACTCCCTCTCTATATCCTTCCTCTTTCTCTTTTACTCCCTCTCTATATCCTTCCTCTTTCTCTTTTACTCCCCCTCTATATCTTTCCTCTTTCTCTTTTACTCCCCCTCTATATCTTTCCTCTTTCTCTTTTACTCCCTCTCTATATCCTTCCTCTTTCTCTTTTACTCCCCCTCTATATCTTTCCTCTTTCTCTTTTACTCACTCTCTATATCTTTCCTCTTTCTCTTTTACTCACTCTCTATATCTTTCCTCTTTCTCTTTTACTCCCCCTCTATATTTTTCCTCTTTCTCTTTTACTCCCTCTCTATATCCTTCCTCTTTCTCTTTTACTCCCCCTCTCTATCTTTCCACTCTCTCTTTTACTCCCCCTCTATATCCTTCCTCTTTCTCTTTTACTCCCTCTATATCTTTCCTCTTTCTCTTTCACTCACTCTCTCTATCTTTCCTTTCTCTTTTACTCCCTCTCTTTATCTTTCTTCTTTCTCTTTTACTCCCCCTCTCTATCTTTCCTCTTTCTCTTTTACTCCCTCTCTTTATCTTTCCTCTTTCTCTTTTACTCCCCCTCTATATCTTTCCTCTTTCTTTTTTACTCCCCCTCTCTATATCTCCCTATGTTTCTAATGAATATAGATATCCCTCAATTTGTATATCTATCAGATTGTTCTGTACGTATCTATTTCAGCCTGTTTACATCGATGTCCCAACCTCAATATCTGACTCTCTATTTATTGTCAGAAATGTCTATTTTAGATCCATCTTAACCAGAATATTTGCAAAGACTTTTTGTGTTTCACTGAATAGAAAAAGCAAACATTTTTTTTAAATTCAAATTACAAGATTAATATGAAGATAATAAAAAGAGTTTTGACTAGGATTTGAACTCTGCATAGAGATTTTACTTTTCTGGTTGATATACACTGACGCCACCTCATTTACACTAGATTTTCTCGTTTCTTCACTAACAATAATACCGTTATGTCTTTAATGAAGATTTCTACCTTTTCTTCACAATGTTAATATTTTGCAAAGTTTTTTTTTTCCAATCAACAGATTTGTAACAAGATGACATCTATCACATTTTAACTGCCACTCAGGATTTGGTCAATAATTTGGTCTCAAATTTAAATTTTGATAAAACAAAAAACTATGAACTAATATTTATTATTAATAACTTTAACTTGATTTAACTTCCAAATTCTAGGGGAGGGGTTGATAAAAATAAATTAGAATAAGGAAGATGTAGAATTAATATTAGTCTTTAATTATTAATAATAGTGATTGACAGAGTTTCATCTAAATATGAACTTAAAAAATACCAAAATCATAATTATTTTTGTATAATACGCACCACTAACTTTGGGCTATAAAATTCTATTTAAAAAACCTCGTAGACGCAAAATTTATCCTAAATGTTTTATCTGTTCAACTCTTTATTGGTTGGTTTAATTTCTTTGTTTAGTGGCACATCAACCTTCAGGGGTTGTTTAACGTCAAAGCCATCCTTGTAGGAGGTCAGTGTTATTATTTAAGCTTTCTTTGTTTAATGGCATATCGACTTTCATAGGTTATTTAATGTTAAAGCCATCATTGTAGAAGAACAGTAGTGGTACTATTTAATTCATAGCTAGAGGAATAAGGGGGTTCATGCCTTTCTCAAGAGTTATAGTCTAAGGGTTAACATAATAATGCAATTAGAGTTTGAAGTCGAGCATATCAGCCACCACGCCACAAGGACTAACCCCCATCACCAACTTTCATCAGTTTGTATCAACTAAAAATAAGAAATTATGTAGTTTATATAACATTTTGAAAAACTAAATTTAAATTATTTAGAACAAATGCAAAAAAATAGAAGCTGGTGGTGAAAATCAACTCACAATAGGAGAAATAGAATCCTAAACAAATACATATTCCAGTGGGCAACAATAAAACACAAGTTTGGAGCAGAGATATAACTTACTTATTTCTAGTCCTGCCATCCTGGATATGATGAAAAACATGGCTGTATAATGTGGATCCCTAACTTTTAGGCTTAAGAATCTAGAAAAAAAGTATGGATTATACATGAATAATTAGAGTATTTAATTTAGATTTCAGAGCAGGTGAAATCTCGATATAAATACTATTAATACAGAATTGTAATTGATTGTTAACCAAGTGAGATTTAAAATTAATAGAAAAAAAAAAAAACCTTTTTAGGTGTTTGGAAGTTTTGATAGCAAAAAGAAAATTGTGTAGAAGTTAAGAGAATGAAACCAAGACAAAAAAGTAAGAGAAACAGAGAAAAAGAAAGAGAAAATTATTCTTTTGAAACAAAATATAATTTTTTTTATAAAAGACTCTAAAATGGCGGACGCTGTTGATATGTAATTTTTTTTTAAATAATAAAAGAAAAATTGATTGATGTGAATTCTTACTTTTGTGTGTGTGTGTGTGTGTCTGTGTGTGTGTATGTATGCATGCACAGTAAATAATTTAACATAGTTCCCATCATAGGGGAAGAGAAATTTTAAACAATGTGACCCATTGAGTGGGTGTTTGTCCGCAATTCTGCAAAGGGAGGTAACTCTAGCGAAACTTTATTCCCAAAATATATTCACTTCGGAAAGTAAACTATAACTAGAAATAGTAGTAGAGGTGGTAGTAATTATATAAATATATGCATGTGTGTTGTTCATATAACAATAAACATTATACGTATTTGTGTACATTATATATATATATATATATATATACAGCATATATGCACTAATATATCCCAATCCATACATACACAAATTTGCGCACACTTACAGTCCATGCACTAATATCAATGTGCATATATATATATATGCATAATGAATATATAGGTGTGTGTGTGTGTGTGTGTGTGTGTGTGTGTGTGTGTGTGTGCATAATTTAGAAAAACCAATTACATATACTAATTGTACACAATTCTATTTAACTATATATGAATGTATAATGCACACACACATTATATACATGCTATGTCTTCCTTAATACATATAAATATTCCAATTAATTCTTTGTTAAAAACACAATCAACTGTTTTGTGGAGGTTATTTTTTTTAACGTTTTTCTGCTTTTCTTAAAAAGATCCAAATTCCCAAGTTATAAAATGCTTGCTGAATGAAAACTTAGCAATGTTTCAGATAATTCTCAGTCCATCTTCAAGATCATTCATTTTAAAGATAAGAGATTTGATTCAATTTGGTTGTTTCCTTGAGACTGGTTAGCAGTTTATATTTTCCTTTTCTTTTCGCCTGACTGGAAAAATTTTAATTAACAAAGTAGATAAATTAATTATGATAAATAAGGAACAGGATTTTTGTCACTCTTTTTCTTCTCTACATGAATTTTTTATTTTTTTCTTTTTCTTTAGAGCTTTTCTTCTTTTTTGTTTTAGAAAATGATCAGCTCTAAAACCGAAAATCTGCCAAATTTGCAGAAAAAAAAACCCTAAAAGGTTCAACTCCATCCAAGTATTTACCCAACCCCTCCACCACAAGGTCAGTTCTTAAGTGGAGCACAACTGGTTTGAATTCAGAGCTTTCCTTCTCCTAGACTGGTTGCCTTACCAAGGCTAGACAATTCAGTCTGCCCTACCATTTACCATAGCAAGGGAGACAGATTCATACCATTCCCAAGGGCCTTTGCATACAAGTAACTCATTTTTAATTTCAGATGAGAATATATCTTTCCTGTAAACAAAACTAGAAACATTTCTGAAAAAGGATGAAAAGTTGTCATTGTGTTTTTAACAAAATATTCAATGGTTATATATATATATATATATATATATATATATATAACCATTGAATATATATAAATACACGTGTGTGTGTGTGTGTGCATACAGACACACACACACAAGTTCCATTTAGAAATTCTTCAGCCATTCTGTATCTCCTGAGAACCAATGATACAGCTTTGATATAATTTGGCAATCAATCAATCAGAGAACTTACTGCACACGCATGAACATCTCATGAGGTTACGCAGTCGGCAGTGAGCTTGTCTGTCAAATTCACACCAAATACAGATCAAGATTTCCTTGAAAGTTAAACGTCCATAGAAACAATGAAGATGATTTTCAGCAATGATTCAAGGAACAAAGGCCAGATAAATTTTTTGGTACAATGATTAAAACTTAATCAGGAATCTATTGAATGTTTAATTAAAAGTGATCCATGTTCTAGAATACATGCAACAGGTCTCAACTGTCCATTCTTCACATCTTTTGCAACCACGTGTCAAAACTTACAGTCCAGATTTAGTTCCCAGAACCACCTGATTTCCCTAAAGATAAAAAAAATAGGAAGAGGTTTCAACCTGTGGATAAGATTGAGAACAGGATAAAGCAACTGATGGTAGTCCCTAAAGGACTTCGCAGACTGTTTTGAAAAAAGAACATAGGGATAAGAGTGAGGCACTCATGCAGAATACTTTTAAAAGGACTAAAGTACTCCTGCTTTAAGGTTGGCTATTTTTTGGTTCATATCAGATGGCTGAATCAATTCTGATGGACTTCATATTGTTCAGTTAGCTATATATCAAAGCTGGAATGCATAATTTTGATAAATGCCAAATATTACACAAAATCTTTTGATTTTCTCTAGTTAAAGCTAAATAGAATTGAATATATAGATGTTTTTAGTTAGAAATATTACTTATACATTTACTTACATTTTTGTTTAAATATTTATACAGATATGTATAAATGTGTGTGTATGTACATATATATATATATATATATATATATATATATATATATATATATGCACATATGTATCTGTGCATGTGTGTGTGTGTATATATATATATATATATATATATATATACACACACACACACACACACACACACAGATACACATGTGCATATATATATATATAGTTTTAAAAAAAATAAAATTAGAGATTGTATTCCTTAATAAATCTATTTTGTTTTTACAAACTCATCGGATGGATTTCAGGATTTTGAAATTCATCTGATGAGTTTGTAAAAGCAAAATGAATTTTTTATGGAATACAATCTCTAATTTAATTTTTTTTAAAACAATATATATATATATTTTGCTCTGCAGGTATATTTTATATTAAATAGTCATGCATTGAGCAATCATGCTTTGGATATTCAGTCCTTACTGATTTATACACACATACATACACATGTGCAAATATATACACACACACACACACACACACATATATATATAATTACAAATACACATGAAAGTATTATTTTATACGTACATATAAAAAAACTAAATCTAGATCTATAAATATTTCTAATACCTATAATAATAATAATAATAATCTGAGTAATAAAAAAAATGTGCAAGTGTGTGTTTATATGTGTATAATATATAGAAGACGTGTGCATGTGTGTATGTTCAAGAGTATGTGCATGTATATACATATATATTCGTATGGTGATAATATATTTACATATGACACACAACAAACAGACGATAGACAAACATGGTTAACACTGAGGCTAGCAATGTATCAAAAATGGTCTATAATTCTTTTTCTTTTTTTTTTTTTTTAATTTCATGCAAAAAATGGTGTGGCAGGATTTAGTGGGAAGACAAACATTACTTTGACCATAGAGAAAAATTCGATGTCCCTAGGAAGAAATACAAGTAAAAAAAATCACAATATTTAAATAAAAAAAAAAAAAAATAAATAAATAAATGAACATCAAAACTCTCACCAATCCAACATTGACCAATACTCTGGGTTTGTAATACGAACCTTGACCATGGACACATGCATTAACATGTGTAACTTAAAATAACTAAAACTTACTATGCACCGCTTGTGTAATTATCCAATCATTTTATAAAAACTTATGTCTGGTGAAGAGATTTAAATTATTTAACATAGACATTATAATAAAAATTGTATACTGACCATTTAACAGACCTGGTGGCAACACTGACATATTTATCAATTTATTTGCCAAACAACACATTGAACAAATTGCAGATTGTTTAACTGAAGACTTAATTCTTTTTATAACGATATAATAAAGAAGTACTGCATTAATTATTATCAAGTCGTATGATGTGCAGTACATCAGTTTTTTTTTAATCGTTAAGTTAATATTATTAGTAAAATAATTAACAAGTCTGCTAGAAATAGTGCCTTTATGTTCAGTTCTATGGGACTTATACATTATAACTGAGTGAATGGAAGGGTGAATTTTGGCTTTACATGTTGACTGATCATGTATATTACTAAGATAACTGACTGGGGAGCCTGGGTATCAGATGAAAGAAATCAAGTGGTTACAAGAGACTGTTAAAATACCTTCCTATCATTTAGTGGAAAACGTGTTTAAATAAGTCTCTATCAAGTTTGAGTTAGGTTAAATTACCTTCCCCCCATTTTATTGTAATAGTTATGATCAACTTTACATTAAAAATCTAAAGGTGAAAAAACTTCCCAATTTTTAAATTTACCAAAATTCAACTAATAATTTGTTTTTAATAAAAATTTTGTCACTTGCTAAAAAGTTGCCAAAAAAGCAAATTTTACTTTATTTTGCATTTTTTAAAAAGTTCCAAAGTTCAGGCTTTTATATGGAGCTCGACTTTGTTTAAAAAAAAAAAAAAAAAAAAAAAAAAAAAGGTAAAAAAAAAAATTATTTCTCCAAGTGATAATCTTTTAAATATATAAGAAATCAATTTCCAGCATTAAAAAAAAAAAAAAAAAATCTTTTCAATAAAAAGTGGACTGAAAATTTCTTTTCATAAAAATGTTAACCATTATCATATAAGCACAAAATTTTTTTGACATTCGAGTAATTTGTTGATTTTTGATTAAAGAAAAAAACTGATTTTTTTTTTTTTTTTCACCAGAAAACCTAAAAATCTGTGTTTAAATAAAATAAGAGTAATCATAGGTAATTTTATTTTGTATAACAGTTTACAGTTGTGGAAATAAGGGTCAACTAAAACAACAAACAAACAAACAGGCTGCAAACTGTTTAATTAGTACACCACGATCAATAAGAATTTTATAAAAGCACTGATTTCATTGATTCCAATAATGATTTTGATATTTACTAATCACAAATTTTAAATAACTGATTTCAGTTTTTAAAAAAATTCAGTTCACTGAATTAAAAAGAAAAGAAAGATTACTTTTCCAATGGTAAATTAATTTTAAAGATTGAAATTACTTTGATGAAACTGTCAATTTTTATTGGTACTTCTTTCATCTTATTTCTCTTACTTTTAAACCTAGTAAGAAATAGTTTTGTCTGAATTTCTTAAATGAAGTACTACCTATTATTCTTTTCACTGGTACTTCTTTCATCTTAATTTGTTTATCACAACTCAAGAGATCCTGATATCATAAACATCAGTAATTGAAAAGCTTTAGATTCCTTTAAAAAAAAAAAAAAAAAATTTTTTTAAATGAGATCAATTTATAACAAAATGAATTAATGAGTCATCAGCCAAAAAATCAATACAAAACACTGATCAATAATACAAAAGCATTTTAGGGAAACTGAAATTTACAATTCTTTGTTTTTTTTTTTTATCATCAAAAGCTGTTAACAAAATTTATTTAAAGAAGTTTTTAAGTGCAGTTACATGACCCTCTAAAAAGGTCATCAAAAGTGCTTTAGAAAAAAGAAAGGTCATCAAGTACAATTATAGGAGTACTCCAATGAATTCTAATTGTAGTCATGCTTATAATATAGTATTGCCTGTGTATATCGATACATGAAAATCTTGTAGTTTAAATGACCCCCAAGGTCAGAATAATGAAAACAATATCCATCTCTTTGTTCATTAAATCTTTCCATAAAGTTTCTGAACCAGCTTACAAGAGCAATCAACCAAAATGGTGGCTACATTGAAATAGAATAAACTTTTTAAGCATAAAATTATGAAGCTTAAAATTTTCTATAGTTTTTAAATAAATACTGCCATTATTTAATTCTTATTTTTCCTGATTTTGTTTTTCTTATTCTGTCTGTATTTATTCTCACAGAAAGATCTTACAAGTACAAAGCCTTAACATACATTGCCAATATAAAAAGAAAATACAAATGATAGTCATGATCCACATAGATGTTAAAAACATTAAATAAACAAAAAAATTTAGGCACCATTTCCTGATTTATCAATTCTATGTAACAAAGAAATTACCTGTTGGTGGTCAAAAAATGTATTGATCAAAAGGTGACAAAATAAATACAATAATTGGAAGGTGAGGGAGAAAAAAAAATTGTCAGAGAGGAAAAAATGAGTGGAAAGTTAGGTGTGTTTGCCTCACCCACATTAAAATCTCCAGCCACACTGGACGTTTATAAAAAATGGAAGATGGCCATTGATATTCCCATGAATGGAACAATTGCATTGGAGAAAAAAGATTTGGAAGATCCAAGAATTGACCAGGGATATGATTGATATTAAAAAGAACTTTCTTTTTTATAATTCAGAAGAAAAAAAAAAGAAAAAAAAAAAAGTAAACTTTAAAAAAGAAAGAAAAAAATGGAAATATCTTAATTTAATGAAATTTTTTTCCAGTATTAAAGCTAATGAGTATATATATATATATATATATATATATATATATCCCCTAGAAAAAATTCAGTTAGACAATTATATCAATGACTATATATATATATATATATATATATATATATGTATAGTCATTGATAAAATTGTCTAACTGAATTTGAACATATATATATATATATATAAAGAACAAAAATATCATAAAATTCAAAACTGAATAATTTTTTTTCAATTTATGATAACCAGTTCTTTCTAAGTCAATTTAAAAATCTTTAATTTTTTCAAATTTTAAAGTAAAAAGAAAAAATTAGATTAAAATAAAAACAAAAAGTATTGGATCAAATTACAGCCTCCCCTCACTCCAATAATATTATTTTTTTGCTTTTAAAAAAATTTGAAAGGATACATAAAAATAGTTTGTACCCTATACCAGCAGGTCACTTAGAGTAACAACAACAAACCTATATATATATATATATTTATATATATATATAAAATAAGGAACACTAACACAGAATTGGATGGAACCCAGATTATTAAAATGAAAGGCAGTATATTCTCTTTGGTTATTACTGCCTTGGCACTAATACTGCAAATTATTTTCATTCAGTTGATTTGGAAAAAAAAGTGTACTTAAAGTTGGCATTCTTAAGAGCAAATTCCTTTATATATATATATATATATATATAAGAAAAAAGAAAAAAAAATGGTGTGGCCTCAGGAATGCCAGAATACCTCAAGTTGAAAAATAAAATCAGTTTCTCAGGAGACAATTGCAGAAGGAGAGAGAGCAGACACAGGAATTTTGATTTGTGGAATGAAGTGTGACCCAGCACTTACAATCTGACCCCACCCCCATTTTCCTGAAGCCAGCAAGAATTGTTTTTTTTTTGTTTTTGTTTTTTTTTTGTTAGTGATCTTGGCACGTAAAACAGAACTGCAGATGGTCAGCTGAGGGATATCTTGAAAAAAAAAATCATTTAAAATATGGAGTTGAATTTTTCTTCTCTGTCAGAAAAAAAAAGTTCATTGTTAGCTGTTGAGAAATATAAAACACAATGCAACTAAAATACTGATGAAATTATTGGGGTTTCAAAATTGTTCAGTTAATACTGCACTGAAATCAGCATAACATCTTTCTTTTCATTAAAAAAAAACCCAAAAAACTTAAAGGCACATCTTTTGTTTTGTTTTGGGTATTTTACATTATATATATATATATATATATATATATATATATATATATATATTGTTAAAACAAAACAAGCCTGTTCAGTCATTTACGTTTTAGTGGGTCAAAATGTTTTTATTTGTAGTTTTCAACCAATGAAATGATTTTAGTTATCTTTATTGACTAATGAAAACAATCCATATATTGGTACAGGTCAACAAGATAATCTCCCCTTTATCAACTAATGAGAATCATTTGTTTATTCTGACCGGCTGATATGAATATCAACCTATGAAAATTATGTGTACACCTCTATCGGCGAATGAAAATCATTTGCATTGTCCAAAAAAATTTACTTTTAGATTTTTACACACAATGAAAAAACAAACTCTCCTTCATTTGTCACACCTTTGTCAAAATGAAACTGAGAGATTTTTTTAAAGAGGCAGGTTAGTATTAAACCATTCCATGACAGAAATCAAAGAATAAAATAAAATAATAAAGAACACATTGAGATATTTCAAGAATTTTGTTTCCTGGGAAAGGTAAAAAATGAGATGAAATTATTTGCCTTGCAAGAGTCACAATTCCACATATTTAAAGAAATTGGAGCGGGGAGGGGATCATGGAATGGACAAGTGGATATTGTGCAATTTGTAAATTTCAACAAAACAGAATCAATTTACTTAATTTACTTAACTTTTAAAAAAATAATAAAATAAAAATAAAAATAGACTCAGGAATCAGTGAGGTGTATATGCGTGCGTAAATTCAAAAAGAATGTTTTCTATAAATGAAGACAATTAATAATTTTTGACTAGTTTTTCTATCATCTTAAAATTTTTTTTTTTACAAAACTTCTACATTTCTCTAAGAGCATTTTCAAGATATACAGTGACCAAAAAAATTACAGGAAAAAAAAAAAGACTCCTGTTGAGCGTGATATATAAAAGCCCAACGGTTCACTTTAAGATATGAACCTTTCAACTACTTACACATAGGATTTTGTGAATAGTAGTAAAAGTTTATGTAAGATCAGTCACTGTTTTCGGATGAGCTATTAACAGAAGTATGGTACACTAGACTGCTACAGATTCTCCAAACAATATTCTTTAGATTCAAAATTCAGGGTTTTTTCCATCTTCTATGTGAGCAGTTGCTCTACCAAGACTAAAAAAAATGTTTATTTTTCCGAAAAGAATTATTTGTTGTAGATCTGTCAATAAAGGCCATTGTTCATTAGACAATCCTTACATTGCTATCAAGAAGAAACTGAAACCAACCAGGGATATATTTTGTGCAGGTATTTACTTGTCAGGTCGTTTCAATTCAAAATTCTTTGATCTACATACATTACAGAACAAAACTGCATCTAAAGCAACAAGAAATTAACAAAATGGTTTTTTTCAGCAAGACAGAATGTTGCTCTATTCAACAGTATATGGGCGGAACTTTCTGGATGTAGAATTCTCCATTAAGTGGCTTAGTCATTTTGGATCCAATTGAGTAGCTTCCAAGATCTCTTGGACCCAACCCTCCAGGATATCTACCTGGAGGTGATGTGGAGAACAGAATAAATTCTCACAAATCTCAAAATATCAACACCTCAATACAGTTCTTCATTGATGCCTTATAGGAAATTTGTTATAACAAGAATATTTTTTTGGAGGGGATGCTTATGTGTCCATCTTGGAGATTGGCTACAGAAATCTGTGAACCAGGATTTGAAATGAGCATCAAATTTAAAGAATTGATGTTTGTTTTGTTCTTTAATTGGACAAATCAAGAAAATGTTAAATGTGACTTACAGTCAAGTTATATTAGATGTGCAGGCTTACATTAGATTAGTAAAGTTAAGCAACAATGACTGTTCAAAATATAGATGGGTAACAACTAAGGAACAGTAAGTACCATAAGCCTATGTGCCAGAATAAGAAAATATTGAATATTATGCTAATTCCTATTTGCTACAATGACCACTAATTTTGTTACTGCTATATATTCAATGTATAGCTGAGTTTGATAACTTAGTTCATTGAATTTATTTATATTGATATGAAGGTAGCAGAAAAAACATAATCCAAATAGGTGAATATATTATGATGTAAAGTCGATGTTAGCATTTCAGTTTCAGTAACCATCATCAGGACTCGGATATCAAAATAGTTCACATAGCGATGGATGCTTGTTGAGATGACAGGAGCAAATGAGAAATATACAACGAAAAGATACATAAACGTGCACATAACGTTCATAATTCAAAAGTCATAAGAACGTGTCTGGTACGAGGAAAAATATTTGAAAATGTTGGATTTCCCAAAGAAACGAGACAAAACCTCCTGTTTATTGAGAAATACGCAACGACAAGTTAGTTTTCATATGTATAGATTGTTTGGAATCTATATCAACTTATATTGATATATGTATATAAATTATGACATTTTTTCTATATTTTTTAAGATGATGCTACTTACTAAATGTAATAAAAAACTTTATGCAATAAATGATCCTTAATTTTAAAACACAAAAGGGGGGGGGGGTGATGAGTAATGACAGTAAGTTTGAACGTGTTTAAAATACATATATTGTATATAATGAACAACCTCTCGTTTTTGAAATGAAAAATTAGCCTTAAAAAGACATTTAATACACTCGTATATATGGTTAATACAATGGTTTCAGTGACGATAGAATAATCTCAAAGAAAATGAGAACCAAAGGTAGATAACTCGTGTACATGTCTAACGAAAATGATGAAAAGTCAGAAATGTTTTAAAATATTTTATGCAGTAGATAGGACTCACCTTTTCTGAATCTATCAAAAACTCAATTTCAAATTCAACAAATTCCCTGAGTAGAGGAAGTTTTTTTCTTTTCTAAATAGCTAGCACTCAAAATTATTTGTAAAAAATTTTTCCTTGTTTCCATTTATTTTTACAAGATGAGACCAACACTAATCAGAAGTACCCCAATATAACCCAGGACTTTATACAAGTAAATTAATATTGCACAAATATTTTTATTTATTTTAGAACTGAATGGATAGAAATTCTAGACATAGCTTTAAAGCTTTGCCTTATGCAAAAATCGATTTTTTAAAAATCTTTTACTTGAGAGCTAGGAACAAAAGAGCTAGAATAGTGATGGACACTGAACTTATTAGCAATGACCAGCAAGAGGAGCTTACTAATAATCTCTCTCAGTAGATATTCAATAAAATTTGCTTAGTCTGGCACAAGGCTACAAATATGCATCATCCAACAGGAACTGAATTCATTACACTACCAATGATCTAGCTTACTTATAATATATACTAACTGACTTTTTAGTGTTTTATTCAAAGTTCTTAAGGTTTTATGGATGTAAAAGAAAAAAAATCCTTTACAATCGAAAATGAGAATTATGTAATATGTTTATAATAACAAGATGATGAAATATTTTCTTTTTACTTTACAAGGTTTCTTCTTTTTTTATAAAAGTAAAAAATAATTTTCTTTTTAAATTTTAAAGAAATCAAAAAAAAAAAATAAATAAAATAAAAACAATTTCAAAAATCAGAAACCATGTGGGAACCCCCCCACAAAAAAAAAACCTGTCAATCTTTTGATCTTACCATATTGCAAAAAGATTCTTGTAATGATAAAAAGGAATTCTTGTAGGAATAAGTTGATCCATTTTCAGATATGTGGTTCCTGAGTACTTGTTTTTTTTTTTTTGTTGTTTTTCAGGGTCCAAATTGTCAGAACAATCCATGGCCAACATTATTGCAAATCTTTTTAAAACTTGCATGTGTGTCCGTGTGTGCGTGCGTGTGTGTGTGTGTGTGTATACACATACATTCATTTGCATGTACATACCTATTTATGTGGAGGAGTGTACATCTATCTATACACACGGATACAAATATACATATATAAATAAAAACATGTGTATCATATATATTTGTGTAAAAAAGCCACAATGAAATTTTTAATTTCTTTAAACTGCAGCAAGTTGTCATTTTTTAAAATCCAGATATATATGTACATACACTTTGGGGCAAGATTACCAGGAAAATAAATGAATTAGTATCAAAATGCTATCACTTCAAAAATTCTATTATGCCATTTGCCCCGGACTAGTTTTTAGGATTCACTGAAAAATCTTTAAAAAATGTAGAATTTTAAAAAAAAAAAGAAAGAAAAAATCTAATAAAAAGAAAAAGAGAATTAAAGAATTAAAAAAAAATTTTTTTTTTTTTTTTTCAAATTCCTTCTCTCACCAAGTTAAATTTAAAAAAAAAATGAATAAGGCAAACAACTTTTAAAATATCCATAACCTTTTGATGATTGTGTTGTTTCTTTTTGGGTAAAGAGATTTTTTTTGGACTGAATAAATCATCTAATTGTACAAAATGTTGTTAAAAGTCAAATGAAAAATTGAATAAGCAACATAGACAACCATTTTGGGATGAGTTGGCCTTTCCCTAATTTTTCATTATGTTTGATTTGTACATAAAATTTTACAATCTTAAAAGTAGCATCCACATAATTAAACTCCTCCACAAATGTAAGAATAAAAATATAATTTAAAAAAAAAAAAATCAACTTTTACACACACACACACACACACACACACACACAGCTTATATATTTGTATGTATGTATGTATGTAAAGGTGTTTTTACATGTAGTGACATAAATATGTAATATTCCTGCTGCCCTGTGAGTAGTGCTTTCTGCCATGTGTTAGATCAATTCTCTCCTCAGTGACATTAAATTCATAAACTATTCTGCAATTTGGAACTGAATCGGCAGAAAGGTTGTATTTTCCTGACCAGTTGGAACCATTCCTTCAAAAGTTACCTTTAAAGTGAATCCAAGAATATTTCAGAAATTCCAAAATATGGTTGTTTCAATAAAAAAAAATTGAAAAAAAAAAAAGAATTAAAAAAAATAAAAATGAAACGACATTTTTTCTATTTTTTTTGCCACTTCATTAAAATCTCCGAGATCAAAAAGATTATAACAACATTTTGTTTGATGCATTTTTCAGCCTCCTTGGTGGGGTACATTGCAGAAAATCGTCTTTAAAAATCAATTGGTACTTTTTTCTTTTTCATTGTCTTCTCCCCAACTAAAATACCATTAATGATAAATCTAGTTTCTTCTCACCATAATACTACCAACACAAAAACCTTAACACTTGGTCCTGTGTTTCTGTTGGACAGTGGCATTCAAGTTCAAGAGATGAAAAAGAAATGATATTAAGGAGCTTTTTAAAGACTAAATCTGATTTACATCCATGAAAGGGCAAAAAACATATATTGGCGAAAGCATAAACAGTAAAGATGAAGATATTCGTCTAAAAATACATCATCTCAGAACTGTTGAAAATAATCAATAGAAAGTGTTGATATAAGTTCATCATCCAAAGGTCTGGAAAATTTATCAGTGTGGATGATGGTAGATGAAATGGGTCAAGAGAAGTGAGTAAATTTAATAAGAACCATATTGGTACACAAAGTAAAATTTTGTCTTTTGTTTGATCTGAAGAACTTTAAATTTATATATTTTTATTTTTAATCTATGATTCTTTTTTTGACTGTTGTTTTTTTTTCTTTCTTTCTTTTTACCTTTGTGGCAAAGCCACATTGAAAATTATCAAAAATTGATCTTAAAATCACAAAAGATCATCAAAATTTACCTTCCTCAACATATTGGTTGGTTGGTTGGTTGGTTGGTTGGTCCACCAGTAGCCATGTTTTTTTTACCACACATTTTTTGTTTTTATCTATTATCAGTCTGTTTTGTATTATTGATTGAATTCTCAAAAAAGAATTGTCGCATGAAACTTATTCATGTTCATGGTACTTGGGTTTTTTTCTTGTTGTTTGTTTTTCATGGTTCAAAAAAAAATATCAAGTCAGTAAAATGCTTTTTGATCTAAAAACTGACTTTTTAATCATTTAAAATCAGAGCATTAAACAGTTGATATTTTCTTCAGTTCCGACAGTTGCACTTCTCTTTTTTTCTTTTTTTTTTTTTTTTTTTTAAATTATCTGTGATTTTCATTCTCTTGATTTTTGTTAATTTTGCTTTCTTTTTTTTTTTCATGATTTCTTCTCTTAAAATCCTTGGTTTTCAGCCTTTTATTTAACCTTTTATAAATCAAAGCCATACAAGTCCATTTCAGTTATGTTGATTTGAAAATAATGCAAAGTGAACACCAAAATTCCATATTTATCAACAATTTCTTTTTGACATTAGTTTCAATCATTTGTCTATTCACTTCATTTGTCAAAACTCCTGATATACTTGAGCCTGTTAACATAGCATTTCAAGTTTGGCATCTGAGAGTTATCTCCCTTGCTATGTCGTTAGTGAATCCATTTTTTTGTTTTTAAATAATCTTTCAGTCATTTTTTTATTTAGTATGGAGGCAGAGATCATACCTTGGACGCTATGTTTTGAAGAAAAAAAAACTTTTTTTTTTTTATCCACCTGCTGTCTGACTTAGAATTTTGGGTGATCAACCTTATAAAAAGATATCGGTCAATGAAATTTCCGATCTAGGCACTCATTTAAAAGTATATATTGTTTTCCAGCCAAAATCAAGCACAGTTCATCTCATTCAGGGTGGAGGGAAATTCCTACGAGAATTCAGATTAACTTAAATCTATTAAAAATATCAAGACTTGTCTTTTAATTATTCCAGGAAGAAGACAAATACAATTTTACAGAACTTTTGGTTCCTATATGAAAGATGTATATCAATATTGGTATCTATCCTTAAAAAAATGTTCCAGTCCAGATGAGAGAACATGTTTAAGCCTCTATTCTGGTAATTTTTCAATATATCGTAGAAAATGCAACATCCAATGCTAAACTAATCACTGAATCCAATAGAAATAACAATCTAATATCTATTTTACATGGTGGCTGCATATTCTGATTAGCTCTTTGCTGTTGTAGTTGGTTTTCATATCCAGCAGGTAATTCATATCAGATGCTGCTGGTGTATTATACATCACAATTTTGGTTTTTTCGGACCATTATCCTCTTCCTTCTCATTTCTGCTTTCCACATTTCGATCGTTATGTTCTCCACCCATTACCAGGTGACATACAGATATTCAGTTAGTCGTGCATGGAAGGAATGCAGGAATGGAATTTCTCCTGAGTAAGAATATTTCAAATCATTGTGGTTTCATGCTTGTGTAAAACGGAACAATCTATCCAGTCTGAAAATGATAAAAAGATTCACAAGATGTAAATTTTTTTTTTTTTTTGATGATCACTCCAACCAGATCAGCCAATCTGACCAAAGAATCTCATAAAATTGCAGCTCAAACACATAAGACAATGGAACAGGATAGAAAATTTTGGTTCAGTATACACATAACCGATGTCAGGCTCAAACCCGAGCAATATGTATAGGAATAATGTTTTTATGATATCCGGTACAAAACAAAAATCAGGTTTAACTACAGTACATTTTATGGACTGTACTGAATATAAAAAAGTTTTTGGGCAAAGGAATAAAAAAGTCCTTATCTGCTGGTATTTTGAATGGGTCACCTTTTAGTAGACCTGCCCCCTGCCAGTTACCCCCCTAATTAATTTTTCAGCTTCACTGTATACTGCATGTCACCTGATAATAGTAGAGAACAGATCGATCGAAACAATAGGAGAACAAAATCAATAAAGACGAGGATAAAAGTCCAGAGATAAAATTGGTAGAGATGAGTGTAACATTTCCCCACCCCCACCACTGTTAACCCCGAAATATCCATCAGCCACCCTGATTGACTTCATGGTTTTTTGTGACAGGGTACAATGGTCCGTTATGACATAAC